>CM052799.1:94666420-94732318 GCA_028533885.1 Nasua narica
GTGGAAAAAGTGCAGGTGTGTTTGTGTGTACGGGGCGGGGGGCACAGGGAAGGCAAAACAGCAGACAGTTGGTGCCTTTGGCAAGTAAACCAATATGCGTCACAAATTTAGATTATCTTGCTTAGATATTCTGGCCCAGTTGAACAAAAATTGAAAATAAAAGCAAAAAGCTTAACTGCTTAGCTACATCCCCTTGAGCTTTTCCTTGTCTGTCACCCAGGGCCCCGCAGAGCTCTGAGCCAGGTACACGTTTTTCTCCCTGTCCCAGTAAATCCCAAAAGGCTTCTGATCCTTTTGCAGCTGGTGGGGGCTCTCGGCCAAGGTCTGCAAACGTTACCCCCTGAGTTCTGTCAAGCTCCGTGTCAGGACTAGCCGAAATACCCAGGTGAATTTGCTTTCACGTTGTCCCCACAGAGATGCGGAAGCCCAGCTGTACAAAGATGTAAAACTTACTGGGACAGAGGTACTCGGAGCCCCGGCCTCTGGCTGTGGTTGTCTGTCGCCAGCATTTTGGTGTGGCTGCCTCATGTTGGTCTGCGTTAAAACATCACCTTCTCGGAGAGGCCTCTTCCGTTCGTGGCATCCGATGCAGCCAGCCTTCTACCCAGCACCTTCTAGCCCCTCACCAGCTTTTATTTTCTTTATAGCTCTCTTCCTTGTTTAAAATAATAGTTATTTTTCAATTTATGGTCTCCATCACCCCCTGAAAGGACTTCATTCTCTTCATGAGAACCGGACTTAATTCCCTTGCTCACTGCTCAGTTAGTATCTGCATACAGTGGAAGTTCAGTAGATACTTAGCGAATTTATGAGTGAATCTGTCTGTACAGTTTTGGTCAAACTGAAGAGTTGATTTACTTAACTGTCAAATGAAGAGTGTTTCTAGAACCTCTAGAGTTTTACACTTTCTGTGCTACAGGGTAAAATATGTAGGTCTCTTTTAAAATCTTAGGTGCATAAAATTGGTCAATCAGAATCTTTAATTTAAAATACTCTTATTGAAAGTTGATGCAAGTTTCACTTTAAAAAGCTTAATTCTGTTATTTTTAATCACATTAATAATTTTCCTTAAATTTAATAACCAAAACAAAAGGCAAGATAATAATAAATTATGTGTAGCTGAATGCTCTGCCCTCCTTCCCACAGGCCCTCTCTGGCCATCGTGTGTCCCGAATCCTATTTTCTTCCTTCTCCTGGTGTCTTGTTTTATAGTGCTCTGAAACGTCTATGTGTTTTCCTAAAAGTGTGTATCTGTGGTATGTATGTGTATGAAATTGTGTGTGTGTGTGTGTTTTAAAAGGCCATATGTGATCTTTTAGTGACTTAGCTATATCATACCACATAAACCATCCATGTCATTGGGTATTGCTACCGTTCGTTTGTCTTGATGACTGTAACATTCCATTGTCTGACCACTTCAGTTAATTCCCTCAGTTTCCTGTGTTTAGGATGTTGCTGGGTTTTTGCCCATGTAAACTATGCTGAGATGTATATACATATTTTCTCTCGATGAACATGTGAAAGATTTTCCTGTGGGGATAAATCTAGAAGTTGAATTGCTGATTCATAGGGTATATGAATGTTAAATGGAAACAGTCCAAACTATGTTCTAAAGTGTTTGTACCAATTTATACTTCTATCAGTAATGTGTAATGATGGGCGCCTGGGTGGCTCAGTGGGTTAAATCCTCTGCCTTTGACTCAGGTCATGATCTCAGAGTCCTGAGATTGAGCCCCGCATTGGGCTCTCTGCTCAGCAGGGAGCCTGCTTCCTTCTCTCTCTGCCTGCTTGTGATCTCTCTCTGTGAAATAAATAAATAAAAACTTTAAAATAAAAAAAAATGTGTAATGATCCTGTGGTCACAAATCCTCTTCAACATTTCATATTCTCAGATTTTTTAAAGTTTTGTTTGTGACACGATCTTATATTGTGGTATTGATTTGCGTTTCTATGATAACTGATGATATGGGCATCTCGTCATATAATAATCAGTTATTTCCATGAATATCAATTTATACTTGCTCATTTTTCTGTTGGGTTGTTTATGCTATCATGGACTTATAAAAATTCTGCAAATATTGTTGATATCTGCTTTGTTAGGTATGTATATGGTGAATTGCCTTTCCCAGATTGTAACTTGTCTTTTCACTTTTAAAGATTTATTTTGATAAGCAAAAATTACTGATTTTAATGTAGTCAAATTATCCTTTTTTTTTTTTTTTTTGAGTTAGTGTTTTTTGTATCGAAGGAAAATTTTTCTATCTCAACGTCTAAAATAATAGTTCTCACAATATGGTTAGGTCCATGGGGGTCCTTGACACCCTTTCAGGCAGGTGTTGATGATCAACTTACCTTTCCAAGAATAGTAACATGTTTTTGCCTTTTTTAACGTGTGCTGACATTTGTATGAAAGGTGCAAAAGCCGTGGTATGTAAAACAAACCTGATGGGAATTTGCACCTGTCAAGGCCACATACACTTCTGTCCTGTAGTCACTGCATTACTGCTCTGCATTCCACTAACCAGGAAGAGAAAAGGCTAAGTGTCCTCGATGAAGAAATGTGTATTGTTACTTTGATTAAATCTTACTCTTTAAATATGTGTCCTAAGTATTTTGCATTACGGAATGGGAATTGTTCCTAAAGCTTTCACCAGACCTGATGGTTGTCTGGAGCAACAACACTGGAGTGATTGAGCCGTGAGCTGAATTAGAGGCTTTTTCCTGGAACACGGTTTTACTCGAAAGAATGATACACAAACTGCAGGAATTCAGACGGGGGTATTTGGCAGACAGTTTCTCAAAAAATGAATCAAGTGAGCCTTCATCAAGGAAAGCACTTTCCAGTACTTAGAGATCAGTGCCCATATTAACACCGTTTTCTGATTTTATATGATGAAGAGTATATTCTACATGAATTCTGCCTGAGTGTGTATCTCCAAATGACCGATGATGTTATCAAATCTAGCGCAGATCAAAAGCTTATTCAGAGACTAGGTTAGACTAAAGGATTTTAATGTAAGAAGAATATTCATTGATGAGGACTTAGATTCTACATTGCAAACAACCTTTGAGAAACCACCACTTTTTGAGTTTTGGTGTGGTGCCAAAGAAAACAATCCAGAAGGCCATTAACATACTTCTTTCTTTTCCTCTTACATATCTGTGTGAGACTGGATTTTCTTAAATATGCTTTAGTTAAAACTACCTTTTGAAACTAATCAAATGCAGAAATGGATATGAGAATCTTAGTCCAGATGTTAGATGCAAAAATGTAGAATGTCCCCTTTCTAATTAGAACTTTTTTTGATAATTTATTTTTCACAAAACGTTATTCATATTAACATTTGGTACTATTTTTAAACTGAATTATAAAAATAAATTTAACAATTTTAATATTTAATATAGTGAATATGGCTAGATATTATGTACACAAATGAAAGCTCTTCAGAGTACTGAGTGTTGGGAAGGGGATCTTGAGACCAAAAGTTTGAGAATTCCTGGCTAAAATATATTTTCCTACATTTTCTAATAAGGATTTTTGGGGATTAGTTTGCTTACTTTGATGTCAGGCCTTAGTTTATACATATACTAGACAGTATGTGGACTGTCTGTAAATACCAAAAAAGGACACCGGATATTTAGGAAGAGTAATTAAATTTTAAAAATATGTAAAACTTCTCAGTCTATCTTTGTAACTCCCACAGATCAGTTATCTTTCTTTCACTTTTTTTCTTGAGTTTTTTTGGTAAGGTTGTCTAGTTGGTTATTCATCCACCCACAAGACATGTGAATTAAGCAAATAGTAACCTTCGTGTCTTTTCCCCACCCCTCTCTGTAGGACTACCACCCCTGGGGCTCAGGGCCCTGGGCTCCCGATTGCCAGGTCTCTCTAGCTGTCAGGCTCCCTGGTTGGCCCACTCATTTACAGTGTAGGTCACTTACGGTAGTTGGTACTTAGTGGACATTTATTGATAGATACTTGCTACCCGTGTGCTGGCACAATCCCGTTTCCTGTTGAAATGATAGGAGGTGAATCAGGAAAACTATTCATGCTCCCTTATTTTGCGATTTCTTGTTTGGCCCTGTGAGTATCAGATGCTAACTGAAAAAAGTTCTTGTGAGGTTTTAATCTTGCTCATACTATCTCTGGCCTAATAAGTTATTAGCAAGGATGGGGGAGAGAATGCTGTTTTTATTGAATAGCTGCTACGTGTCAGATACTAACATGTTTCCATTAGTATCTTAGCAGCTCTTTGCAGTGATGGCTTTATCATGATGTTTTATGGGTGATGGAACAGAGGAAGATCATAGAGGCAAAGAGCTAAGAAACAAACGTAGCTCAAGGTCACAGTAGATTCAAACTAAGCTGTTTATCTGCAAAGGCCTGCTTTTTCTACCATATAAAATTGCCTCTATAAAAATCTGAGTGCCCATAATATTGACTTTTATGCAATGTAATTATTGCCACTGTTGTGCAAACAAGTTAAGAGGCAGAGCAGTCCACTTGTGTTTATGTGTAAATTACAGTTTTTATTGGGCACATTCATCTCTTTAGATCAGAGAGAGATGGGATAGGTGAGAGGGTACTGGATTTGAAGCCAGATGGCTTTTTCCTTGAATCCCATTGTTGGCCTTTATTAGCTATGTTACTGTGTTTGAGTCAATGAACCTCCTGGACCCTGGCTTCCTAACTGGTAAAACAGAGCCTGCAATAGAAGGCATTTCCCATTGTAATTTCGCTACAGGAAACATCCAGTTTTGATAATATCTGTGCAAATGCTTTAAAAACAGAGGGCTGTATCTATGGAGATTTGTTACTTGGAATTGTTAATTAGAAGTCCTGGATCTTGCTGTCATATAACAATTATGTAAAATACCATTAATGGTTTTCTCCTCACACCTTGACTTTTGGGGCTGCCTTTTGAGACTCTGTTTCTCTTCCTTTCCTATTACATTGAGTCATATAAAATTGCTAATATTTGGCTCTTTTTTTTTAACCTACAAAAGTGGAAATTTCATATGATTAGCATACTAATACACTTAATAGTTATTAGTGAAATTACACATGAACGGTTAATAAAAAAATCTGTTATTGTCGTAAGGCTTATGGCAAGAAGTAAGTAAGCCTAGATCTTGGTTATCTTTTTCTTTTTCTTTTTCTTTTTTTAAATTCCAAGTTACTTATTTATTTTTAAGATTTTATTTATTTGGGAGAAAGCAAGAGCAAGAGCTAGTGAGCGAAAGAGAGCGCACAAGTGGGGGAAAGAACAGAGAGAGAAGCAGACTTCCCACTGAGTAAGGAGCCCAAAGTGGGGCTCGATCTGGGACTCCAGGATCATTACCTGAGCCAAAGGCAATGCTTAACTGACTGAGCCACCCAAGTGCCCCTTGGTTATGTTTTTCAAAGCAAACTTTTACTCTGGATTTTCTTTCTGAGACTATTCTTGATTACACGTGGTAATCCCTACGAGTAGTGGAATGTTTTGTGTTGAAAAAGATACTTCACTAAACGTGGTGAAGTATCTTCCCCTATAATGGGTGGGGCTGATACAGAAAGTCCTCTAGAATGGAAAGAGGACTATAGATGTATATGGATTTTCTCCCATGCCTGCTATCTTTAAGTGGGGAAAGCTGGCAAGAAAGTTGGTAAGTGGGGTGCCTGGCTGGCTCAGTCAGTTAAGCGGCTGTCTTCAGCTCAGGTCCTGGGATCAAACCCCACATCGGACTCCTTGCTCAGCAGGGAGCTGCTTCTCCCTCTCCCCCTGTTTGTGCTCTCTCTCTTCTGTGTCAAATAAATAAATAAAATCTTAAGAAAAATTGGTAGGTATGAAAGTGAATTAAGAAAAGACTTAAAAAAGATTACATTTTCTATATTTAGAGAATCATTGGTTAAGAAGACTCATAGCTTTTTAAAAATACTAAATTTTGTGATTTTTAAAACATTTTTCCCGGCAGAGTGGGGAGGCCCTGGTGGTTGATAAATGATCCTATCTCTCTGCCCTCTTCCAGTTCCAGTGTTCTTACCGTTTCCCCAATAGGGCTCTTAAATAACTGTTTTGCTAGGAAACATAGTAGAGTGGATCCTAAGCACAAATGAAATTTAAAATTATCTGTTAGTCTAGACTTACTTTATGAAATTTACTATACAATTGTTAGAAAAACAAAAATAAGTTCCACAAGTTGTTCTTTGTCCTTGCCACCCACAAGTTAAAACTAAAACAAAAACAAAACAAAACACTGAATACTTGGTATTTAAATGTTGGTGAAGTCTCAGAGAGGAAGAAATCAGAAGAATCAAAGGTACAAAAAGCCAAGCGTAAGGCGTTAAAAAATAAAACTAAAATAGCAACTATGAGGCTTATTTAATTTCTGTGTCTTTCCTTTAAAAATCAATTGTGACTCACCATTAGTTCCACACAAGTAGCTCAGGCGCTTAGGCTTCAGAGAAGACTTTAAATGCTTCCTTGCATGAAGTGTTTTACCTTTGGTTTCAGGCTTTGCGGAGTCAGGCATTTGTGCTCTTAAACCAAACCTATTTTGTCTGTCTGTCTGCAGCATTTCTGTTCTTTATTGGCCTCCCTCAGCTCTGAGGATTACGTCATAGCCCAGCTCTATCGGTGCTCCTTACCGCATCCCAAACTGATTTTAACCCACTCTCCACACACACACAACACTATCTGATGTTGTTCAAGCAGTAAGTCTATGCATTTTTTTTTAAAACAGTGATTTCTTAAAGACTAATGCATGAACCCTTGGAAGAAAATCCTACTCCAGGCAATTAAACGGAACATTGACGGAGAACAGTTAATTGGACTTAGTTTAGTTTTTGAATTTGTAGAAGTCAAGTCCCGTCTGTAAATCTGTCTCTTATCATTTAATCCATTAAAAAAGAAAAGAATTTAGGACAGCACGAGCACAATCAGCCATTTCCCATCGGAATCACAAATATGTTTTAAATGTACTCTGCATCGGGTGGACCTTTTTTACTCACCAGTGTTTCCGGCCTCGTATCGTCTCTGTAAGCAGGACTGGATCAGCAGCTGAGTGTAACATCTGATGTTGAGGGAAAGAGACTTTGCTCTCTGCCTGGGCTGCTCCTGTTGACCAGTGGGAAATGCTGCATTAGCTCTCAGACTGAAACACTTAAAGTACTCTGTGAAATGTTGACCTCTCGCCAAAGGCTTGAATGTCAGATACACAGATGTCCGGTGCTCTTCGGAGCCCAGCTCTACTACGTGCTTGTAGAAGTTGGATACGATCTATGCGTAGGGTTACAAGTTACCGAGGCCTGACCAAACAGTGACTGGTGTGAAACTGGGTAGAGCGACCAAGAGGAGAGCAACGGAGCACACAGAGCTCCCGCCAGCAGGAGCCTCGATCTTTCCCATGCCTAGCTGTGACCTCTTCCTGTGAAGCTGTTGTGAGAATAGCTTCTGTGTTTATTGGGAAGTATTTTTCAAATTGTACTTCACGTGGCTTCAACGGACTCCTTGAATCTTGTTGGAAAAATGGAGAAATATTTGAGAGCAAATGAGACCAGAACAAATGGCCCCGTCGGGTAGCAGGGGAAGAAGGGGGAAGGCTGTGCAGGTAGGCCTGTCACCTAGGAGTCCGGATCAGTCTTGATGGAAAGACCAGGCTGTCTCTGTAAGACAAGGGTGCCTGACCACTCCGTCTTGACCAAGTTCTAGGGGGCGTACTGATGGTGCCTGGTCTACTCAGGCTGTTACATGGCCCATTCCCAACCTTGAATTGGTGCTGCTGTGACTCTACTCTTTCTTCAGGTTACCCCTCCTCTTAAATTTGGTTTCTGAACGCCCTGTTTGACTCATATTTCTGGATTCCTTCTCCATTTAACAAATGTTGCTGGGACTCCTTGTTTTTACATAGTATTCTAGATTAATGTAATCATAATCCCTCTCTCAGGAGGAAGGGGGCCTAAGTCTCCTATACTCTACTTTGAACTCATCCGATTTGAACTTCTATCATCAACTTTACTCATTTTACCACTTTCTTTCCCTTTCTCTTAGGATAGCCTGCTCATTATCAGTCACGCTTGTTATCATTATCGCAGAAAACAAAACCCCTCAAAGCTCTCCCTTGACTTAAGCCCTTTTATTAGGTACTGCTGTCTATAAGTCAAAAAAAAAAAAAAAGGCTAAGTAAGTTGTAGGGTTAACGTCCGTCAGATTATCCTTCATGATCTCATCTGCTCGTACCCAATCAACAAAGCCTGATGATTTTTTTTAACATCTAAATATGTCTTATTTATGATTCCCGCTAAGCCCGCATTCCCTACCCTGGTCGACTCCCCAGTGTCTACTCTCCACTCACCTCTGAGAGGGATCCCTCTAAAATAAAAGCATAGCCATGTCCTTTATGTGGGTCCCTGTCACCGTACAAGGTAAGTTCATCCTGTTGAATCTGGCAGACCTAGTGCTTTTTGATTGACAGTCCTTATCCACTACTGCTTGCCCGCAGCCAGGCTGTTGGTTTGAACTCCCTGCAGATATCGATGGTTCTTGCCTCCTGGCTTGGGCTTGTTTGCCTCTATCTGGAATATCTCCTTTTTCCTTGTTCCTGGGTCGCCCCGAATTTGAACTGCTTTAAAAATTTCACAGACTCATCTTAAAAACTAAATGTTTAGCTTCATCCTACAGAAAAATATCTTTGAAATTCTAGATTTCATGTGCTTATCTTTTAAAATGAGCTGAAATGAAATGATGGCATAACTCTTCAGTAAGTTTGTCTGAGTTCAGTTTATCCTGACCATCTCTTAGACGTGCAGAAACCCACTTCTCCTCTTTTCTGTTAGTCAAAACTACTATTGATCCTTCTACCAACCTGTTCTGACATCCATCTGTTCATCTCATCAGTCAACTCCTATTGAACCATTACCTTCCGTAGGCCGGGTGCTGAAAGGGCCCTGGGGTGTAACCGAGTTCTTTACTGTGCTCCTTAATTTTCTTCTCTTTGTTTCTCCCAACTAGATTGGGGGCTGACGAAGGCAGGGCAATATCTTGACAGTTTTGTATCTGCAGCACCTACCATTTTTGCTCATGGAATTAAAAGAATGCAAAAGTAAGGATGTATTGGTTTCTAAATTTTCTTTATCTTCTAAGATTTACTTGTAACACTTGTATTTAATAAGGGGAACTTGTACAGGTTGATAAAGGACAGAGTAAAAGTTGATAGGCTTAGTTTTATTTTTGAAGGCTTATGATTTGTATGTAAAAATGAACTGATTTTATAAACACTCAACTTGATAGGCGGGAATAGGTTTATAGTCTGGTAACTGCTACAACTTGCTCAGATACATAGAAACCTTGAGTCAGATGTGTATATATATTTTTTTTTTTTTAAAGATTTTTTATTTATTTATTAGAGCGAGAGACTGAGAATGAGAGGGGAGAAGGTCAGAGGGAGAAGCAGACTTCCCGCAGAGCCGGGAGTCCGATGTGGGACTCGATCCCGGGACTCCGGGATCATGACCTGAGCCGAAGGCAGTCGCTTAACCAACTGAGCCACCCAGGCGCCCCAGATGTGTATATTTTAACCCAACCCCGTACTTGCGGCTATGTGGATCATGTTTGGTTCAATTTACAATTGCAGTTAAAAAAAAATTATCTTAAAAAAGATTTTTATTTTATTTTTTGTGGGAGGGAGTGGGAGAGAGAGATTCTCCATTTACTTATTTAGAGTGCGAGTGGGGTCTGGGGTGGGGGGAGGGGGAGAGAATTTCAAGTAGACTCTGCGCTGAGCGTCCGCCTGATGCAGGGCTTGATCCCATGACCCTGAGATCATGACCTGAGCTGAAATCACAAGGTGAATGCTTAACCGACTAAGTCACCAAGCACCCCAAGATTGATTGATTTATTTGAGAGAGAGAGTGCTCATAAATGTGAGTGTGCAAATGTGTGTTTGCACGAGTCCGGGGAGGGGCAGAGGGGTAGAACCTGAGAGACTCCTCGCTGAGCAAGGATCCTGACACCCCCCACCCCCGCCGATCTCAAACCCTGAGATCATGACCCAAGCTGAAATCAAGAGTTGGACACTCAACTAGCTAAGTCACTCAGGTACCCCATGATTGCAGTTTTGAAAGGAATGTCTACTATGTGAAAATGCCAAATGGAAAAAAAGCTTTTTTAAAAGGAATTTGTCTATTTATAACAGTATTCCATTTGTAAGTTGAAGGGAGAATTGAAGTCTCTTGAAGCCCAAATCTCTAAGTCTGTGAGTTCCATAGTCTTGGGGAATTAAAAGGAAAAAATATTGATGGAATTTGCTAGCACAAAGCTAAGGCCATAGGGAAACTTGGGGTCATGACACACATGACATGAGTAATGAGCTAAATATCAGTCTGTTGTAAGGAAACACGGGGGGCATATTCTCATCAACTAGTTAACTTTAGAAACATACCTCTTTTTATTTTATTTAAGTTGATCATGTCTATAGTTCTGTACTCTGCCAGAAACCACTGAACTAACTGTCCCAGGAGTCCGCCAGCCCTCCCCACACACATTTTCCACATGAGGCAATGATAGCATGTAATAATGCATTTTGACGTGGCTTAGACCAGGTCCCATTTCCAAACACAACATCTATTTTATTTTTTCACCTCTGGCCTTTGTCAGGCTAGTATTTCCTCATCCTCAAATGGATTCTATCTTCCATTTCTACCTGTTGAACTCTTGTGTATCCCTTACAACCCAGCTCCGACTCATGGAGCTTTTCCTTATCTTACCACTAAGAAGAACAAAAGGTTACCCTTCTCTGAATTCCTCTGTGGCTTAATCTGAATTCTGATTAGGCCACTTCTCAGATCCTGTAGTGTTTCACAGATGGTAGTGGTTGTCTCATCTGGTTTTGGGGGAAGGTGACTTTTTTTGCTGATGTTTCCTGAGTCTGTTGTTCGTGGAGTCACCAGACCTGGCGGCCAGGAGGGCAGGTAATGTTTCTGCAGCTTTTGTCACCCCATATTGCCAAGGCTGTCCAGGCTGACTTCCTGTGCTTGGTGCATTATTACCTTTTTGCTTAGCAGTCCATAGACACCTCACTTTCTAAAATTTCAGCTCACTAAAAAAGGAAGGTCTTTTAGGTATAAAAATGTGACTGTATCTAATCAATGAAGACCTCCATTATTTTCCTTTCTTTTTCCCCTAGCATAAGCAATCTAGACATCATTTTACGTATGTACGTGTCTATTTATGTATGTAATTCAAATTAAACTAATTTTAAACTTTTATTGAAGTCATGCATTTATCTATGTGCTTTAAGAAATCAAATAATTTTATACATCTTGTAATGGAAAATAACGGTCCTTGCTGTTTTCCCATATCCCAGTGGCTCCCTTTTTCAACTTTGTAGCTACTATTTTTAGGTATTAACCCTTGTATTTTTACATAAATGACAGTTCTTGGCTTTTAGTAGCATCTGTTGACTTCTTTGTGTGGAAGATGAAGTTTTAGCTCGCTTACTCTTCAGCACTTCTCCTCACCCAGATAATTATGTTAATAATCTCTGGATAAATCGGTATCACTTATTCATATAATGAGAGCTATGTAAATATCATTTATGGCTGAGGCTCATCACAAGCTTTGAGAGGATTGCAATTCCCCACCCTGCTCTGGTGACCAGGAGAAACTGCGCCCTATTGGTCTAATGAGGGCAAGCTTCCCTCAAGGTTCAGGCTGCCTGTTTTCTCATTTTCAATTAGTTAAGATACGTAAACATGCTATAGAAATGTTAGCTCTCAGCATCACTACAATGTTATAATTTGATCCAAGCCTTATTTAATCCAGTTCTTAGCTGTATGTGTATGAATATGTTTAAAAGTATTTTTGCTGGGGCGCCTGGCTGGCTCAGTCAGTTCGGTGTCTGCCTTTGGCTCAGGTCATGATCTCAGGACCCTAGGATTGAGCCCTATTGTTGGGCTCTTTGCTCAGCAGGGAGCCTGCTTCTCCTCCTCCCTCTGCCTGCCGCTCTGCCTGCTTGTGCTCTCTCTTTCTCTCTGTCAAATAAATGAATAAAATCTTTAAAAAAAAAAAGTATTTTTGCCAACAGCTGCATTTGGAGAAATATGTAAAGTCCAGGTGTGCATGAATGTATACAACTTTTGCTGGGTAGATACTCAGTAGCATTATAGTTCAACAAAGGAAATGTCTGTACACAAATGCTTGTTCTTAATAATTTTCTGTTACATTTCCCTGGAAAGACCTTTTACTTTATCTATTTTGGGCAATTTTGCTCTTGGCAACATTTTTTTAAACATTAGAGAGCAATCAAGCATGAGCATGAGGGACAGAAGGAGAGAGTCTCGAGCAGACTCCTCCCTAAGTGTGGAGCCCAACGTGGGGCTTGATCTCATGACCCTGAGGTCATGACCTGAGCTGAAACCAAGAGTTGGATTCTTAACTGACTGAGCCACACAGGCGCCCCTTGGCAACTTATTTAATAGTAATTACTGCTATCTTGGAAAAGTCCCATTCAGAATATATACACACTTGCAAAACTATGTGGTTGGTTTTTTTTTTTTTTTTTTCCCTAGTTGAAGCTTATTTGCTGTGGAATGCCTTAATTAAGTTCTTTTCCTTTACTTTGCTGTAGTTTTTTGGTAGTGTTTCCCAGAAGGCTTATTTTATATTTGATAAGCAAGGCTAGCGGTTTTATTCATTTAAAAGTAAAGACAGTCATTTAGAACACAAAAGCTTCTGATTGCTAAATAGGAAGCCTGGGGTCTGGCCTGTGGAGCTGAAGAGACTGTTGGGAGACTAAGTTCACGGAAGAAGACACAGTCTGAGGAAAAAACTAATAGACAGCTGACGGGACATGGGAGGAAAAATGCTATCATTTGTTGGTAAAAATGCTATCCTGGGGAGTATCCTAGTCTGTCATACTAATTGGTAACCCTCATGTGTGTCAGTATGGCTTAAATATCTACTCTAACTTGTATTCGAAAGGGGAGGGTGTCTAAATAATGGGCACCCAGTAGAGAGAAAGTCCATGGCGGTTACATACTGCTTCACGTAAGGATGTGGGGCGTGAGTGCTGGTGGCTGAGCATTTCTGGCCCAGGGCCTTTCACAGCCTGTAACTGAGCCCAGCCCCCTTTCCTGCAGCCTTCCAGGCCCTCCCTCGGGATTTCAGTCCGTCAGAGCTGGCCTCTGATGTGAAACCTTTGGCCATCTTTTGTTAAAGTTCCTTCCAGGACAAAATAAGATAGAAATTACAATATCAAATTTATCTAGCTTGGAGACAGAGTCAGAGTTAGGTTAATCTATGATTCTTTGCACTTTCCCACATAACATATTTAGAAAGTTAAATTTGGGTATACTTCAGAGCTCTGCCTCTGATCCACCAGGAGACCTTGGGCTAGTTCTGTCATCTCTAAATCTAGAGAAAAAGGGTCTCGTGTCCCTTACCTCAATAAAGTTGTTGGAAAGTTTAAATGCGGAAATGTGTATTTTCTTACTGTAGTACCCAGCTAAAACAGGTGGTCAGTAAGTGGCAGGGGCCCTTATTAATATAACCACAGGCTACTTGTCATTTTACAGTTTTCTTGAAAATGTACTGTCATTGAATGTATGGTAGATATGGAGTGCTTATGCTTTGCAGCTTTAATGAATGTTGATTTCTAAGGTAAGATCCGAATTTGAGAGTACTTTTTGGTTCAACGACCTGGTGACTGTGGTTATAGGAAAGCTCTCTCAGATGACATGACCATACAAAACTCTGGGAAAAGTAGTGCCGAATTATAAACATATTGTCAGGAGGAAGGAAGCAGGAGCCTGGTGAGCATACACCTAAGGCGGGCACAGCCGATAGAATGCTTCCTGAGTGGGTTAGTCTGTGGCCTGGCTTCCCCGAAGCCCTTGGCGAGGAAGCTCACTGAGCCTCTTTGTTCCTTTCTTTTTTTTAATTGAAGTTTAGTTAACACATGCTATTATATTAATTTTAGGTGTACAACATAGTGATTCAACAATCCTATGCATTTCTCAGTGCTCACCATGTTAAGTGTCATCCCCATTTGTCTCCATGCAGATGTTATTATAATATTATTGACTGTATTCCTGATGCCGTATTTTTTGTCTCTGTGACTTATTTTTATTTTTTTTGAAGATTTTATTTATTTATTTGACTGAGACTGGGCACAAGCAGGGGGAGGGGCAGAGGAGAGGGAGAAGCAGGCTTCTCGGGCTGAGCGGAGAGCCCTAAAACCCAGGACTCCATCCCAGGACCCTGGGATCAGGACCTGAGCAGAAGGCAGACACTTAACTGACTAAGCAACCCAGTCACCCCTCGGTGACTTATTTTATAACTGCAAGTTTTTATCTCTTAATCCCCTTCATCTCCCTGCTCTTCACCCTTATCAATTCAATAAATTTTTAGTTTTTAATTAACTGTTTTTAATTAACGTAGACAAAATGTGTGGCCCTAAAGCCTCTCCCTTGCCAGGAATCGCATCAAATTGCTGCCCTGCAGGAAAGAATACAACACTGATTATGCTAATGGTCATTTCCTGATGTCTAGATGAGTCTTTCTCATTGTAAAGCCTAGGAAAGGCTAAGTAAGAGGAGAGGCAGGAAACATTTTTCCTTAGTAAGGAAAACAAGAGCTCATATGAATGAGTATTTTGTAACTATTTTGTTAGTTCAGCTGACTGGTTCTTAATCCATTCTGGCTTTTGTGGGAAATGGCTTAGGTGTTGTTTGTTTTGTTTTGTTTTTAAATGGACTGGCCATAGGGGAAGAACATAATGTTTGAATTTGCCAAATGATTTCTTGTCATTTGCCAAACCAAATAGTACTTTTCAACTCCATGTATGAAGTCTGTGCTGTTTGCCAGGAATTAGGGTGCTTACCACTCGGTGGAGGCACTTAGTTTCAAAAAATAAAGTAAAGCCACACATGATACAACTACTTCTAAAACAGGAGAAATGGTGTGGTTTTAAAATGAAAATGATGGAGACATTGTAGACCCTTTTGATCTGTTAAGTTTGGAGTGGTTTCTAAGCGACCTTGCCTGGAAGGCATGTTTATGTAGCTTTTTTTTCTCTGTAGCTTTTATTCTACAACTTTAATTTAATCCCATTTCTGCTCTGTGCCAATTGCAATGTTGTATTTAGTTTAAATATTTATAGGATCTTGCCACTGTGAAATTTTCTTTTAGGGAGTTGAAACATTTGTTGACCTGTAGTCCTGGGAATATGAGAGCCAGCATGTCTGATCAGTTGAGACTGAGATGGCCTTAATTAGAACACTGGTATAGGCACATACTAGCTGTGTCGCCTTGGGTGCGTTACTTCACCTCTCTGGGTCTCAGAAGTCTCTTCCTTGGAATGATCTATACAAAGGCAATAATAATATTTACTTCATATTTATTTAATTCAAATATTTAATTTTTTAAATATTAAAATTTCATACTCTATTATATAAATATATTCATATATTATACAAATAAATATTAAAATAAATAAACCATTTATTTTATTAAATCCATCAAATATTTAATTTAATAATTTAATTTAATACAAATATTACTTCCAAATATTTGTTGTATGCCTGGCACATGGAAGAGTAGAATTAATGTTGCCTTACATAAGTATTATTTCTTTGAGGGAGAATTAAAAAAAAAAAAACAATCTTGAAGGAGACTGGATTTGAGGGAGTTTCTTATTATCTCTAAAAGGTAATGATTGCTTAGAGAAAGCCTGATTTTGAAGTAGAACTTAACTATAATTTTTGGATCTGTATCTTAATGTAATTTTCCTCTGGCCTGTGTTCAGGCCGTTGTGTCATCCAGACCGTTTGCCATAGATGAGATTCACACAAATTTCAAATGCCAACTTTCTTTTCTATGCTGTAGCATTCAAATGGTAAGTAATATTTGCTGCTTCCTTTCCCACCTTTCCTCTCTAATTTGCTTTAAGCATCTTGTATGCAGACAACATAAGAATCAATTTATTCTGGCCTCAAGTTCAGTTTTTCTGCCACGAAGCTGATTCTATTTATTTTTATAAAGTAAAAGTTAGTGAAGGTGTAGACCCAGTATCTGTACCATTCCAATCTGTGGGTCTTTGTGGTCCTCCGAGGCATTTATAGGTCAACTTTTGGGAGGCGTTATCCCTCAGAGGCACAAAGTGGGGGTTCTTATACTGCTTAAGACCATGCTGTGGTCAATCAGAAAGATCTGGAAGCTTCATGATACCTAGCTTGGACATATAATCAAATACTCCAGAGCCTCATTATCATTATTGGTAATGAAATGTTACCACTTTCTTTAGTTTTGTTGCTTGGTTTTGCTGACACAAACATTTTTAGTGTGTTCCCTTATGTGTGCTGTTTATAAACCAGGTGAAGGAAATTTGTTGTCTTCTTGAAGGAGAAATGAAAGATTGATTAATGCAGCACAGTCTGAACTGACCCTGGGTCATTTTCCAAGGTGCCCCTTGAAGCAGGAGAATGAGAATTTTCATTTTCTGAGCTGCTGCTTGAGGACTGACTAGTCATCTTCAGAGCTGTGATACTTCCTGAGGAACTTGGGGAATTTTTTATTTCCACCTTTGTTCACTTTAGATCTCTCATCAAAAACTGATGAGCTTCAGTGTCTTTAGAGTCTTTTGGGACAAGTATTTGGGTCTGCCCCCTGCAAGGTAGAGATGGCTTGGCCACAGAGCTCTTGAGTCAGGTGGGTCTGTGCTCTTCTTCCCCTCTGCCACCTGTGAGACGCTGCTGAGAATGGCACCTCCCTGACAGGCTTGCTGAGTGACTCCGGTGAAATGGTACCCATGGAAAGCACAGTGTGTGTCACTAGATGTAGCTAATAAATTCTAGTACTATTTTTGTTGATTTTTTTTTTTTTCAAATTGTAATTGTGTTCTCCTCAACCCCACCCCTCCTTAGTCAGCATATTTTAGAAACAGACGCTAGCATTGTGATTCCTGGGGCATCCATCCGTGTTCTATAGTTGCATTATCATTTAGAGATTGTACAAATAGGACCTGAACACTTCATGTCAGTGGTCAGGGTTGGGGGTTTGGGGGAAGGGCGAACGAAAGTGGGCAGAGAGTGAGGACGGAGATGATATTGTGGTAATAGGCTTTTTACTCATATGCTCAATGGCTCAGTTAATGCCTCAGGGTTTTTTGTTTGTTTTTGTATTTTATTCTTTTTAAGTAGGCTCTACACACAAGGCAGGGTTTGAACTCAAGACCCTGAGATGAAGAGTTCTGTCTTCCACTCACTGAGCCAGCCAGGTGCCCCTCCCATCCCCATTGCCTTAATTTTAATGAGCATTTTGTGTTACCTAAGATCCTTTTCTCCTTAAAATTTTCAGACTTTTTTTTTTTCCTTTTGGCAGTTCTTGCAATGTCTTTCTAAAATGTTTGTCCAGACTTCGTTTCTAGCAACATGTTCTAAAACTGTGTGTGCGTGCATTCTTTTTTGTTTTGAGAAGCAGACTACAGTTTTTTCTTTTGAAATCTTAAATAGAGCCCTAGTGGATAAAATAGATGGAAGTATATCTTCGCAGCTAGAGATGGGGGTAGGAGTTAGCTTACCTGTTCATTCTCTACCTTGCCCCCACAGTATGTCTGTGATTCCCTATGGTTAAGGAATGCAGTTTGAAAACCATATCATTTTCGAAGGTGTATTTGTTGTAGAGTAAGCCCGTCCCACAAGTTGCAACCATGAGTTCCCTAGATATTTTAGTAATTCACAACCAGTGAATTGAGGCCAGTGAATGCACTTGGTGATATGCTATGAACATTTGGCTTTCTTTTAGAAATATGTTATCCTTTTGAACTGGGATAGGTTTTTCTTATTACCTTTAAGATTTAAGGAGAACCTTTCTGACTTGAAGTACATTGTTTCAGGAAATACTTTTGAAGAGGTTTCATTTACCAAAGGCTTAGCCAAAACAGATTTGGTTAGGGTGATCTTGTAATTTATTATTCAAGTTGGGACCCATTTGAGAGTGAAAGAGTGTTTTCTTTTTTTTTTTTAAAATATTTTATTTATTTATTTGACGGAGAGAGAGAGATCACTAGTAAGCGGAGAGGCAGGCAGAGAGAGAGGAGGGAAGCAGACTCCCTGCTGAGCAGAGAGCCCGATGTGGGGCTCGATCCCAGAACCCTGAGATCATGACCTGAGCCGAAGGCAGAGGCTTTAACCCACTGAGCCACCCAGGCGCCCCAAGAGTGAAACAGTGTTAATTATAATTGGGTCTGCAGGAGTGAACTGGGGCTTCCCTAGACAAACAGGAACATATGTTTACCCTGAGATAGTCTTACTTCGGATAGACAGAATAGAATTTTCTTTTTTTTAATGTAAGCTCCACACCCAGCGTGGAGTCCAGTGACATGGGTCTTGAACTCACAACCCTGCAATCAGGACCTGAGCTGAAATCAAGTGTCGGATACTTAACCAGCTAAGCCACCCAGGTGCCCCTAGACAGAAGAGAAATTTTGAATACTTAAAATCGTTGAAAGCCCAGGACTTCTCTGAAATCTTAAAATGAGCCTCAACACGAACAGGCTGTCCCCTGTCCCTCTTTGCAGTGGGTGCTGCTGTGGGAGAGGATTGACATCTGCCATGAGCCAACGAATTGAGCATCTTCTAGGTATAAATACTCTGTGCTAGTCTTTAGGAGGATTCTTTCACTCACCACTGGAAAGAGCACATTGCTTTTTCAAACGAAAGTTTAAAGAGTCTTGGCTCATTGCATTCTTTTTTTTGGTTCTGTTTTCCCTCTAGTTCTGATTCCTTGACGATTCTGATAGCATTAATCCATTCTGTTCTCTCCCTTCTGTAATCCCTATGTTTCAGTTCCAAATTATTTGGAATCAAATCCCTTATTTGTTGTGATAAATATTTCAGATTTGTACACACTCTAGAAGGGGACCTTGGGACATTTTCTATTTTTTGGCCAACTACAGCATTTAGCTACCTGCCGGGGATGTAGTGGGTCCTCACTCTATTGATGATGGATATGGCTGGGGAGGTCCTTGGCAGGGTTGAAGTAGCAGAGTAGAAGTGTGTTTCAGTTGTAAAAAGAATGAGGGTTATTAAAATTTAATGGACATGGTGTTTGAACATGGAAAGAGAAGCCAAAAGGTCATCTTACCTAAAACAAACTTATGTTCACCTCTTATTTACTTCTTCACCTCGCTCTACAAATGCCTTTTTGAAAACTAGCTTTTAATGACTAGTCACCTTTTTTTTTTTTTTTTTTTAGATTTTATTTATTTATTAGACAGAGAGAGAGATCACAAGTTGGCAGAGAGGAGGAAGCAGACTCCCTGCTGAGCAGAGAGCCCGATGTGGGGCTCAATCCCAGGACCCTGAGATCATGACCCGAGCCGAAGGCAGTCTTAACTCACTGAGCCACCCAGGTGCCCCAATGACTATTTACCTAAGTACAACTCAATATTGATTAGCTTTGTTCCATGACAATCACTGTCCTGAGTATGTAGGGGTTAGGACCTAATCTTAAAAAGTGATAAACTCCTTATTTGTATAAATGACTGTAGGCATTTTTCCCTATTCACATTCCCATCTCTGTTGTGGTTGTACTCCCACTAAATTATACTCAAAGCTAAGACATCTACAGCATACTCAACCTTGACCTTTATCCTGAGGGCAGCACATCCATGATACTGGCTTTCTGCTATCCATCTCTGCAGACTGAGGTCTTCGAGGTAATGGAAGTGTCTTGGCCCTTTCATTCTGTGTGCTTCAGGTCAAGCATGGCCTGGTGATCCCTATGTGTTTCATGACTGAATGACCTTGGCTTTGATTCTTTTAGGGGCAGCATCTAGATCTTCCGAGCCATGTTTGTTTATGCTTTTAATTCTGAAATGAGAGAGGTCGAACTTTCTAAACTATGTTACACTTGTTCTCATCTTCATTTGAAAATATGTGTGTACAATAAGAAAGATTAAGGAGTTATTTTGCCTGTATGAATGTTGAAGAGACAAAAAAAGGCGGAGGTAGTAGTGATGATAGTAGTATATTAGCAGCCACCGTTTTGTACAAATATCAAAACTAGTTTCTAATCTACGTAATTGGATATAAGGAATTCTTGCCAGATTGAATTAAAAGGATAGTCAAGCCATGGCTTACCTAGAAATATGAGGTGGAAGGATTGGTGGCGAGGAAGCCAAACTGAATGGGCACTAGTTGGTAGGCCACTCACTGGATATAATGGAGAAATGGCCATTAGTTTTCTCATACCACTTCTGTTAGGGAGGTTAAATGCTTACCCTTAGGGTAAAGCCCAAATGCCCACGTAATTCCTTAAATTACTGGTTCTTAAAGGTCTGATTCCTGATTCCTGATTAGGTCCTAACCCCTACATACTCAGGACAGTGATTGTCATGGAACAAAGCTGATCAATATTGAGTTGTACTTAGGTAAATAGTCATTAAAAGCTAGTTTTCAAAAAGGCATTTGTAGAGCGAGGTGAAGAAGTAAATAAGAGGTGAACATAAGTTTATTTTAGGCAGCATCAGCATTGTCTGGGAACTCACTAGACATGGAGATTCTCAGGAATGACCCCAGCCTCCCACCCCTGAAAGCCCAGGGGTATGTGTGTTAGCAGGCAAGTTACAGTTTGAGAATCACTGGTAAACCAACAATTTGTAGCAGCTTGAGGTTGTGAAGACCTTTCATAATTTGTTAAAAACCCAAACGTACAAACAGATTTTGTACGTGGAAGATTGGGAAATCCCTCGTTAAGTACTCTGATATAAACCAAGTATTTTAATTTTCAGATATATCCTTCTAGAATTATTAGATTCTAAGTCCTACACCAGTGATGGTTCTGTTTTGAGAATTTGATGATAATTTGCTTGCAATAGCATGTGTAGCCTTGATCCATGGTTTATCTTTAGTTTTGTTCATGGAAATGTCACTCTTTGAAATTTCCAGACATCAGTCCTGGGCTCTGTGGTGAAAGCCAGCATGGTCTCTGCAAGGCGGTCCTGATGCCTGCTGGCTCAGCCAGAGACTTGATGTGGTAGAGGTTCAGATGATCCCCACCCAGTCAGAAGAGTAGGAAGGGAATTCAGTGAAGACTAATTCTCCAAGTTGTTTTCTTTAAACAACTTAATTTAAAAAATTATTTATGGGGGGGTGGGGAAAAGAAATGAAATAAGATGGGATGGGGAAGGAGACAAACCATAAGAGACTCCTAAACTCACGAAACAAACTAAGGGTTGCTGGGAGGTGGGGGGTGGATAGGGATATGGACATTGGGGAGGGTATGTGCTATGGCAAATGCTGTGAAATGTATAAGCCTGATGATTCACAGACCTGTACCCTGGGGTAAATAATACATTATATGTTAATAAAAAAAATAAATAAATAAAAAGAAAAGAAAAAAATTATTAAGGTGTGCAGAGGCAAATTAGAAAATATACAAAAGTGAAAAAAAAAAGATCGTTGAGAAATTTATCCCTGGGTAACCAGTTACTCTGTTGTAAATGGTAAAATAAGAGGAAAAGGAGGGTTACTTGGTGACTCAGACACAAGAAGGGAGTTTATATGTCCTACTTAGGTGCTATGATAATAGTAGCAATACTAATAATACCTAATATTTATTAAGTTTTTATGACATACCAGATACTCTTCTAAATTTCTTGTTTATATTAGCTCATTAAAACCTGATAACTAGTGTATGAAGTAAGTTCTGCTAATGTACCCTGATGAAACAAGGACAGTGAGGCACAGAGTGGTTAAGCATTGTGCCCAAGGTCACACAGCCGGTAAGGATTTAAGTTGCAGCAGGGGGAATGCCATAGTTTTGGTCTTAAATGTTTCCCTTCTGGTCCTCAGGCTGATCAGAAAACACTGCTGTGACTGCTACTTGGTGGTGGGAGTGGAGAGGAGACCTGTGCATAAATGTGTTAGGCTAAGAGATGAGGGGTTGGGCGTTTTTGCTGGGTCAAGTGGGCACAGAGCTGGATTAGTAACTCTGGAGCGTGTGTAGGCTAATCATCCCTCCCATTCCATTGTCGTCTACACGTGGAGCTGCTGAAACAATGCCTGCTGATTGGAACCTTCCCAGCTTGTCTTGAAATGATGGGCATCTGTTTAATTTTAAACAGTACGTTCTCTTGAGGCACTTGGGTGGCTCAGTCATTTGAGTGTCCGACTCTTGATTTTGGCTTGGGTCGTGATCTCAGGATGGTAAGATCGAGCCTCACTCTGCTTGAGTTTCTCTCCCTCAGTGCCTCTCATGCCTTCCCCCACGGCAAGTGCTCTTTCACTCTCAAATAATTAATCTTTTTTTTTTTTTTTAAATAAACATTACATTCTCTGTGAACATTCACAAAGAGCTTGACCCTGAAGGAAATGTATGAGATGGCCTTCCCAATTTACAATAGCGAGAGCCAACAGAATCATTATCGGTCACTGAGCCTTTAAATAATACTTGTTTATGAAGTTGCCTTGTACTTTGATCTTGAGTTTACCACCAATTTGGGTCATGTTGACTTTTCAAAATGTCATAAACTTTGCATGTTTCATCCTTTATTTAATTTTCCTTAAAATTATTTCCCAGAACAGTAAGTGGAAATTTTATTTTTGATGTCATTTGAAAGGGAGAATCCAAGAGTGAGTTGATTTAATACATGCAGTGAATAAGGACTTATCTCTAAGAAATAATTTAGAGGCTAAGGTTGTGAACTACAGAGTAGGAATTCTTGGATTCAAATCTGGCCTCCCTCACCAGCTGAGTCTGGCTAAAATACTCTGTGATTTATTATATGAGAATAAATCTCTGTATCCCATTGGATTATTATAAGAATTCAGTGAGGTATAATGCTCTCAAAGCCTAATCTGTGGAAAACACTCATTAATGTTAGTAATTATTAGATACTAGAAAGGCAGGTAACTATGGACAGAAGTTCAGATTTCTTACCACTGCTCCTAACCCCTGCCCACTCTAGTATATCTAGGTGACTTCTCCGTGTCAGTTTTTAAAGCTCTACCTTTTTCTTTTGAATAGTTGCTCACCATACTATTGAAGGAAAGAATCATGTAACCATTTCCTGATTGATGGATGTTTGGATTATTTCATATTTTCCTCATGATTATAAACATCTCATACCTTATTTCCTCGCTCCCTCCTTCTTTCCCCTCAAAACTTTGAAGATGGTGTTTTGAGGTTTGTCTTCAGTTCCACTACTGTAATTGTTTCCATTATTTTCCTGACATTTGTTTGGTCTAGTATCAGGGAGGGTTTGGGCTCACTTGGTGTAAAATTAAATATTGTCCTATGTTTTAAAGAACTGAACTCTTCATGAGGGTAGGAGGGGGTGTGTTTTAGCAGAGAAGAAAGAGGAAGCTGTCCAAGCACTCTTACTGAAAACTTCTTATGGCCAGTCTCTCAGAAATTCAAACTTAAATTCATGAGTTGGTATGTAATTGTATAAAGTGCTCATAACCCAGTATCGAGAGTCTTCTCATTTATATTCAGCGGAATGCCTTTTCCTTGAAATTGACCCTCAAATTGCCACTTAATTTATGTTTTTTAAAAAAGCTTCTCTCTGTTCATAATCAGTACTGGGAAGTGGGAGTCTCTTACATGGCCTTCTGCCTCCACACCTCTCTCGTACCACCCCCATGGTCCCTTCTCCAGCCAAGTGCAAGAGGGACCTCTGAGAATACAAGTTGTGTGTTGGTGCTCCTTTTCTCAAACTACCCAAGGCAGTGGGGTGAGAGCGTGTTTCCTACCATAGTAAAATCCTTTGGTCATGGCCTGAATGGGCCTCTATTAGCTGGTTGACACCTGCCCTGCACCTGTTCCTTGACTCTACCTCCTGGCTTCCCTGCGTCCTCCTGTTGGAACTGCATTGGTCTTGCTGTTGCTGGTCCTCCTCCAACATGTCAACCCATCTTGTAGTCTCTGCATATGCTTTTCCTCCCTCTTTGTCTTCCTCATTTCATTCAGGTCTGTGTTCTGATTTCTTATCTTCATTGTGATAGCTCCTGGTTGCCCCATCCATTGGGCATTCTACTTTATGTCCAGCCCCCATTCTTCTGAGTGGTTCTTCACTGCAAAGCTACTCATTATGCTGTGTTATTTGTTTGGTATGTGTCTTTCCCCAGGATTATGAGCTCCTGAAGTTCGACTCTATCTCATTCAATGCTGTATCTCCAACAGCTGGAATTGTGCCTGGAGCTCAATAAATATTTGTTGAAATAACGAAGGAGGGAATAAAGGAAGGGAAGATGCTTGTAGAATATAGTGTATGATGGTGTATTTTGACACTTTAGTTTGAATATTGATTACAGAAACCAGGAGTAAATCTAACTTGTTAAAGAATTCATAGAAACTCTCAGTCATTCAGGTAATTTTCACAGCGCTGATATGTAGTTTCTGAGAATTTTTTTTTGTTTTTTTTGTTTTTTGTGTGTGTGTTTTTTAAAGATTTTATTTATTTATTTGAGAGACAGAGAAAGTGAGAGAGAGCATGAGAGGAGAGAAGGTTAGAGGAAGAAGCAGACTCCCCGTGGAGCTGGGAGCCCGATGTGGGACTCGATCCCGGAACTCCAGGATCACGACCTGAGCCGAAGGCAGTTGCTCAACCAACTGAGCCACCCAGGCGCCCAGTTTCTGAGAATTTTTTAAAAAGCCAAAAGTATCGTGGATTGATTTCTTACCTTTGAGCATCACTATTTTCTATTTTTAAATTACATTTTTGTACTTACATCTTCTATCATGAAAGCACTTCTGAGTCTTCATTATCACCTCAAATGCCCACTTGCAGATCATTCCCTTCTATGTCCCTAATCCTCCTTCAAATCAGTGATGGCAGTTGTACTGTATGTGCAGGGTTCCCCCTCCCGAGGAAAGTAGGAAGTGTACAGCTGGCTCATCATAAGAACATCACTCTGAATGAGGAGGAATGTGGGCAGCCGTTTCAGACCTCTTCCTGGCTGGCTTCTGGGTGGGGCTCAAGAGCTTTCCAGGGGAGCATTTGGTGGGGACGGATAGGGTCGTCTCCCCTCAGCCTCATCAAGACCATTTCTGCTTCTGTGTCGGATGTGTTAGTGTTCCCTCTAAGATTTTGTTTGACTAGAAGTTCCTCCTGACAAGTCACAGTCATAATAACTCTGATATGGAGGGGTCTCTGACCTTTCCAGGGGATTATGGAAGGGGTTGGAACAAGGCCTCGTGTCCCTGAGAACTGAGTGGCAGGCAAAGGCAGGACCATCTGTCCCGATGAGTCTGACTAGTTCTGGGACAAGGAGACGTTTGATGTGCCTTGAACTTCATTACAGGAGGTCCAGAGTCCCTGGCATGGGTTTTACTTGGCATTGTACACAGGTGCCTTTGGCTTGATGCCGTCTTACGTTGCCCTCTTTCAGTTCCTTCTTTCTCCTTACTGCTTCTGTTTGTGGTAAAACATAGCTGTGGAAACATCATGCTAACGGCAGCTCCTGGCACAGTGAGTTTGGGGGAGCCTCGTCTGATTTCTGTTAAATAATTAGATTTCTCTTCACGGTCTCAGTTTTTGAGGCACACAGAGGCCTCTGTTTAAATGAGAACATGAACTTATCAAAGTTAAAATGCAAACAAATTTGTGAATGTGTCTGGAAATCACAAACAGAAGTAACTTTTAGGCTCATATTCACATTACCAGCCTAAATAGAATGCAGTTTGTTGTTGAGTGAATGAACTGAGCATTAAACACGGTTTGCCTCGACTTTAGACATTATTAAAATCATATTGTCAAAATAGAGTTGTATAATAGTAGAGTCCTTTTTGGGGGGGTTATATTTTTTGACTTTCACATTATCTTAGCTGTATGAGATGGGGTATGGGAGGGTGCTGCATGTTATTTTCTTTGACTATTCTCTTAACGTTCTAGCACCTTGAAGATGTTAAGTAAATGAAGGGAGTGCATGAGCAGGTGACACGAACAAATCAGTATAAAGGAACTCCGGCCCTAGGAGAAAAGCTTTGGGACTTGGTGGCTTAGCACAGAGAAAAATAAAGCATGTATGTAGGGGGAGTTGGCTGCTTGTTAAGAAGAAAGTTAAGGGTGAGAAGAAAGAAAACATTGTAGAGGGGTGCCTGGGTGGCTCAGTGGGTTTCAAGCCTCTGCCTTTGGCTCAGGTCATGGTCTCAGGGTCCTGGGATAGAGCCAGAGCCCCCCATCGGCCTCGCTGCTCAGCAGGAAGCCTCCTTCCCCCTCTCTCTCTGCCTGCCTCTCTGCCTGCTTGTGATCTCTCTCTCTCTGTCAAATAAATTAATAAATCTTAAAAAAAAAAAAAGAAAAAGAAAATGCTGTTGACATTCTGTGAAAGAAAAACTATCTTTACCAAGGGAGGAAGTGGTGTGCTCAGTCCTCTCGTGTCTTAGGATTCTGTAACTTCTATAAACTCCCACCGACTGGAAGTCAGTGCAATCTCTCACGTGGTGTTCTCAATGTGATTTAAAATGGATTTTAGGGAAAATTAAGATTTACTTCATAGCTTAGCATTAGTGAATTGTGTCAGTGCTGTAAAGTACTAGAGAACTTTTCTAATTAAATATGGTCTGGGCAGCTCATTCTAGTGTATTATTTCTTGAGTGTTAGAGTTTCTTACATTCTTTAAATGAAAAGTTTATTTTGGTTGTTATTGGAGCCATTACCTAAACACTTCATGGACTCTATGGCTTAAGACAATATTCGTTACTGGGAGGGTGTTTTTGGTTTTTTTTGTTTTTATTTTTGTTTATTTTTTTTGCTGCTTTTATTCTTTCTGACCTTCGGCTGTGGAAAGAATTCTACATTTAGGAAGGCATAAAAGCAATGGAGTGCTATTAAGGGAATGGTGATAATTGAAATACTTGAGGAGGGGAATTTAAATGCATAACTTCACCACATGCAAGTAGCTAGACATGAAAACTCCTGTTCAAAAAGAAACAATACCAGGTTTATATGGTATTTTCTTTTCTTTTGTTTCACCCTAAATTCTAAGCAACTATTGTTAATAGTTTTCTTTTCTCTCTTCATTTATTTTAAAGATTTTATTTATTTATTTGACTGAGAGAGACATCGAGAGAGGGAATACAAGCAGGCTTCCTGCTGAGCAGGGAGCCCAATATGGAGCTGTATTTCAGGACCCTGGGATCATGACCTGAGCCAAAGGCAGACACCCAATGACTGAGTAGCCCAGGCGCCCCTGTGGATAGTTTTCTAAGCAATGTTAACTTGCGAATCCTGGGCAGTCAATAAAAATAGAGGATGTGCAAGCTATAAATGAGTACCTAGGCTCTTGTGTATATGCACAAAGTTTTCCTGTGGCAGTTCCTCAATTGTAGTGTGGAAACCTTAGCTCAAAGGCTGGTGATAAGAAATGAGACTTGCTAAACAGCCAGTGTGTTTGCACTCAATATTATCAAGGAGGCAGCTGCCATAATACAGCTCTTTACAGTAGTCTCTTCATTTCTTAGCATGTAGATTGTTTTATTGACTGCATTGCTAAGTACTTACAAAATGCTCTGTGATCCTAGTTAATTTCTTAATTTCTCCGAGCCCTAATAAATGGAAAAGAATCTTCTTAATCTTGTGTTTTCTTAGTAAAGTCTCAAGGCAATAGCTCGAAATGCTTTATTTTAAGATGCGTTAGGTAATAGTCTTTATCTGAATAGCAGGAATAACTCTATGTTTTGAGTTGACATGTTTTCTAGAAGAAATATTAGTAAAACGCTTCTAAAAGTCCTCTGAATCTTACAAAATAATGTGTATGTTTTAGGCTATAGAAAATATATCCCCTGAGAGTAATATTTTTGACATTTATTACTCCTTTTAAATCAGTTTTCAACAGAGCTGCTGGGAATCACTTGACTGATTTTATGGAGCCTAATTCATTAAAGAGAATTCAGTCTGCAGTAATGACATGGTAATTGTTCTAATGTATATCCAGAGAGGGAGAAAATACCATAAGCAAACTGTTCTGTTTTCTGTGCTGAGTTAAACTGCTGTTCGTAAAGAAATGGAAACTTTGGATTATCCCTGTCCTAGTCAAAAGCTTATCATAAGGCAGGGCCAGACCGTCACTTTCAAATGGAGAGTCCATGTTGCTCAATGGGGTCACAATTTCTATCAGTAGGTTTTCTATCCAGCATGTCCCTGAGGCTGAGCGTAGGCCTTTATAACAGGCTTTCAAAATACATTTCTCTTAATCTCTGTGGGTATTTATAAATGAGTCAGCAATGCTTTTAGATCACTTTCTCTTTGCAGAGATCTGTTACCAGATGAAATAAGGAACCAAAGAAGCAATTCAAGATGGATTATATATCTAAATGTGAAACTGAAAGCCTACAGCTTCTAAAGGAAAACAGAATTTGCTCATAACCTTGGATAGGTAGTAGTTTATTAGAGTACAGAATACACTAACCATAAAATAGAAAGTTAATGAATTGTACCGTATCAAAATTTAAAATTTCCACTTTTCATTAGATACCATTAAGAAAATGAAAGGTAAGCCACAGATTAGGACAAATTCACAAGACATACCTCTGTTAAAGGACTCAGACTACTTACAGAATTTTCATAACTTAATTTAAAAAAATGGCCAAAAGACTTGAAGAAATAATTCACAAAAGAAGATACTTGACCAGGCAATACGTGAAAAGATGTTCAGCATCGTGAGTCATCAGCGAGGTGCAAATTGAAACGATGAAGTAACACTTCATACCCATTAGTATGGCAGGAAAAAAATAAAAGAACCCTCCCCTCTGCGCCCCCACAACAGAAAGCCACAGATATCACTGATAATACTAACCATTTACAAGGAAATGGAACAATTAGTACTTCCATAATTTTTAGTTGGAGTGGAAAGTAGAAAATCTACTTTGGAAAGCAGTTTGGTAATGTGTAATCAAGTTAACATATAGCTAATGAGGTAGTAATTTAATTCCTTAGCTGTTTAGCTAAGAGAAATGAAAGCATTTGTCCATAAAAAGACTTTTCTAGAATGTTCATAGTAACTCTATTCATAACAGGCAAAAATTGGGAATGACCCAAATGTTCATCACAAGATTAAAATGGGTAAGGAAATTGTAGTATACTTAGAGAATACCACTTAGTGATCAAGAGGAATGATACGTGCCAACAGTATGATCTCAGTAATCTCAAAATGTGAAATTGAGCAAAAGAAGTCAGACACAAAAGGGATATGTAATGTGCGATTCTATTTAAGTACAATTCTACTACAGGTAAAACGAAGTTCTAATGGTAGAAATGGGGAAAGTGAACACCTGTGAGTGGAAAGGGGAGTGTAAGGGAACCTTTGTGTTGGAAATATAATAATTGGGGTGGTGTTTACTTGGTGTCAGAATCCATTGAATTTACATTTCAGATCTGCTTTCCATTTTTTCCTATGTAGTTTAGACTCCAACCTAAATTAAGTGGGGGGAAAAAATCAAAGGTGTGAAACTTTCACTTAGAGCAGTAAGGCTGTTGAATGCATATTGTAAATTATGTGTAAATGGTGTAGAGTTATTGGAAAGATGGCAGGGAGTGTGCACCACAGGAGCTCTCAGAAAAAGGTCAAACAGGAAAAGGCTTTGTGGGCAAGAGGTGGTTTATGTTGTGTTTTGAAGATGGAAATTGATAAATGTAGAGATTGGTCATTGGAGGGAAATAATTCCAAGTAGAATCAAAATCTCTCTAGTCAAGGGATCAAGACAGGAATAAAGGAAGACATATTTAGGGGTCAGGAAACATATTAATTGAAGTTGTTTCCCTACTCAGTATATCCTTTCCCACCCCTTTATTGGTGCGTCATTTTCCTTTTTCAAGACTCGGCCTTATTTTGTTTCTTCAATCCACCCGATGCTTCAGTACATGTGCTCTTTGCTTTTTGTGAGCTCCTATTTTAACTCCACAGTGTAGCACATCATTTTCCCAGATTATAGTCTACATGTTAAGTGGGTATCTTCTCCGTAATTACTTCCAGAGGGAAGGTAGCTGTTCTTACACTGCCCCAAGTGAAATGCTGAGTCGACAATTAAATGCTGGTTGCGGTTCTTTGGGTAGAGGTTTGGTAGCTGTGCAGGAGAGGCCATCAGCTTGAATGTAGATTCACTACATTATGTGTATGTTGTAGGTTTTTATGTATATGAGTGGCTGTAGTTTTTGATTGTCAACTATACAGCAGGTAGTATAGCAACTACAGCAGTTCTTAGGTAGGTATTTTAACTGTTTTTACAGATGAGTAAAACTGAGCAAGCAGAGGTTAAGTGGCAAGCTAGAATTTGAATATTTTCCTTTGGCTTCTACTTTCTTGTAGTCATCAAATCAGTGTACTATGTTACTGAGAAATAAGGTGATGACGGTGAGGACACCAGTAAACATTGATTGTACTCTGATGTCCCTGACAGTCCTTGTTTGGGTACTTTATGCATATTAACTAATTTCCATGATCAGTGAGGGAAATGAGTCATAAAGGCACTGAATAACTATCAAGGTAACATCAGAGTAAATGGTGGAGTTAAGATGTGAAACCATATAGCTTGATTCCAGAATGCTGCTCTTTGCTATGCAGTATTCCTTGGCTTTGTAGATTTGAGAACTGGCTGTCTCCCTGAGTGAAAGCATAGTGCGCATCTTTTCTTAGGCAGGGTAGGAGTGGATTTAGATAAAAACTAGTGAAGCAGAATGTTGTTTCCATGGTGTAGTTTGGTAAGATCCTCCTTACTGCTGTCCATCCACTGAACATTTGTGGACACACTTCACTGTGTTATTTCCTTATTGGGCTAAGACAGACTCCATTCTTCTGAGGCCTTAAGAATGTAAGTCTAACGCTCGGCTTCCAACCGAATCTGGAGTTGAGATCACAACAGACCCTCCAGAGTGACCTTTCATTGTAGCTCCTGTGCATGGGTATCAGGCTTATCTCCTCCCAGGACTGTAAGAGGGTTTACGAGGACCTGCTGGGAAAGTCCGTGCTGTGTGCTGGCATCCCTGACTCTAAGACCATTGCCTTCCACGGTGACGCAGGGGGACCACTGATGTGCAGAGGTACCCTGCAAGGCCTGGTGTTCTAGGGAACTTTCCCTTGTGGCCAATCCAATGACCCAAGTATCTGTACCTAAGTCTACAAGGATATCAACTGGATAAATGAGACCATGAGAAAGCATTGTCACTGATCTCTGCATACATCCCATCTCTCCTTCCATATGCCCTGAACAAGAAATTCACAGAAATAAGGACATAATGAACTGTAGTCATATTTGACTTTACCTTTACTCAAAGACATATCAAAACCTCAACCATGTGCCATGTGTGTAAACCGAACTAGCAAAGACCTAAAACCAACCGCGAAACACAAAAACCTCAGTGCTGGTAAAGACACAGCGAGACCATCACTCTCAACTGTAAATTATGCAGGTTTTTTTTTTTTTTAAATATTATTTATTTATTTGAGAGAGAGAGAGAGAGAGAATTAGTTTCGGACTCTCCACAAAGTGTGGAGCCTGATAGGGGGCTTGATCCCATCACCCTGAGATCATGACCTGAGCTGAAATGAAGAGTTGGATGCTTAACCAACTGAGCTACCCACACTCCCTATGTGCAATTTTTATGATAGGGCAGTTGGTAAGGTGAATTGAGACTGTTATTTATCGCTGTTGACCCTGTGATTCTAGTTTAGGAAGATACTACTAAGAACAAACAAAAACCCAAAGTGCAGAGCAAGGTTTTAATTCATCAGAACATTATTTATCATAGCAAAACAGTGGAAACACTGAATGTTTCTCAAATTGGTGGATTATTTAGGTAAATAATAGGCTTGTTTGAGACAAGGATATTAGGGAGTTGTTATGGACAATAACTTTGCAGAATTCTTAGTGTTCTGCAAGAATGTTTATGTTATATGATGGAGTGTGAAAAAAGAAAGATACAAAATGTATGTGGCTCTACCTGTGTAAAATGAAATATTCACAGAACAAAATCTGAAAAGATACATAAAAAAAGAATCTAGGTCTGGGTTTTTTATTTTGTTTTTTGTTTAGTTTTTACTCACATGGCTTCTCAAGTATTTAAAAATTCTCATACTATTTGAAATAAACTAAGAAACTAGACCTAACTGGCAGTATGTTAATGTTATGGTTTATGAAGGAAAATTAGCAGACCCATACTCAGAAAAATGAGTCTTGCCACAACCCCAAAAGAATAGGCAGTAAATATACATTAAGTATTTTAACCTAAAATGACGTATTTAAAGGAGGTCTTCTTTTCTGAAAATGATTCTTTGTTCCCCTTTTTTGTTGTTGTTGTTCACCAACTACCTGTCTCAGTGGCATGGTGAAGGGGCTGCTGCTGTGTTCAGACTCTTCATAGATCCAGTGAAAACAAGACAGCTACATTTTAAGTTTTCTTTTCTCAGAACATATCCTTTCCCTTCCTTTTTTCACTTCTATAAAAATGGTGGGTGCAGAGGTATTTGGAGTAGGGAAAGAAGCAGTGAGATCCTTGTGCAGAAACAGGCAGTTTCAGGGGCAGGAAAAAGAATATTAAATGTTACAGCCAACTTCTGGGATATTTAACTGAATTTTGTATTGTTTTTTCATATCCTGTTTTTGTCATCAGTACAAGTAGGGCTATCAGCTTCTAATGAGATTAGGTCAGGGATTCAAATCAAGGTCACAAATGTTGTTTGGCTTCTGATAAGATTAGGTCCCTTTCAAATCTCTATAAAAAATATCAAAAAACAGTACATTACAGTGTGCCCAGAGATTGTTGCCATAACTGAATAAGTATCATTTCTTTGGAGAAAGAATTGAAGGTGGCAAGGCTTGTTTTTGTGCCTATTAGAATGTAAGCCTCATGAGATGAGGTTAGGGGGTCTGCTGCCTGCACAGTTACCCCTAACATCTAGAATCATGGGGTGGGGGGCACATGGTATGGAATTGGTGTTTGTTGACTGACCGAAATTTGTCTAGAATGAAAATATTTCATTTATTCTTTGTAGCAGGATGGAGGCATTCCTTAGATGTAACCTTCAGGGAACTTTTCTACCAACCATTGACCTTAGGGCTGAACTCACTGGAAAGATCCTGTAAGCAGTGGGTGAATCTTGCTTTCCGGCCAGGTATCTCTCCCACAATAAAAGAAAACTTGACGTGTTGTAAGTCTGCTTGATGTGAATTGTCGCTATAGTCCAGGGATGAGATAAAAATAAGTGTGTGTCATCCTGGAAAATTGAGACTCAGATTCTTTGTCCTGGTGACCACACCAAAGTGCACAATCTCCTGTGGGTCAAGCCTAAGCAGCCAAATAGCTGATCTTTTTCTCTCTGAGATCTGGACTTTAACAACAGATGTTATGTAATCAAGTAGAAGTCACCACCCCTCTATGATTATTTTCTCATCTGAGAGATGAAGGGTCAGAACATGGTGTTGGAGGCCTTTGATGCTTCTCAGAAACAACAGATGGAAGACTTCTGAGTTGAATAAAAAACCCAGCAATTTAATTTAGGTTGTGTGAAGGCAAAGGATTTCAAAGGAATCAAAAATTGATCAGATCCAAAAGCATATAACCAACATTTTACTTTGCCTTTAAAAGAACAGTGGAGTGGGAAGCTTTGTGGCAAACTTGGTTTTTCTGGGAATTAATGTAGCTGAATTATTACTATAAAAGTAAGGCTAGTAAATTACCTACTAGGCATGTAGTTTCCGACAGTGCTAGTTGGGAGAAGAAAACTCCCTGCAGAGGAGCCAGCATATTTAGCTAAAAGGATTTTAAAGATGTGATGGAGGAGACTTGATCCCATACTCAGGAAGCTTGACATTTTATATAATGTGAGAAATTTTTTTGTAGAGATAGTATACCTCTACTGAAATTGGTTTCTCTAGCCTTGTCCCCTTGACTTTTATGAGACAATGCATTTTTCAGCATTCAGGGACACTTGTGGGTTTAGTACTAGAATGTAGCAGCAGAATTGAAGCTAATTTGAAATCCCAAGTAGTAAATGAATCTCATTTGTAGAATTTAATCTGAAATGTAAGAATGACCATATAACTTACTGTCCAAAGCAGGACACTTCTGAAGTAGGAAGTAGGGGTAGGGTATTATTTACAATTATGCCCGACCCTGTCCCAGGATGTACGGTCATTTTACCCAGTGGTGTTCGAAGTTGAATGTGCAGCAAATCACCTACAGGGCTTGTTAAAACACAGATTGCCAAGCTCCACTCCCAAAGTTTTATAATTCAGTAGTTCTGGGGTCAAAGATTTGCATGTCTAACAAGTTCACTGGTGGTGTTGATGCATCTTGTCTGGGGACTACGCTTTAAGAACCACTGCTCTGCCTAAAAAGGCTTGGCACTCTTATGCCGATGATGTAATTTTCATTCGAAAGACACTCTCCTTAGTGTCCAGTAGTCCTCTCAGGGAGCCTTCTGCACGTGATGTACCCAGAAGTAGGGTGGCAGAATAAGCTTGTGTTGGCTTCAACATCTTATGTCTGATTCGTGAGCTCTTGGTATGCCAGAGACTGTTCATGCTGGGAAATTGAGATAGCTCACTTGATAACCCCCCTAACTTTCAAGACAATGCTGAAACCAAATGAAATGAAGGTGACTTCTAGATTCTTACCATAGAGATGGAGGCTTAGGAAGCCTCAACACCTAAATTCACTCTAGAGGCAACAATATTCCTTTGTCTAGCAGTGGACACCAGAAAGCATCTTTGATCTAATGGGAAATATGTTGACCCTGTTTCCTCCCTCCTTCCCTTTTCCCCCTCCCTTCTCCTTTCCTTCCTTCTCCTTTCCTTCCTTCGTTCCTCCCTCTCTCCCTTCCTTTTTAAATTTTTCTAGTCAAGAATACTGTCATGCCTAACTGTGTGGGGATAATATGGAGGTTTTGCTTATTAAGCATTTATTCATTATTTTGCCCTGTCATTAACTGGCTTAGATTGTAAACAGTGTTCTTGGTAAGGCAAATGTGAATGTGGGGTTCAGCTATAGATCTGTGATTCTTAAAGTGGGGACCTCCAGATAAGCAGTGTCAGCTGGGAATTTTACATCAGGGAATGGGATTCAGAGAGCTTGGTGGCCTGGCCTCTTTTTTTTTTTTTTTTAAAGATTTTATTTATTTATTTGAGAGACAGAGAAAGTGAGAGAGAGCATGGGAGGAGAGAAGGTCAGAGGAAGAAGCAGACTCCCCGTGGAACTGGGAGCCTGATGTGGGACTCGATCCCGGAACTCAAGGATCATGGCCTGAGCGAAAGGCAGCCGCTCAAGCAACTGAGCTACCCAGGCGCCCCTGGCCTGGCCTCTTAGAGGGTAGTTACTTAGTACCTTGCTGCCTAGTATTCCAGTTAGCTATTTTAAAGTGGTCCCCCCCTCCCTCCCCTCAATTCTCCCGACTTTGAGAAACTTTTCTTTTTTTATTGCTGCCTCTTCCCAAGTTGTATTCTGTTTAAAGATGTCAGGCACAATTGTAATTTATGTTTCAAGCGTAACTTGCCCCTAATATATGTGCCTGATACTGGATGGAACATTCTTACAGCCAGAAAATTATAGATACTATCCTACAAATACACGATTGAGGATAAAAATAGCTGAAGAGGATTTTAGGACCTGCTGATAGGTGGTTTGGTGGAGTAGGGTGGAAGGGGAGAGAACAGGTGTGGCACGGTAAGGTTGGATTGATTGAAACCCTGTGGCCTCAGGAGCTCCATGAATGGAGTACAAGCTCCTTCCATGTGCTCAGAGGGCTCGAGCTCGTGGTGAGATCCTCTGGGTGGCCTTGGTCAGGATAGTTATATCCTCTCTACCTGCTTCCTCGAGCGGAAAAGGGGCAGTGTAACATTTCAGCAAACGGTACTTCTTTCTCCACACCCTGTCCACTTCCCCTTATTAGGTCTTCATGCTCGGAGTATCTTGGTGTCCCTTCATTTCTTCCTTACTGCACTATAATGGACATGATAACTTGGAGTTTTTGTGTCTATTACCAGTTGTGTATGTGTGTGCATACTATTATATGTGTATTTATAGATTTTATGGAAGTATAAAATTCGTATGTTCAAAAATTATAAAAACATATTATTTTGGTATTTATGATTACATTATTTTTAAAACCTTAGTGATATTTAAGTTTTTTTGTTTAGTGCTAAAAACTTTGTTTCTAGTCTGTTTTAACAACATGAATATGTAAACTACAATGTGTGTGGGGGATTTTATTTATTTTACCAGTGTGATTTTTTTTTTTTTTTAAGTGGTGGGGAGGAGCAGAGGAAGAGGAGGAGACAAAATCTTAAAGCAGGCTCCATGGAGCCTGATTCGGGGCTCGATCTTAAGATCCTGGGATCTGGACCAGAGCTGAAATCAAGAGTTGGGCGCTTAATGGGCTGTGCCCCCTCAGGGGGCCTCCCTCTCGTTCTGATTGTTCTGATTCATTTTCTCCATAGCGTTAGGTGTACTTCCTTAAAAATATATTTCTAGGCTAGATGGATTGTGTGAGGTTGGTTGACTATGCTTACACTGTGGATCTGTGTTAATTCCCCAGTGTGTAACTTGAAACTCATGTTTAAAGTATTTGAAATAATTTGGCAGATTAGTCATAGATCCTAATAAGTAGTATATTAACTCAAATTTTTGCTATGCATAAGAGAGATGTTTTTGCAGCTTATAATTACCTTTAAGGGCAAATAAATATCTTCTTAGATATTATGAGAGTTAACTTATCCCAATAACAAAAAGATAAAAGCTTTTACCTGTATATATACACACACACACACACACACACACACACACACACACAGTAACTATGTATCTAGGCACACATGCAACTGTAAACAAAAGCATTCACACTAACTTACAAGTATTGTAATAATTGATTTTATAGTTTTTAGGGGCAATTTCGATACACACGTACAAGCTTTTATAACGTTTGTCCCGGAGAAACACCTTTTCAGCTTTTTCTTCGACACCTCTTCTTCACAGACATACTGTAACAGCCACAGTTGGAAATCCTAAGTAGTCATCAATGATAAAATTTCACTTGATCTTAGCCAAAAGGCCGAGAAGCGATAATCATAAAATTTCAGATATGGATCCCGGACTCAGTGTGAGCAACTAGAATCCCATAGCAACCAATTACCGCTCTCAAACAAAAAGTGACTTACTGAGAGTGGGGGTGATCCAGTGTTGCCGGGCACTGTTGCTGCCCAGCTCACGGATCCTTTCTGCTCTCCTACACCATTCACACGTGCCCACGTGCTCTCCCGGCAGAGCTGTCCCCTTACCTGCCTGCCGCCCCGCGCCTGCGGGTCAAACAGTGTTCATTTCCGAAGGTCTCCGTGTACGCTCCAAATTAAGACTGTTCGAGTTCCTGCTCGTCTTCAAGAACAGATGAAAATCAGGAACTTGGACAGAAACCACAGAATAATCGGTCTCCTGTCACACTGCTCAGTTGATCTGCCAGAACTTAACTCAAGGCTGGGAAAGGGAAACAGAGAGATGTTTGGATCTCTGCGGGCGGCAGGCTGGCCTCTGTGCTAGCTACTTCTTTGCCTTCGGTGATCCAAAAAAAAGCTCGGCTTCCCCTCATCCCCCTGCACCCCTTCTTCGCCCCCCTGAAATTTTCTCCTACTTTTTTCAGTGTCACCATATCATTTGGCAAATGAACAACCAGGCGACTGTCTAAAGAGGTTTTCTTTGTAAACTTGTAAACTGCACATCAACTTGTGACGGTACAAGGTGGAGAGTGGACAGTGGGCAAGGGAGGCAGGTAAGGAGGGCTTCTGTCTGAAAGCGCCTTCCAGGGGGAAACAGCAGCCGCCGCCCAGGGTTATGCACTGTTCACAAGCAAGTGGGAGTTGGGGCTGCCTCGAAATGCAAATTTACATTTGAGTAATAAGCAGTGTGACATCAGCGGCCATGTCTGTTAGATAAGAGGTGCTGCTCTTGCCACTTTTTTCCCCACAGTAATTTTTCCACGTTTGAGCATTACCGACAAATAGATTGTGAGCAGTACTTGTGTTAAACTCGTCGTTTGGTCACCTTTTGCTTAGTGTGTGCTGCTTAGGTTACTGTTTTGAAAGCAAGAGGCAGGAGCTGCTTCCTATTTTTAGGTGACGTTATATGGTCTACTTTGTCGTGTCCTGAAGAGTGTTCCAGTATCTGCCCTAGGGAGTGAGAGCGTGCAGTTAGATTTGGAAGCCTCAGAATCGGGCTACACAGGCCCTGTCAAAGTGTGTGACTCGGAACGTGATTAACAAAGAGAGAACACCATGTGCTCTCGAGCTCTGTGGAAGGCTGCTGCATCTGGGTGTGTTCACTCGGGTGGTTCCATCCCCACGCTATGGTTTAACTCATGAAGTTCGGATTGATTTAAGAACACAACATATACACGAGCAGTTACACTAATTGTTCGTACTTATCTATGTGCTTATGATAAACCAGGTGCTGTTGTAGATACTTTATGTGTAGCTACTATGTGGCAGGCAGTGTTCCAGATCCTGGAGATGGAGCTGTGACCCCGTCAGACCCAAGTCTCTTTCCTCGTGAAGCCCATTTCCTTATTTTGTGCCCCACTCACAAACTTAATAGTCACTATTGATCCTTAATACTCTGAGCGGAGGCCCCAAGGGACGCACGGATGGTTTTAGGTTTCTGGCTTTGGTCTGTGTGAGGGATCCGTTCTCCTGCTCTCCTCAGGGCCGGTGCGGTCCTTGATGCTGCCCAGACTGCTGGGGCTAAGAACATGTGTGCGTGCAGTCTTGAGGCTTGTTGGCTTCGGCTGCAGTGAGATGTGGTGGGGAAATGGAGGTAGGTAAGGACCAGCCTTCAGAGCCTGGTTATTACCGGGCACACTCAGCGTCCACCAGTAAACCTGCTGATTGATGGATGATTTCGCATTCACAGTCTCCTAGCTGCCCCTCTCAGGACTTCCCGGATTTATACCTGGAGGCACCGTTTATTCTTATGGTCTCAGAAGCGCCCATTAATTGTCCCCATGCTCTCAGGCTGCTTGCATTCGCCATGGAGTGCTCCCATTCCTGCTACTGAGTATGACTGGGAGGAAATTTAAATTCACGGGAGCTGCTTGTTTTCCTCCTGGTACCAGGTCTTGCTAAGTCCAAAGAGATAGCCCAATATAAGTGGTCATGTGATGGCTGGTAGTCTCGATAAGTGACATAGATCCTGTCCGAGACCCCCAGAGATTAAGGAATTGTAGAGAGCTCATGGCCCCCCCAGAGGGTCAGCTGCCACTTGGCCAGAGCTTGTCTGGGTCCAGTGGATGAGCCATGTCTCAGAAACTTCTGTGTTGATTGTGTGCACTCTTCTGAACACCTTATATGTTTAAAGTCACTGAGTTCTCATAACTCTGTGAGTTACTATCCCCCTCACCTTCTCCCTCCACCCCTCCCTCCCACTTTCTCCCTTCCTTCCTTCCGATTTTATTTATTTATTTGTCGGGGGGGGGCAGGAAACACAAGCAAGGGGAGCAGCAGGCAGAGGGAGAAGCAGGCTCCCTGCTGAGCAAAGAACCCGATGTGGGGCTGGATCTCAGGACCCGGGATCATGACCTGAGCTGAAGGCAGACGCTTAACGACTGAGCCCCCCAGACATCCCCCTCATCTCTTTTCTTAATAGAAGAGGAAGCTGAGGCACAGAGTTAAGTTAGGTCCAGACTTTTTAGAGCTGGGATTTGGAGGCCGGCAGAGCTGCTCTTGGGGCCGGTGCTCCTGACTGCACTTGGACGTCTCTCCTGCGTTTGCATGCCCTTCTCTAAATCAACGACTTGTCCAGATTAGTGTAAGCCTGACGTCTGGTGGGCCCAAACAAAACCTGACTGATTGCACTGTATTTGGCTTGTGGGAAGGTAGCCTGGGGCATCTGTCTGTGTTTATATTGGCAGGTGGCAGAGCAAAGATGGTAAGCTGGGGACTCAAGGAATACTCGTCAAGGATTGGATCAGAGCCCAGATATACATGCTCAACCGAGGAGCACTTTCTTTGTCGCAGATCCTTTTATAGCCAATTCATAAAGGAACCATTCGAGGGATAACTATGCCTTTTTACAGACGAGAAAATATAGCCTCCGAAAACGTAAGTTATCTAAGCTAGGAGGCGGCAGGACCAGACCTTGGAGCAGGTCTTTAGAGTCAGATTTTAGGAGTCCTTCTCCAGTCCTGTGGGTGTTTCCTAGAACCAGATGAACACTGAGCACAGATTCATTAATCAGTGAGCATCTGAGAGTTGGGTACGCCGGAACATTATGTGCTGGGAATGCAGGAAAAGTGTATCTTCTCATCAGAAACTGCTGACGGTATGCGCCCAGAATTTTAGCGCGCGCGATGAGAAGCGTACAGTGATGGCGGGCAGATGGCGGGCAGCGTACAGTGATGGCGGGCAGTGGTGCACGCGGTAAGGACGGCAGGGGCCAGGGCAAGTGGTAGAGGCAGAGGTGAAGGCTGTACTTGCCTTGGAATTGGTGGAAGAGGAACATGTAAGTCTCCAAGAAGAACTAGGTGAATTACCTGTTGATCTTATGTCTTCACGATTGCACATCTCAAGGTAGATTATCTGCCTTCCTAGGGTTTTTGGCTGTAGGACCTTACTGAGAGAGCCCTTAGGCCAGGTCTTGTGATTTATCTTTCCCTGCTTGAGAGCTTTTGAAAGGAGACAACTGGAGCTGCCACCTCTTCCCCCTAGGCTCTGGGTGGTCCTTTCTGCCCTCTGCTTCCCTAGGAACTCTGAGCTTTCCAACTGCTTTGAAGTCCTTGTTTATATACATCTGACTGGCCATCAACATCACCTGAGGAGCTTTGAAAATGCAAAATCCAAGACCCCTGATCTGAATCCTTGTGTTTTGGGCTCAGGAATCTTTTTTTTTTTTGGGTGGGGATGGGAGGAGGTGTGCTTAGAGGGAGACAGAATCTCAGGCAGGCTCCCCGCTCACTGGGGAGCCCAACACTATGCAGGGCTCCATCCAATGACCTTGAGATCTTGATCTGAGCCCAAACCAAGAGTTGGACACTTAACCAACTGAGCCACCCAGGTGCTCCAGGAATCTGTATTTCCAGATTTGTTCAGATAATTCTGAAATGTGGACATGTGTGAGCCTCCCTGCCTTCCTGTTTTGGAGCCTCTGATTTTATAGCATTTGGAGGAACTTTCCTCTTTTGGGCAGATGCCTTCCCTCCCAGCCTGTTTTGTCTATTCGGCTCACTCCAACAGTCAGGATGCCTCCTCAGTTGCTGTTCTGGCTTTGGACACCCGTGCAGATCTGTTCCCCGAGAGCAGAAATTGAATGATCAGAGTACCAGTAGGGTGGTGGTTATGAAGAGAGAATTCAGACACCTAGTGAGAGTGTAAGACTAGAGTAGCCAAAGATCAGGTGAAACCCAAGGAGGAAGGAAGAGGATTGAAAGGGGCTTATGCAACAAAAACAGTGATGTATGACTTCTCCCAAGGCCTTTAGTTTTATATTTCAGATCAATTTTTTCCCCCCACTGGATGCAAATCTGTCTTCTACTGTCTGCCATTACTCCCTCTTCTTAGCAGCACAGTCTTAGGATTGGGGTCTTCCTTTTTTTGTGCCCCTTCCTGTGTCACCCACATTTTGAAAACTGGCCTCAGCTGTCCCAGTGTATGGAGCATAGGGGAAACATGAGCATATTTGTGGATGACTCAGATATATTTCAATGCAGGATTGCTAATTGTCCCTGCCACCATTTTGTATTTCTTTGAGGTGTATGCTGGCCATTTTGTGGATATGCTTAAATATGAAGATTATCTTTTTTTTTCAATGTGAGGATTATCTTGTACACATTTTTCTCTTGTAATTGGAAATTAATGTCTTATTAATGTTTGCAAAAGCATTTTGTCCTGACAAACTATTGATCAGATCTTCATGTATTTTAAAATTAAATATTTTTTATGTCTAGCAACACACATAATAAGCTTTACTCCACACTGGATACCAGACTCAGTATAAAATTAAAGTAAAATAAGCACTTATTAATAATAAATAACAAATAGGTAGAGGTCATGTTCCCTGCTTTTAGCACTCACTATCAAAAAAAGAAACGAAGGATGCTTGGGTGCCTCCTTCAGACATTTCCTTTCTTCAGCAGTGCTTCCAGGCTGGACTGTGACTGGTCAGTGCTGAGAGGCTGGTTATATATAAACATCCATTGTGTATTTGTACTACAAATAGAGTGGGCTTGAACACACGTAATCCCCAAATATGTCTGTTATTGTTTCCAGTCGGTTTCCATCCAGGTTGTCCTCAACTTCCCTTAAAAGATGACTTTCTTACTTCTTGGTTCTATAATTGTCCTATTTTGTTCCTTACCCCAAAATCTGTTAAGTAAGTACAAGAATGACTTTATTGCTTTATCCCAGATTTTCCTCATTTGCGTCATTGGATGGTAAGACAAACTAGTGTTCTTTGCTTTTTCTTGACTTGCTGTCGTGGGGACTTATTCCTGATAGCCTGGTATAGAAATTCCGTACTCTTTCTTCATGGCTCTGTAGTAGTCCATAATTTATGTAATCATTCCTTCTTGATGGGCCTTTAGATCATTATGAACATTTTCAATGAATTTAGCCATAGCAGCTATTTAATGGGCTATATCATTAAAAAAAATGTTAAAAGTTTTTGCTGGCAAGTGATTTATGATTGTGTGTGGGTTCATTCTACTGGACATTGAGGAGTATATGGAGATGAGAATGATAGAGGACTTTAATACAAGGCCCAGTATAAACATTAAGAATTTACAGAGATATTTCAAGGACATGAGTTTGGAAGTGGCTCTCTAAAAGAACCTGTGAAGTAGATGGTCGTCGGTTCTTACTATATGGCTCTTTTATTTACAGGATGGGATGAAATTCAATCTGGGATTTAAAAAAAAAAAAACAAAAAACAAAAATACAGTGCGATGGAGGATATTGTGGATGGAAAGTCAACCAAGGTGGAATTAGGCATAACGTGAAGGATCCTAAGTGTCCTGCTGAGGAGTTCCTAATTGAGGATGCCATGAATTTTTTGTGTTTTGTAGCAAGATAATCGATGTACTTTAAAAAGTATAATCTGTCAGCAAACCTGAGTACAGACATGCCTTTTTGTGTCTCTCTATGTGAAGTATTAAATCCTGCCAAGGTCCGTGCGCTGATTGAGAGTAGTGGAGTGACAGGAATTATGCCATTAATACATACTTAGCGTTATTTTAAAACAATGCTCTTATTTTTTTTAACCCCTCAAAATGAGTGACAGGTACAGGAATTTATTGGTACTTGTGTATTTATCTTTGAGAATTACAATGGAGAAATGAATTTTTGGTACAATATGTCCACCTTCTGGTAGGATGACAGAAATGACAGTTTATAAGGTGCATTGATATACACAGTATTTACATATTTTGTAGACACTGTACAAAACCTCACTTTGGGGTAGGCACTAATGTTGAGTCATGTGTTGAATACCTTATCCCAATTAGTTGAAGTGCTCAAACAGATTTTCTGTATTGCTAGTATTAGACTGTGTTTAATCTTAAGAATCAAAAGGAATGAATTTCAGTTGATGCTATTAGCAAAGAATTAAAATCGAAAACTTTAACTGTTACAAAAACAAAAACTTCAGTGTGTATATTTCCTCTTCTCTGTATAGTTTCTTAGAAAGATAATGGGGAAGTACAAGAGGGCATTTTCTTTTAGACCTCTGCGTCTCTGCAGAGCACCATTTCTCATAATCCTCATACTACTCCCATCTGCTTTTCGAGACTCGCCCCAACTGTCACTGTCTCAGAAGTGTTCCTGATACCTTGGTGGTGTTAGTATTCATCCCACGTGGTCTGTGTTTTTATAACCCGTCAGGCTAGAATGGGCAGTGGCTTTCTTTGTTGGTTTGTTTTGGTATTCCCAGTCCCTGCTACTGTAATAGGGACTCAGAAGTATGTGTTGAGTGAATATATGTTACTAAAATATGGGGAGGCAGAGAATATCCCCTACAGGATGCTCTGATCCTCTAGGTAAAAATAAGTGAGATTATACAATTAATCTGTAAACAAGGACTGTGAATATTTTTAAATAATATTATCCCAGAGGCATTGTGTCATAACTTGTATCTGCACATTTTTGAGCTCCTTTTTTATAGGTTCTGAACCCCTGATCTGCTTATTTATTCATCCCAGGTCAGGTAATTTGAGAGGATTTATAAGACCATGTGTTTTATTTAGGGTTCTAACTGCTCAGCTCTTTGGAAATTATTAGAACAAGTTGGGAAAATGAGCCTTGAGAAATCACTGAGAGTGGAATCATTGAGCAGGAATGAGGCTTAAGAAAGTAGAAAATTACTTCATTTCTATTAGATAAACTTTCCCAGTGTTCTGGTAAACAGATGCCACTTTTTCAGGCTGTGGTGGGTGTGGGAGGTGCTCGTCCTAGCCTGTTTAGGGGAAGGTTTTGTGGGCAATCTTCAGAGAATTTGACTGAGGTTAACCAAAGTCAGAGGAAGTATTGTGGGTGATCACATGTAGTTTCTTTTTTCCGTTTTTCACCCAGAGCAGGCCACACCTGAAAGTATGTGGCATCGATCTTCTCTGTCCAGCATGCTGATGTTAGCTAAGCCCACTTGTTTGTACTTTGGGATTGGGTGAAGGCTGTATGGTTATCCCTGGTGATTTAATTTTCTTGGCAGCCAGACTGAGAAATTCTTTGTGGTTTTGGGCAATTAATGCTATAGAGAGCTGCATATCTCCTTAGTTAATAATTTGAGCACAGCGGTGATTCTTAGGCTGTGTTGTATGAACCAGTTGGCATAATCAGAAGAAGGAATCAGTGAGGGCAAATTTCTGTTTCGTTCTTGCTGCTGCCTTATCATCCTCAAGGATCATGAGGCCGGTTGAATGAGGACATGTGGCTACGCTGGCGTGACTTAATTATGACCGGAAGGCTAACTGGGAAACCTATTTTCTGTTTGAACAGGGTGGGGCTTCAGCGTTTTCGCCTGAGTGTCACAGACTTCCTGCAGGTGGAGTTTATCTAGTCCTGCTGTGGAAGTTGCCCCACATCTGGGCCCTCTTATGGCTCTGCCTCCTACCCGCCTGTTTGTTTATTGTCCTCACGGAGGCCTGTGCCTCAGAAGGGTGAAGGCAGCTTCCATCTCTAGAATCTGTTGAAAGCCTACCAATCATAAACTTTGTTTTTAGTAGCTTGATAGTGCTAGGAAAGCTCCACGGTGGTTTTGCTGTGGAGAATAGAAAGAATTTGGACTGGAATTAGATAATGTGTTCCTTCAGGAAGCAAAATGGGCTGGGTTCTTTGTTGTGGTGTTACATAAAACTCTTAGCAAAGAGGACTGACCTAGAAACCACCACCCACTCTCCCAGGAAGTATCTATTAGGGGTTTTTTGTTGAATAGTTGCAAATTCATCCATGGGTTCGGTTTGTGTTAGTAAACTGGGTGAAAAAGGCTTCACAGTGGGGCTTCTTGTGGATGAGATGGCTGGATTCCTGGAGTCCTTTCTCCTTGTCCTCAGCTGCTCATTCAACTAGTAGCACAATCCCGATACGGACACGAGTTTTCCTATGTGTCATGAGCGTGGGGGCCATATGTCCTGGTTTGCCCACACTGTTGTGCCACATCAGGGGTCCTTTCACTCTTGGAAGTTCCCAGGTTTTGACCATGAGTTATATGCTCGTCTTAATTATAAGAGAATGAAGTGATCACATGTGCGTAGTTGATGGCTTCCTTTAATGTTCTCTTAATAGTGGGTATTATCTTTCTTGTTTATTAGAGAAATTATTGAGTCTTTGGTTGAGAGAACTTCTCAACTTAAAGCCCGGCCTTATTTGCAGTGTTGATGTAGTTTATTTCTGGTAATTGCATTTGGTAGCAGAATAATTAGCAAGGCTTTCAGTAGTATCAGTAATAGCTTGAAGTATTTCATTTTAGTATCAAGCCATGGTTAAATCCTTAGCTTCTGGAGTCAAACTGGCAGAGTCCAGACCCCAGAGACAGCCTTGGTGAACTCTGTGACCTTGAGAACATTACTGACCCTCTTCCTTTCTAACAAAGGGGTAATGCAGGTGCTTCCTCAGGGATTTGTTTAGGGGACGAAATGGGTGGATTCAGGTCAGGTACTAAGAACAGTGCCTAGTGCATTGGGAGAACCCAGTAAATGTTTGCTATTTTTATTTCATTAATAACTATTCAGTGTTAAAAGCACTAGAAAATGGTATGCAAGAGGCTGGGAAGGAGCAGAAAACTCAAGGCCTCAAGCAGTAGGGCCGTTAGTAAAGTCCTGGAGCTCGTTTATTTTCTTCCCTCAGTGTGGCACACAGTTGGGATCCAGGTCTGCCCTATTCCCGAGTCCTTGCTTGTCTCTGAGACCACACAGCCTCCCTCTGGGTCTGAGCTAAGCTGAGCGCAAGGCCCGGCAGGACAGAGGCCTGGACTGTCTATATCTGGGGGTGGATGGGCAGAATTGGGTGTAGAGTCGTTCATGGGAGTGAGGGAGGAGGGGTGCATAAGATGACTCCTATTTGCAGTTCAGGTGCTGGGTGCATGGTGGTACCATTAACCAAGTTCAGGGGGTAAGGAGCCTTCCTGAGGTGGGGAGAGAACGTGATGCAGTCCAGGTAGCAGCATGGATTCCCTGGCTTCCTAACCAGCTACCACCCCTTCACTTCCCAGCCATATTCCTTTAGGTGTGTGCCTCAGTTTCCTCACCTGTAAAATGGAGATAATATCTATTTCTCATTGTGGGGACTAAGACATTTTATGTCAAGTATTTGGGACAGTGACTGGGGAAGCACTCTATAAGCTTTGATCATCATTATTACTATCTTTTATTTTTATTTTTTTTTGATAGAGAAGGAGGAGGAGAAGGAAAGGCAGAAGGAGAGGGAGAGAGAATCTTATAAGTAGACTCCACACCCAACGTGGAGCCCCGACTCGGGGCTTGATCTCACAACACTGAGATCATGATCTGAGCTGAAATCTAGAGTCAGATATGTAACTAACTGAGCCACCCAGGTGCCCCTATCTTGATCTGTTTTTAACCTGTTGTTTTTGGGCTTTCAGCGGTATATATAGCTATCTTTCAGATAGTATTTGCAGAGAACACGTTCAACGTCAAAGCAGGCCTCTCATGGAACTTGCATGCAGACTTCATAGGAATCACTCTTTTTACTGTTTTTTTGATTATGAAGAGATGAGAATAAAAAATATTGCCTTATAATTTATTAATTTATGACTAATACTGTATCCCTTCCAAATTTATTTAGGCCTTACTGGTATCTAGAGGCCTGGGTTTTTATATTGACTGAAACCTTAGACATATTCTTCTTTCTGTCCACTGATGCTTCAGGGGTGATGGATCCAACCCCGTTTTAGGGATGACGAAGCAGGGTTCTCAGTGTAGGCAGTACTACACAGGGGCCACTTTGTCAAATTTGGAGTTGTTTGTGTCTCAGTGTTTGGTGGAAGGGCCATAGATGCTTGATATCTTACAAACTATGAGGCAGTCTTTTGCAGAGTGAAGAATTGCTCCATGCTTATTGTGGGAATAGCCCATTAGACTTTCCCATGAGTGAAAAAACTCATAAAACCTTATAAAAGATCTGAACCCAGAATTTATGTGTTTTTCATATAAAGCATCTTTGTCTGCTTTAATATACACTGCCCACTCACCCAGGAATATAAATACTGTCTAAATACTCTTATTTTTTTTGGAATCTGCTCAAGAATTATATATCATTATAGAAGGCCGCATCACCAGTGGTAATAAAGTAGGTAGCATTTGGGTCGCAAGTAACATTTATAGAATGTTGAATTCTATATTGAATTCTTGAATAGAATGTTGAATTCTATATTGAATGTTGAATTCTATCAAATTCACATAACTATGTACACAGATGCAAGCAAGCATCTGTGTTGAATGAATTAATGATATTTGATATTAAATTACATATCATTTTATTATAACCTTATTTTTCCTATTTTTCCTTAGGGTTATGATTATGGTCACACATGCACATGAGCAGGCAGTCATTGGTTTTACAGTTCTTACGTACACTTATTTGAATTATCATGATTTAGTTAAGTAATACCAGTTTCCCAGAAACACTATTCAAATTTCAGTTACAAAAGTATATTAACTGTGCGTACTTGCATACAGTACAGACTTGGCCACCAGCTCTGCAGTCCACAGTTTCTCCTATAAATAGTACATGTGCATTCACAGTCAGTGGCCAGTCACGTCCCTTCTTTCAGAGCCTGTCAGTGATTGGTGACCGCATATCTCTTACTCGGTTCATGCCCAGGCGGCAAAGGGCGCTGTTGTGTTGCCTCCTTGTTTGCTGGAGAGATAAACCTTATACGTTCTACAAAAATGGATAATCAGCAGTGAGAGTTGACCAACACAGATGAAAGAACAGCAAAGAAGTGAAAAGTGCTAATGCAGGACATGAAATTCAAATCCAGTGAATAGAGTACTAGAAGAAATCACTGACTGGGAATTTTGAGCCTCTCGGATGCAGCTAGAGGAACTTAGTGCGGGTGATCTTACTGATGTCAATGAAAAAGTGTTTGTGATATAAAGGAAGAGATGTCCCAGAGCAAGTGAGGCTGGCAAAAGACTTCACAGAAAGGAACTAACTCTCCAAAATACAGCTTTCCCCCACTATCGGAAAGTCAGAGTGTTCCTTTTAGACGTTGAAATGATATAAAGTGAAGAAGCAGTTACTGTTGATTTATGTGGAAAAATTTTTGAGCATTACCAGATTCAAATAATGATGTCCCCTGAGGCTTTCCTTATACTTCAGGACACGTTTTGCTAAGGGATGCACAAAATCAATTGAGATAAAGCACAGATGCTCACAGACATGGTTCAGAACCAACATGGCTTGATGTTGAGATGCTGAGTGTAGTTCTCAGGGGTAAGAGCTTGGTGGGACCATTCTCACTGCTCTGGGTTTGCTGCTTCTATAATGACTTGATGCAAAATGAACTCTGAATGCTCTTTTTGCTCTTCACTTTTTTTCGTAAAAGTGAAAATCCTCTTTGGATTTCCCTTTGTGAGCAAGAGTAGGTACTAATGGAGGTCTTTCATAAAAGTGAAGTGCTGTAATGGAAACTTAAAGAAAAGCAGGGATACCTATAATTCATAATTTTAAAAGCTTGAAGGGAAAGACGTTGGAAGCTATTCACACTTAGATAGGAAGGTCACAAGTTCTACAAGGCATAGAAAAAGATGGTTACTCTGTATTGTAAATTACAGAGTGAGAGTGCAAGCACTACCCTCAGTGTTTTTTTTTTTAAACAAAGAAATAAAACAGTTTAATTCTCGATATTTCCAGTGTTTTAAATTTACTGGTATTATCATTTCCCTATATATTTATAACCAACAAGAAGAACATATTTCATGTTTTGACACATTTTTTTAAAGGTTGTAAATCAATCATAATTTTTTTTTCTGTTGATCGTTAAAATTGCTTTGGACAGTTTCAGTTACGCATAGTTATTTTTATGGCCCCACACTACCATGCAGTGTGAGGTCTGTGTGTGTGTGTGTGTGTGTGTGTGTGTTTGTAATTGTTAGTGTACATAGATCATATCATCTATGGCTTCTATATCCGTGTACTAAAAATATGTTGAATCATATTTGCAAAAAGAATACATTAGGTTTGATGGGGTTTAGAAGTTCTGATCTAGCTATTCCAAATTTGTATACTGTAAATGTTCAACCTGATACACATTGTCTTATATTTATTCATTCTTCCATTGTGTTTAGTGGTAGTATTTCTCTGGCTGCTTAAAACAACATGTAGAAATGTAAAGACACATACGATACGGTTTAGGCTTTTTGAAAAACCCTTAGAGGTATTTATTGTTGGTAATTGATAGATGCTTTTAATGTTCTTGAAGGTTTTTGGGTTTAGCCTAGTAATAGTAATCTTAAGCAGTGAATGTGATCTTGGAAAACCATCACAGTTTAAGGGGCCGAGTCACATTCATTGTACTAAGTCTGTTAGCTCTAGTCACACATGCTGTGTGTTTGTTTGCATATGTGTATAGGTAAACAAATCCAGAGTGTTGTTCGAAAGTCTCATTTATCATATCTAGACCAAGACATAGAATTGGAAGTTCTGGGAAGTCTGGTGATATTCTGGACCCTTGTTCGTAAGTTAGGCTGATTTGATCAGACACGGGGCTCATTTCTGAGAGATGCTGCGGAGACTGGCCAGACTGCAACCACTGGGTACTCTCCAGCATCATTCAAAGAGAAATTGGCTGCTTTACTTATATTAAGCATGTTTGCCTATGAAGCTATGTTCGAAATAAATGAATTTCCAACTTAAATCCATATCTTGAGTTTTCAAATAAGAACAAAAAAAAGAGTATGTGCTCTAACAGCTGCGTTATACCATTTTTGTCATTTTATATGAGTCTTATCTCATCATGGTTTATAGGAGAAACTTAACATTCAGAAGATAAGTTGGCGTTTGAGTACCCAGAGATTCTTTCTTTTTTTTTTTTTTTAAGATTTTATTTATTTATTTGAGAGAGTGAGAGAGCATGAGAGGGGAGGAGGTCAGAGGGAGAAGCAGACTCCCCATGGAGCTGGGAGCCTGATGTGGGACTCGATCTTGGGACTCCGGGATCAAGACCTGAGCTGAAGGCAGTTGCCCAACCAACTGAGCCACCCAGGTGCCTGAGTACCCAGAGTTTCTTAATTAATTAAAAATTTTTAACACTGACTTGTTTTCCTCTTCAACTCTAATAAATTTTTTTGTACTTTTGAAACTACAGATAAATTATGTTTAAGTGAAAATTTTGCTGCATGTCAATTAGGAAAGAATAAATAATATTTGTATTGTTTTCCCCATGAAATCCTGTGTATCTTAGCCTGTTCAGAAACACTTTTGTTCTTTTTACAACTGTAGGATAACTTCTTGTAGGTCTTAATTACTCTTTTCAGACATTTCCGTTGTCCATTTTTCTGGGAAGCTCCAGGATTATTATTTTGATTTTGTTTTTTTTTTCCCGTGTGTGTGTGTGTGTGTGTGTGTGTGTGTGTGTGTAGCACTGAAGATGACTGACTGGGAACTGCTAAGCCCTCTCTGTAGGTTTTCTTCAGTTGTTTCACAATTTTATCACTAGATGGTGATAGAGGGTTAGGGGGTATGTTAAATAATCTGCATCTACCAGGTATTATGGTGGAATTTGAAAATGTTAGTCATTGTCAAATGGAATTTGAAAATATCCTAACAAATATTTGCTTTTAGAATTCACTTAAAAATTTTGAAAAATCATTTTACTTTTCATCATGATAAAGTGTACTCTTTAATCCCCCTTCCCTATTTCCTCCTCAATCCCCCACCCCCCCGCCCCTACCTTCCCTCTGGTAGCCCTTTGTTCTCTAGAGTTAAGTCTGTTTTTTGGCTTATCTCTCTCTCTCTCTCTCTCTCTCTTTTTTTTTCCTTTGCTCGTTTGTTTTGTTTCTTAAATTCCATATATGAGTGAGATCATATGGTATTTGTTTTTCTCTGACTTATTTCACTTAGCATTAAACTCTCTAGTTTTATCCATGTTTTTGCAAATGGCAGAATTTCATTATTTTTAATGGCTGATTAATATTTCATTGTGTATATGTACCACATCTTCTTTATCCATTTATTGATGGACACTTGGGCTGCTCCCATAATATGGCTATGGTAAGCAATGCCAATAAACATAGGGGTGCATGTATCCCTTTCGATTAGTCTTTTTTATTCTTTGGATAAATAGTAGTGTAATTCCTGGATCATAGGATAGTTCTATGCTTTTTAAGGAACCTCTATACCGTTTCCCACAGTGGCTGCACCAGTTTGTAGTCCCAGCAACAGTGCAAAAGAGTTCCTTTTTCTCCACATCCTTACCAACACTTGTTGTTTTGTGGTTTTGATTTTTGCCATTCTGACATGTGTGAGGTGATCTTATTGTAGTTTTAACTTGCATTTCCCTGATGATAAGTGATATTGAGCATCTTTTCCATTGAAAGATTATTTTAAATATCCTATTGCACACAATTTTTTAACAAGTTATGTCCCTAGTAAGTATTTAGTAATTTGTTAGCTATTGTCTCAATGGTGGTTAGTCTGGGGGAAAACCAGGAGTTATAAAATTAAAGTGATTCCTAAACTTTATTTTGTCTTTGTTTTCTTATTTTCTTTCTGTAATATATCACATTTCTTTATTTTTTTCCTAGTAGATCACATTTCCTCATGGTGAACCTAAGTTTCTTTCTGTTTAAACTCCGTTCTTTTTGACAATTGTGTGTGTGCACAGACACAAACACAAATTTGCATTAGCTATTTAATATAAATTTATGGATTTTTGCAGTGACCATTCCCTTGATGCTTTAGTTGAAAAACAAAGTACTGGTATACTGTATGGAAATGAGAATAGAGTGGTGTAAATGGTATAATGACTATAACAGTATTAATAAATACATCGAAAGATTTTCTACATGATCGGTTTCTTTGAATTTAAGTTTTAGTAAAAATAGAAGAATTTGTTTTAAAAAATTCTTTGAATTCTTTGAATGTTTCTCATGTCCTTAAAATGAAGAATAACTATGTTATTTATTGCTGTATGAGAGGATCCTGAAGTACTGAATATAATCCAGAAAGCTTATGTAAGAAATTTTAGATTTCAAATTATTTTCAGATTATCAATACGTTTTTTGAAAGGATTTAATTATGAGCAAGAAAGAATGAGTGAGAGAGGAGAGGGGGAGGGGCAGAGGGAAAGAGGATCCCAACAAGACTCCTTGTTGAGCTTGGAGCCCAACATGGGGCTCAGTCTCACCACCCGTGAGATCATGACCTGAGCTGAAAGCTTTAAACACTCAACCAACTGAGCCACTGCACACCCCCAGATTATCAAGTTTTAAAAATAGCCAAATGGAATTCTTGTTTTGCTTCAGTATTAATGTAGTATTTTGTATTAACTTCTGATACTAGCACAATATTTTGTATTATTCCTGTAGATATTTATCTTACTAATGTAGGTGATTCATTCTTGGTTGTCCTGGAGAAGTAATTTTTGTGACTACAATGGGGGATTGTAAAATATAAATGTTATGATTCTGATGGTTTTTGTAACATGACTTCTTAAAAAATTGGGATAATGCCCTCTTCCAATTTATTTCCCTAATCCAGTATGTTAAGATGTTCCATTGATTTACTAATATCGTTTAGAGAATAAAACCACAATCACATTAAATGCGCAGTCTAATTTTAGAGAGATTAAAATGGGATTGAAAATATTTTAAAGTCCTTTTAGTATTGGGGCGTGAATTAGAGGGCTAAATGAGGTCTAGGGTGGAGAAGTGTTTGTTAACCCCAGAGTGCTAAGTGGAGGCATTTGATGCGATTGAAGAATGTAGTTCTTAGTGCTTTGGCAGGTCTGTGGTGACCACGCATTTAACACCTTACACCTCCACAGTGAAGTGGGTAGTATCAGTTTGAGATTTTTGACTGGAGCTGTGACGTAGTAGAGAGAAATAGGGGATGGAGAGGATAAGACATATTATTCTGAGAACATTTTCCCAGCCACACTTGTTCCTTCCTTTTGGATAGTATAGCTGTAATTCATCTTGGGCATTATGGGGAGAATGGAGGAAGGAATTAGCCTTCCAAAGTGCCTATTCACATTAGCTGATCTAAAACATAATTAATCTTTTTTTTCCCTTTCTTAAAACATAGTTTTATGTTTCCCTTTCTTAGTCTTAGCCTAGCTAGTGGCACACCATCGGGGTTGGCAATGCAAGTCACCAAATGAGGTGTGTATTAATTCATGTACTAGAGTGCCCCTGGAATTTATGGAATTGGAATCTTAATGAGGAGATGGAAATTCTGGTAGAGGTCCTCAGATCATTCTTTTAACCACTTTGCTACTGTCCCTTTGCCAAACCCGATTCACCTGCTAAGAACTTAGGACAGCCCAAATTCTCTCTATATATGACTACTATATGATGGTGGTCATTGTCAGGCTAAGTTATTCTCGTGCCCTTATATCTGTTCACTTTAGCTTTTAAAATTGTGCAGATAGTTTACAAGAGTTTAATAAAGTATTGCACTGTGTTATGCATGTGTGAGCTTTGTCTCTGGTAACCACATTGTCCTCTTTTGGCCGATTGCCAAAGATGCCTTCAGTTCTCCTTTAATGCTTGCCCAGCTCCTCATATGGTGTGAAGAACAGATCAGGCACCTAGTATTCAAGCACCTGATGACTTTGAAAAGAACGAAGGCTCAAGGATTTATCTTGAAGAAGAAGAAAATCTTCTAAGATTTAAAATGTTACCCTTGTGCTTTTTTGACTTCATCTGTGGCACTCTATCATTCAGCTTGAAGTAATATTTTTAAACTAATGAGAACACTATTAAAAGTAGATAATAGGGCGCCTGGGTGGCTCAGTTGGTTAAGCGACTGCCTTCGGCTCAGGTCATGATCCCGGAGTCCCGGGATCGAGTCCCATATCGGACTCCCGGCTCTGCGGGAAGTCTGCTTCTCCCTCTGACCTTCTCCCCTCTCATTCTCAGTCTCTGTCTCTAATAAATAAATAAAAAAAATCTTAAAAAAAAAAAAAAGTAGATAATAGCTTAAAGGAAAGACTATTTTGCTAAAAGTTTTTCTTTTCTTTAAATAGGCTCCATGCCCAGAGTGGAGTCCAACATGGGGCTTGAACTCACAATGCTGAGATCAAGACCTGAGCTGAGATCAACAGATGCTTAACCAACTGAGGCACCCAGGCACCCCAGTTTTTCTAAAATAGACTATTATATGAGTTTTCTATAAGCCACATATATATGATTATTAACCAAGCCTCCATGATCTCTTCCCCACCCTTGCCTCATGAGGATTTAGCAGCATAACGATATGATAATGGCAAACATAGTATTTTAGCCAAGATACACTTGTTCTTATACTCACATTTTTTCTCTCTAAAATCGCCTGAGTTTTTAAAATCAGTTAATTGAGTTCAATCTTTGAAACACATTGCTCAAAAAATACAGTTGAATCTTCTCCCTCCTACCTCTTACCCCACAGTACAAATCCTTTCTATTGGTCTTAGACGTTGGTAAATACAGTGAAGGGATGATGGCTAAAGGTCATACTTATTCACAGATGGAATGACAGAAGGCCTAGTAATTTAATATGTACCCAGTTATATCAGAAATACATGAGCCCAAATCTTAAACCTTATAGCTACATAGTTATTTTCTCTCTGCTGTCTCTTCTCTCTGATGTGGCTTCACGGCACCATTTCCTGGCAGGTGGCTGCAGTGCCCTGACACTGCCTTGCCGTTCTCTGCCTCTGCAGCCGGGCCCTGACTCCCGAGTCATGAACCTGCCACTTGGCTACACGCCACCTCCCGCTGAGCTTGCCGTTCGGCCGTGCCTTCATGTTGTTTCTCTTAGTTCCATGTTACCCCCAACTTTCATGCCATTTTTGTTCTCTTTTATCCATATTTTGGTAGGCTGACGCGAGGATAATCAAAAGAAACATTTATTTACATTCTGTACACTTTGACTTCAACAAATAAGGAGGCCTCGTGGCCTTTAACTCCTACACATCCGTATAATCATAATATATGCGGACTTCCGATCTTCGGACACTTTGCAGTGACCTGATGCTTTCGCTCCTGGTTCTGATATTTGATTTCTTGAAAAGCCTTCTTGAAAATGACCTACACATGAAAAAGTAAATTATTGGATCCAGGCACACATTGCACGCAGACAAGAAAAGTGTCATTTCTTTGCAGTAATACAGAATTTTGTGTGCCGATTCATCTAAATGTCTGTCTAAGTGACTGAAAGTGAAAGGAATTCTGCACAAGTGGTAGGGTAGAAAGCAGGTAAAGAACACTGCCACAACCACCCGGATGCTCTGGTTATGTTTCCGCTTCCGGCTGGACTGGCTTATAAATTGCCTGCTGGATTTATGGATGTACCTGGATATGGCTATGTAACATCCGATCAGGATCACCAGCACAGCCACGAACAGGCAGCTGTTGACGTAAATGACCGCTTCATGCCATTTGACTCCCAAGGGGCTTTTGAGTTTCATGCAGTCGTGAATATTTTCCTTGGTTAGTTGGCCGTTTGTTAGAATGATGTTTGGCAAGGAGAGCACAGCCATAATCACCCAAACGCAAATGGATAAAACCTTCGTGAAAGTTATGCTGTACATGCGAGAGTCCCCAAACGGCTTCACCACCTTCAGATAGCGATCGATGCTTATGAGCCCAAGGAATACGATGGAAGTGTACATGTTTGCGTAAAATAAGACGGAAGTGTATCGGCAGAGGATAAACTTGAAGTACCAAGGTCCGAATCCTGCATCATGCACTATGCGAAATGGAAACGTCAGCGTCATTATGAGGTCAGCAACCACTATGTTTTTGAGATAAAATATGAAGCTGGTTTTATTCCTAATGTGGAAGAAGATCCACACTGCTAGACCGTTCAGCAGAATGCTTGCCACAAATATAATGAGGTAAAGCACAGGCAAGACGATAGTGTCAAACTCATTGTTCACAGTGGTGTTCTTCCCGGGTCCATCGCTCGTGTTACGTGGAGCGTGACTGCCGTGGCTGTGCAGTTCATTATCTGTAGGAGAAGTTAGGAGATGGCATGTCAGAGCTTCCCATGTGTGCCCCGCAGACTACTAGTCTCCCTTACAGGCCCCTGCTGTTTTGGGCAAATTAAAAAATGTCTTAGCAATTTAAATAGTTACTGTGGTGGATTTTTAATGTTTTGAGCGGCAAAAGTATTGGTGGCCTCTCTCCCCTAGTCCTCATCCCCTTCCCCCAGACACATATATGCCAAGGTCCCTTGGGTGTAAAATGTGGTATTTCTGGTTCTTTATGCCAGTCTTTTGAGAATGAAGATTAATATACCAAAGACAATTATCCCGATTTTTAATTTAGTGTTTGATACCGTTACAAATAGAATCAACAAAATCTGGGGACAGAAAATTGACTTTTCCTATAATGAAAATAAAAGGGCTAGCACTGGCTGTTCTCAGTTTTAAGCTGCTTAATCATCAGCGATCGAGAAAGAATAAAACTACTGGGTGATTTCAAGGTTTTTGCCCATGGCTTATAGAATGTAAGAGCCTTTAGGGACCATTGTCCCTAAGGAAGAGAAACAAAAGGAAATAGTTGTTAACATCTGAGATTATTATCATGGAGGGTAACTTGTCAAAAATAGTTCTAGGCTGATAACCTATTTTTATTTACAAGGCTGTATTATATCTGTTGCACTTAGATAAAATTTTTAAACCTTTTACTTTTTTTGGTTTGTTTGTTTTGAATTTTTAGTTCATATTTTTAAAGGTCTCTGCCATACCACTCTATCACATGATCAGGAACATGGTGTGTGGGCCTCATATTTATGTGGCAACCGTAAAAATGGGTCTTGTGCATCTCCTACGGAGGGGAGTGAAATCGATGGGCAGCTGTAGCTCAGGGCTGAGTCCGCTGCCATTTTCTTGCTCATGGATGCATCCCAAGAGCTGCTCTAAGTCAGTAACTAAGGGTACTAAGGGTACTAAGACAAGACTTTTCCTGGGACAAAAGAATTTCCTCTGACAAATGACTTCGGCTGGAAGACTCCTCAGTCTGGTGAAAACTTTCTTCATAGTGCACTGTGGTATGAAACTTCCTACTCGACTTCCTTGGTCCCCTCTCCTGCACAGGGGTTGGACTTCCTTTTCTGTCTGCAATCCCTTGTAAGCATATCTCCCAGTAAACCTTGTGGCCATCCAGTTATATTTTGTCATCTGCTTTTTTTTTTTTTCCTTTTAAACCTGGACTAACACAATTTTCAAATGAGCTTTTTCGGATGTAAGTTTAGAAAGAAAATTATTACTGAAATTTTACTTGTCACTAGTTAATCATGTTTACTATAATGACATTTAATGTTTTGGAACGATATTGTTTTAGAGGTAACGACACTAATTTTGCCCTCATTTCCTTATATAACCTGCAGTGTAGTATCTATTTTGGTTGCCTTCTTTGAACAAATGAAACAGGGGAGATAGTTCGATGATTATAATCCAAGAACAGGTTCTTAAATTGCTCCCTACAATTTAAGTGTAGGCCCTTCCCGAGTAACCTTGTACTCTTTCTAATTCTTTCCCTTTTATTCTCTGCTACAAGTGTTTTTAAAAACTGGTTTTCCTGGCTGAAATAGCCTTTCACAGGCTAGTAATTTATACCTGGACTAGCCTATTACGATGAGACCCATAGTATTATTAAGCTTTATAAGTTTAAAATGCCTGATTCAGCTGCCGTCTACATTACTGTTGCCAGTTTCAAATATTGTTTTGAACAGTATCATTCAAGACTATTTTGACTTAATGAAATGTTGGGTTCTTGGCTGCTTCTGCACCACCAGATCCCCATCGGCATCCGTGTTATTAGAAGCTTTCCAAGATGTGCAGTTTCACCTGGGTTGAGCAAGTGCTTGAATTAACTTCCTCCATTAAACTATTAGCAGACACTGTCATCTAACCCAGGATAGAACCCCGTGGGAAATGGGGAGAGGACAAGTAAGTTTTAATCAGGATAAGGGGTCCAGCCAATGGACAGAGACTGAAAGGGGGCAGCCACATCGTGTCCTGATATGATGGCGGTGCTTCACAGCAATGAACGAATGGTTTTCAAAGCCCTTATAAGTACGGATAGAATGGTTCACAAACTGTAGCATGCTTGCCATGGAGTATTTCAAGCGTGGTGTTGGCTCTCTGGATCTACGGCGCATAGCACCGTGGATTGGAAAGACCCATACTTCCCAGGGTTGGGTAAGGCTTGTGTGTCTGCTCAGTATGTCATTCTGTTTTAAAGTTTTAATTGTACGAAGAAGCACCCTTATTAAATAACGATTTACTGATCAGTTATAGTTATTATTTTTTTTCCCAATTATGGTTGGTATTATAGATGGGGTCTTAAATCAGAATGTCAAAAATAGCACTTAACAAATCCTCTGTCACCTAAGTGGCAAATAGCAAGCACGAGTGACCTCGTCCCACCGCCGTTACTGTGACTTTGCGAGTCTGCTGTTCAGCTTGTTGAGGATGTCACCTCCTACTCTTCGCTTCCTTAGTTTATGCATAGGATTAACATTTGGGAAGACAGGACTTTCTAATTCAGTAGGATAAGCCTGGGCTTGGTTGTTTCTTCATTCACAAATTCCACATTTATAATGCAGCTTAAGCAAATTAGTGGTTGAGCTTGTTATGGGTTATTTTATGAAATAATATGGTAGAAGAGAGGGAAAAATTGGTTTGTAATCAGGAAGCACCATCTGGGAGTTGCTCTGGAAGGTTCCAAACTTCATATAGAGAATTTTCTCTCATTGATTTTTTTTTTTTAAAGAATCGAGTCTATGTTCTGTTCTTCTTTGCCAGCCACTCCTATTATTTCTTCTCTTCTGTGTCATTGCCCCAGATTTTTCCAAAGCTAGTGGATGTGCTCAGAAGCATTTCAGTGCACGGGATTCCTGCTCAGGAACAATGACCATGAAAAGTGTGTAGCTCTCTTCACCCAGGCTGTTTTATCATGCTGTTCTTCACTGTCAATAAAAAATCTGGGCAAAGTGAGTGAAGGCTTTTAATGACAGGTAGCTTGGTGATTCAATTAAGAAAAACTAGAAGGTGTTTTTACAGTGTAAAGGCTATTTTCTTACCCACTCCTTGTTTACTAGGACATTATTACCCGAATTATTTAGCTCAGAGCTTGATACAGAGTGATAATTGAGGATGAAGATTTCTCTCCTGCTCTTCCTCCCCCAACTCCTTTTAAATGGATCAACAAAGGCAATGATGTAGGCACTCTGGTTCTATAGTAAATTAACATTTGATGCCAGGGCGTGTGTGAGAGAGGTTTTGTACAGGTGTTGGGGGGATACGAGGTGGCTGTGTGCTGCTGTGTTGGAGAAATGCATTGGGTTTGTAGCCATACGTAGCATTAGCCACATTTGACTGTTGTATTGGGCAGGGCAGATAGAGGGCATTCTTGTCATTGCAGAAAGTCCAATTTGACAATGCTGGTTTAGTCACTTCATAACTTTGTAAAAGGGAATAAACTGTAGCCATTTTCAGATCTCCCAAGAGTTAAATTCTCTGCAAATGTGATTTCCAGGATGGTCTACTTAGTAGATGTTCACTCTGTAACTTAATTCATTCATCACAATTTGTCTCAATTGCAGTCATATTAGGAATGATAGAGTGGCGAAGAATCTTGGTTCTTTTGTTTTTGGTGTAGCTACATTAATTGCTCAGTGGGGCGTGTCCCTCTTTGGCACAAAATGTGAAAGTATCAACACTATGTCACTGCTCTACCTGACTGGTAGGAATGAAACACACAGGTCATGCAAATTACAGGGTGTCACTACCACGGCACAGCTGCCCTTGTGTGGTCATTGTGGTAATAGTTACCTGGGAGAGGAGGAAGATGTGCGCTTTGGCTTCCTGGGAAACCTCAGTGAACCTTAGTTTTTACATTATTACACCTGGAAAGTAGTAGGTACTTTAGTTTGGGCATAAAAATCTTCCACAAATGTTAATCTTTCTTGTCCCTTTTGAGATGGTCTGTCTATGAAACAAAGCTTAGAATTAAGTAATAGCAAGTTAAATTTCTCTCGGTGATGCTGTCCTACCTGTTTGCTGTTTTATATTTAATGAAAGGCCAAGCTAAATGCTGATTTTTTTTGTTGTTGTTGTTAATTGGTTCGGTGGCCAATAAAATCCCCAAATTGTCAGACAGTATAAATAACAGTTATTGATCAAGGAAGATTTTTCTGTGTGTTTTTTCCTATGGCTTACCTGGTAATTTTGCAAGTGTCAGGTTGAGCCCCATTCTTTAGTTGTGATGGACTATAAGCAAAAATACGTGTCAGGAAACACTCCGGCTCAACTGAGGGGAGGGTTCGGCATAGGTTATTGCTGGCTTGAGTCCTGGGCAAAAAAAAAGCAGGTGGGGGTGGAATTAGGAAGGAATATGAACACAGTAATTTAATCCATCCCTCCTTTCCTCCCTTCCTTCCTTCCTTCCTCCCTTCCTTCCTTCCTTCCTTCCTTTTTTCCTTCCCTTTATTTATTTTAGAGAGCAATGGGCAGGGAGAAGGGTGGAGGGAGAGGAAGAGAGAGAATCTCAGGCAGATTCCCTGCTGAGCCCGATGTGGGGTGCGATCGTGAACTGAGTTGAAATCAGGAGTCAGATGCTCAACTGAGCCACCCAGGCACCCCAATCTTTTCTTTAAAAAATATATGCATATGCTTTCACAGTTCAGAAGAGGCATATACTCTTTGGATACAAACAGCTGTGCCACAGGAGAGTTGCATACTTCTGTATCCTGTTTCAGCCTGCCATGGAGCAAGGATCATTTCTGTGTATGCTGTCTGTCTGAATGCCAATGTATGGCTGTGGGAAAGTTATTAATGTCTCTGTGACTCAGTGTTCTCATTTCTGAAATGAGAATCATAATAATCATATTGCAGGATTGTAACAAGGATTATGTGAAATAGTCCAAAAGACAGTTATCAGAACCTAGGTCTAGGAATGCACTCAGGACATGTTAGCTTATATCTTCCCATCCCTGCTTCGACTGAATTCTTCCCCCTCCCCCCAACCTGAGCATATAATAAATGCATCTGTGATGGAACTTATATACAATTGGAAATTGTTAAAATAATGCTTTTTTTTTTAAATCTAGCACTGATAAGAGTGTTTTATAAGCTCACATGTTTTTAGTATCCTATTCTTATAATCTCCGGGGTTCTAGATCTGGGTTTACACTAACCAGCTGTGTGATCTCTATCAAGTCACCTGACCTTTCTGGAATTGCCCTGAAGAACCTAGAAAATCCCAGTCCGGACTCTAATTTAGGTGAGCCAGCTTCTATGATTTCCTCAAGCATAAATTTCCCTTAAGAATTTAATATCATTTGAATGTTTGTCTTATAAGTCCCTGTATTTCTGTGTAATAACTGCATTCCATCCAGTCTCAAAGTGTGATTAGGAGTGAATAATGTAATTGGGTATGAGTGATGGGTGTGTGATTTTGGCTTAATTCCTGAACTTTTCCACACACTTTATAAAGATTACCTGAGATCATATGTGTGTGTACCATTGAATACTATAGAACATTTCCCCTGCTTCTCCTTCAAGCAACCCTGTCTATTCTGTGTTTTCTGGCTTCTCTGAGGTGTTGATAAAGGAAGAAATCTTGAGAACTGTGTTGGGAAGTATGCTGCTGAGGTCAAATGGTTGTATGGAATGAATGGTTTGCTGTAGGGGAAGTCACACTATTGCTCATGAAACCCTATGAGACTGTAATGTCTCTTTACTGATGTTGCTCATATACTATACAGCTGCAAAGAGACCCCGAGTAACCTCATCCCCTTCAAGTACAACGCAAACTTCTGCGTAAGCAGTTACATTGGCTGAGTCAACAGGGAAAGAGCACTTTGCAGGCAGAAGTATATTGAAGAATTTGGCAGCAAATGGAGGGGCACTTGTTTCTTTTTCTGTTACTCTGCCTTTCTTTTCTTTTCCCTAGTATCACAGGCTTTTAGGTGCTAGATTGGTAGTACATGGAAGATAATGGCTCACAAATTTTTAGTGATTCCCTTCCCTCCCCAAATCCTCTCTTTGAGAATTTAGGTACCGTATCCATGCCTCATGTCCAGTTGCTACAGTGTGTAGTATGTAGTGGCTGCTAAAAAGCTATTTTTTGGGTTCATAGAGCATAGACAATGATAAGGGCTCTTAAGAGTCTTTCCTTTTTTGGGTGCCAGTGTTGCAGGATTTTTTTAAACTAAGGCAAGGAGGTGAAACTCTACTTTGTTTTTACTTGTCCAAGTTTACCAGGAAGAATAACCGAAGCACTTAGTTTTCTAATCTTCATAATAATGATCCTTTGATTCAGTAAACCTTTTTTTTCCCTGAATCGAGCTTCTCTTGGAAACATTTCCTGAAGTTTACCCGACACACATCTTGATTTTTACATTTCTCTCTTCCCAAGTTACGTGGTTTTTTTTTTTTCCCTCTTGGCTTCACATACACGTTACTAAATAATTGGAAGGGGAGCGGTGTCTAGGAGTGAGGGAGCCACAAGCAGCAGTGAGAGAGACTGCAGAAAGCCCTTAAGGAGCACCCAGAAAAGAGACTTGGGAAAAATGTTTAAATATCACATTTTTGATAAAGAATTTGTATTTAGAATATGCAAAGAACTTTTTACAACCTTCTAATAAGAAAACAACCTAATTAGAAAATAAGCGATCTTAAGACTTGTATGGACATTTCACCAAGAACACATGAAAAGGTGTTCAACATCATTAGTCATTAGGGATATTTACAGAAAATCCCACAATGAGATGCTGTTTCCTATCTACCAGAATGACTGAAAACAGAAAAGGGAATATCAAGTGTTGCCAAGGATGTGGAAAAACAGAAACTATTATGCATTACTGGTGGGAATTTAAAATGATATGGCCACTTTGAAAACAGTCTGTTAGTTTCTTATAACGTTAAAGCTAAATTTATCATATGACTCAGCAATTCCACTCATACGTATCTATCCAAGAGAAATAAAAACATATACTTCTGCAAAGACTTGTATGCAAATATTTTGGTGGCATTATTCATACTATCTAAAAGTTGAATAATTATCAATCGATGAATGGATAAACAAAATGTGGTGTAGTCATACAGTGCCATACTACTTTGCAATAAAAAGGAATAAAATGCAGCTATAATATGGACAAACCTCAAACATCTTGTAGGGGAAAGAAGCCAGATATGAAAGACTATATAACATTTAGATGAAATGTTCAGAAAAGGCAACTCTGTAGAATTGGAAGGATCACGGTTTGCCTGAACTCTGAGGGCGGAAGGTGAGATTCACTGTGGGGATATGATGGGTCTTATTGGTGGGTGATAAAAACTGGATCGTGGTGGTGGTTGCCAAACTATAAATTTACTAAATATTATTGAATCATATGTCCAAAGTGGATAAAAGTTACGTTATACAAATTATTTCAGTGAGGTTGAAAAGAGCAGAAGAGTTCACAGATAGGAAAAGGAATACAAATAGGCTGGCAACTCACCAGGACAATAGATGAGTTTTCAAAACCAGGAGAGGTACATAACGAGCACATTGCCTATCTTCTCTTGGAGGACGTAGTGAAATGCAAAGTACATATGTGTCTGCCCTCAAGGAGTTTAAAGTCTAGTTGAGGATCTAGAATTATTGAGACTACTAAGTACAGATGAGAGGTTTGGGATACCATGGAAACAGATGTATTCTGATGAGGGGACGTGGGAGTCAGGGAGGTTCTGTGGCTGCGGTGATACTGGTAATTGTGACAAGTTTGCTGAAGGCCCGAAGGGAAAGAAGCATGTGGAAAGGCTGAATGTGGCCAAAGAAGGTGCAGTAATCTGCGGATGATGATGGTATCGAGTGATGGAGAGACAGGACAAATTTGAGATATGTTGAGGAATTAGGGGCTGCCTGATGTTGCTGAATAGGGAGAGGGGGTATTGGCCTCCCAGGTATTTGGGATGTCAGGGCCAAAATGAGAGGAGACTCACATAAAGGGATCAGCAGAGTTCAGTTTAGAGGTTTTGATTTGAGGACGCTCACGGATTCATGTGCTGTCTGCTAGGTGATTGAAGGCACAGGCCAGGAGCTCAGAGAAGTGCTTCTGGCTGGTGGTACACATTTCAGGTCAACAGAGGACCAGTTATAGACCAAGCTGTGGGAATGGAAGGAGATTGCCCAGGAGGAGCCTATCCAGTAGAGCGAGAATGGGACAGGGCTGATGGAGATGCTTGTAAGGGGCATTCTTAGGGAAAGGGAAGTGCCTGAAGGAGGGCCAGAGAGCTGGACAGTTACTAGAAGAAAGTAATGTCATGTGAATCAAGAAGAGAGCTTAAGAAATGAGAAGCTAGGATTCGTTTTATCCTGCATGGAAATCAAGTAATACAGGAGAGCAAGGTGCCATTGGATAGGATTCAGTTAAGAAGGAGGTCACTGTTCATCTTTGCCAGGGCTGCACATGTTGCTGTGTGTGTGTGTGTGTGTGTGTGTGTGTGTGCGCGCGCGCGTGTGTCGGGGTGGGGTTTGGCGTAGGGCAGAAGCAGAGGCCTGTTGACAGAGGGTTGAGTAATGTTTGGGAAGTGAGGAAGTGAGGGAACGATTTCAAAGAAAGTGTGCCTAAGATGGGAAGGAAAGAAAAGGGTGGGAGGTAGAGAGACAGGTATACGACCGATGGAAGATTTTGTTAAGCTTCTCATTTAATACCTGGCATTTAAAATGATATTTCCTTGCTTGGCTTAAAAAACAACAACCACCACCCCAAAATACATCCAAAAACCTTTGCCCTTACTCCTAGCCAAGTATGGCGGCAGCGTGGTGGGGTGCTAGCTTTCAACCCCAGCCCGCTTACCTTCCAGCTTTCTGACCCTCCATTTCCTCGTGCATAGAATGAATATGACGATACGGCCCTTTAGGCTGACTGTAGGGTTAAAATGAGAATATTTATGAGGCAGCTGGCAGAGCTGCACAGGGTAGGGGCTGTCTTTTTCGTTCCTGTTGTGGTCATGGGGGGATGGGACGTATTTGGGGAGTCGTATTTGGACACGAGGCGAACCAAGTTCTCCTTGTTCACCCTGTTTATGCTGATGCTGTCCTGTGGTTTGTGGTCTCAGCCGCCCTGTGAGGAGCCCTCTGACCCATCTCTCTGTACTAAGAGCTTGCCCTTCCTAGCAGCTGTCTCTGAGCCTCATCTGGGGCCGTGTGCGTTCCAGCTGCGGGGTGCCCCGTGTGGTCGACTCCCAGCAGCTGTGCACCCCGCGCGTGTCCCAGCGCCTGCAGGGTGTCGCAAG
>CM052799.1:94732418-94776575 GCA_028533885.1 Nasua narica
AGGACTGAGGTGTTCCAGGTGTTCCTAGTGTCTCTTTTATCTTAGACCTTGGACTCTTTGATTAATGTTTCCTATAGTCTTCAGAGCAGTTCTGTGACCCAGGTTTTATTCCCTGTTCTTACCCCTGGTGGGAAGAGCCGAGGTTCAGACACGTAATTAACTTGCCCTGACTCACATGGCACGTAATGGGTAGAGTCGGCGTTCAGATCTGATTGAAACTGAAGCTGCAGTTCCATTAGGCTGCCCGGGAATAAAAATGAGAAATGATTCTGGAGCTTACTTTTGGAGGGCAGGAGGTGGGGTGAGGGAGGGGGGAGGTTTGTTTTCCTTTGTCCAGTTGGTGAAGGGACTGCTGATCCCTGCTGATCCCCTAAACTGGAGATCTCGTTTTGTTTGGCCTGAACAGTGTTGAAAACGTCAGGAAATTTCACACTCGAACCCAGATTTGGATCCTCTCCTGAAAAATGAGATCTGCATACAGTGAGCATGAGCAGCCCAGCAGTATTAACTGCCTCTTCCGGATGGGAAGTGCTCTCTGGTTTATCGGCTCTCGACATTCTCTCTGTTGACATCCCTGGGCCTCCTCACTTGGGAGCATTACCTGTCTGATCCTGCAGATACCTAATTTTGTAACCTTTGGTCTCTTTATCATTTAATCTTCTGTGGCTACATTTGAACTATATGGATCATCAAATGTTCTGTTTATATTATAAATACATTTTTCTTCTTTTTTTCTGCCCCCTCCCTCCTGAGTCCTGAATTATCTTGCTTTAGGGACCATAGCTTAGCATTCTCTCCTTTATTTTCCTTTTACTTCTTAGCAACCCAGAAAAATGGTGGTGGGAGATCTTATTTAATTCACACCTGAGAATTATTAATTGTCACAGTTGAGCTTTTCTCTTTACTGAGTCCTGGCCTGGGGTCTTTTTTTTTTTTAGATTTTTTATTTATTTGAGATAGAGACAGTGAGAGAGAACATGAGAGGGGAGAAGGTCAGAGGGAGAAGCAGACTCCCCGCGGAGCCGGGAGCCCGATGTGGGACTCGATCCCAGGACTCCGGGATCATGACCTGAGCCGAAGGCTGTCGCTTAACCAACTGAGCCACTCAGGCGCCCCTGGCCTGGGGTCTTTAAGCAAAAACCCTACTACTTATTCTTAAACTGCTTCTGTTGGTGGGAGAACTGAGATTCTGGGTCCCAAGGAAGGAAATGTTATAAATGGTAGACTAGAGACTCGAGCTCAGGTGCGCTGGATGTCCAGCCCTTTGCTGCCCCCCTTGAAGGGTAATGGGAGCATCAGGGGAAGGGTCAGCATCCAGGACTGCTAAACTGCTATCTTGGGCACATAGCCTTGTTCTTCCTATTTGCTGTGTTCGACCCCAGCACACTTGGCGAGACCCTTGCGCCTAGCTGGGGGGAACCTGCCGCAGCAGGAAGAGCCAGCAGCCGTGCCCTCTAGGACACAGCCGGGCCTTTGTTCTCTCTGACGGCACAGGGCCTCCTTATTGCCCTTCCGATCAAGATCTGAAAGATGAATGCCAGTTAAGTGCCCGCTCCCTGCTTGCAGCTATTCATCATTTTGTGGAGTGGTTATTTGGTGGCATCAGTTGTCTTTTATTTGTCTTCCACCTTCCAATCTGTTCTTTAGAGGCTCACATCGAAAATTGTGATAACTTCAGATCTTACAGAAAAGAAAACTTTTCTACTAAGTTTTCTAGCTAAGCCAGTCGGTCATAACGGGAATAGTGCTGCAGTATCCTTCAATATCAGCGGTAAAGATGTAATACTCACCAAAACATCTAATATGAAGTTTCTGACGAAAGGTACAGCCTCTCGTGCATTTGGAATTGCCTCTAACCCAAGAATCTTTCCCAATTTAAATCTGAGGGAGAGAGAGGGAGGGAGGAAGAGCTTTCCAGCACTGTTAGCCCCTTTGCTGGAGGCCTTGGGAAAGAAACAAGTTATCGCACTGGGTACAATTTACTTGTTTTTGTAATAAAGTGAGGTCATTGTCGTCATAGAGCACTTCATTAATCCCTGCTTGGAGTCACATCCCAAAGGTGCTGGAATGCAAAGCACAACCGTTCATTCAGGTTGCTCAGGTCCTACTCTAAAGTTCTCTTTCCAAAGTTGCACTTGATATCTATAGCTTAAAATTCTGTGTATTTTTGGTTCACATTGAGATTTAGCATATTTTGGGGGGAGTTGACCTCTTGCCACTTGTTTTATAAATATTTATTTGGGAGTAATGTAAAGTGGGTTGTAAACTCCATGAAGGCAAGGCTTGTGTCTGACGCTTCTTCATAACCTTATCACCAAACCCGGTTATTCCCTTTGTACAGGAGAGGAACCTTATTAGCGAGATTCCACAACCGGCCCAACATCACCCACAGTGAGAGGCAAAGCCAGGAAATGAGCTTATGTTGTTGTGACCCCAGAGCTTCTCTGCCACTTGGCTCAATTACTGGAAGCTCAGAAGTAGCCTGGCCAGTGTCTCAGACCTCAATTGAGTGGGCAGGTATTAAGTTTTTGACTCAGTATTTAAATCTGTGACCCTGGACAAAACATTTTATCTCTCAGAGCTGGAACTTGCACATCTCTAAAATGAGGAAAACAATGAAGGCCTGGCCTAGCTCCCAAAGGTTCTTTGAGATGCCATGCGACAATATCTATAATGTCAATGTTTTTTTAAAGATTTTATCTATTTATTTGACACAGAGAGAGAGATCACAAGCAGGCAGAGAGGCAGGCAGAGAGAGAGGGGGAAGCAGTCTCCCCGCTGAGCAGAGAGCACCTGATGCGGGGCTCGATCCCAGGACCCTGAGATCATGACCTGAGCCGAAGACAGAGGCTTTAACCCACAGAGCCACCCAGGTGCCCCTATAACATCGATTTTATATTGTTAAGTACTACAATAAATATAAGGGTGTAGTGCAGGGCAAGTAGGTTTTTTTCTGCTCAGTAATACAATTTTTAGTAGTCATATTGTTAAATTTTACAGTTTATGGAGTTGAAGTGTCTATTTTTATTTTCTGTTTGAGCAAAGTTGGATTCTGCGTTATTAGTATAGAGGAGGCTGGTTAGAGAGGTTACAGGCTGTAGTTTCAATAACCCCACTAGCGGTTTTAAATGAATATGTGGAGTCAAATATATTTCATGTAACTTCTGGTTACTTAAAAAAAATTATCAGAATTTATGATCCCAGGTTAAGTGTTTAGGTTGATTAACATCTTGAAGAAAGGAAGAATGTTTCCCACAGGCTTAGGCTTGTTTCAGAAAAGTCATTCCATGGCTTAAGCATTAGACTTAAGAGATTTAACATTATTCTTCTTGGTGATGGTGGTGGAGGTGATCTTCACCTTTCCAATAAGGTCATCATTACGGTTTTCTAGCTGTGGATAAGGGGTAGGTATTCTTAGTAGAATACCTATCAGTAGAATGGGTGTCAGAGTAGCTACCCTAATTCTTCAGGTCACAGTTTAATCAGACAGTAATGATGTTTAAATTTAATAGAATAAGACTGATTCCTAAGAGATAAGTCCTCCTTCAGTTTCCTCCCTTACCTTCATTTATAATTTAAAAACTCCTCAATGAGGTCTTCAGTACTAGTGGATATTTCACATTTTTATCAGCATCAAACCCTCATTGTTTCTTATTTTGTCCTCTTATAAAAAGAAGAAATAAATTGCCTACTCTCCATATATATATGTAATAAAAGGATCTGGCATCACATATAATTAATTTCACATACGTGTTTGCAAACACACACATGTGACATTTTCTTTAAAGTGATTCCTACTATCAGCCTCACTGACATTAATTACCTTATTTTTAGAACAGTGATTCTCAAACGAGTGGGCATATTTGAATCAAAATAATTCTGGTTTGATGCATAAAGATGATTAGTTGATCAACTAGGAGAAATAAGTAATCTCTCTGTATTATTATCATATTTGTCACTTACATTTTCTTTTTCCTCTGCCTATCATATATTTCCTTCCGTTATAGCCTTGTCTAGCTTTCTGTCTTGTACAGAACACTCTCAAGCCCCCCTCTGGGTACCCTGGTGACCCGATTTTGTCTACCTGCCCACTTTGCAGCTCCCACACCCCTGTACCAGACCTTCCCTGTCTGTCTCTCCCTTGTCCCTTGGCAGCCTTTCAAGCCTCACTCATCTCCCACCTCTTTTCAAAGCCTTCCCTGTCTCCCCCTGTACTGTGCCAGCCCTCCTCAGTCCCTAGCAACTGCCTGATTGTTCAGATCTCTGGCTACGTTGCATTTTCCTTGTTTGCCTGAATGCCTGAGTGTCTCCGAATCCTCCTATCTCCAGAGTCCAGCAGAGTACTTGAAGACACAGTGTGAGGCTCAGGAAACATTTGCTTTAATGTTAGGCTCTCGTGGAATGTGGCCTCCTGTGACCTAATCTGATCCTAGTGGAAATCTGCCATTTTTATCTTTATGTGTATCTTCTTTTGCCATCTGAAGTAAGAGAGTACAGCCCAAGGAGGGCTGAGAGAATGGGAACTGGCAGCTAATCTCATCTAAGACACAGCCAGAGACCTGGAGGAAGGCTGATCAAACACTGGTCCTCTGATGTTTCTGAACAGCTCACTCTGAAGGAAAAGGACTAGAGTGGAGGGTCAGAAATTCAGATATAGCCCGATAGGTCATGTCAGTGAGAAAAAGCGAGCCAGGTCTAAGACGAAGTCATCAACAGGAGCAGTAGGCTGATAAAACACAGCTAACAGCGTCAGGAGAGGTAGTCAGCAGGGCTGGGGACTGCATGGTCTGGGGGGTGCTGCCCCACTCTTAGGCTCTGGATTGTTGCCACACAAGTGTGTGGGTCATTTGCGTCCACACTATCTGATTTATAAGAAAAATGGATTTTTATATGAATTATGTGACTTTTTAATTAAGGATTTATTTTTGTTAACCTACTGGGGAGACCACATAAAGCTTGTCAGTGGATTATAGTTTGTGACATCTGACTTCATTCATGGTGGGGCTGTGCCAGGCCTCTCCTTGGGCTTTCTGTTCATGCCTTAGGGGGACCCAGAGACTTGTTACTGGATTCCTGCTCCAAACCTCTTCCTCATTTTTACCAATTTTCCCTTAGTATTTTCCTTTTTAACTGGAATTGATGAGTTTGTAAGACAAGCTTTGGGATGGTTTATAGGATTTCAGAATTGAATTGCATTGTATTTAATTTGAGGTGAATGCTCTTTCCAAGAGCTCCAAAGTTTCTTCTTCCTTATTGCTGGCATATTAGGTTGAACCACATGGAAATAGTATTTTTATAGGTCAAAATGGCATTTTCATGTAGTTCGACCTAATATGCCTACCACTTGAGAAATTTCAATTGTTAGAATATATTATTGCAGCATAAAATTAGAATGTTTCAGGGAAAAGGGAATATTGGCGTTGAATAAATACAATGGGAAGGTCTCTTAGACAGTGATCATCATATGCAGCTGCATGAATATGGTAGTTAGGTTTTTGATGGCATCCACTCACTGATCTTTTATTCATTCATTTTGCTGTATATGGTGTGGGTACTACATAGGCACTTTGACACAATGCGAGACTTTACCTTGTTTAAGGTTTCAGCTGTGTAGACCTTTAAAATGTTTGGTTGAAGCAACTAAAAAATACTTGTAGATCTGATGATTTAAGTATTCTGTGTTGCTGTGAGCCCTGAGTAGCCACATGGTACCCAGTCATGATACGAAACACTATCTTTTTAAGGACATCCAGTAAACAATTAATTTTGTAATTGTTCCAATTTCTCTTTTAGCCAGTTCATCTAAATTGATATGAGAAGCCCACTGATAATTTATTTTCAGTTTCCTTTATAACCTTTGCCTCTGGTAGGTAGAAGGAGGAGGAGGCTTGGGCAGGGGGGTCGTCCATCCCTAAAGGAGTGTGGCAGGCCCTGTGTGCCTGCTAGTCTCGAGGCAGCTCATGTCCATGTGTTCCTTTCTTGCATTTCTTCTGCCAGCTCTCTGCCTGAAGCCACACAGCTGAGTGCTGACAGCCCAGGTGTTCTCTGTTACCACTGTTCTTCAGCTAGATCAGAAGCATCTTTAGTGCAGGGACTTTGCATGATTTTATTGCAGCTACCGTCTCTTACACCGGCTTCTTCAGAGTTTGACCCTACTCTCTGTCCTCTGGAGAGTGGCTCTGGGGGCTGAAGGCCAGCATCTCTGACCTGAGAGTATGTTCAGGCTATCGGATAATGCTCTTCTGACAACAGAAAAGTCTTTCTATCTTGTTAGGCACAACAACGATATTAGTCAGAGTTAGGGTTTGACAAGTAAGATATGGTGCTAATATCAACGATATTAGTAAGAGTAAGCATTTGGCAAGGCAAATGCTAGCTAATACTGTTTTGCAGGTAAGATAGTTCTGAATTATTTAGATACATTTTAATTTAAAAAATAGATACATTTTTAGTAAAATGACATTGATTCAAGTTGGAGGTCTTTCATTTATTCGGGCAAGCTACCTATGCCTCAGTTTTCTCTAATGTAAAGCATTCATCATTGGATTGATTTGATGAGTGAATGGGGTATTACCCCAATATTACCTCATTTGATCCTTATAGATTGTTGTTTTTGTGCTTGGCCTATACTAAGAACTATTTCAGTGCTACCTGGGTGTTAGTAAGAGTAGTACTCCCCTCCCCGCCCCCTCAACGGTTTTCAAATAAACTGAGGCTTAGAGAGGTTCCTTCAGCAGACAGGTGAGTGCGAGAGCCCAGGTTAACACACCGAGTGAGACAGAGTCTGGATTTGAACACAAGTCAGTCTGAGCATTGGGTTCTTAACCTTCTTCTGCCTCAACACCGACTAGGGTTTCATGTGCTGATTATAATGTGATGTCTCTTTTGGGAAAACTAGGAAGTAAAGTAGCTCTGTAGTGGTGGGCTATCATGCACCCAAGACAGTCATTTATCTCCTACAGTCAAGTAGTACAGGAAATAAATCCCAAGTCTATATAATTTTGCTTACAAACTATGCACCAAGGAGAGGTCACTAATAGCAAATAGTGCATTGACTCCGAACTTGCAGAGTAGTGATTAAGAGCGTGAGTTGACTGCTGATAGACAGGGTTCGGGGACACAGCTGTGCTGCTCACTTGGGTACCTTTTCAACTTCAGTTTACTCAGCTGTAAAATGGAGGTAATGGCAGTATCCACCTTACAGATGTGTGAAGCTGTTCCTTTTTTTATAATATGGATTAAAATATGCAGTGCTCTTGGGCATATGTTAAGCTATCAATGTATGTTATGGTTGTTGTTTTAGTATTAAGGTTAGAAGGGCAATGTGTGTCATAGGAGTTTTAGCTAATACATTAGAGAAAATCATTTAAGGAGTTACCTTCTCTTTCCAAAGATGATAGAAATTATTATCAAAAATTGCCTCATTAAAGAGTCACCGATACGAATGACTTAATGTGATGATGTCTTATAACAAGTGAAGCAATGGTCTTCTTCAAATGCATTTTAGTGTAAATTTTTTCATCTTTGGTTAATAAGAATGTTAATAAAAGATAAAATATGCTACTTAGGTGCAAGATGGAGAACAAACTCTATTCTGCCCATTTTTGCCAGGTAAGGAGAAAGAGTATTTACAAATTGTCACCAGGTCAGGGTTGCCTGGGTGGTTCAGTTGGTTAGATATCTGACTCTTGATCTCGGCTCAGGTCTTGTGTTGGGCTCCATGCCCAGTGTGGAGCCTAATTGAAGAGAAAAAAAATTGTCACTAGGTCAAAAAGGAGCTTGGCTTTGACCATTGGCTCGAAGCAGAATGTTTTGAGTCTTGTTTATTTTTTACCCTGATGTTTTCCAAGTGGTTCATCTCAACTACGTTTTTTTAATGTTTTATTTTCATTTTCTTTAGTTGGAAACTAATTTATTTTTTTTTTAATTTTTATTTGAATTCTAGTTAACACATAGTGCAATATTGGTTTCAGGAGTAGGATTTAGTGATTCATCATTTACATACAACCCCTAGTGGTCATCATAACAACTCCCCTCCTTAATGCCTATCACCCATCTAGCCGATCCCCCATCCACCTCCCTCCATCAACTCTCAGTTTGTTCTGTAGTTAAAACTCTATTGTTATGTTTTGTTTTCCTCTTTCCTCCCTCAACCCTCCCATCTCATCTACTTTTTAATCACAAGATCATAGTTGCCTCTGCTCTCCCCTCTCTATTGATGGTCACAACTACAAGAACTTCAGGTGGCCCTTGTGTTTGTATTAGTGCACAGCTTTCGACCTGAGGAAGTGGGAACAAACTATATTCATCTTCATCTTGGAGAGGGAGAATCTGAAACCTAAAGAGGTTGGGATTTGATTAGCATTATGTAGTTGTTTGAGACCTAGACCAAAGTGGAGGATCAGTCCTCCTTATCACGTTTGGCTCCACCCAGTGTCCCCTCCAAGCATTCCCTTGTTTGAGCCAAGCCTTGGCTCTTGGTAACCAATCCTAGTACCTCAGCATATCACCTGGATTGTGGGACTCGAGGAGCAAGGGCCCTCTAATGACTGTCTAATCTGATCCCCACATTTTACTGTGAGGGATGGCAGTGAGCTCCTGGAGAAGAAGAAGAGGCTTGCGCAACTTACTCTGATAATTTTTGGCACAGTCTTCAAATCCTTCACATTTTGCTGTGAGTCTTGGATTTTCTGCCCTAAATCAAACTACTGTCCCTTGTCTGTGCATAGGACATCTGTCTTGGAGACTGTAGACTACTCCCAGGTGATTTTACCTCACTTCTGTCTTACCCTCACCAGAACAGGCTTTGAGGGAGTTTCATGGGTTTTCCTAGTTTTCCTGTTTAGAGGCATACAAAAAACAAATGACCATTCTCGTATCGTATCGTCTATGTTAAATTTCTGTGGCATTTTCTGAGTACAAGGCAAAGCATGAAATATTTTTCGTTCCTGAAGGAAGTGAAACCCTAAGATATCGAGGAAGGAAGGAAAGCAGGCAGACTCAGAAGAGGGCATGCACACCAGTAACCTAAAGAGAAACATCAATTTTCATTTAGTCTCCCTTCACCCACCCCCTTCCTCTCAGCATACTGTCTCTGGCTAGGCAATTTCCCCTTAGCCTTTTCATGAAAGTTATGATTTTCTGATTAATTACTCCTCCTCTCCTCCACTCCTGGCCTACATCCTTAAGTATGGTATTCAGGAATCTAACTATCCCTCCAGCCACTCTGCCCTCACCCACGTAAATCAAAAACACTTTTCAAGTAGGTGTTGGAAATGATAGTCTTAGCAAAGGGTATTGCTGAAGGACTAAGAGAATCTTCTTGATTCCTAATTTCTAGAAGGAAAGACTTTTGTTAGCCTCTGACTGGCAGAGATAATAATGATGTAAAATATGATCAGTGCCTGGCTCTCCCTGCCCCATACAGTTCTGGTAATATAAAGTTCCTGGGCGGGCAAATGTTTACCTACTGAATGAAAAGTCAGCCTACTTGCAGCTCACCTATCTTTTGAAGTTTTTATTATAAATTCGACAGGTTCAAATCTCCATGCTTGCTTTTTGTTTTCCTCAGTGAAGCCAAAACTTCCTTACAGTTTGAATGTAAGGCAGAACTAAGGTGTTTGGAGCCCTTTGTCGGAAGCCGGGCGGTTTTCTCAGTGCCTTTCCGGACATGTTTTAACATGATCTCTGAAGGAATTGGAATGAGGATCGCCCTGTTCGTTGTGGTACAATGAAAAGATTGAGATTCTTTTATCAAAAATGAAGCAATTTGGACAGAAAAGCATCTTTTTTCTTTTGGTTTCTCCTTTTTTTTTTTTTTTAAAAAAAAGTGAATGAAACATTATGAAACAAATGTACATTTTGGGTCTTGAGAAACGATTACAAGAAACTATGAATTTTACTCATTGAATACAGTAAATGTGATAGAGAAATTTAACTTAAAACATAAGTGATTCCCCAGTCATCATTTCCATATTTGAAGGCACAATACACAATTTACATTTTCCACCCGCCCCACTTGGAAACAGTGAAGCTCCATGAAGAACATATGGCCCCTGTTTTGGAATGTGGTGCCTCCCAGAGAAGGAGGACTTAAATTATCTTATTCGGTTAGTATTCTCATTTCTACTTTCTCTTCAGACCTTAGATTTAAGCACAAGGATAATTACAGTCTTAGTGATGTGTCCTATCAGCCACAGCTTTTAAGAAAATTAAAAAAATTTTTTGATTTACCTTTCATTGCGGTGTCTGGATGTCCATTCACCTGATACGGTGTCTTCAAGTTGAAACAGGCTTCTCAACTCTAAGTAAGAATAAGCCTTAAAACTATGATTGACAGAGAAGTGGGTTTTCTGGCACAGCATGAAAAGTAAGCATTTTTCTCCCTTGTCGGAGAAAGTGGGTTCTCCCCTGGGCCCCTTGAGGGTGTCCTCTGAGGCACCCTTTCAGATTGTCCTGCTCCAAACAGCCAGAGCAACTTGCTCTCTTGCTAATGTAAGTGACTCACATCTGAGAGTAGGTGAGATTTGTAGACCGGGGAAGAGCATTTCCTGAACTTGCAGGAATCAGACGGTGATTCACCTGAAGGGAACACAGAGGGCTGGAGCTCAGAATGCCAGAGGACTGTTTAAGGAGGAGGAGATTAAGTCTCAGGTTGGGGTTTGGCCCCTACTAAATCAGTCCATGTTTAGGGCATTTCTGAATGTCTTTTTCCTTCTTTCTTTCCTTTCTTTTCCTTCCTTTCTTTCTTTCTCGTGGGGTTGGAGGAGTTTCCTGTTGCTAATTAGAAAATACGCATACAACCTTCCTGCTGATTAAAGCTTGCATTAAAAGGAATCAATATATTGTATGAAAGACAAATCCTTTAAGATATTATTCTACTTATTGTTTAAAAACTAAAATTGAAATGTGCTTATACTTGTGATTGATAACATTGGAAACCTGTTGTCCCACTCAAGAATCTGATGATATCTGTAGACCTATTTTTACATATACACAAATGTCAATATTCAAAATATTTTAAATAAATTTATTGTGAGGATGAGTTCTCACCTAATTCCTTGAATTCCATTTTTAAAGACAAAGTAGTGGGTACCTGGGTGGCTCAGTTGATTGAACATCTGCCTTCCGGTCAGGTCATGGTCCTAGGGTTCTGGGATCTAGTCCTGGGTTGGGTTCCCTGGTCAGTGGGGAGTTTGCTTCTCCCTCTCTCTCCCTCTGCCCCTCCCCCTGCTTGTGTGCGCACGAGCACTCTCTCTCTTTCTCTCTCTCTCTCTCTCTCTCCCCCCCTCCCTCCCTCTCTCAAATAAATAAAATCTTTAAAAAACAAAAAAAAAACTTTTATTCTTTTTAAAAATCTTCCCATAATGATAAATTTATATAATCAGATCACTTTTTTTATTTGTAATTAATGTTAGAACTTTCAGATAAAAATCTCCAAAAGATTTGCAGGATTTTGCAGCATTCAAACAAATAGGTAAATAAAAATTTCACCAAGTGGAATCAAAACCTGTTACTATCATGGGTGAAAATAAATGAAAATAATAAAGATAGATTCTTTTTTGAAATTATAAATCAGTAATAATTACTTAGTGTTTACTTATACCTTAAGGAAATTACATATAAATATATAAACACACACATAAACTAATTGGTTTTCTTTCTGTGTTAATACAGAAAAACAAGTATGTATTTAATTTAAATACTACCAGTTGAATATCAAAATTATGTTTCTTCTATTACTTGTTTCAAAACTGACACACAACAACAATTTTTTTCCCCCACAACTACAATTTTAATAGTTCTCCATTCCATTCTGTTTAGGGTAGATTAAGTTATAGGTAAGTAGACAGCCCTAGGGAAGTTCTCTGGACAAAAATTAAGCAACTTAATAATGGCTCAGTCTTCTAAGAATTTGCCAGATTGACAAACAGTTCTTCATTTAGATTCTACTCTGCTTTGTACCATTTTATACTTCTTGCCGATGGATTTTGATTTTAACATTTGAAGCCAATTTATCGCGTTCTGAGGAGGAAGGCTGCGCCTTGCAGACCTTAGTTTGAAACTTGTCCTTTTTGGGGTTGAGCTTAGTGCCATTTGTCACTGTGATCCATAAGCAGTAAATGATGTGAAATCAGCCTGTCAAAAATAACCAACTGCCAGGTCTTTAAAAGTGACAGTTCAAAGAGAGAACCTCCCTTGCAGACTCCTTAAAAGTGTGTGGACAAAGGCTTTCCCTGCAACCTCTGAGGGCTGTCATCCCAAGTTTACACTTGTGTGTGTGAAGTTATACTAGGGATCTTATTTGGACAAATACTTAACAAGCTTCTGTTGAAGGAATAAAGGCAGTTCTGTTCCGTACCTTAAATTTTAATACATTTTTTTTTATCCTGGGTTGACCTGTTAGGGCCAATTAACAATATTAATTTTTTATGGTAAAGAAAGTCCCTGTCCTGTTTCAGGACCTCAGGTTCTTTCTGTCCAGTGAAGTACCTTGACATTGTACGTATTGGTTTTTTAGAAAGCTCTCACCGAGGAGGGAAGAAGCTGCCGTCCCCTTGTCCATGCTGCATAGTAGGCAGCCGTCTCTCTTCCTGGAGGTGGGCTGGGGTTGGAATAATTTTTTCCCTTCCTTGGGAACGTAATAGTCAGATTGTTGTATTTAAAAGCTTTGGCTGGTGATGCAAATTAAGTCTAGGAATGAAAAAGTTTGCGTGAGGCAGGCTTTATGCATTTGTCTTTAAGCATATCATGCCAATCTCAAGTTGGGACCTGTTCAAGCCGGTCTTACTTAACATTCAAAAAGGGAAGTAGTACACGTTTAGTCATGAAAAAAGTGTAAGGCTTTGATGAAAAGAGCAGCTGAAAAACAGCCCATAACTTTATTATTGTTCAAATCACCGAGAAAGGTTAACCTGCTTAATTTTTTTTCTGCTGATTTTTATAGCAAGTCTCACATTTCATAAAAGCCACAGGGGACTTTATAACAATAATCATCTTGCTGCTTCACTGGAAGATCTATTAAATGAAGGGAAGCTCTTTTAATAACATTGCTTTAGCCATTACAAACCCCAAATTTATTTTGAATACAAGACAATGTCCTGGGATATATGTTTGTGGTTCTCAACCACCACAATGTTTAAAAAATTTTTTTTCCCCATTTTTTACTAAAGGTGACTTTTTTCCTTTTAATATTATTTTTAAAGATGTTAAATCCACAGGCAAATTGAAATAATAGTGCAACTAAATTTCATCTCAATTTATTACACTCAACATTTTTCACATACTCTATCCCCCACCCACACACAGTATTTTGGGGGAACTTGTTTGAAATTGTCCTTGTGACAAATGCCTTGCCCTTAGCTCCTTCAGCTTCCTAAAAACAAGGATATTCTCTTACCTAATCACAATATTATTATCAGTCAAGATTAATGTTGAAGCAGTAATATTTTAAAATATCCTCAGTATTAAAAGTTTGCAATTTCCCAATAATACCCTTCTAATTTTTTTGATGTGGCATTGAATCACTGGTCACACATCACATTTGGTTTAACTGTCATTTTAGGCTCTTAATCTTTAGAACAGTCTCTCCTTTTTTTACTTTTTAACAAAAGTCCCCTTGGCTTTTGAAAATTGGTTTGCTCTGTATTTGGTAGGATCCGTTCTGTAGGATATGTAGTAGGGGGTGCCTCAGACTGTTTCTGAGGCACTTTGGTTGTATTAGCCTGAAATCTATATTAGAGTTTGAGATTTTTGAGATTAAATAGGAATATCTATAATCTTGTTTGAAAAAGACTTGGTTCATGGGTCACCAATCATAAAGTTGGTAGATCCAAACTCATTTTCCTTGGGGTACTAGATAACTTACTCAACTTTTCTTGGTTTTATTGTTCTATAAAAGGAGGATTCTAATTTAATTACAGAATTTTAGATGAGAATTCCCATAACCTTGTTGATTTTTCAAAATATAGTCTTAGACTGAAGCACTTAAGGAGAGAATGTGTTTCTAAGATCTTGGAATAAAAATTAGGTATCATTATTGATAAGTCTTCCTAAAACGTTGTAAGAACCCTTTTACTCTATTCCTACCCTCCCACCTTTTTAGTGTGAGACATTGGCAAATGCATTACCAAGGTTTGTCTTGGTCTTCCAGTCCTTTCTGTCTTGCATATGATTTTTCTTTGCATACAAATAGGACTTGCTAGTTTTTTTTTTTTTAAGATTTTATTTATTTGAGAGAGAGAGAGAGAGCAAGCAAGCGAGCGTGAGCATAAGCCAGGGGGAGAGACAGAAGGAGAAGCAGACTCCATGCTGAGCAGGGAGACCCTTGGGGTCTCAATCCCAGGACCCTGGGATTATGACTTGAGTTGAAGGCAGACACTTAACTGACTGAGCTACCCAGACGTCCCTGTGCTAGTCTTTTGTAATACACTAACTCACTACAAAACAAAGACAAGCAGAGATCTCATAGCTCAAGTTGATCTGTCTTGAGTGCCCATGTCTTTTTCATGGAGCCAGAACACGCAGCAAGGATTGTAGTAAAATCTTCATCACATCTTACTGTTTAATCTCTCTGTACACAAGTCACTCTAATTGTGGCTCACATCCAGTAGCTGTGAATTTGTGCTGAGTATAATTACTACAAACCCTTTAATGTTCCCTTGCTGAGATTGGTATCTTTAGGTCCCTATGCTTGAATTACTGTGTTTAATCTGTCATTTGAAATGATTTGTATCTATTAGGTCTCCTTTAAATAAAGCACTTACCTTTTTTCTGGTATGAGAACCTCATGTGTAATGGTTGATTAGAGGGAAGGGATGGTTTGGAGACTGAGCCTGGAGATAAGCCTGCATATGACTCCTGACCTCCTATTGATTCTCTGCCTTGTGCTGTGCTACTTAGTCCGTGTCTTCACTTTGGAAATTCTGCTTTAGGCATTGTCAGGCCAAGACAAGAGTCTAGTAACTCTAGGGTCAGGCAGACTCTAATTTGGAGTTCAGCCTCTCTGAGTCATAGTTTTTTGTTTTGTTTTGTTTTTATTTTCCCTTTGGAAAATCATTAATATAGCTGAATCTGTTTCTTCTTCTGGAAAATAAGCTTGGGGATGGCTACCTCCTAATAGTGTAAAGGTTAAATGAGATAATATACGGGACAATTCCTAAAATGAGGTTGATACCTTAGGGAACAGTAGCTTCTCTGTCTCTCTCTCCTTTCCTCTGTCTCTGTCTCTCTCCCTCCCCCTCCCTTCCTTCCAAAGGCAAAGTGACTAAGGGAATGAATGTGGGTGTCTGAATGAAATTTGGAATGATTGAAAGTTGAAAACTTTCCTCAACTTAGAAGCCAGAGTAAGTCCATAATATTTTAGTCACCCTTAGAAAACTCTTGGGTTTTCCTTCAATGATGAACTTGAAATGCTTTTTACATTCTTTCTTGACAGCTTTCACTTCTGAACAGGAGGAAATTAGAATAGCTTATTCCAGTGTATCTGTCATGATGGGAAAGTGTAAACCTGAGAGCAGGATCTGTAGGGGGAGCAGAGAGTTGGTCTCGGCAGGCTCACTGCATTCAGGTTAATGCTTCATTTACTTGTCGTTCAGGCATTTTTGATTGTAGGAAATTTCAGTTACAGAGTTAAATACAGTAAAGAGGAAAAAAGTGTTGAGGGATATGATATGTCTATATGATAAAATTTAATGCACAAATCCAATGTTCTTTTTTTTTTTTAAGATTTTATTTATTTATTTATTAGGAAAGAGAAAGAGTGAGAGAGAGCATGAGAAGGGAGAAGGTCAGAGTGAGAAGCAGACTCCCCATGGAGCTGGGAGCCCGATGTGGGACTCGATCTCGGGACTCCGGGATCATGACCTGAGCCGAAGGCAGTTGCTCAACCAACTGCGCCACCCAGGCGCCCCACAAATCCAATGTTCTTAACCAGCTATATAACTATTCAGATAGGCATTAGGTAAAATTGTTCAAGATGGACACCACTAAGTACAGTCACATACAAGGATCTGGTGTTTAAGCTGATTTTTAAAATAAAGGTAGGCATTTTAATTACCATGCCTTGAGATGTTACATTTGTCAATTTGAATAATGTAACAGCAGTTGTTTTTTTCTCTTTGGAACTCTTGTAAACTCACCCTTCTTTTGTGGCAAGATGAGAGTTTCTCATAGTCTCTCACTTCCCATTACAAACTGGGCTCTACCCCATCTTCTCCTCAGTGTTACTACTATCCTCCTACTTGTAGATTCATCACATTTGACCTTTCTAGAGTGTTTGATTTTGTTGACTATGACTTCTTCCTTAGTTTCCAGTATACCAGATCTCCTGTTGCTCCTTTTAATTCAGCCCCCACCTTCCACCCCCTAAACTCCACATTCTAGACGTGTCTCTGTCTGTTCCATACAGGACACTTGTGCGGCATGGACTTGGGGATGCTCAGCTCATTCCTTCATTCTTCTCTCACTGTCTCAGAAAAACAATCACCTAGCCCTCTGATCTAGTGCTGTCTTCAGAGCCCTGGATCCGTATTTTGTGTCCGCTGGCTAGATTAATTGACCGAGATTTCTGGGACTTTAATCATACCTAGAATCTGCTTCTTGGCCTTCCTTTATCGTCCAGCACATCACTCAATCTAACGGTCTTCAGACAATGAATCTCAATTGTAAGGAGGTAGGGTGGGGATTATGGACCCCATTGAAAATACATTTTGCATATTAATTACATATATTTTACATATAATCCCCTACCCTTCAGTGGTCTTGGACTCAGAACTTCTGTCTCTGAAAATGTCTGTAAGGTTCTATTTCAGTTTTCCCCCTTGGCTCTTGCCTGCATCGATAGAAGACTTCTTTAATTGATCTCCAGTCCTAAGTAACTCTTCCTTTAATCCATACTGATCTTATTAGTGGCAAATTGCTTTCCTTAAAGCATAAGCAAAGACCATGTAGTTCTTCACTTCAGAAACTTTCCATGGCTCATCGAAAAGTATACAATCCAACACAACCCCGGAGTGTTCTGCTGCAGGCTCCCATGCTCCATTCCCAGGCTCATCTTCTGCGTCCACGTGCTGTGGCGTCCGGCCCCCAGAACCCCTTGTGCTCTGGCCATAGCACTTTCCCCACCCCTAGCTGAGCCTTCCCCCAAACTGCTCGTGGCTGGCAGTGTTCCCTTTCGCGTGCTCTGTCTCCTCACTCAGGGTCCTGCTCACGTTGTCATCTCCTGCAAGCCCTTCCTCATTGTCTCCATTTGGAGTTCGCTGCCTTTTCCTCTCAGTTGTTAATGGTGAGTGAATTATATCTCTCATACTGCTTTTGCAATTGGATCCATTGTGGGATGTGTGCCTGACCACTGTGTGCTTCCAGAGAGGCAAAGGGCCCTGCACTGAAGGCATGACTGACTCAGTGAGTCAGTGAACCCACTCTTTGGGATTTTACGTCTCTCGAGACCTCTCGAGTGCTGGTGGTACTTGTGGGGCTGAACCACTCAAACCTCTGAGGTTGCAGACCAGGTTTGTACTGAGACCTCTCCCTTCCTCTTCAGGAGCCACCTTCTTACCGTCTTCACAGCTGGGGCATGATGTCAGCCCTTGAGGAACTTGTCCCGATGGCGTAGCAGAGCCATCAAGGCATTGGGCCTGAGGCCACTTGGCGGGGTTTTAGCCCCGGCTCTTCCTCTCTTTGCTGGCAGGTCCTGCCTGCTGTGGGCCAGGTATCTTTTTGCTTTGTGTCTCAGTTTTCCTTTTATGTTGCCTTGAACAGGAAGCCCTGTGGTATCTCTCTCAGAGGGCTGAAGTGAGAAACAGAGAGCTGATAGTCCTTGTAGAACACACAGCATGGTGCCTGGCGCATAGCAAGCCCTCAGTAAGGACTGCAGGCCGTGTGCGTAAGTCCGGGGAGGCTCTTGCTCGCTTCTACGTCAGAGCTAATTCCCTGGCAGCACCTGGGCTACTTAGGGCCCACACAGGAACGTACTGTTTCTGTGGGTCAGGGAGTGTGGAGGTGGCTTACGGAAGTTTTGAAAAGAGCAGGAAATACAGGAGACAGGTTTTATGATTTCTCTAGAGAACATTAGAATATCTGAGGTGGGAAATACAGTGGCTACAAATGTGGGCTCAGAAGCCAGAGTCTGAATTGCAGTCCTTGTTCTGCTTTGTCTATGCTGTGAGGTCCCCATGCAAGTTGCCTGACTTTTCTGTTGCTCAGCTTCTTTGTCTCTCAAATGGAGATCACAATAGCACTTCTTCGCTTCCTGGGACAGTTATTATTAACTGGGACAGTCTGTTGAAAGCTCTTGGGAGACTTGCCTCGTACGTGGTGAAGAGTAAGTAGTGTGCGGTGTGTTTGTGGTCACCCGGTCAGTTGTTCTGCTCTCACTACTAGCCAGCAGCCCTGGACCCCCAAATCCCCCCAGTGCCAACCGTTGGCCCGGAGTAGTAGAAACCCCCGTAAGCCGGGCATGAACTTTCCAGGTAGCGAAGTCCTCCCCGTTGCCTGTCACCTTGCACCTGCCGTGTTTTCTTACTAACAGTTTTGTCTGTCTGCCGGCGGCCGGGTCCCCTCCTGTGCACTCACGTCCCAGAAGGCTGAGCTCTGAACCTCAAGGAGCGGTCTGCACGGTTCCCAGTGTGAACCTCAAGAAGCAGTTAGCACAGTTGTTCTGAACGTGTGGTCCAGAGCAGTAGCATCAGTATCCTCTGCAAATAGTCTCAGGCCTCACCCCAGACCCCCTGAATCAGAAACTCTGGGGTTGGGTGGGGGGGAGGCTGGCAGTCTGGGTAAAGAATCCCTGCGGTTTGTTCTGCTCCCTGTGGCACTTTGTGAACTACTGACCTAACATGTGTTCTATATTCATATTACTTACATCCAGTAAAAATAATTACATTGAACTTCCTACAAAAGCCTTTATTTGTGTTCGGAGCGCACAGATTATATGAAAGCTAACTATTGTCTCCCCCCTCCCCCCTTTTTGCTTTCTTGTTTCTGTCATTAATGGCTATGGTATAGCATCTCATTCTATAAGTGTTTTAGAATTTAGTATTTGTGATTGCTAGTTTGGAAAGTTCTCTTCAAATGGTTGCTTTGCATTCCATGAGTGTGATTTTAAGGTGGCTCTAATATGCCCATTCCCTAAGTTCTTCATAGATTTCACTCTGCAAATCAGGTACTCAGCTTTCGACTGTAATGTTTCTATAATTAAATATTTGTGTTTAGGGTGGGCATAATTTTGGAACTTTATCTTTAAAGATCTTTTTAAAAAAGATTTTATTTATTAAAGAAAGAGAGAGTGAGCAGGAGTAGGGGGAGGGGCAGAGGGAGAGGGAGAAGCAGACTTCCTGTCGAGCAGGGAGGCTGATGCTGGGCTTGATCCCAGGACCCTGAGATCATGACCTGAGCCAAAGGCAGAAGCTTAATGACTGAGCCACCCAGGCGCCCCTTCAAAGATCTTTTTAAAAAAGTTCTGTATATTATCAAGATGCGGTTACTTATAATACAGTATTACAGTCTACATGTGATTGTTTAACGTACTTAGTAAAGGCAATGTGGATTTAGTGACATCTCTAACAGTTACTATGATTTAGTTATTTTATTTCAGAGAATGAAAATCATATATTGAGTATTTTCTAGAAGAGTTTTGAAGATTATAATATGCTACAGTTACAGATTTTACCAAAGCCAACAGCACATAGCTAAAGCATTTTGTCTATAGTTTTAAAACTGAAATGTTGATAGACATTAGCCCCAAAGCTATATGTGTACTCTTTAGTAATCCTGCTTTCTTCGTGTTCATTTACTAGCAAACCCAATTTCCAGGACCCTGGGTACATGCTATAGGAAGGCAACTATAAGGAGCTTGCGTTTTCAATGAATTTATATCACCTTTTGAAAATAAAAACATCGGTGAGAATTGGGTTCCTCTTTGCTCTTCTAGTATGTAAAAATAAACCAGCTTTTATCAAATATTTTTATCAAATATTTATTGATTTCACAATGACACACAATCTTTGCTCTCAAAAATATACATAGATTATTAAAAGAGTAGATACGTGTGTGGGCAAACAATTACAAAGCAGTGTGATAGGTATAATAATTGAGGTGTGACAACAGTCCGATGAGGGGGTGATTGGGTTTGAGATGGTGGTGGGAGGTTGGTCAGACGAGATTTCAGGGGCCAATTGATGGCATCTCGGGGTTTTGTGGTTGGGTCCAAGGGAGATTGACGTGTGCAATGAGTGGCCCAGGGGCGAAAGGGAGCAAAGCATGTTCTGACAGTTACAGACATACATAAGAGTGTAATGTTCCAGGGACGGAAGAGCAGTTAGGAGATAAGGCCAGAATGGTGGGCAAGTTCCAGGGCCTCCAGGGCCTTGGAGAACCCGGCAAGAGGGCCGGGTTTCACCTCTGGTGATCGTGTTGGAGCCTGAGGCACATTTACAGAGCATGACTACTCCTTTGTGCATTTTCTCTAGAAGATACAAATCCACCCACAACTCTACATCACCACACTTTAGTTCTTTTGAAGCACAAAGGGATTCAGGAAGAAATGTGGAGGTAACTAAGTACCAACAGGTAGCCATCCTTGGCCACATTTCCTAGTACGGATGCTATTGATTGTGGGTCAGCAGTTCCATCCATAAATGTACCAAGAATGACACAACAGTGACATGCTGTATTTCCAAACAGTTATAATTCATGGTCTGTGGGGAATATTGTGGGAGGTACCCAGAAAACATGACATGGCTTCTGTCTTTAAAACGTGTTGTCTTTCTTAATCCTAGCGATCTTTCAGGGATGCAGTCAGGGATATCGCTAACTAGCAAAGGGACACCTGCCACGGGGGCCCGAACACGTGCCCAAACAGTGGGAGGAGTCTTTAGTCTCCACCGGAGGCGTGAGCAGCGAGATAGAGGTTGTGGCCTAGAAAGGCTTTGTTGAGTAGCTGGCATATTTGACTGCTGTTAGAGTATTTGCCAGGCAGAGGGAGAATTCAGAGAATATCAGTCCTGTGTTCTTGCCCTTAAATTGTACACACTGAAGACATTTGCAAAGTACTACCGTACGATATTTTATGTGGCTTAATAGTGGTCTGTGCCTCTTATGAAGTACTGAAATAATGTCAGTACTCTTGATACTGGAGGAGGCTCTTTACAAGGAGAAATTCCTTCATCTAGGCTTTCTCAGGGTTTTCTGACCCTATTTCAACTCCCCGGATGCTCCATATCTAGCATCCCTTTCAACCACTAGCTTCAGCTTTCATCAAAGAATCTTCAAGGTTTTTCTTTGTTTTGTTTTTAAATCAGCAAGTATCAACAGTTCTAGGGCATGAAAGAAGTAGTGTTGTTTGAATTAGGTATGTAAAAGAATGTGAGAAAGTGTTTTGGAAGGGATGTTCTTAGTAATTTACCTTTATCCACCATGTTTTCTAAAATGTGAAGTGAATCTTTTCAAAACGATGACCTCTAGTGGCCACTTGCTTTCTATTGTATTCTCTGATATTTCATTCTGCTCATTATTAATTGGTCTATGTGGAATTAAAATTTATATAATCCTTTCTGTAAACCAGGGAAATAACATATGTAAGAAAGCATTTGTCCCATCTGTTTTTCTTTCATTGCTTAAATTTGATTCTCAAATCAATTATCTTTTAAGTCTTATCAATTAAATAGAAAGTAGCTATGATAAAGTTATCAGCTTAGAGTTATATTATCTGTCTGAGTAGTTTGATTTTCTTGAGTTGATCCTGTGGTCTTTCTCCCTCTCATACACGGTAGGCGTTCTGTGAATTTTTTACACAAGAATATGTATATTAAGGGATCCATACAAATGTTAGTCGCTGCCAAAAAGAGAGTTGTTTCTTTAGCTATAAACAATTGATTTTGCAACCTGCAGTCAGTCTTGCTGTTGGTTTGACTGTGAGTGTATGGAACTCGAGCAAAATGAAATGGAGCAAAACACACAAAGAATACAGCCACGACAACAAATACTTTACCTTCCAGCTTTGTGTTGTGTTTGCGGTCCTTACTTCTGGACTTCCTATAAGAATTGTATACTTTTTTTGCTATCACCACATAAAACAGAAGCATTAGGACAAAAACAGTCCAGAAAATGAACTGGCATGTGTAGTTCACCCCTTGATGCCATTTCAGCCCCAGGGGACCCTTCAGGGAAGCACACTTTTTCACAGATGATGGTGTTGCTTCCTTGTTGCTCAAGATTATATTTGGCAGAGAGATGAGGAACAAAAGGAGCCAGATGAAGGTCGAGACCATTTTTGCAAAAGCAGGTTTTTGGACGAAGAATTTTCCAAAAGGCCTGATGATCTTCAGGAATCTGTCAAAGGCTATAAAGCCTAGCAGTATGATGCCCACATACATGGTCTCATAAAAGATGACGGCCGAGAAACGACACACAAAGGCCCGGAGTTGCCAGGGTCCGAGGTGTGAATCAGAGAGGATTTTGAATGGAAGCATGAGCGTCATTATCAAGTCGGCCACCAGCGTATTTTTGAGGTAGACAATGAAGGTGGAGGAGCTGGGGATGTGAAGGAACACCCACAGGGCCAGAGTGTTGAGCAGGAGGCCAAGGGCGAACACGACCGTGTAGACGACTGGGAACACCAGCTGCGCTACGCGAGTGTCTCTGGGGCAGCGCTCAGACCCATTGAAGCCCTTGATCACTGTGGTGTTCATGGTTGCCTGTGTCCGCTACCGCAGATGAACACATACACAAAGGGAAACAAGCATTTCATAATTTCGAAGTGCATCTTTTAAAAGCAGATTTTAGGTGTGTAGCATATGAACACCTTACATTTACTCATCGCATTCAGTAGAGGAGTTGAAAAGGCACATGCTATTTCTGGCTAGGATTTTTTTAAACACGTACTACATTTTTGGGACTTGTAATAGTACCATTACTTTTACAGCCTTATGAAACACAAATAATAGGTTCTACCCCCTTCGTAAGTGCTACTTTTAACCTGCAGTAAAACAAGACCCATTTAAGAAGTCGTAATTCATGTCAGATTGCTGCACGTTACATATTTCCTTATGGTCATAATTCATGGTTTCTAGAATATCTACCTTAAAGCATTCCCCCCCCCCCCCGAACATTTTCTTTCTGTTATAAACAAGCCCACTCATAATAAAAATTGAAATTCACCTTTGTTTGGGAGAATCTTGAGCTCAGTGTCTTCTGATTGAGGCAGTTATTAGTTCTTTCTATGGAGAGCATGTGAAGCAAGTGTTGTTCTGCTTTCTTATACTGGGTTTCCTTCCTCATTTTCACACGTGTAATGTGATCAATTAGAATGTCTTCATATTCAAACCTTTGCAGATTTTCTAATAAGAAGCCCCTTTTATATCAAGCGTTAGGTACTGTTAATCCACTGTGACATGAATATATTTTCTCATCTAATAACTTTTGGCAGTTTATCTTTTCTGTCTATACAGTCACTGACATTTTTGAGTGCCTCTCGTATCTAATAATAGATGGCAGAAAAATAAAGAAATTAGCCCTAAACTACAACTGTGGAGGGGAGAGTAAGAGTTGATTCTACAATCAGAATCATCATCTGTACTCTTGTGGACTGGTTTGTCCAGAAATCTGTGTTCAGTAGGAACATATTTTTACATTTATCTTGGTGTTTTGGTCTTTTATCTCAGAGAGATTGACATATTTTCTGAAAGTTCAGGTCTGTTAGACACAGATTTGGGGGGTTAGAATCCAAGATCCAACATTATGGGATGCTAGGTCATAGACAAATTATTTAAGGGCTCTCTACCTCAGTTTCCCCACCTATATACTGGATTTAATGATAGTATATATCTCATAGTGTTATTGAGAAGACAAAATGGGTGTCCAGAATTGTGGTGGGTATATATGAAGCACTAGAAAACATTCTCCCCTTACTGCAGTGGTGAGTGAACTGCAGATTTCAGTGGAGATAATTTCACTCATTAGAAACCATTTTTGAAAATCTCTGAATTTAATGTTGTATGTGAAGTGTGGAAGACTCAGGAATTTCACCAGTCAGCCTTGGGCCAAAGTCTATAAAATGTATCCTTTAAATCTCTTCAAGTTTGAAAGAGTGTAATTGCTGCTTTATGTAGAGACACTTGTTGTCCATGAATAGAAATGTGTCCCTGCCAGATAGGTAAAGGGAGAGAGGAAATGAAGGGATCTTAGGAGGGGAATGTGGAGTTCTCTATGGAGTTTCACTTCATAGTTTTTACTGCACGTTTCACCACAGAGTTGGACCAAACTCTGGGGTTATGTTGGTGGAGAATTTTGGTATCGTCTGGTTTGGGATTCTGAGAATAAAAATTTCATATCCCACTGGATGTTTAAAATATGAGACAATAGGATGCCTGATAGTTTTGTGGGAACTACCCATTGTGGCACAGTTTAAAAAATGTATATTTGACTCAAATAAATTGTTTCTTGGAAATATAGATTCTGGATTTCATTAATGTGATGGAACATAATTTAAACATGTATCTTCTTGCTTGCTTCAGTAGAGGTGAAATAGTTTTTACTTTTTAAGTAGAAGTATTTGACCTATATAATTAAGTATAAATTTCCCTAAGTCTCCAAAATCATTATCTAGATGGAGGTTTGGAATAATTTCAGTTTAAATAAGGAAATGCTGTACAAGAAAATTTCAAAATATGAAAACTGGAAATCACATTTTGGTCAACTTTCAAAATGTCCAAGTGTGGGAAACTTTCAAAAGAGGAACTGACTTAACTGTGCCCATTGCTAAAGTTATGGAGTATGTTCTTTCAAATGGGGGCAAATTTCAAAATGTTTGACCATACTAAATATCCAACAGACCACACATTCCTATATGTCCATGTGCTTAACATGTATTAGTTGACTTTCCTTTGAGTCACAGTGACACTGCTCCACCCCGGGGGACCCTGGGTGGCATGTCTGAGAGGCTGCAGAGCAGAGTAGTTAGGAGCAGTGTCTCTCTCAGGAGCCAGGGTGCCTGGGTTCAATTTCTTATTGCAGCTCTTATTTTCTTGTGACCTTGGGCAAGTTATTTATGTTTTCTTTGAGACTGTTGCCTTCTCCTTACAATGAAAATAAGTAATAGCATCTACTGTGTTGGGTTTTTCAGGAAATGAAATGAGTAAAAATTCACCAAGTGCACAGACTAATGTATGTCATGTGGTAGATGTTAGTATGTTTTTTGTTGAATGAAGTTAAAAGTGGGATACCGTGTATACATTTGGGGATAGATCACAAATGATGGGTGGGTAAAAATCAAAGAGGAAATGAAAGATCCCAGAAATTAGAAGTTTGCCAAATGGGAAGAAACCAAATTTTAAGTTCTGTATATACTCAAAACCAATATAATTAGTGTGGCTAGTGGTTATACTGCTCTAAATGATAATATGATCCTACTTTTCAACAAAAATCCTCAGAGATCGGTCCCATTTTATTGAGAAGAAAATTGAGGCACAGCAGTTTAGCAGTTTGGCCATAATCATGCACCCCAAGCCAACTTCAGACCCACACAATCTGGTTCAGAGTCCATACTCAGATCCTGCCTCACACTCCCAGCTGTCAGAAACCACAGATAGGGTGAACTGGAATTGTGTTTACTAGATTCTAGAGTTTCTGAGCTTTCTATTACTGATTGATGAGCGAAGAGTAACAACTTTGACGTTTAATGAATTTGTGAAACTTTTTTCCTTAAGGTGAAGTACATGGTTGAAAATATAAAATTGTTCTTGAGAAACATTTAGTATGATCCGGAGATACTTACAGAAGATACATTGAAAGCTCATACAAATTAGAAGCCTGCCAAATGGCAATAAACTATTTTTTCCATTTGTAGTCTCTTTCGGATTTTTGTTTGGGTCAGAGTTAACGGTCTAAAGGCTCCTGTTGATGTGGGTAACTAGCACCATCGAAATAATAGCTGAAAAGATGAGGAAGTGTTTGTTTTGACTTGGAATGAAAGTCATAGTGGGAACTCCTACAAAAAGAGCCTTTTACTTCCCATCAGATCATAGCACGGTACTTTCTCAGATGATATGAAATTGTTTAAAAAATTCCACACCGGATTAATTGAAAGTGGAAATAATAAGTTAAAATAAGTTATGTAGTTTATCATTAACTGGAGAAGTGTTTGTAAGTAAAATCAGTATTAGAAAAGCTCTGCATATAAGTGGAAACAGACAATGAAGTCATAGCATTACCCAACACATACTAATATCTATTTTCACCTTTTTATTATAAAAGAAAAGCAAGTTTGAGGAATTCAAATATAAGCATGTGTATAGTAGGAACTGAGAGTTAATCTCTCCTTGCAAATGCATACCAATGTGTGTGCAAATATATATATTTACATTTATTGACGTATCAGATCTTTGTTTCCTTTTCTTGTTAGTCCATGAAAATTTATCTGTTTTTTTAAAAAAGTTATACTATATAAATTACCATCGTTTGGTTAGGCCATTACTGATTGACATTTTGTGTTTTTTCTTTTTTCCAAATTTTTCTCTCTTAAAAAAGGTACTGTAGGGCACATATATGTCCATATATTTTTGTGTAGTTGTTTCAACATATTTGTAGAAAATTTCCTGGAAGTGGGATTGCTGGACAAAAGCTATGCAGCAAACCGTTGGATGGTATTTTCAGATAGCTTTAAGATTGTACGAATTTATAGTCTCATTGAGTGGGATTATTCCTTCCAACAGTTGTTAAAATCTTTTAAAGCAATTCTAAACTTATAGGTGGAAAAAAAAAATCCATGTGATTTAAATGTAAATGTACTTGCTTATTAGTGAGAGAGAGTGTGTGTGTGTATATATATATGTATATATATTTGTATTTTTATTGTCCATTTGTATTTCTCCTGGAAATTGAATTTTTATGTCCTTTTCCCATTTAAAAAAAATCAGGCTGTTTCTCTTTATTTACTGACTTGTAAGTACATTTCTGCATGTTTAGTTCCAGCCGGCATCCCTGTAATCTCACTTTGGGCATTACCAGTCAATAGTGGTCACCCAGATCAGGCCCTAGAATCTGTAGTTGTTTTTAGGGCCAAGCTGCTGAAACACCTAGATACATGAATAGTGGGTTCTTTTTGTGACTAATTTCTCCCTGTTTTTGGAGTTCTGGTCCAGGGTTTGTCAATCGTCTTTTCTAAAGAACCACCTAGTAAATATTTGGGCTCTGCAGCCATGCAGTCTTCACCACAACCCAACTCCTCACCTCTGTTGCTGGAGCAAGTAACTGACCATGGATAAAACCTGAGTGCATGTGGCCGTGTTCTAATACACCTTACTATGCACCCTGAAACTGGAATTTCATGTGACTTTAATACAGCATGAAATTTTATTGTAATATGTTCCCTGTTGATATTTGAAAATGTAAAAACCATTCTCAGGTCACAGGCTATACAAAAAGGGGGCGTGGAATAGGTTTGGCTTGCAAGCTATACTTTGCCACACCCGCTTTAAACTGTTTCTTTAAAAACCACTGTGGAATCAAACTGCCACTAACCAGCAGCCTTCAGACTTATTAGCTACTAAGGCTATTTTGTTTGCCTCCTCTTCTGAATTTTTCAAGAAACTTCTGGATCTGAGTCACAAAATTTGGCTTCACTTTTTTTTTTAAACTTATGAAATCTGGGATTTATTATGTATATTAAAATTCTTAAACCTGGAAGTAGTGACATATTCTGTGTATCCTGAGTACTCTGTAAATACTGATCCCATCTCAAGATGGATCCCATCTCAGTCCATCTTGAGTAGATTGAGTTTGATCTTTGATACAGGAGTGTATGCTGTCCACTGTCTTTGAATAAGGAATTCCCAACAGAGCGTGATTTAGAGTTTAAATTTTTTCATATTATATATAAAAACATAGGTAATTCTGAACACTACAATTCTTTTATAAAAATACTATAATACTATTAGCGTTTCTGTTTTTTTCTTTTTCTTATGGAAATTATCCTCTCAGTGAGCTAATTTAATACAAAGGGAAAGATTATTTGAGAAAGTCTTTGCCCACTCTGCAGTCTCCCAGCAGTTCATGTGGTCATGGCACCGTGGTGTCAGTTTTAACCTACTCTCTACCCCCTGACTTGGATGGGTTGAGAGGTGGATCTGCCCTTCATTTTTCCCATATGCAAAGTAAGAAGATAGATGAGTTGATCTTTGGTTTTCTTCCATTTTAACTATCCTGCTGCTCTTATGGAATGTGCATACTTACACATGTGATGTTAAAGTGAATTGCACTAGTCTACGTGGCTAGAATGTAGACTAGCACTATGTAGAATATGCCTCTTTTTTGATGCATTTCTCTTTGTGCTTCTCCACTAACATGCAGTGCTTGCTTGTAGAGGTGCCAGGGAAGTAAATGCAACCACTTGAGAATAGATCTCATTTAGAAAGTTGAGTGAGTTCAACTTTGTACTGATATTTAGCTCAGCAGAATTTGCGGAGGATTTAGATAAAAATCAATCAATACAGAAGTTCAGTGAACTTCCATGTACTGCAACTCACGCCCTGTTTTTCCCTCCTCTTATCATATTTTGATACTGGTATCCATGCCTTACATTTGAGAATCACCTCTGGGGATCATAAATAATTGAGATAAATAATGTCGGCTTCCAAATCTGTTAAATATTTTGTTTGAATTAAAAATAGTGACTATGGCTTGTGTAGAATCATATCTCATTATCATTTACTTATGAAAATAATTGATGTGTTATGTCACCTTCGATACTTTGTCCAATAATGTGTCATGAAAGTTTTTGCAGTTATCCTTTATTAAAAGGGTTTGATGTTTATTGTAGGAGTATATAAGAGTTGTGGTATCTGATGTCTTTGAACAAAGAAATTCCAACAAAGTGTGATTTAGAGTTTAATATAGAATTTTTTTTTTGTATTACACACAAGTGACAAACCAGTAATTAGAAACATCTTAACCACTTTTCTGTTAATAGTTATGCTTTGCAATTGCATAATCACATTTATTTTTCTCACTGAAGCAAATATTCATTAACCCAAATAGCAGGTAGTTTCTGAAAGCTAGTTAATAAAGGTAAGTGGCAATGATGGTATTGTACCATTAGTAAAACTGGTTTCTCCAGCATTAAGGAAATATTCAGGAGGTTTTTGGTATTACAATGTCATAGGAACAGCTTTTAATAACTTTGCTATTTCTGCTCTTAAGCCTATCTTTTTAATGAAAATATAAAAAATTCAGTCCAATTACCCTTTCAGTTAGTTTAAATTTCTTAGGTTTTTACTAATATGTAGAAGTTAGTAGTTTTAATAGTCTTTGTAAAGTGTCCCACTTAAATTATTATATTAATATCACAATAGATCAGCGTTTGGTTAGGGACTAGAGTGTATATACGTCTCAGTATAATTTTCAGTCAGAAGATTTTTTATCAGATTTATCATTCTACCTTAGTTGATTATAACTTGATAATAACATCATGTTCAATAATGTATTTAAGAAATGACAGCAGATATTATATGGTCACCCACATTGTCAACACTCTACAAGTCATGACTTCTGTGTAGTTTGGCTTGTAACCATGATGCTTAGATACAGTTCATTTTGCTACACATCTACATGTTAGGTTTCTTCTACATTTCAAGACAGTTTTTAATACTGGGTAAGTAAATGAAACTTACATCTGTTGTTTTCTACTACTTGTTTGTAGAGAGTCATTGTTACTAACTCCACTTATTATTAGTCAGTATTTTTACATAGTGCTTTCTTTTTGGATGTTCCTAACACTAATAGATTGAAATATTACCTCAGGTGGTTTACATTGGGGTCTCTTCGCTTGGGTCACCACCGCCCTGTTCTTTTTTCCTATTTTGTTGGGATGGAGACGTTGCGGAATTGGGGCACTTAAGCATACTCATTAAGGAGTTTTTGAAGGACTTGCAGAGGAAAAAGTAGATGAATGGATCCAGGCATGCATTTAAGGAAGTTAACCAAAGTGTGCTCTCTTTCACATAAAACAGAGTATTCTCAGCAGAGCAGTCAAAGACGTCCCGGGTTTGGCTGAGGGTGTAGGGAATGCGGGCAAAATGGAAAGGAACAAAACAAATAAAAAATACAGCAATGATAATGAAAACTTTGATGTTTACCTTTTTCTTGGGGACTTTGCCTACGCCCCTCGTTCTCACATATGACCTGTACAGTTCTTTTGTAATGAGTGTATAACATACAATGACAATTAAAAAATTAATCCAGAAAATGACTTGACAGATGTAATTGACTATTTCATGCCAGACTAGACCAAACTCTGATTTGAAGAAAGAGCATTTCTTCACATTCTTGTCTCTTGGCCTCCTGTTGGTCAGAATCATGTTGGGCAATGACAGTAAGAACATGAATGCCCAAATTACAACGGAAAGAATTTTAACCCCCAAGAGATTGCTGGGGTTGGACATCTTAAATGGCCTGGTGGTTTTCTGGTAGCGATCAATAGTTATCAGTCCAAGGAATGAAATACTGATGTACATTGTGAAATAAAATATGACAGAGGTCACTTGGCACACAAAGGTTCTCAGTGGTCCTGTTCCCAGTTTGGCATCACTGAGAATTTTGAATGGAAAAGTCAGAATCATGAGAAGATCAGAAATGACTGTGTTCTTAAGAAAAATGATAAAGTTGGATTTACTGCGGATTTGAAAGAAAATCCTCATTGCCAGGCTGTTTGTGATGAGTCCAACAAAAAACAGGACAGTGTAAAGGAGTGGGAAGAGGACCTGGGTGATCTTGTAATCTCTGGCACATAAGCTGCCATTCCCAGCCACAGAGGTGAGGTTGTCCATGGCTTGGGCTGCTGCTTCGCTACCTAGGGGAGGAGAGAAGGGATGGTTATTTTCAGTCCCAGACTGTCGATTTTGCACTTATCTCTGTGTAACTTTTTTTTTTTTCTCTCTGTGTAACTTTTTAATTTTTTAATTTTATTTATTTTTTATTTTTTTTAAGATTTTATTTATTGATTTGAGAGACAGAGAAAGTGAGAGAGAGCATGAGAGGAGAGACGGTTAGAGGAAGAAGCAGACTCCCCGAGGAGGTGGGAGCCCGATGTGGGACTCAATCCCAGAACTCAAGGATCACGACTTGAGCTGAAGGCAGCCGCTCAACCAACTGAGCCACCCAGGCGCCCAACTTTTTTTATTTTTTTAAAAGATTTTATTTATTTGAGAGTGAGCGAACGAGAGAGTGCAAGCAAGTATTGGAGCAGTAGGAAGGGGCAGAGGGAGAGCAAGAAGCAGGCTTGCCGCTGAGCAGGGAGCCAAAGCGGGGCTCTATGTGGGGCTCAATCCCAGGACCCTGGAATCATGACCTAAGCCAAAGGCAGATGCTTAACTGACTGAGCCTCCCAGGTCCCCTCTGTGTAACTTTTCTGGACAGCCTTTTCTAAAGTTGGAGGTTTCCAATCCTTATTGTGACAGTAGGAATACAGAAAATTGAATCTTAGAATACTTAATTGTGGCAAATACCAAATAAAATGGTCTGAAGTACGTTATATGAAGGTAGAGATACTTTGCATTTCTCATTTGCGAAATGTTTGCCTCTTAAAAGGACGTTTTTGCGAGGTACATGTGCACAGTGTATAGAAATGGAAAGAAAAATGTGGACTGTGCTTTATTCCTTTCCAGCTTCATTTCCATGCCATTTACCTTTTTTATTTCTATTCACAGTCATTTTTTCTGCATTCTCATTATTCTGGGCTTCATTTACTCTAATACCATCAAAGGGTTCCAAGGAGAAGGGACTGATAATTGGCTATTAGAATTTAAAAGTAGAAAGGGGAAAGAAATTTGTATAAAATCATTTGTAGGGAATTTATTGTTAAATATTAAATCAGATATAAAACTTTATAATTGGAAGATATTTCTACCTGTATATTGCTCAGTCACCCATTCAGAAATCAGCCTCAGACTAATTCTTTAGCTCCAAATATTTTAACCCACATATATCTTATTTCCGACTTTGCACAGTATATATTTGAAATTTTTACATAAATTCTCTTGAATTTCCTTCAGTCAAAAAAAAAACAAAAACAAAAACAAAAAAAAACCAGTGCACAAAATGAAATGGTCATCGAATGGTGTTCTTCAAAACAGCCAGGGCATTCTTTCCAGGTATATAGGGTATATAATGATAGCTAAAATAAAATATCAAAGCCACGTCCTTGTCTGGTTCCCTAGGCTATTATACCGCAACGGGTGGCTATAAAAGAAAACTAACACTTGACTTGATTACATTATTGGGCATCTAATTAATATTTTTATTTCATCAAAGGCAAATGGAATTGATTCTATATCAATGTTATTCCTAAGTATAAGACATGATGTTGTTCAAAGCATACATATCCAAATTAAAATTAAAAAAAAAAAAAGATTCCACGTGAAAGACTTAAGTATGACACATAGAGAAAATACTAAATTCCCACAAATGTAATATTTCGTTGTCTAATTATTGAATAAAAGATTCATGTCACAATTATGGCTTCAATTTTCAACACCTCCTTCCCAGTTTAACATAAAGAAAATACTAAATAAAACTCAGTATTCAATTGAGATAAGGTGGTAGATTTTAAGCTTTCTCGCTACTGCTATTTACTCTAATTTGTGCATTCTCTGATTGTTTTGAAAATGATCCATTGGGAATGCTAATTTTGCATAGACTGTCACCTTATTTAACGAATAGTCTCGATTAAAGGAGTATCACCTCCATCTATCCATATTTAAGTCTCACTTTCCACTCGAGGTAAAATAAGATCATTTGTGTTTTATTTCCATGCTGCGTGCGTGTGTGTGTGTGTGTGTGTGTGTGTGTGTGTGTGTGTATTTAATGAAGAAGTTAGTGGTTGTCTCTAGCAGCATTAATACAGCTTGTATTTTAAATTCTATTCCAAATAAGTACATGAATCGATATCAATTATTACTGAAGGTTTCCAATTTTAAGAACACTTGACAAACATGTATACACCCATCATCTTGTAAATACATATATTTGTCCAATACTTTTATATATAAAGTTACCTGGTTACTCTGTTGATTCAGGAGGACTTAATGTATCCATTAAGTGGCATTTAATACATCCTGCAGAGTGGCATCTGGTATTTTCCTTTCAATGTCTTAGTTTAGTTGTTATTACTCTTTATGATCGGTATCTGCTGAGCTTTCATCAGTAAATCTTGAGTGTTCTAGAGAGAAATAGAGAGAGGAGGAGAGGACTTCAGAGTCAGAAATTACCTTCCAATGCCCTGGACTCAAAGCTGTGCAGACACTGTGTTTCCGTCTGGCCCCTTTTAGGACTTCTGCTTTTATTTCCCTGGGAAATGTGCAGCAGGGTGGGTAAGAATTCATCTTTTAAGAAGCAATTTTAAAATCTTGCTGCTTTTTACTGAAACCTGCCATAGAGTTTGATGCTTTATGAGTTCTTTCGGTTATTTTCCATGCACATGATAAATCCATGTTAAGATCAAGGTTTTTGAAGTCTGCTTCCTGGAGAAGGTTGCAGGCTTGCTTTTTCAGATGACTATTTACCTGAAAACATACTGTGCTGAAGCCGGGTGATATATTACCTTTTAACAGGTAATTACATTAACTCAAAATGTGTGCTTGTTATGGATGTTAAGTCTCTTGTTCCTTGTTTTTTTCCTGGTTAATAATGTCATTAATTTAAATCTGTTTTTGATCAAGTCTTTGTACATGAAACAGTTTCCTCTCATTATAAATTTTAAGATTCCAAAATTACATTAAAAAAGAAAAACAGTTGTATCCTTTGCCAGACTTATTATATAAAGTGTCTTTCATGCTTTTCTTAACTAGAATTTAAATATAATTTTTTTGTAATCTTACTCTTGGTTTGGGGGGAATATATCATTAAGTTAAAGGATCCCTGTTTCACTAATACCTTTATATAAATACTGTTGTTGCTCACACACAGACATATACAGTATTTCAAACTATAATGTTCTTTTGTTTCCCAGTAGATCCACTTGGGTAGGTGCCTTTGCTATGAACATATATTTTGGTTACTTGTTTCTTCTGAGTTTTGAGTGTGTCCATCACTGCATGTGTTAAATCACCCTTGATCCCCATTGTCAAAGTGCAGAACAGCAGGTCAGCATTGCCTAGGAAGTTGTGACAACTGTACATTCTTGGGCATGAACCTAGCTCCGATGAATCAGAAACTCTGGGTAGTTTGTAACCTACCAGAGTAGGGTGCTCAACCGACTGAGCCACTCAGGTGTCCTGGGAAAATGGATATTCTTCAGTTTCTTTTGTTTATAAATTTATTGCAGTTAACAAATTTTAATACTTGTTTGGAGACATATTAGACTCCATAAATAAGGAGTCTTGGGTTTGGGGTATTTAGCAAAAGAATGCTATGTTAATCCAATTATTTGTCATCCCTGGCTTGATTGTTTTGCTTTTGAAAGCAGAGAACTCTTGTGTGTGTGTGTGTGTGTGTGTGTGTGTGTGTGTGTGTGTGTGTGTGTGTGTGTGTGTGTATACATAGTCAACTCCACTGGCACTCATTGCATTGTGGTCCTAGGATGCTTTGAGCCTGTTGGAGAAAGCTGTCATTGCAGCCATCCCATGGGCTATTAGCTATTGGAGCACAAAAATTGCTTATATGAATCTAATGAAAGGAATCTCCTATTTTCTGGATTTAAAGAAGTTACTCCATTTCAGGGAGAGTAACGAATGAGAAGAAACTGCTAATTTCTTGTTCCCTTGACCTTGCCTCCCCATATATGTCACTCCCTTTTTACACACCTGCCTGAGGCTTATCGCTCATGTAATATTTATTTGAAGTTAATTTATTCTAAACAGAATAAAGTGACATACTGAAAGACTCAGCTAAAAGATAGAATTTGAAGGCCTCTTTTAACAGTTTTTTTGTTTTAATAGATTAATGTACAATTTTAATGTAAAGAACTCCATTGTTGTTAAAAAGTATTTTTTTTTAAAGATCTATTTATTTATTTATTTAAGAGAGAGAGCCTGCACATCCTGAGGGTGGCGAGGGGCAGAGACAGAGGGAGAGTGGGGAATGAGTCTTAAGCAGACTCTGTGTTGAGTGTGGAGCCAGACACCAGGCTCCATCTCACGACCTTGAGATCACAACCTGAACCGAAAACCAACAGCTGGATGCTTAACGGGCTGCACCTCCCAGGGATTTCTTAAAACGTGGTTTTTATGACTTTTCTGGGAGTTGGGATAGTATGCTCTGTGCAGTTTATTTCATGATGTATGCTGGGTTTGCATTTGATATTGAAACGCGCAATTACAGAGTCGGGGAAGTATGAAATGCTCTATTTTGTTTTATTAGAAGGATTGTTGCATTTACTTCATCGATTTTTTTTCCTAGTGTTTGGAAGAAAAGGAAGCACATTAGAATGGGATTCTTTTTTATCTTTTTTTTTTTTAAAAGAACATTAATTTACTAATTTTAATAATACGATTATTCTTCGATTATTGGGGCACTGTAGAAATACCAGGAAGTATGAGGTAAAAGGAGAATACGTATCTCTGATCATCTCACCTCTGTTATCACATCTTATGAACACATGTGTGTTTTTGCAACATTTCTATTCACTTATGATTCGATGATGACTCAGAGAAGATTTCATTTCATTCAGTTAACTCCAGTTCTTTCTTCCAAGGGGATTTGGCTCAAGAGACCTATTTTAATTTCCGTAGTACTACAAACCTTCTAGGGCTTTTGGACATGTATCTTCCTAGTTTCTTGAGCACTTAAGTCTTTGTGAGTATCAGGTATTATCTGGAGAAAAAGAGAAATTGATGCTGAGGACGAGACTTTCAGGAATTAGTTGATAGGTGAGATGACCTGTCCAACCTCAGCACGACAGTGGGCTGGCATGAGGGGTTGCTAGGCTTCTCTGGACTCTCCAGGTGATTCTTTTTCCTGACCAACAAGTGTGTCCTTCATGGTATAAAAGAGTAATTCTTTGGTACCCATCTCCAATCATTGATATTACTTACAACTATGCAACTTGAGGGTTTTTAATACCTAGTTAAAAGAGCAGACCTCGTTGATACCTTTGGAAATATTTGGTCCATTTTCTAAAGTTGACCTTATTCTCATATATATGAATTGCTACTTAAAAACATATTTTTGACAAGTACAGAAAGTTGATACAAATAAATCTTGTAGGCTAATGATAAACGATTGCTTTTAAACTGTCCCTGCCTTTCCTCTTTGAAGACCACTCCACTGACAGCTTTCATGATTTACCAGAAATATTATCAGACTCAAATCAGACACATGGGTCTTGAGGCCCCCTGTAAATGCCGATGAATGGTTCTTTCACAGCTAAAGGCCATGTTGCTCTTGGTTTTTAGTTTCATCCCTTCACTTTCAACTCTTCACTTTCCTTCCAGCCCAACTCCCTGAACAAATCAGAGCCAATAAACTGTTAAAGGATTTTTCAAGTTCTTTTTTAATCTCCAAATTTCCCTGCAGTATTTTTACCAGTTTTCTTTTCCTTTGTGTTTAAGTAGAAAGTTGTCCTTGTCTTTTAGTCCAAGTTAATCCAAACAAGCAGTCATTGTTTCCTACCTCCATTATCAGTTACTCCCCTCACCCCCCAAATCTGGATTTCCTTCACGGAGACGCGCTTGTTTGAAATGTATTTTTGACACAAGAGTTTGCCATTGGTTGTTTGTAATATAGTTTTCCTCCCCTCTTTTCAAGCTTCATGCCTGATTACTAGTCAGTCCTTCACCTCTACCATTTCACCATATACTCTTACTACAACCCTGTTTCCGGCTTTCTGCTCCTACAACTCCAGAGAAACTTCTCTTTGAGGTTTGTCAGTAGTTTTTTTTTTTTTTTTTAAATAATAAGTCAGAGAGGCAACATCCATTGTGATTTCTTATTGCATTTGACACTGTCGATGGCCCCCATTGTTACATGTCCCCTTTCTGATTTCTGTGACCTTCACTTGTCCATTCATCTTATTATTCATCTTACTAATTATGGAGACTGTGTGTGTATCATTTGATGGCTTATTTATCTCCTTTATATCTCTGCTCTGTTGATTCTCCCCTCCCTCCCAAAGAGAACATATTGCTCTTAATCCCTAATAGCATATATTAAGTACCTAATTAGTGCCATCTGAGGAGAATATAAATGTGAATACAACAGACCTGTGGGTTCTCCCTCACAAAATTGACTGTCTAGCAGGGACGACAGATATTAAACAAATAGCTCGAAAATGAGTGGATTACACTGTGGCAAGTGCTCCAAAGGTTCTCCTCCCCTCCCTACTCCTCCAGTGCTGAGGGCTTTCACTAACTGAGGCGACAGTGAGGGACCGACTCTGTAATTGTGTACAGCACTTGCATGCGTGAGGGGCAGCCTGTTGAAAGTATTTTAGGTGGCAGGAGGAGCAACAACAAAGGAAGGAAGTACCCCAGTGTCTTGAAGAAATGTTGAGTAATGCAGTACAGTGTGGATCTGAGGTGCATGAAAGTGAGAAGTGGAACTGTAGAAATCTGAATGGACAGCAGAGGGTTCTGTGTCTGATGCGGTGCTAAACGTTTTACCTGCTTCATCTCAGGTATTCTTACCAAAAGCTCAAAAGGAAGCTGGTATTAGCCCAGTTTTTCAGGGGAAGACTCTGAAGAAGAGTCTTTCTGAGGTCTAGAAGGGCTCAGTAGGACAGAAAGACTCAATGGACCATGGAGTCAGCAAATGGCACAACCTGAATTGAGAGACAGCTCTCTCTTACCCTGAGCTTGGGCTCTTACTGCTGTTCAGGAGCCATAGTATCTGTGTGTTTGTGACGAGCTCTGCAAATGCTACTTTTATGATCCTGAATCTGTGTTCTTTGAGGACGGAGGACATTCCTCCTTGTATTGTCTCAGGGTTCCTAGCATCTTGTCTTCCCACAAGGAGATACTCTAAAAGCAGGTGTTCAGTAACTTTGCTGACATCTCTCCATCACTTGTCACACAGAAGTTTACATTAAAACTATTTGACAGGTATCTTAACTGAAAATAATTGCCAGGTCACATGACTGGCACTGCCTGAGGTTTGTTTTTGTTTTTATTTTTGTTTTAGATTTTATTATTGATCTGGGGGTGGGGAGAGGGAACGCACGAGTGGGAGGAAGGGCAGAGGCAGAAGGAGAGGGGAAGCAGGTGCCCCACTGAGCAGGGAGCCAGATATGGGACTGGATCCCAGGACCCTGAGATCATGACTTGAACTAAAGGCAGACACTTAACCGACTGAGCCACCCAGGCGCCCCCTGCCCGAGTTTTGTACAGTTTTCTCAGTGTCCTTCTGTTCCCTTCCAAGGCTCATATGTACACATCCCACCAGACAAGAAAGAAATATATCAATAATGCTCTGTAATGGCAACAAAAACTGGAGATTAATAAGCAGCTCAGATCATTCAAGTGTGCAACAAAATGCAGGGATCACTACTTGTGTTGATATTCAGAATACAAAATAACAACTTCTAGAAGAGACCTGCTCCTAGCTTTTTTTTTTTAAAGGCAAATTTAAACACCTGAAACATTACTAATTATTTAGCAAAATGGATCATCAGGGTATACAAATGCATATTTCTGGGAGAGTTTAATAAAAAAGGGATCAGTGCCAAGAAATGATGACCTGAATGCAAGTGTGTGAGAAAGACCAAATGATGGGAAGTGAAGGAGCTGAGAGAGAAAACACGCTCTTATTTCAAGAGGACAGAAACAAAATGCAGCTTTGTGCAGAGTGCAGTTTGTGTGCAGAGTTTTTGTTTTGTTTTTTAAGTAAGTCCAATTAAGCACTGGAATTCTCCAAGTCTCAAGGCTTTTGTTCTTTCTTGTAGCTATTATGAACACAGTACAGTTAGTCTTCCCTGGGAAAGTCTGCTCATGCAAGCTCCTTGGAAATAGATAGTGTTAGGAAGGGTAAGTGCCTAACATGGGCAAGCATGTACAAAAAGCTAAGAGAAGGCGATGGACTGAGGCACAGAGCTTGGAGTTTTACCAGAAAATGGAAGAGTATAGGATGTGTTTAGTGGTATGTGTGTGTATTTCTTATGTTGTCACTAAGTAATTTCTTTTCCCTTGTGAGAAAAATAGTGCTTGAATTTACTGTGTCTGTGAAACGGGGTGGAGGTGGTCCAGTAGAGGAAGTGTGTAGAACGTGTTTGCATTTCCAGCTATTTGCCTCACACCCAATGAGACCTGCCCTCTTTATTGTTTTGTCGTTTGGAAATAAATATACATACACCTCACACAGTCACGTTGGAAGCTAGTGGAACATTTTTCTCTTCAAAGTACTTGAGGATCCTAGCAAGTTCATTTTCTTTTTAAATATAAAGTATTTAATGATGCCATATATAGAACACCAAGCTTGCTAAGAAATAACATTTTCCTTAAGGAGGAAGTATGACTAGATAATATGTAAGATGATGTGAAATTATTACCATGTCAAATTTTAAGCAATGAAAAATTTTTAAGAGTCAAAACTTACTCTGTAGGGTACGCCCACATCAAATGCTTCTATTAAGACTTCAGTCAGTTGACACTTTTTTTTTTTTTTTTTAACTTTAGCAAGTTCCAAACTGGAAAATCAAGGGTGTTGCCAGTGGAGGTTGAGGTGAATGAAAGTTGGGCAGGCTGCCACCAGCGCAAGCCAGCATGGAGATGCTGTGGTTAGTGCATTTCATGGATGTGAAATGCAACCCCACCCCTGCAAACAAGGGTTTCAAAATGTATTTTCTGTTTTTCAGGATGAATCTTCAAGTCATGAATGTAACCAGCGCACAATCCTTCTTTATGGAGTGGGCAAAGAGCGTGACGAAGCGAGGCATCAGTTGAAGAAGATTACCAAAGATATTTTGAAAATCCTAAATAAGAAGAGCACCACAGAGACAGGGGGTAAAGAGCCTTAATGCATTTGCTCCCATTGTGCCGTCTTTTGTCCTTCCTGTTAGCACTGTCTTTATCAAAGTCATACATGGCACTTTTACCAGTGTTTCCTCTCTCGAATGACTATCATATTGAAATATGAATAAGCATATTGAAATTTTAAGGCCTTGGTTCCATTTATAGTAATCCTTATATTAAAATATCCTGTTCTATAGATACATATAATTTTAATTTTCTACTTCCTTTTTTTTTTTTTTTTTTATTCTTCCCAAGTTTTCTACAGTAGGCATAAATGAAGTACTAAAGAAGGAGTTAGGAAACACTTAAGTCTGGAAAAGTTCCATTTCTTCAATTCTTTACCATCCTTTTTTTAAGCTTGTTGTTTGCTCTCTCTCCTCACATTTGTATGATAATTGAAACTCATGATAGTGTAGTTGCTGATCTTGTCTTCCATTATTCAGAAGAATAATTGTAATAGATGTTGTGGGTAGCCACACCACCAAATGATTTCAACTAAAAAAGAAAATTGGGTCTTTGCTCTATAAAGCCTTCTTTACTTGGAATAATCTTTTCCTATGCTCTTGACATAGATTTTTTACAGTGAAACTATGCCTTTATATTATGTCACCACATTGCATAATTGGAATTCTGTAATTATCCATTTCACATTTGCCTAATTACTCTTTTTAAGGATTGTTTATTTTATCAGGCAGTCATAAGATGTAAAATATGATATCATTATATATATTTCACTATCATTACTGTTGTCTATTTGTTATGTAAATCAAAAAAAAGTTTGGGTTTTCTCTATGCAAACAGTGTTCTTCCTACACATGGCATAAACAAACCACTGTAGGAACCCTGCTTTGTTGGCCAGTACAAAATACAAACGTTTTTATGAACCTCTTCACAGGCCCTCCAGTCTTTAGTTTTTAACTAGGTGATTTACTTAGAGCTTGCCCACACTAGATGTTTCCTAGAGAAAAGTACAAAGAGAACGAATACAAAGGGCTCTCGGTCCCCTTCCAACGGTAGGGGAGCACATGTAGAAACAAGGTACGAGGGTGACATGCTTTTGAGTGTGAATGTGGTGTTGCAGGTGTCTGATGTCTGAGGCGATCATCTTTAGAACATACTGGAAGAATTACTTCAGATGCTTTACAACAGTTCCCTGACTCCCCTCCCTTCCATGGCCACTGAAGGTCCTTGTACCATGCTGGCCCTGTGAGGGAAAAACCAAGAGTTGTGGATGGGAAATGAAACCTTGTTGTTGTTTCCCTGTCATTCTTGAGCCTGGTTTAAAAAAACAAAACAAACAAAAACTCAGAAACAAAGAACCTGCTCTAAGAAAAACTGTTGATCTGTTGTTTTGCTGTTTCTCCGTGTAAGAGAAAAGAGGAAATAGAGTGCATGTAGAAGGTTGAATTTAGAAGCCCTATAACTACCTAGCAAAGAGATCTGAAACTTCTTTTTGTGTATTGGAAATCAGGTGGCCACTGTCTTCTTTAGAAGGGTCAGTAATCCATGTTTCATCGAAATTAATTTTAGAGAGTCTTTTCCGATTTTATGGAATTTTGGGGTTTGGAGGCTTCTAGCGATGGAAAAGGGAAGGAAATAATGCGGTATCCTTTTTGGGTGAGCTTACTTCCCTCCTTCACAATGAGTGTTTAATGCCAGACTATATACAGTCTGTCCTATCTTAAGGTCTCTTAAATAGGCAGATTTTGCTTATGAGCTCCACAAAGAGATCATTGTTGTTTCATGCTACTTTTTGAGATAACAGCAATCAGCAGTGAAACCATCACTGTGGAAAGATATTTGCAATGGGGAGTTTTGTCTTTCCCTCATTTTATTTTTTATTTAATAAAGATTTATTTGTTTTGGAGAGAGAGAGAGTGTGCATAAATGAGGGGGGGCTATGCAGAGGGAGAGAGAGTCAAGCAGTCTGTACCTTGAGCAGGAAGCCCACCCAGGGGCTGGATCCCACAACCCCAAGATCATGACCTGAGCCAAACCAGGAGTCCAATGCTCAGCCAACTGAGTCACCCAGGCGCCCCTGTCTTTCCCTCATTTTAGGTAAAATTCCTGAATCAGAAACTTGTTAATTTCAGCTGTAGTGAGCTGTCTTCTGATACATAGTCAAAATTTAAATGACTACTTAAAGTCTAGTATGCTTGCCAGAAGCTAACTAGCTGTACTTCTGATTAATAGTAGTTTGCCTACTGCTTCAGCAAAGAGGAGAATGGGTAAGGTAGGAAAACAGAGCTTGTGTTAATGTGTCTTTGATTTCTAGCTACATATAAAAGTATGGTTGTGAGGAATTCATTAGAAGTGTTCCTACATCAGCCAGGCCTTATGTCATAGTTCAAATGACACTTCCAGTTGGTCATGGTCAGTCTTCATTTCCTATTTAAATTGGCCAGTCATCTTTGGTTGTCAGTGGTTTCTTTTTTCTTTTTCTTTTTCTTTTTTTTTTAAAACATTGATGAAGTTTACCATGACAAGAAAGGCCAAAATTTCCAGGATTTAAAGATTTTATTTTAAAAGGAAAATCAAAAATTAAGCAAGAAAAGAGCAATAAAATGATTTATGAAAGCAATTTAACATAAAATAGGTGAGTAAAATCCATGGATTACAACTACCTTGTTATTTATGTAAATATCATTAAAATGAAGTAGTCCATTGAGAACCACCACTAATTTCTTAATTTTTTTTAAAAAAGTGAATGTAAATTACCAAGAGTTAATTGTATGAGGTTTTTAAGTAGTTAGCTACATGTAAGTAAAATAGAGCCTATTTAGCATAAACCAAAAAAAAAAAATCATTTGTGAATTCTTATGCTGGCTTTACTTCATGAAGCATGTTGTTTTTGCTTATTATTTTTGTTTTAGTCCCAAGAAGGTCTGATTAAATAAGTTAACTTTTCCAGCATATCGTACCCAAGACCATTGATGTGACTTTTCAGCCTCGGATCGATGATGTTAGCTCATGAGAAATTCAAAACTTGGATATTTTAAACATGCTTATTACATATGAGCAGCTATAAAGAAGGCAAATGACCACACTTAATTTGAGAATAGATATTGAAAATCAAGTAGGTTTAATAAACTTCTTCGTTCTTACTCTGCGTTAGATTTGGTGTTAACAGAAGTGGCATTCTTGTACCTTCTGTTGCTCATTACCTTTTAATTCTATGTACTCTGCTAGCAGGGTTTGTTTGCTTTAGGAAATAAAACACCTTGGTGTGTGCAAGCCTGCACCTTCACCTACAAACTACACTTGCTTATATTTTTGAAAGAAAATCTCTTCTAATGTTATTTTCTGAAACCATTACGTTTGCCTTCAGCAAAATCTTTTTGTATTCAGTGAAATATTTGTGTCTTTAATAGAAAAAAATGTGTAAGGTGACTTTTGTTCTCTCACAGTAAACTTGCCCAAATACGAAGATGTGAGTGATGAAGCTCCCATCTCAGTAGCCTTATACTACTTAGAATCATAGTGTTAGAAATGATCTTACAGATCGTATAGCCAATCTTTCTGGGTTTTTTTAGATTTGTCTTTATAAATGCATGTATTTAAAGATATTTAAGTCAGGATCTGATTCTTTTTCGATCTTATCCTTAGAACTGTTGAGAACAGGAGTCCCCCTGGGATCATTAGTATTTATATATATTTTTTTCTGGAATTATCTTTGAACTTCTTTATGCTAAATTGATAAATGTGTCACTTTCCCATTATGTGGAGAGATTTAATTCCTTGCTACCCCTAAAAAAGTTTAAAATTGGGTAAATTTCCTTTTTTACTTATTAAACTATTAGGGAAAAATATCATGGTGAATGCCCTAACAAGATGCCAGTGAAGTTTCTGTTCTGCCAGTATGACCCTGGGTGATTTTTTTCTTCCTTTCATTGTTAACATCGTATTTTAAGAATTAGTGAGAAATGTTTATAGAGGTACTTCCCATTAATAGCCAAAATCTGGAAACTATGCACCTAGAATGAATAAATAAATGGTGGTATATCACACATTAGTATACTAGCCATGAATGGGGATTACTAATTTTTAGAACAAGTTAAAATTGCCTCAACAGTGTGGGTCAATTCGCAGAGTCATATTGTTGAGTGAAAGCTGCTAGATGTAAAAAGTATCTCTCCAGGGTGCCTGGGTGGCTCAGTGGGTTAAAGCCTCTGTTTTGGCTCAGGTCATGATCTTGGGGTCCTGGGATCGAGCCCCGCATCAGGCTCCC
>CM052799.1:94777075-94844591 GCA_028533885.1 Nasua narica
TTGTAGAGTATATTTTAGATTAAGAGCAAAAAAATAATAAAACCTTATAATTTTGTTTCATTAAATTTCTTATATACATACTTGAGTTCATTTGTTATCTTGCTTTTAATGAATAGAAATAAAACTCATTTTCTATTTCTTATTGGAGGTGTTTTGTTAATAACAGGAAAATAATGATAACTTCTGTTTTCTTGAAAAGAAGTGAAAAGAGAGGAAAAGTGATCTAAAATCATTTGATCTAGAACTTTGGGCTGCCATCAAGTTTTGGTAGCTGTTTCTGCATTGGATACTTTCTGACTGTATGTACTATATCTAGACAGGGGAAAAACTGTAGAATTTGGTCAAGGATTAAAAATAAAAACCAGTTTAATTCACTGGGGCTGGTCCTCTCACACTATAGTTGTGTGTGCATTTGGTCTTGGGACAGGATAATGGGTATGATAAGATGGTATTAGAATGACTCGGTGTGTCTTTGGCTTGTGACAATAAATGTTTTTCCTATTCGTTTTGGCAGCTACATTTTCATTCAGTCTTTTTTTCCCATGTAGCTGCTAAATGAACTGAGTGTTGTGGAAGCCGAACTGCTCCTGAAATCCTCCAGCCTGGCAGGAAGTTACACAACGGGACTGTGCGTGTGCATCGTGGCTGTTCTCAGGCGGTACCACAGCTGTCTCATCCTGAATCCTGATCAGACAGCCCAGGTGTTTGAAGGGTTGGTATACAAAATATCGTGATAGTTTTTCACATTCTTATTTTCTACGTATAATTTGTGATGGAATATCATAGTGGTTTTAAGCAGAAAAATAGTACAAGTGTTTGTTTCAATTTAAAAGATAGTGGTAAAGACTACTTTTGCTGGACAACATTTATCAGAGAAGGAGATGTAAGCATGGAAAGTATGTTCTCTTAATAGGCAGGCCTTCCTTTCCTGTCCCTAGCTTCTACGAGTATAAGTTAGTCATTTATAACACTCATATGCTATCCCGAACCAGGGCTTATTATGAATGATGAATATGTGACAGCTGCTTTGTTGATTTAATTTCAGTTTATATTTAAGACCAAATGAGCTTTGCACGCATTGTTATTTTTGATATTTGCTTCTTCAATTTTATTTCTTTTAGAAACTAAATCCATCCTGACAAAAGTTAAGATAGAACAAATGACTTTCTTAGTCTGTTTTTGTTTTTTTTGAACTATAGGGTGAAGTTTTCTTTACTGTCACTCATGCCGTTGGACCAAGTCCTAATATCATCCCCACTAGAGGCTGAGGTTACAGGACAAGAGAAATGTAGTGACAAAACACCTTGTCACTCCTTTTTGTCTGCTGCAGACTTCTTTCTCTAGGCCTTTATATATATTAAAACAACAAAAACCCAAAAACCCTCTTTTTCTTCTTCTGACGTTTTTCTTCCTGGATTTAATAGAAACGTGGGATTCTTTGGTTCCACGGTACTTTTTTTTTTTTTTTTTTTTTAATAATCTAGCACATGCAGTCAACTTATAATCTATTTTAGAGTGCCATCCATTTAACAGAAGCTTTTTTGGGAAAAGGAAGTGGTACCACATTAATAGTTCACGTAGACTATTAAATGAAATCTCAAACATTCCAGATATTTTAAAAAGTTTGAAAATAAACATTTCAGAAATCTGAAAACATAGGACTATCTAATAACCCTGAAATACCCTATAAAATTGCATAATTAGTATCATTTACAAATCAAGAGACTGAGACTCAGGCCTTTTAAATGAAGTGTTTGGTGAAGTGATGTACATTCTAAGTCAGAGCACATTCATGCTCCTTGATTTATACTATGCTTTCTAAATTGTGTTTGGAAACCCATTAGTCAAGCAATGATATTATTATAGGGCTTGACAAATTTTATTTTTGTTATTTTGAAATTTAGTTCAGTCTCATTTATTTTGACATTTTAAATGTAGTATTTATTAAATGTTCATAAAATCATATTTGATATTATATTTTTATTTTGCCATTCATACTAAAGATAGATGTTTTCCCCCAAGCTCTTAATTTTGAACTGATACACACATATTGGATCTCAGTATAAAACGCTTTTCTTATCTCTAACGATTGAAAAAAAAAAAATCAAGGAAGCACTGACTACTATGGTATGGATGCCTACCAAACTCTCAATAATTATTTGTTTACTTTAATCAGAACATGATTCCCTGCTTTTTAGAATATGTCTGGAATTTTTGTTAGTATATTTAACAGATTGAATCCTCTGCTTCTTAATTTTAGGATACTTAGGCTGTAATTGACAGCTTTTATTAGCTGCCTGGTGGCTTTGTCTGCTGCTATCAATTCACAGGGCTTGAGATGCAACATTGTCATTTCTTTATTGTCTTGTCATTTCCACTTCTGGTATATGTGATTGTAGTGCCGTTTTTGGCCTTGACAGCCAAGGCTCCCTCTGCCTTCCCCCAGCCCCTGAATAGTGGAGAGAGCTGAGGATTGGGAGTTGAGAGACCTCAGCTCTTCTCTTGGATGAGCTATGAACTAGCTTTTTGCCTGTGGGCAAGTTATTTTGCCTGTCTGAGCCTCAGTTCCCTCTTTATAAAATGAGGAAGGTGAATCAGAGGATTTCAAAAGCCCTTTTCAGCTTTAATAATCTGAATCTTTGATGACACTCTTGTGATATTACCGAACCCTATAACATAATTCAAGATGGTAATAGTGGAATGAGACTTACAGATGGGTGGATGGACCACTAGTTTTTATTTGTGTGTTATATGAAGCTTTGTGTTGAGTGAACTGTGGCCAAAGGGAACATCCTTCTGGTATGGGGTAAAAGGCACAGAAATGGAATAGTAACAGTACTTCTTTGTTGAAAGACGTCTAGAGAATACCACTAAAAATGTGGGGGTGTTTAATTTCTTATATAAGATAAAGTAAAATTTGTGTGTAGTTTGGATAAACAAAGGAGAATGTGACCTCAAATCATGAATTCATCAAGTTTTTGTGAGAACCAGCTCATGGTCCTAATAATGAATTTCCCAGATTTACTGATTTAGAGAGGTGCTCTTTTCCAAAGGACTGGACTAATAATATTTGCACATGGCCTGACTTGATGAATCTTTTTACTGAAGAAGATTCTCTGTAACAGCTTTCCTCTAGTGTTCTAGTTACAGCAAATGCGTTTGATGAATTCCTCTATGCATAGCTTCTGTATGGAGGAATTTCTTTCATTTCTTATTGATATTTCCCAAATCTTTTTAAAAATCCTCTAGTATTTCAATATCTTAATAGAAGAATGATATTTTATGCAATTATGGATTATTGCTATACTTATTAGTATCAAAAACCTGATACCTTTTTTCTTACCCAGGTATTACACCCACATAGTCTCACTCTAAAGGACTCATACAATAGGATATATATTAGCATAATATGTGTCTCATTTCTTCATATATTTTCCCCCTTAGGTTATGTGGTGTGGTAAAGCATGTTGTGAACCCCTCTGAATGTTCCTCCCCCGAGAGATGCATCTTAGCCTACCTCTATGATCTCTATGTGTCATGTAGCCACCTCAGAAGTAAATTTGGAGACCTCTTCAGGTGGGTAGAAGAAAATCAACAGGAATAGGATTATGCCTATATTTGGTAATGACCCAACTGATACTGTCGTACTTTTTAATAATGAAAATTAATCATAATTGTATCTGCCAGAATTCATATTGAATTATCTTTCATTGTCACTTTAACCTCCTATTACCAATTACCATGCATATTTAGCTATGATTGCAATTCTGAGATAAACTTGAGAGGAAATATTCTGTATTTTGCATTTGCTAGTACCTCACTTGGAACGTTGTTTGCCTGCTGTTTGCATGCTTACTTTCTCAGCACCTTTGCTTCTCTGCTTCCTTGACTATACTCTTTCAGATGGTGTCCCTGAGTGGGTGTCATTTTGCCATCTTAGCGCTTGCTCTTAGCCCCACAAGTAGACAGGTGCTAGAAAATACCTACTTACCTAATGTTATTTTGAAATTTTCATTATTTTCATTATTAATTGTAGGCGGGGTACATAGGGGAGATCATAGTGGCAAAGTAAATTTGTCATCTAGAAGGTAGTAAGGAAAGAGCCATCAATTACAGTTCTTTGTAAATTCTGCGAGATTTGTGTTCCAGGTTTGAGTAGAAATTTACTGCTCGTCATCGCTTTGTTACGACCACCATCTCTTGGTTGGAGTACTGCAGAGTCCTAACTGGTTTTTCTGCTCGCTCCCCTGACTCTCTTTAGCACGTTGTCAGCATACCTACTAAAGTCATCCTTTTAAAACAAGACTAACTTGAAGTTTTCTAGTGGTTTTATTATCTACATAATAAAATTCAAAGCCCTGACCTAGCCTTCAGGATCCACCGAATCCAATCTACTCTTCCTCTTCCCCACAGTGTACTCCATGTTAACCACACGGACCTCCGTCCTGGTCTTCACACACTCTAAATGTCTTGGGTTATGGCACTTGCTGCCTCCGTTCATGTAATCCTTCCCCTCTCTTACGTGTTCCTGCCCACAGTACTTTCACGGCTCTACCTCCCTGATCCTGTTTTAAATAGCAGTCTCTTCCCCCTACCCTCTGTCATCCTCTGAACCTTAGCACTTGGTACTACTGGGTGAATTATATATGTATTTATGGTCTGGCTTCCTCCTAGAATATAAGCTTCATGAAAGGAGGAACTTTTACTTTCTTCCCTGCCGTATCCTGGTGCCTTGAAGAGCGTTTGGCTCCTAGCAGGCACTGCCAGAAATGTGCTGAATGAAAGAAGTTACACCCATCCCCAATGATATTTTTAATGGTATCGGTAGGGAAAAAAATGGGAGAGTATGTCACCGTGAAATGAGCTAGGTTTCCAAATAATCCCTTGTAGAACATTTGAGTGGGTTTTAGGAAATATCTTTCCCCAGAAATGATGTAATAGGGATAATACCCTACATTCTTGGTTTACAGATAGCTTTCATTTTCACTTTACAGTTTTCAGAGAACTTTCTCGTACATGATTTGGTTCTTGAAACCAAACAGTGAACTTCACAAGAAAGGCCCAGTAGCCTGTTTGACTCCTAGTGCTCCCGCTGGGTAGTACAAGTGTGTTCAGGAAATGAATTCAAGTGATGCACCCTGGGCCTGGGGAGGTTTAGGAGACCAACAGTGAGCTGAGGGTCAGTCCCGTGTCGCCTCACAGGGAGTGGCCCCGGCTCACGTTTCCTCAATTAAACACCTGGAAGACCAGCACAGCTCTCAGGAAATCCTGATGTGTCAGGCATTATTTGTCAATCGGGATTAGGAAGAATGGTCAAACCAAAGCTCGCAAGTCAGCGATTTCCATTAGGATGCTAATAAGACAGTTTTAATGATTAGATCAGAAGGAGCATCTCTAATGTTGTATGAGTGGACTGTTGGAGGGAAATACATCTTGCCCTGATTGTGCCATGCTGTGTGCCAGGTACTGTGCTGGGGTCTTTAATTCTCCCCACACCCCCAAGAAGTGGACATGACTGTTCCTATCAACAAGTGATTATTCCTCATCATAAGCTAATAAATGATGAGGCCTAGATTTGCAGATAAGCCATTTTGGCCTCAAAGCCCGTATTGCTTTTATTACTCTGTCAGGTTTTTCAGGTGCAGGCAATTTCAGAAGGAAATGTCTCCGTTGTTTCCTTAATTCCATATATGTCTGCAACGGAGAGTGGTAAGAATTTGGGAGTGACCCAAAGCAGCTAACGTTTTATTAAAGCATGGCTGATGGTCTGGAAAGAGTGTAATAAATGAAACAGGAAGCCTAGAAATGTAGAGTAAGGAGACTTCACCACGAGCCACAGATGTCAGAAAAATTATGCAATGCAGGCTGGAGGTAGCTGAGAGTGAACTCCAGAGAAGTCTCTAGACTGAAAGAAAAGTGGGGGCCGAATCTTATAAAAATTGAGAGATTAAAGCAGAAATCTTTTGGTTTCTAAGGGAGGTATGAATAGATTGGTAGAATTAAGTAGAAAAAGAGGTAATGCTTCATTATTTGCTGAAGTCCGTTTCATTAAAATGACACTCAGAGTATGAAGAGGTGGAGGGAACCCGCAAAGAACAAAGTTTTTGTTTCATTTTTAGAGGGAAAGTGAAACAAATTAATAACTATTACTAAGTGAGAATGAATGAAAAGTCGAGTAGAAAGGATGGTAAGGGTTAAGGCAGGAAAATGGGAGATGTGTGAAAGTACTGGGAACTCAAATAAATGTTCATCCTTTGGAACAGGTCATTCTCAGGGTTGCGAGCTTGTATCCTTCAGGGGCAGCTGACACTTTTTATATAAGTGGTCTGCCAGAAGGAGAGCTGAGAGGGCTATAATTACTGTCATTTAGTGGGTGGCTTCCGTCCTGTCTGCTCGACCAGTCTTTCCTAGACTGTTAGGAAGTTGGAGTGAAAACCTCCTGATGTGACTCTGCTCTAGGAATATGTTATAGTTGCTGCCATTCAATCTGTCCTTGAATAGCTTTCTAGTTATTCTAGTTTTTTTTTTTAACTTTTCTCCTTGTAACCTCAGTAGTGCCTGTTCAAAAGTTAAGCAAACCATATATAATAATGTGATGCCTGCGAATTCTAACTTGCGATGGGATCCGGACTTCATGATGGATTTTATTGAGAATCCTTCAGCTCGTAGCATCAATTACTCAATGCTGGGCAAGATCCTTAGTGACAATGCGGCCAATCGCTACAGCTTCGTCTGTAATACGCTCATGAATGTATGTATGGGCCATCAGGATGCTGGAAGGTGAGCTGGGTTACCCTGGAATTCACATCTAACAACCTAGTCATTGCCTTGGTGTTACTTTTAAACTAACCTCGTTAGCAGTTGCCTGGGCTGACATTTGGATGTTGTTTGCTTTTTGTTCCCCCTATTATTCCTGATTTTATCGCTGCTTTATACTCTGATTTCCTTAGCCTGACAGGCTATTCTGGCTGCATGCTCTGGCATGAGATGCTTCGGATATAAATTATAAGTTATCTATACACTTAAAAAAACATAATAAAAATACAAGTGAAAAAGACCTATATCAGGGCGCTTGGGTGGCTCAGTGGATTTGGCCTCTGACTCTTGATTTCCGCTCAAGTCATGATCTCAGGGTTGTGGGATCAAGCCCCACGTCAGGTCCCTACTCAGCGTGAAGCCTGCCTGAGGATCTTTCCCTCCCCCTCTCTCTGCCCCTCCCCCTGCTTCTGTTTGCTCCTTCTCTTGAAGAAGGGAGGGAGGAAGGAAGGAAGGAAGCCTCTTAAAAATACCTCTATTTTAAAACACTGTATTTTGGCCTGCCTAACATACATCATGTCTTTAATTTTTTTGATGCCCCCAAAAATGTAAATTTATAAGTCTGATTTGTTCTAAGAACAAAAATATGTTAATTGGCATCTGTACTGATTTTGCTCAACAACATTAAATATTAGAAAACATTTGAAGCCACTTGCTTTTATCTTTGGTTCCAGGTTCTACCAGATTATTTAACAAGTGGGTATTTAATAAATCTTTGCATCTTAGAAATGAATGACTTTGATGGTAGTGAGGTATGTGTTCATTAAGATATCACATGTGCCAATTTCTCTCTTGTTACTTTCTACATGTTCTTTTTCCTCTTCCCAGGATTAATGATATTGCCAATTTCTCCTCGGAGTTGACAGCTTGCTGCACTGTTCTTAGTTCAGAATGGCTGGGAGTTCTGAAGGCTCTTTGTTGTTCTTCAAATCATGTGTGGGGGTTTAATGATGTACTTTGCACTGTAGATGTAAGTTTTCTTTTTCATTTAAAAACTCATCTGTGCCATTAGATAGTAATTATTTTTAATTGACTTAACCCTTACCTGAAATGTAAAATATTTTTTCTTTCTCTGCCCAAAAACACTGAAAGGGAATGCAGTTGCCAACGATTACATCAATTAAAAAAAAAAATAGAAAGAAATGCAATAGCTTAATCTACAGCAGAGATGCCAAGAGTTTCCCTTTTTGTTAGCTGAGATTTCTTATATAGTCTATTCTCTTCAGAGTTGTCAGTTCATATTGTTTACCAAGTGCTTTGGGCTCCTCACGGTACAAGACAAGACATAATCTCCCTAAAGCAGTTTACATTTTGAAGAGAACCATTTTGTTTTGTAATGATCAAGGTGTGTTCTAGGAGTATGGCTTTCACTGTGTTGTTGCCTAAGAATGTCCAGGCCCAGATTCACTGGCGTGTTCAGTCTTTCGTAGTGATCATGTCTGGAGGTTGATGAAGAGATACCCGGTATATGTCACTGATTTCCTTCGCATGTCCTTTTGCATCCACGATGTGTAAATTTTTTTTAAAAATCTGTCATGAGTCTCTGTTTTTCCTATCACTTCTTGAAGTGATCATGTTATATGTGGGTATGTCTTCTGTGTATAAGACATTTATGTATTTTACAAACCACCTTCCAGTTACAGGTTTACTCTCTGGTTCTGGTATCTCAGGACTACGTAGATAATTCTACTCCATTCTGTTTGGTACCTAAAGATAGATAGATAGATAGATAGATAGATAGATAGATAAACAAACTCATATCTGTTACCTGCTTTTCCAGACAGAAGAGATCCCAATTTTTATCTTTAACATAATTCCTTAAGCTCTTGGTTGTTTTCTGTTATACTTTATCTCTGCTTTGTTCCTTCATCTGCAAAATAGGGATTAATAATAGTATGAGCCTCATGGTGGTGTGCTATTAAATGAAGTTTTTTTTGTAAATCACTAACCATAGTTATTGGCGTATAGTACAACTTAATATGAAGGCTGCTATTATGATTATTTTTTTGTTATTATTCTCTTCCAAAGTCTTGAGGTCTGTATAGGTAGAGGTTTTGTTCTGAATGCATTAATTTTCCTTCTCTTCCTTTTTTCACAGTCTCTCTCTCTCCTCCTCTCTCTTTCCTTCTTTCAAGTTTAGGAGTCAGATGGAAATTTTTTTTTTATTTTTGTAACTAATTTAATTATGTTATAGAATCATTCATAGTTATCCCAGAAAAGAACCCTAAAACATTATTAGGGCTTATTTTTCAATTAGAGGAACTTGTTTTTCCCTTGCTCACTAATGATCTTACCCTTAAATGACAGATGATGCCACATTCTGCTAAAAATTTTTATTTATACTACATCTTTTAGGAATTTCTTGATTTTTGTTTTTGTTTTGTTCAGTTACATGTACTCTAGGTAAAACTCAGTATCTCCTGATAGCATTGGGATGTAGGTAAACCTCATTCTTTGTCTTATAAAGTAGAAATAATCCTTAGAGGAGAATAAGCCTGGCATGTTATCATTTCACTTTATTGGTCATTTTAGGCTTTGAAATCTTACTGGTATTGCCTACATTCTCTTAGATATTAGTCTTAGATATTACCTGAAAGGATGTTAGGTATTAAAACATGTCAATGTTTTTCTTGAAGGTGAGTGACCTTTCATTCCATGATTCATTAGCTACTTTCATTGCTATTCTGATAGCACGACAGTGTTTCTCCCTGGAGGACGTCGTGCAGCATGTGGCGCTTCCCTCTCTCCTAGCAGCAGGTACGACACATCCAGCATGGCCCTTTTTATTTGATGGTTGTCTTGGGGTGGTTTCTGGGTGCTAGAACTACTACTGAAGGGTCTGTGCTTCGGGCGGTGGTGTGGCGTCAGGGTCAATTTTGGAATTGGCAGTGTTGTTCTACACAAAGTCACATGAGTCCCCGTGGAAAAGGTGTTTTTTTAAGGAAGTCCTCGGGTTTCCTGAAGAAGCGTAGCTTACTGGCTTCCTTCTTATTGTAAGGAGCATTTATATTTAAATTATTCCAGAAGAGTTAGCTTAGTAGAAAAGCTGAAGACGTGTCCTTGAATAAATGAGAAAATGTGCTTTTAAAATCTCTCGTAGCTTGTGGAGACGCAGATGCTGAGCCTGGAGCAAGGATGACGTGCCGACTCCTGCTTCATCTCTTCCGAGCTCCCCAGGCCTGCTTATTACCACAAGCAACCGGTGAGCTGACAGCTGAAAAACCCCTGATGGCATTTTTCTTGGGAGGTATAGATGCTGACATGAGCAAGTAGGCTGTCCATTCTGTCATTTCCTTCCGATTTTGGTGAGCTTACTCTGCAGGTGAGGAAGGAGTGCAGGAATGCCATTGAGTGGGCTGCCAGCACCTTCGGTTTATGTAATATCAGGATGTATTGAGAAACTCAAATCAGGAGTTAATAAACAATAAAAATACTTTAGCTCTTAGGCCAAGCCTTGCCGGTGGGCAGCTTGATCCTCTTGCACATCCTATGTATGTTGGTTATGAACCACATCGTAGCAGCTTAAGGCAGTGATGATTCATTTTCTTTTACTAAGGTAGAAGGAATAGGGAAGCATTCTAGGGGTGTTATTGAAGTGTGTTTCTAAAGATCATTTCCAGACAGGTGTGTGTGTGTGTGTGTGTGTGTGTGTGTGAATCAGCATATGTAGATGAGAGTTCTTATTTTTTTGATACATCTCTCTTAAGGGTAAAACAAAGACATTGTTTTAATAATTAGAAAAGGTTAAGAAAGGAATACTGACAGTATCTCTTAGTGGATCCACGAAGCATTGATTAAAGCTAGCTGATGGAAGTTAAGGAACCCCAGTCTTAACAGTGAAAAGGCTCTGCCAATTGTAAATGGTTCGAAGAGATTGTTACTGGTGGTGATGAGACCATTAAAGGCTTGCTGCTGTTCTCCTAGGAAAACCTTTTCCTGGAATAAGATCATCTTGTGACAGACACCTCTTAGCCGCTGCTCACAACAGCATTGAAGTGGGAGCCGTGTTTGCTGTCTTAAAGGCAATTATGATGCTTGGTAAGATTATCCTGGCACTCAACTTGGTTAATAACCAGAACCAGAGGAAAAATAATTTGTGTTCAGGTTCAACTCTAATTTGTATTACTAGTAAAACATGGTTTGCTTTGGTTTTGTTCTCCTGGCAAGATTAGTTGGCTTTCTCCAAGTCCAAGATCAGTTGGACTTGAGATGTCTGCTCCTTATCTACAATTCTAGGGGAATTTAAATATAATACTTTTTTTTTGGATGGCATTTTAACTACAGGTTATTTCATTTTTATATAATATAGATTCTCAAACCCACAGGGTGATTTTGTTTTTATTTGTCGGCATAAGTCACAGTTTGTGATGGACACAGATGACATAGTGATCTAACCAAAGGTTTAAATTTCGTATTATATATTAGGAGCATGACACTAGAAAACTTGGGTTTTAATCGTATTGTTTCTGCTTCTGTCATGCCCCTGAACAGGTATATAAGCTTCTGCCTTAGGTTTTTCATGAATTAGATAATAATTGCAATGATGTTGATATTATTGATCAATCAGTATTAGTTATCAGAATTTTTAAAAATTTAATCCAAAATGTCCAAGATGTCCTTTATATTCCTTTTGGCGTATATATTCCTGAAGTAGTAGTACTGCATTTTCTGTTCATTGATAGTTTAATGTTTTAAGATATTTTTATTCTATAGATTGTTCAGGATTTGAATGAGTAGGAAGTCTTGAGTCCATACTGCCTAATTCCCACTGTGGGAACCCTCTTTTGGCCTTGACTAAATAAAAATTCTTTCTTAATGTTCTGAAGGAAATGTCTTTAATTAGAATAGAAACTACTGAATAGGTAGGAAATTTTTAAAGAAGTCTTCAAGAACATTATACTTCATACTCCTGTTTGAATGTTATTTGTTGACAATGAAGGATAATAAGATTTTCATTAAAAAATTATTAAAAGTTCACCTTAAGAAAAGAGTATATATACACACACATACATATTTACATGTGGTTTCTAATTTTTGCAGTAGTGTAAGGTTAATGATTGGAGAAAACATGTATACATTTATTTTATATACATATCACTTTCTATATATATCTATATCAAAGAGATGCCCTTTGGAAATGCCCTTGAATTTACAGTAAAAAAGGTAGAACTATGTGGATAGTCATAGCCTCTCTTCTGAGCTTAGGAACTTATATTATTAGCTTATATTATCATACAACCAACATTAAATGCTCATTTCTGTAAGTAAAATTTCTCTTTTCTAATGATGTTTGAAAAGAAAATGGCTGGTCAATCTACTTAATAAATAAATGTAGGGACCATGAAGTCAGGGACTTTCTTTTTTGCCTTTTTTTTTTTTTTCCTTTCTTTTTACTGTAGTATCTCTAGTGCCCATCAGATAAACTAGACAGTAGATTTTGAAATAGTAGCTTTTTTTTTTTTTAAAAAAAAAAGGTTTTATTTGTTTATTTGACAGAGAGAAATAGAGTAGGCAGAGGGGCAGGCAGAGAGAGACGGGGAAGCAGGCTCCCTGCTCAGCAGAGAGTCCCGATGCGGGGCTTGATCCCAGGACCCTGAAACCTGAGCCAAAGGCAGAGGCCTTAACCCACTGAGCCACCCATGTGCCCCTGAAATAGTAGCTTTTCAACAAACTAATGTTGGAAGTGTGAATAATCATTGAATGGCAGAAAACAAGATGAGTGCCATCGAGGCACTTAACTCTTCATTTGGAGGACTGGTCCAGTTCCAACTAAAATTTGCCAGTCTCTTTAAAGAGTCACAGAATTGTATTTTAATATGTATGCATAATGACCAGTTTGTTTATCTTTGGTTGGCTTTCCTTGGCCTTTTTAATTCACCTCAGTTCTTGGTAGATAGAGAATGCTTCAGGTCTGAGAAGTCAGAATCAGCTCATTTGAATGTCAGCAGAGCTTTGGACTAGGTAGTTGCTGAATCCTCTTTTCTATTTGTTCTAGTATTTGTGCAATTACAGGAGATTCTGGCACAGTCTCCTTTACTTTCTCTGTCATCCTATCATCTAAACTAAATGAGAACCTGAATGAGGATTTCTTAGGCAGAGGTGTTTATTTCTCTGATTTTGTTTTTACAAAGTTTTGATTTCTCTACCTCACCCTATCCTTACCAATATTTTCTCAGATCCTGTCCACCAGGATCTATTTTGAATTAGGGAGATAAAACTGTTCTATAGAAATTGGTTTTTAATTTATGTAGTAGTTTTAACTTAAGGTGTAGAAATAGTTGTTTACATCCACAGAGGTGGGGAGAAAATATGCTAAATTTTGGTACTTATCTTTCAGTCCCCAAGGAGCTTTGTTGACTTAAATAAACTCTTGTGGGTGAAGTGAAATTGATACTTTTTTCTATTGTGTATTTGAATGAGGAATGTATGATAATGTATAATAAGATATTGATGACTTGAAAAGTATTATTCATTCCTCCCCTCCTCTTACAATTTTATAAATAAATATTCACTAAGTCATTCTGATTTTTCAAATTTTCCAGCAGAGTCAAAACTTTTCTTTATTGACCTGTGGAATGACCTAAGGTTTTAAAAGGCTTTTTGCACTGACCTGGGCTTGGTTTTACTCATAGTGGGCAGTGAGGGGCCTCATTTAAACTCATTTGTTGGTTCCAAGAAATTTTCTTATTCAAGGTTTATAATCCTGTGGGTGAACAGGCAAAAGTTCAGAGGCTCTGTTGTCATTTGTCAGTCTTTATTATCAAATTATATTCTCTCACTTTTAAAATATGATAGTGATTTGTCTTTCACAGCTGGAGAGGATTTCTTATTTCCAGCTATTCAGACATTCTGCTCCCAAGAACTTGATTGTGAGGGAAATCCTTTCCTTAGTTTCATGTGACTCAGTATATTAGAGGTTGATCTGGTGAGGTATTCTAATTTGGATGTTTACAGAGAGGAAAGTGAGAGACTTGGGTTATTCAATGAATGCCCTATGTTTTAGGGCTTCCTTAGTATGCATTGCCCTTTTCCATTCCCAGGGAAATAAATCTCTCTTGTCAAGAAGTTGATAGTAAGGTGGGCTAAGGCAAAAGTTTTCTCTTGACCTATGGATAGAAAATAAGTCATTGTAAGAGAAGAAATGGAAAAGGGACATCTAGAAGGGTGAGTAACCCATTTTTTCCTTGTCTATAAGTGAAATGAATTTGAATATTGAATACATTTATGCTTGAAATATTGGTGAAATCAATGTTCTCTGATTATTAAGTATGATTCGTAATGACCTTTCCAAGTTCAGTGAACACATACTTAATTCTGTAATCAAAATAAGGAATAAGTCTTGAATATGCTTTTTTCCCCCCCGTGTCCAGTGAAACTTCTCTGGGTTCTTGCAATTATCCTCTTGATCCATTCTCTCTCTTTTTGAACAACGGGCTATGCCATAATGATGCCATTCACGTATTTTAAATCCCTGAAGGCTTGCTTCATTTACTTCTTAAGGATTTGGCAATATTTTGAACTTCCGTGATTTTGCTTTTGTGGTTCTATTATTTAGGAGATGCCAAAATTGGCAATAACAATGTCAGCTCTTTAAAGAATGATGACTTCACCATGAGGGGTTTACGACGTGATGGGAACACTGATGATATCTGGGCTGCCTCACAGAATTCAAAATCCTGTGGGAAAAGCATTTCCATAGAAACTGCCAATCTACGAGAATATGCCAGATATGTTCTGAGGACTATCTGTCAGCAGGTATTTTCAGATTTAATTTACCTTTAACTTTGACTATATAATTGTTCTTATGAGAGAAATGCTCATTGTTGTAGGAAACTTGCACATCGGAGTTCCTTTTCTTCCTGCTTACTTTATTTGGAAATAAATTTGAATTTGTCGAAAAGTCGCAATAATAGTAAAGAACTCTAGTGTATATGCCCTTTATGCAGATTCACCAGTGTTTTACATTTTGCCACATTGCTTTATGATTCTATTTGTGTGTGAATGTGGATGCATATACTTTTTATTTTTTTGCTGAAGCTTTTGAGAGTAGTTGGCATACATTATGAATTTTTACTTCTTAATACTTTAGTGTTTACTTATTAACATAACCAAATGGAGTTATCAAAAATCCAGAAATTTAGCCTTGGTACAGTAATTTTTTTCTCACCTGCAGCCACATTCAGTTTTATCAGTTATTCCAATAATGTTGGTTTTTTCTAAGATTTCCCATAGATTAGCTTCATGTTATGCAATCTTGGCCAACATGCTACAGAAGTAATATTCTCTTAGGGTAGTCACACCTGAAGCCACGTGATGTCCATTGGCACCTCATGGGCGGTGATCATTTTGATGAAGGTGTATGGTTTCAAGATTTTGCTGCTGTATTGTTAATCATTTTTTCCTCTTGTAATCAGTAGACAGTCTTTGGAGAGATATTTTGAGACAATGCAGATATCCTGCTCCTCATCAAACTCCACTACCCATACAGTGTTCATTTTGATTCTTGTCCAAACTAGTCTTTGTATGAGGGTTGCAAAATGGTGATTGTTTCTTTCCGCAACTCCTCTACAGTTAGTAATTTGAATTTTAGTCTCAGGAGAGCCTATCCTTATTTTCATGTTCAGATTGTCCCAGATTTGTCCAGTGGGAACATTTTCATCCTAGCTTTTAAGTTATTTTGACACGTCTCCATCCCTTTTGTCCCCCCAAGTATTTTCTTAGTTCCTGGCCCACCCTGTGCTTTCCGTATTCCAAACGTGGAATTACTCAATCCTCCAAGGATCTCTGCTTCTAGTTAGTAGAGGATGGTATTTAGAAACCAAGAGATGGGCACTGTGGTGCTCATAACTGAGGGTGGTGGGGGTTCATTGCCTCTAAGCCCTTTCAGCAGATAGAGGTAGGAAAAATACACATCCATATACATAAATATATGCGTGTATTCATGAATTCATACTGATACGTCCACTTCTATTAACACCACTGAGTTCTTCTTTGCATTTCCCCATTCCATATTAATATTGTCTTCCACAGCAAGAACCCTGGCTCCCAGTAACATCAGCCATTTACTCACTTAACTTAATTCTGTACTACACCTGAAATGGTTTTCAGAATTGCTACATCTGTACCACTAGGAAAAATGGAAAGGAGTTGAAGATTTGTTTATAATTCTTTTTTCCTTACAGGATTATAGTATTGTGCTAAAAATCTTTTTGAACTTTCTCCTTCAGTGTGGATGTTATTTATTTGAAATAGAATTGATTTCTTTTGTTTTTGTTTGCATTCCGTTGAGATTCCCTTTTTCTTCCTCCCCAACTCGGCTCTGCTTTAGACTAGCATGGTTCTACAAGTCAACTGCACAAAAAAGTGTTCTGAGAGATATGTTCTCTGTCCCTTTTGTCTTCCATCCTGTGTTTTTTCCTGCCCTTGGTGATCAATTTCATTATTTTTTTATTTATCTTCCCTTTTTTTTCTTTTAATTTCTCTTATAAAAAAAGAAAACATGGCATACCATATATACAGTTTTCTATTTTGATGGAGACATTATGTTAACAGGGACATGTTTTTATTAGAGCATATTGTAATTATGGTACAAGTTTGTGAAATGGTCATATAGATAATGAGAGGCAGTTGTGTATTGTTTCCCAACCAGCAGCACCAAGGGTCAAACAATTGTAATCCTTGAAAAATATTACTGATGTCTGGGTCCCCCCATCAGATATTTTTGATGGGGCCTAGGCATTGGTATTTTAGCAAACTCCCCGGGTGACTTTAATAGTCAGCATTGGGCTCCTGGTGTATTTAAGAAACAGGCCATATCTGAAACAGATCTGGGTTTAATTTGGGCTCTGTTAATGATTTCTTATATAGTATAAGAGTTTGCAATGATGACAGGCAAAAGGGATTTAAATTGGTAAAAACTCTATGGAGGACAATTGACTATATGTATCAATAGTCTTAAATTTTGGTATACTTCCTGACCCAACAATTGTGCTTTTATGAAATTATCCTAAGAAAATAATTGTTTAGAAAGGAGATGTGCACAAATATTTATAATAGTAGCATGTATAATATAAAAAATGAAGACAATTTTCTAAATGTTTTACTCTGTTCTTTCTATTTAGTATAGTGAGTGTTACATAAAAATGAAGACATGTACTAACACAGAATCATTACCATTAAATGCAAATATTTTCTTTAGTTTCTTCAGCTTTCTTTTCTTTCCTTTTTGCATATTTCTTTTTCAAGCTTTTTTAACCAAGGTCCCACTTTGTGTTTTTGGAAGTCAAAATGCCAGGAATTTTTTTTCCCGAATTTTTTCCCACCTACTTTTTTCATGCTTTTTTTTTTTAATTGGAAGATTTCTGTCCGCTTTGTATTCCATTGTGCACCATGATTTAGTGCATATTACATTCATGCACAGAAAGCCTCTACCTGTCAATCTTAACAGCCGTTTTTTTTTTTTTTTTTTTTTAAGGAATGGGTAGGAGAACATTGCTTAAAAGAACCTGAAAGATTATGCACAGACAAAGAGCTTATATTGGACCCTGTGCTTTCAAATATGCAAGCACAGAAATTACTGCAGCTTATCTGTTATCCTCATGGTATTAAAGAATGTACCGAGGGCGACAACTTGCAAAGACAGCACATTAAGCGTATTCTTCAGGTGAGTGATTAGAGTCTAAAGATTGTGTTTCTGTCATGTAACACTTCTTTTCTTTTCTTTTTTCTTCTGCTGAATGCTAATTCTCAACTTCAATTCTAAATTTTATTCTCCCAATTTTCTCTTCTGTGCATTTGCTGCACTTCATTGCTAGGTAAATATAGATATTGCAGATGCTATACAATCATAGTATAAACATTGATATTTTAAGTCTGCTGTATTTAGATGAAATATAAGCTTTCTGGAGGGGTAGCCTTAAATATATTATTTAGAAAGTATTGAAATTATTTTGGAATGGAATTGCTTAAACATTGAGAGAAGAAATCCTTGTTTTATTTCCCTTGCCTGGCTGAGTGTGCATTATTTTTGTTTCATTTCATTTCATCTCATTTTTTTAAAGATTTTATTTATTTGAGAGAGAATGTGTGAGTGAGCAAGAGAGAGCACACAAGCAGGGGGAGGGGCAAAAGGAGAGGGAGAAGCAGATTCCCCACCAAGCAGGGAACCCAGTGTGGGGCTCGGTCCTGGCACTCCATGATCATGACCTGAGCCCAAAGCAGATGCTTAACTGACTGAGCCATCCAGGTGCCACAGATGTCTGTTATTTAAAAAAAAATTTTTTTTTCAATTTCTTTGTGTCTGCAGTGAATGTACATAATGGACCTGGAGCCTTTTGATCCCCACAGATTCCTTTACTCTGTATGATTATTTTGTTCTTTTTTTTTCTTTAAAGATTTTATTTATTTATTTGACACAGAGAGAGAGAGAGAGAGATCACAAGTAGGCGGGGGGGGGGGGGGGAGGAAGCAGGCTCCCCCCTGATCAGCCCCGCTGATGCGGGGCTCAATCCCAGGACCCTGAGATCATGACCAGAGTCAAAGGCAGAGGCTTTAACCCACTGAGCCACCCAGGCACCCCTATTCTGTTCTTTCTTGAGAGAGGGAATACTGCAAGGAATTCTTATATTTTAAGACACATTCAGTATCCTTAAGGTGTTCTTTCCATTTTCCCCAGAATCTTGAGCAGTGGACACTAAGGCAGTCCTGGCTAGAACTTCAGTTAATGATCAAACAATGCTTGAAGGACCCTGTGAGTATATATTGGAAGCATGTGTTATGTATACAAAATTTTAAGAACAGCAAGAACATGTTGATGTTGGAAGATGAAGTAAAACATATGCATGCTAGTTTTCTTATGTGTAACTCCAGGGTTCTGGTTCAGTGGCTGAAATGAACAACTTACTGGACAATATTGCAAAGGCAACAATAGAAGTATTCCAGCAGTCTGCTGATTTGAACAATAATTCTTCTAATTCTGGCATGGGCCTCTTCAACCCAAATGGAATTGGAAGTACAGAAACAAGTAGCACGAGGCAGAATGGAATAAAGACATTTCTAAGGTATTTTTTCTGCAGTTTGATTGGGCCGGGATTACTTTTTCACATGTAATGGTAGATTTTTATTTGCATGATGCAATTACTTTTCATAAAGCTGCAGGGATATGAAATTGTTTGTGTCATGTATCATTATTTAATAATTTTTTAAAGGTCACGATGATGAATGATGTCTCAGTGTGTAACACATTCAGACTCCTTGGAACTACAAATGACACGTGGAAGGGATTAATTCCTTTATTGTCTCCTTAAGGCTACTCTGTTCCATGGAATTCATTATATAGGAAACACTTTTTCTGCCATCTTTATTGATTGGCAGTATTGCACAAATGATAATCGATAAGCAGATTGATTTGTATTTCATCATTTGGGTTTAAGGTATTGACTAGTGTATTTTTAAACCTTAAAAATTGGTTATTAATATGCTTAAACATCATCAGAACATTTCATATCGTAACCATGACAGTCAAGTGTGTTGCTTATTGTGCAAAAGGACTGTTGCTCATCAGAGAGCTAGAATCATAGAAGAAGATTTGCATAGATTTAAGAAGCTTAGGGACAGTATTCTCCCAGAACCCCACTTTTTGTAGCTTTCCATAGCGAGAGTAGAGGAGTACGTCCAACTATCTGGTATTTGGCAAGAGGAAAGATAGTACAGAGATAAAAGGGAAAATTTTGGCTAATTGTTGTTTGGTATTCATGGAAGTTTTGCCCTGGAGTTTCCGTTATAACTGTGAGAGCAGAGGGAGACACACCTCCTTCGGTATAACACCTATTTCTGATTTTAGTTCCTCTGAACGCAGGGGTGTGTGGCTGGTGGCCCCCCTAATTGCCAGGCTGCCGACCTCTGTGCAAGGAAGGGTACTAAAAGCTGCCGGAGAGGAGCTGGAGAAGGGACAGCACTTGGGCTCCTCCTCAAAAAAGGAAAGAGACAGACAAAAACAGAAAAGGTACGGCTGCAAGGTGTGTCTCTGTGCCAGGGCTTAAGGAATGATTGAGATCTAACATTTTTGCAGACGTACATGGTCACTACACCAGAGTGCACTGAAACTGTTTTTAAATGGAAGTGAAAATACTCTGTTAAGTAAAGTTCTGATCCTAGAAAGTTCCAGGTTAAACATAATTTGTCCACCAGTTTGTTCTGCCTGTGTACCCAGATCACTGTGGAGCCATTAAAAACACCAACTTCTTAGCCTCACTTCAGACCTGTTGAATCAGATCTGGATATCCATTTAGTTCCTCTATTCCACATTTAATTACTTTTCTTTCTTTTAATTATTTATGTTTAAAATACATAAAATTATTTATCATTCAGCCTGTTGGACCCTAGGATAGTAATATTTGTAACATTTAGGACTCTTGTTCTAGACTAAATACTAAAATTTACAAACCACTAACTGTAATCTTTTCTTCATTTATGTTAGGCCCTAGAAAAGTTTTCAAATAATTAAATTTGCAAACCGACTCTGTTTCTAAGAAAGAACAGACCTGCTCTCTAATGTGAAAATATGAATTTAGCACCTCAGGAGTAAAGGGAAATAATGAGGATTTCTTCCATTTAAGAAAAAACAAAAACAAAAAACAAAAACCTCTGACCATGTACAGTTCTTATCCCCTAATGAATGATATTTTAGTAGCTACCATTTATTGATCCCTTATGAAATGCCATTATATAACACTCATCACATACATTCGTGAACTTTTAAATTATCACAGCCATCATATGGGTTGGGTGCTGTCATTATACCTTTCTTAAGATGAAGGAAGGGAGGTACTGAAAAAGTAATTTCACAGGGACACACGGTTAAGGAGTCGCAAATCTGGAGTTTAAACCTAGGTCATCTGGCTCCCGAGACTGGGCTCTTTAACTGAAGTGCATTTTGGTAGAGACCTAGTTTTATGTGTATTTTGTTTGATACCTGCTTGTTTGGCGTCACTTTCGCTAGGGTCAGTCAGCCAGCCAGATGACTCAGTTTTAATTCTGGAAGTGAGTTTGCTAATGCATGGTTGCATGTACATTGTATATACATTATCCCCACAGGGCGGAATACAGATGGTATTGCAAAGTTCAAAGATGACTCATCCCAAGCCAGTCTCTGCCAGCTCTGCTGGTAGAGGATAAAGTACATTGAAGTAATTGGATCTTGAACTCCTTTTAAGGACTTTTTTTTCCAACATAGCACTTAGTTTGTCAATACGATTTGCTAGTTCTCCAATAATTGAAGAAATATTAATGAAATGATAATTTAAAATGGATTTTTTATTCAGATGCCTTAAAGCCTCTTAAGACAAAGCTGGTGGGTCACTAACAACCTTACTGCTTTTGAATCCTCAGGACTTAGGTGCTGATCTTACTTCTCTTAGTACCTGCCCTGTTTGGTCCTAAGAAATGTGCTAAAAGGTAACACAAGCACAACAATCATATAGGCCTGTTTCCTAGGCTCCACGATAATAGCGTGGTGTGACAAATTTAAAAATATTTTTATTTATTTATTTGACAGAGAGAGAGAGATCACAAGTAGGCAGAGAGGCAGGCAGAGAGAGATGGGGAAGCCGGTTCCCTGCTGAGCAGACAGCCCGATGCGGGGCTCGATCCCAGGACCCTGAGATCATGACCTGAGCCGAAGGCAGAGGCTTTAACCCACTGAGCCATCCAGGCGCCCTGTGACAAATTTGTTAATATTTCATTTTTTTTTCTGTGTATAGGGTGCTATTCCTGCTGATGTGCGTGTCTCAAATTTAGCTTACTGATATGAAATAGAAATGTTTTTCTCACTACACTCCCCCAACATGCTCATGCAGTGTGAATTTCTGCTAGTATGGGAATGCCTTCAAGGACAAGAGAGCGTATTAAATTATTTAGAAGCATCACAGTGGCCTTTAATCTTATTAGTAGAGCTATGATTTAACTTTTCACGTAGGTTCTGGCTATTTACTACTGCCTTCCCTTTGCTAGTAGTAAAATAAATAAGAGCCAATAACCGAAGGGCAGGAGATCTATGTTGCCCAGGAGGTAATCCATCCTTTCTAACTAGATCTGCTGTTACTACTTCCTTTGTAGTATGTCTCTTTTGAGTCAACAACCTTTCCTCTCACTGGTCCTTACCTGCCTTAAGGGACAAGATGAACAACGGGAAGGCCTCCTAACATCTCTTCAGAATCAAGTTAATCAGGTAAAGTATACTAGAATATTAAGGCAGGCAAGTATTTTTCTAATGGCATTCATTTGTTTTCCTCTCAAATACTAAGATTAAACTAATAAGATGACAACATATTTTGATTAGATTCAAGGAGACACAATCTGTGCCATATTCTTCTACCTGGTATTCTAGGCACCACAAGATTCACAGTTTTGTGACAGTAATTATGCATTGGATAAATGTCTGTGTCCTATAAAAATAGTATTTTGTACATTGCTTACATCTTGGACATATGTGCTCCTGTCCTGACCCTGTGTTGTGGGAGAGGTCCTGGAGCCATGTATATTGCAAGCGTGGCGCCAAGACAGAGGAACCTCTCTCCAGCTTCTCCAGCTTGGCCCCCACCTATCTGGAGGGTCTCAGCTTGAGTGCTCTTGGTTCAGAAACTCAGTTGTCTTTTCCTGCCAGAGCCAGACCAATGCCAGTCAAGTGCAAAGTACTAATATCAAAATTAGAAGGCATATTGATTTGAATTTGAAAGAATCAATCTGAAAGAATCTGAATTTTGGCTTTCCACCAACCACAGTTCTCCTGGTCACTCTTTGGGGCGCTTGCATTCTGTGTACTTCAAGGAAGCAGGGTGATGAAACTAGAAATTGGGAAGTGTGGAATTGAGCAAAGTAGGTAGATTGGTCATGTGGAATGTTTTATCCTGCTACCGAGCCAAATGGAACCCTCCTGTGGCCCTCTGGTTCTATGACATCATGTCTTTCTTGTAAATGATACTAGATGAATGTGAGCAAGGATACTTAACTCATTTGGTCCTCTCGTTCACTCCCGCCTTTTAGATCTAAGAGATCTGTCCTTTGCACAGCCCCCAAAGTGATCTTTCTAAAATGTAAATCACCTGTTACTCTGGTGCCCAAGATACTCCAATGTTTTTACTATACCTAGAATAAAAATTCAAAGTCTGGGCTTATTGAAGCCTACGTGATTTGGCACTGGCTCCCACTTCTGCCTTGTTTCCTACCAGTCATACTTTGCTCACTCCACTCTTCACACTGACCCCATTGCAATGGGGTCTTTTTTTTTTTTTTTTTTAGAGAACAAGCAAGCATGACTGGGGGGAAGGGCAGAGAGAGGGAGAGAGGGAGAGAAATGGACTCCTCACTGAGCACAGAGCCAAAGGTGGGGCTCCACCCCACGACCCAGAGATGATGACCTGAGCCGAAATCAAGAGTTAGACGCTTAACTGACTGAGCCACCCAGGCTCCCCGCTATTCTTTGAACTTGGCAAGCAGATTCTCATTGCAGCACCTTTACATCTCTTTTCCCCTTTACACGGAAGGCTTTCTTCCCAGATAATAGGAGAGTTGCTCCCTCATTTCACCAGGTCAGGTGTCACCTCCTCATGGAGGCCCTCCCTGATCACTTTCCAAAAATAGGACCACAGTCCTTCTGTATCTCCTTGCCCTGGTTCGTGCAACTTGTTACATTTGACTTATATTTATTTGTCCTGTTGATAGAATGAAAGCTCTGATACAGCTTTGTGTTTACTGTCTTGGACCGTCAAGTCAGACTTGGGAGAGGACTCTATATTGATAAGATTTGAGAAATGCTCTCCTCTCATCATGTCGTATATACTTATAGCTCATCTGTTGGGCTGGGCGACTTCCACATGTGACTCATTTTAACTCGTAAGATGATTCTCAGTAGTTACCATATTTCAGAGCATGGCAGAGGGGGAGGGACTTGCCCTTGTCATCTGATTCTGGGGAGTTGCCCACTTGTGGTTTGCCTTTCTTAAGCAGACCTTCCCTTTTCTATCATTAGTCTGAATCAGTGAAAGAACTCTGTAGAACAATACACCACTTGACTGATGTCAAAGTCGTCATATTTTTCAAAATAGTATGCACATTCTTTATCAATGAAGACATGCATTCAAGACAGCAAGCCCCCCCTTCAATAAATCATCAAAATAATCCTTTTGCTAGGGTTCATAGAAGGTAATTATACCTAGAAAGGTAACACAGAACAGATACAAAATGTAATTGTCTATTCAATATTTATCTTAATAAGACCAGTGAAATAACATGTTTAAAAAATAATCTTTTTTTTGTTAATCTTATCTTCATCTTCCTTTAAAGCATGTTCTAAGACTTACTTAACAGGATTGTAAATAGATAAGAATTTTCTTCTTCCATCTAGAAAGGCATTGAGCCAGAAATAGCCATTGCATGGAAGGAAGGAGGAAAGCTAAAATTTTATTTTGCTTTGTTTATTAATTCATTAAAGGAAGAAGTTATTTTTGACTGTCAGCAGGAAGTTCAGTATAAATTTAAATATAAGAAAAAATCCATTAAAAAAATCCATTTTTAATAGGGAAAATAAATTTTGGGTTCTCCCATTTATTTGTTTATTTAGATTTTAAGTAATTGGAGAGAAGAACGATACCAGGACGACATAAAAGCACGGCAGATGATGCATGAAGCATTGCAACTTCGCCTAAATTTGGTAAGGGGCATTTCTGGTGCTTTCCCTCCATTACAGTTACCTAAATGTGAAAATGCCTCCAGCTCTCCACATCTTCTGTGGTCGTCCTCTTCGTTACAAGGTGTGCGGCCTTGCACTGCTTTGCTCTAACAACTCCCCCGTCTCTCGCGTGGCCGTCCTGCTGGCTGCTGACCTTCCTGCCTGCTCTGACTTCTAGAGGGCGTAGGTATTCGGGGCATTGCTTTGCTTTCTGTACCTCCCGCCCCAGGGAATCTCTCCTTCTTTTCAGTTTGTGCTAAGAGTAGGTCTGAGAAGGTCACTGCTTTGAGATGAATTAGCTTTTATTATATTCATTTAAAGACCCATATAAAAATATGCCATATGTCAAACTGTTGTCAGATTTACCATCAGATTGGTCATAAAAACAAATTCAACAGGGAGGCTGTGTAGACATTTAAAATTTCTCAGACATTGCACATTTTCTTTGAATTTTTCTTTTCCTATTGGACAAGTCTCAGTGAAGGCTACTCTGGAGGAGGGCTTGCCTGTCATCTGGCAGTTGCTGTTAACTTAATTCCCGCACATGAGTGAGTAGACCTGGGGACCCGGCCTCCTGCTCCTCATTCTGGGTTACTGGGTATTTCCAGGTGTTAGTATGACAACAGGCTTAGATGCAATAATAATTGAACAACACAAAGTTGTAGATAACCAACTTACCTGGCTTTGATCAGTTCAGATTGGACTAAAGTTATATTGTAAAACTGGGTATTATGAAAGCTTAGGAACAAAAGAAAGTTAATTTTCCTATTATTTAATTCATATTGATGTGTGCCCACACTTAGGTCCCTCTTCTCCTCCTACCTCACCCCCCTTTTGTTGAAGGACCAAATTCCTGTGCTGAAGGAACCAAAAAACTGACAAATAGGTAGCTAGGTAAAAGAGAAGGTATGATAACCCATAAACTAGAGTCTCATCATTATTATTATTATTATTATCATTATTTTTAACAAATCAAAATTGGCTACATGAAGTGATGGGGATGGTATTTTCTTTGTAATAAAGTTGTATTGTGTTTTTTTTTCATGCCAGGTGGGTGGAATGTTTGACACTGTGCAGAGGAGCACCCAATGGACGACAGACTGGGCGCTCCTCCTCCTCCAGATCATTACTTCTGGAACTGTTGACATGCACACTAACAAGTATGTTCTTACTTCACATGCAGTATGCCACACGTGCCTAATAGAAGCTCTGATAGGCTGACTACAGATTGTGTCACCTCGTATTCTCTTAGTTACCATCAGAAGTTCTGTGCTTTAAATAAAAATGCTATTAGTTAAGAGTATCTTGGTTTTGCTTTAAGGTGAAAATAATTATTTTTTCCCCCTCTTAGTGAATTATTCACAACCGTTCTTGACATGCTGGGTGTTTTAATCAATGGAACATTAGCCTCAGACCTATCAAATGCATCCCCGGGGGGATCTGAAGAGAACAAACGTGCATACATGAATTTAGTAAAGAAATTGAAAGTAAGTTCGTGACCTGCTTATAGATTATGATCTCAGATAGTTTATGCATTAGTTATTTACTGCATTTTACATTAATTTACTGTGTTAAGTTAGACGTTTTATGGTTATTTTGCTATTTGCTTTACCTCAGCTTACTAGTATTCAAAAGTTATAAGCATATAGCTTAAAGATAGTTCTTTAAAATAAATTATAATCACAAAATATTTACCTTTTTAAGGAATTTTAGAATTCCATTATCAAATGTATAACAAAAATGCCTACATTGGATTTAGGATAAATCCCTGCTTGGACTGGCACCTATAATTGAAAAATAACGATTTACATTGATATTTCTAAACCCAATTCATCTGAAAAGCCAATAATGCAATCTTTGAAATGAACTGTAAACAAATGATGCAAAAGAGAAAAAAGATCAATATATCTGACGACCTTATCTATAAAATAACCAGTGATTACCTTGAGGTCTGACCCTGGATTTGAGAACGTGTTCTGTGCTGCAGCTTCTGCCTTCTGCTGGCAAATACTACACGGGATTTTTGTCATTTCAGCACTGTGAAATTTGTTGTGTAACCAGGGTCCCACTGTATGTGTTCTATTTTCTACTTAAATAGAAGAAATGAAACATACTCACTACTCTAATTGAAAGCTGCATTATAGACCGTGTTCAAGGTTAAAGAACATTCTGGCTATAAAAAGGGAAATGTTTCATAGAGAAACTTCCTTCTCATCAACTTTTGCCTTCGTTGTAATTTCTGTCCCACTTCTCTATCTCTTTTTGTTTTGTTTGTTTGTTTGTTTGTTTTTTTAGAAAGAGCTAGGAGACAAGAGATCAGAAAGTATTGACAAGGTTCGACAGTTGCTACCTTTGCCAAAGCAGACATGTGATGTCATCACTTGCGAACCTATGGGTTCCTTGATTGACACAAAGGGAAACAAAATTGCTGGATTCGACTCTATAGATAAAAAACAGGCAAGAGTAAATGTTTGTTTCTTGTATATATTTTCTTGTCTTCCTATAGGGTATATGAAACACCTCAATTTTACAGTTTCTTGATTTTTTTTTTTTAAAGCAGTCTGGTCATTTAAATGCTTTGGTCATTGGCATTATCATATAGATACTCATTTAAAACTATGTGAATTTAAGTGAATCTCAGTAAAAATGTATTGTTTAGGGGCACCTGAGTGGCCTAGTCGGTTAAGCATCTGCCTTCAGCTCAGATCGTGATCCTGGGATCCTGAGGGTCCTAGGATCAAGCCCAGCTCTACCTCTCTGCTCAGTGGGGAGTATCCTTCTCCCTCTCCCTCTGTCCCCATCTCCACTCACTCATATGTGCAGGTGTGCTCTCTCTCATAAATAAATAAAATTTTTTTAATATACTGTAAAAATATAAGAAGGCAAAGACCAGGTCTGATTTTACTTCAGAGTTGACAAGATAGATAGGATATATCTATAGTTTAGATAAGAAAACTATCTATCTATCTAAAACTATATATCTATAGTTTAGATAAGAAAATTTTGATAAATTCTTCATGTAGTAAGCTATTTTGAGTAAAAAAATATTTTTAGGGTGATGGTACTTAATTTTCTCCTCAGTTTAACAATATTTCATTGAACACTTGTTTTATATAGGATATTAAACAAGGTTCCCTTAAATATGAGAAAAATGGTTCTTTCAATGAACAGTGAGCAACTACAGAGATGAAAAACAGAGCAGGAATAGACAGACAATCACAGTGTGGTGAGATTTCTGTGTCATGGTACAAAGTTTTAGGGGACCCTGGGAAGGAGCCATCACCGTCGGATAAGGAGTAGATAGAATAGGGTGCCCCACAAAACTGACACTTGAAATTTTGAAGGATTACGAGTTAGCTGGGAGGTAGGGAAGAGTATGATACAGGCCAATGGGAGAGTTTTCACAAAGGTATGAAAGAATATGGCTCTTAGGAGAAATGCAATGCTCCTCGTCAATTCAGAGTAACCCAAGTATTTTTACTAGTGTGATTGTGGAGACAGAAAAAACTAGAGTTATGGGCAGGTTGGGTTTTCAGGATCATTGGGCTCTCTAGTGGTGAGACGTCTGGAAACCATTTGGGTATATGGTCTTTGCACCCAGGAAAGAGGTCCAAGCTCAAGACAGTATAAGGAAACAGTCATTTTATACATGGTAAATGAGCCTTGATTTTGGATAAATCCATCCATGGAAGAGTTGTATTGATAAGAACAGGAGCATTCACTTCTCATGGAATGCCTGGGTAGTTGTTTTTGGGGTCATTCTGAGGAAAAATATTTTTAAGTTGGTTTGCCAGGGAAAGTATCTAGAGACATCACCAGTTAATGTTAAAAAAGAAACCTTTATTATCAGAAACAGAGTAACATTTCCTCTTCTAAACTCAATAGAGATAAGCTTGAATTAAAGGACTTTATTTGCACCTGTTGGTACAAGTTACTTCTGTAGTAATATTCCTTAACTATTCAGAAACTGGCTTATTAAGTATGTGAAATATTCACGGACTGAGTCACGCCCATACATGTTTGGACTGAAGTTAATTTGAGCCCAATTATAGGTTGATTATAACTTGACTCTGAACTTTTGTTTTATCTCAAAAACGACAAAATTTTTAAAAAAATGAGTGCAAGGGGTTATAATTTATGATAATTTAATAAACTAAGCTCAACCATTACAGTACTTTTCAGAAAGTGTTTTTTCCTAAAAACAAAATGAAACAACCGCAAAAAAAAAACCTTAAATGAAAAATACCAATTTACAGTAAAATATCCTGGGCCATCTGGTGTTGCAGCCTGAATAGAATATCATGTGGTCTAAAGAACTGCAGAATTGAACTTAAAGGTGGGCATTCTTGCTGCAGCTCTCCAGTGACCTAGCTGTGTATCCCTGAACCAGTGCATTTACCTGACCGCTGTATGCTAGGGCGTGCTAAACCTCCCCACCAGCCAGAATGTTCTTTGCATCCATGTCCTAAGCAAGCTTGGCCTCCAAGTCAGGAAACGATCTGAACGTGAGGTCACAGAGCATTATCTCAACCACAGGGTCTCCAGGTCTCTACAAAGCAGAAGGTGTCCCCGTGGGATTTGTTCGAGGGTCAGAAGAACCCCGCACCTCTGTCCTGGGCCTGGTTCGGGACTGTCCGAGTGGACCGCAAGGTGATCAAGTACGAGGAGCAGCATCACCTGTTGCTGTATCACACACACCCCATGCCCAAGCCCCGAAGTTACTACCTCGAGCCACTGCCCCTGCCTCCGGAGGAGGAAGAGGAAGAGCCCACGTCTCCCGTCTCTCAGGAACCCGAGAGGAAATCAGCTGAGCTGTCAGATCAGGGAAAAACCACAACAGATGAGGAGAAGAAGACAAAGGGAAGGAAGCGCAAGACGAAATCAAGCTCAAGAGTGGATGTGAGTACGGGAAATCCAGAGGTCTTTGGCTCACTAAGACCTAGTGGGGAGATTTAGTCATGCCCCGAGTCTGTCCCTAGCAACAGGAAAAGCATTAGCAGCCTATAGTATCGTAATAGTTGTAATCCTAACAAAGCTCTGTCTTAATTAATAAAATGGCACATGACTTGTGTGTGACTTGTCACACACAACAGGATTATAGCTTCTGATTTTCCCTCCTCTATTGTTCATTAATTTTAGGCTTCTCTTGTGAACATTAATATTTCAGTGCCTCATTATTTTTCACATTTGAAACTTGAATTTCTTAATCCCCTAAAAATCCTCTTACATATTTTTATTATCTCATGTCTAAAATATTTAGCATATTTTGAGCAGTTGACACCTGTAGTAGATTAATGTGGAAAAACTACTTGCATTTCCCTAGCTTAACATGCCATCTAAAACATCCGGTAGGATGTTTCCGAGATTTCATATTTTACTATTCCATCTTATTCTCCTGTATATTTTACTTCTTTAACGTACTTTTAGGCTTTATAAAAGATAAATACAATTTTAAAAGGGTTTCATTTCTTTTTTCCCTATTAACCTTACCTACCTATACCAACATTTTCTTGAAAACAACAGAAATCTATGCGATGATAATTTGAAAATAATTTTGTAGCATTTCTGGAATTAATGTGTAAAAATGTCTTTACATTTAAATTCACCTGTAAAAATACTTGAGAGAGAATTCGAAACAGTTTTGTATAAAATTCAAGGGTATTCTTGTACAATGGAAGAAATATTCACAACTTAGTGTTCAGATGTCATGTCTAATTATTAATAACCTATGTCAGAACCAAAACTTATCTTTTTCTAGCTGATAGCTTGAGGATTAATATTTTTCTAGAGAAGACCACCATCACTTTTGGATGCCACTTGAATTGCAGTGCCCTCTTTTCATATAGTCTTCCTGCCAATATTCCTTTGTCTTGAAGACGTGCTCAATAAGGTCCAGACTGCCATTCCCTAAAATCTGGACTCTCCTAGCTCGTCAGTCCACATGGATAGGTTTCTTTTTTTTTTTTTTTTTTTCAGATACAAAAGTCCTAAAACTTCTCTCATTTCCTGAGTGAGTCCTGGTAATGTCTCTTTCTCCCATAGCATTTCTGGAACTGCCTCTACCCAGTGGGTTATATTTCAGAGATCGGAGGTTTTGTTTTTCCTTTCTCCTTTAGAGCTACAGGGGCGCCTGGGTGGCTCAGTGGGTTAAAGCCTCTGTCTTCGGCTCAGGTCATGATCTCAGAGTCCTGGGATTAAGCCCTGCATCGGGCTCTCTGCTAAGCGGGGAGCCTGCTTCCCCCTCTCTATGCCTGCCTCTGCCTACTTGTGATCTCTCTCTCTCTAATAAATAAATCTTAAAAAATAAAAATCCTTTAGAGCTACACTAAGAGAAGGGAACTGAGGGGAGGCAGGGAAATTGAGACATCTGGGTGCGACCCTTAAAAGACTTTGCATCTCTTAAAAGGAAGATGAAGCCCGGGTGGGGAGAGTGGGTCTTTCTGGCCTCATTCTCATCCAGACCCACATACCAGGAATGCTTCCCAAGTTGACCTAAGATGAAATGATCCCAAGACTTAGCATCTGAAGATGTGCTTTCAGTTGTGAGCAGTGGTCAGTGTTGATGTGCTTTTAGTATTTTAAAAATGAACTTCAGAAGTGATCCCTTTACATCTTCCCTCCACTTCTTAAGGCAAATACTTCTTAAGTCAAAAGTTTTGCAGAAAACATGCTGACACTCTTGCCTTCCATCTTCCCCTCTCTAAAATCGGCCCTATCCACTGGGATAGGAGCTGGCTCAAGTAATGTGATAAGATGAATTTGTCTTCATTATATATACAGTTTATGGAGTTAAATAACTTTTTTTTTTTAACTTTGTGTTGAAGGAGTATCCACAGAGCAACATATACCGAGTGCCTCCTAACTACTCACCCATTTCCTCCCAGATGTTGCACCATCCGCAGTCCACATTGTGGGGCTACAACCTCATGGGTCAGCCCCAGCAGCCAGGTTTTTTCCTTCAGAACCAATCTCTTACTCCAGGTATGTGAAGAGAGAGTACGGTCAGGTTACTCTGAGATGTGAAGTAGCTTGGGGTTTTCTTTACTTTTAACCTGCAATCTTCACAGAACATGGAAATTGCAAGAACTGAGTTCTCAGTTGACATTTCTATAATCCTTTCCACTTGAAATGTTTTTTTCTTATTCTAAAATAAAGGTTTTTTTAATGTCTCTTAATCTATTTTTGAATTATCACATAGATGATCATATTCTAATTGTAAGAATCAAATAATACCTGAGCATATGGGGTAATTTAATATGTGGCCAACTTGGGAGTATTTCTCAAGTGTTAAAATACGGTTTTAATTGCTAGATTATGTTCTGAGTTGGGAGTTTTCATTCGATTGTGGAAGGAAATTAGCCACTGATGAAAATTTGCACTATCAGATATAAAGTTGATAAAAGGTGTATGTTGTGAAATCTGTGTTTTTATCAGATATAATTCTTATCAATATTTTTTTAAAAATTAGTATTGTACAGTATATTTTCTTATATTTTAAATTGTAAATTGTTTATACTGTGAAGTGTCTCAGAAATTTGGTTCAGCAGGTAGATTGAGATATCAAAGAAGGAAAACTACTGAATCTGTAGTAAATGTTGCTGATTTTAGTATTGCTTTCTTTCAAGCCCAAGTAGACTTTATATCTGAAATGAACATTTCCTAAATAAAAAAATATCTTAGAAATGAATTTAATTTTTTTCTAAATGAAAGTTTGCTTGTTCAACAAAGTGGTATATTTTGGGAACTTTGTCTGCATGTTGTAATTTTTGTTATAATTTGAGTATGACATTTTGAGGCCTAGGAAAGACATTGTTTGATTCTTGGCTTATAGCAGGGGAGAATTCATATTTTGTCCTCTAAATTAGAGGTTGAGAGGACTGGTCTGGAAGTTATAGGTCTAGGTTCAGAGTTCTGACTCAACCAATTTCCTGCTGTGTAATCTTGACCAGGTCTTAAGTTCTCTGTGCCTCAGCTTGGTTGTCTATAAAAGAGATACTTTAATATATGCCCCCATAGAGTAGGTGATTCAATAATTTATTCAACAAAATGTATCGAACTTCATAATGTTCCAGACTCTGTTTTGAGTGATAGGATACTGCAGTATATGAAACGAATAAAAATGTTCATTCTTCTTTGAATGATGAAATAAGGGTTATATTATACATGCACACATGTACACACAACTCTGTGTGTGTGTATAATTTAAAGTAAATTTTAAAAATGTAGCACCTAGAAGATGGCCTAACCCTGTAGGCATGTTCAGCAAATGGTCTTAACATATTCCTGCCTCAGGGCTTTTGCACCTGCTGCCCCTTCCTCACTCCCCATGCCTGGAGTCCTCACCCTTAGATATTTGCTATGGCTCACTGCCTCCCTCCTTTGAGCTTGGTCAGATACCATTTTCTCAGCGGGATTCCACTGACAACCCTCTTTTATAAATGGTAAGCTACTCCCCTTCCCTGCACCTTGTTCCCCTCTCCTTTCTGTTACTCCATAGATTAGCACTTGGTTATATGCTGTATATTTAACTTACTTCCTGGTTTATTACCCAGCTTTCCCATAATATAAGCTCTGTTGGGAGAGGTATGTTTTCTGTTTCATTCACTATAGTATCCTCAGAACTTAGAGCAAACTCTGGCTTTTAGTAAGCTCTTAAAAAGTAGGTTTTTGAATGAGTGAATGCAGACTATAAAGAGTAAACTAGACAATTATAAATATGGAAAATAATACACCATCATTTTCTCATTTGACTTTCTCTTTTAAGTTCCAAAGTTCTTGTGAATTTCATAGTATTTTAAAACATCAATTCAGTATGCATTGAAGGCTAAGTATTTTATAAAGACCTATATACTTTCTTTCCCTAGAATACTATAAAAGGTATTTGTAAGTTGAGGAAGTTTAGGTATTAGGTAAGTTTTAAGTACAAGGACATGTAAGAAAAAATGTTAAAGAAAACAAGCATTTATAGGGATTTTATATGTGTGAATTGATTTTTGTAAAAATATGAATCCTATGAAATTGGAGAGTGTGTACAGTATGCTTTCATTCATATATAGTTAAAATGCAGAGCAGTGTGTCCCCTCAACACACTTGTGTGTACACATGCATACCCACCCCTGTACAATTTTGCTCTCTTTCTCATGTATATACACCATTACGGTAAAGTTATAAGGAAATGTTTGGGAATATTAAACACCATATTCAGAATAGCATTTGGTGAGAAAAGGTGAGGAAATTAGGTAGAAATGTACAGAAGGCTTCACGGATACTTACTTATTTCTTTAGTTGGCTCACAGGTACAAGGTTATAAAAAAGGAAAATTAAAAGAAAGTAGACTGGCCTAATCCTTAGAAAAAAAATCTCCTTTATCTATTAAATAGTCCATTAAATTTTTATGTATTAGTATAGTTCCAGTTCTTGCTTCAAGAAAAATTACCTTGCCATATGTTCTTAAATTGACTTTCCTCTTTTTTCCCCAGTGTTCTTCAAATGCTGCTGAATGATTTCATAAATCACATTGCTGGTTGTGGTTCTGAGTCTTTAAAAGAATGTGGGTTTTCAAAAAGCTTTAAAATGTTTGTTCAAACCATACAACTTACTTTAAAAAAAAAGAAAAGATAAAACTTCTTTTGTGAGATAATTTATATAGAGGATTTCTTACTTATGAAGAATATAAACTATCTGGTAAATGAGTGATTGACACCTCATTTGAAGCCACCAAATATTGAAAATCCTTTCCCCCCAACTCATAAAGGCATCTAACAAATTATATATGCAAATATGTTAAGGATTTCCTTTAATTTCTCAGGCATCCTTATAATCAGTGTCTCCTGTTTGATTTCAAGCCTTTAAAAAGTTGTTTTGTCTCCCCTCATAGTATTTGAAGTTTCCAAGCCTTTCAAGTTTTGAAAGTATTTTCATGCCGCTATATGATGAAAAGGGCATTTTTTATTTTGCCGTGGTAAAGAAACTTAAATACTATGAGCTTCAAATTTCTTTGAAATGACAAAAGATTTTCGATGACTGGCTTAGGACCGTTGGCAAAATATACTGCGAAGACAGTACACTCTATGCAGGTAATGTATTCCCCAGGGCCTTGCATAATTTAAAACCTGCGTGATTCCAAGTCCCGCCCCCGAGGCTATTTCAGGCACTTCAGTTCATCGACTGAAGTGGGGCGCTTCCATGAAATCATTGAAATACTGTAATTCACTCCTGCGTCACTGCCCTCATCCTTTGGGAATGATGCAGTTCTCAGCATATCTTTAATATTTGTATGGTGTGAAGTGGGCTTATTTTCCATTTGCTCATAAAGTGAGGCTTAGAAGGTCAGGTTTCTGTGTTTTGATAAAATAGGGAAGATCTGTTGCATTAGCACACATAGAGAGCGCTTCCTTATGGTTTTTGTAGGTGGCTCCAGACTGGACCCCACGGGCTCCTTCGTCCCCACCAACACCAAGCAAGCTCTGTCCAACATGCTGCAGCGGCGCTCGGGCGCCATGATGCAGCCGCCCCCGCTGCACGCCATCACCTCGCAGCAGCAGTTGATACAGATGAAGCTCCTGCAGCAGCAGCAACAGCAGCGGCTTCTCAGGCAAGCCCAGGCTCGACCCTTCCAACAGGTTTGTCTGGATCCAGCAATGGAGCCCTCTGCCTTTTGTTGGCGCCTCTAGCTAGGGATGAGTGTGGGGTAGGGGGCGTGTTCTTCCTGCCCATGTATCCCTGAGGTCTCGCGTGAGCGCAGGTGTAGCTCTCCTACAGGTTTATACCTCTGGTGTGTTTTACTGCTGTTATTGATCAAATAGGAACTTGAAGTATCTTAGGTTCATTGTAAGTATGCCTTAAAGCAAGAACAGCTGATGACTCCAGTCACTGAGAAGCAGAAGGTCTTTCATCTCTGTAGTGACCCTGAGTACTCATTTCCTATAAGTATCACCATATTGTGTACTCCTTTTAGCTCCTACTTTTATTTATTATTATTAGTTTGATCACTCTGAAGTTGTATCTCTAAAGTCCTGATGTTTCTTAGGTTTCTCCCTACAGTGCCCTACATAGACTCTGTTTTCAGTATGTACTTAATCTGGTCTATAGGAAAGAATATATTACAAATAATAATATATGGATACTTTCAATTTCATTCTTGACTTATATTATTACTATTTTTATGCCCTCTAACTCAGTTTTCTTTAACTTTTGAGATAACAGTGATTTTTCAATAAAACAATAAAGAGGAGGTGAGATTGGGAGTCCCCCGTTTCTATATACTTTTTGTACTTATCAGTTTTTCCCAAGAATGCACTATTTTAATGAGGATGAGGAGGATAGTAATAATAGCAGCTAACACTAATAGAGCACTTACTCTTTGCCAAAACATTTCTAAGTGCTTTAAATGTATTAGTTATCTAAGATTCCACAACAAGCCTGGGATTCAGGTACTTTTTTGAACCTTAAAGGAAGTAGACAATCCACATGTGTATCTTGTTCTAAGAAAAACCATAAAACTTTGAAATTAGCAAGAAACCCTAATGCTTTAAAAAAATAACCTTTTTGTCTTGTGTAACTTTCTAGGCATATCTCCATTGTGTAACTTATGGCACTTTTGCATTCAGTCCACTTAGTGATTTGAGGGGGCTGGAGGTGGGATGGTTAGTTATACATTCTTTAAAATGGTTCTTGTTTTTGCCTGTATTATAAGGAGGACAGGAGAGAGGAGATATGCAGGTCAACCATATGAGATTGCAACCAACAGTCACTGCGTGCTCGTCTCTCCCTGACCTCTAGCTGTGGCTCAAACCCCCTGGGTGTCAGATAAGACGGGCCCAAATTGCTTCTTACACAGAAACGAGGAGGATTTGATTAAAATACTAAGAAATACTTATTTTGCTGAAATAAGCAGCATGTTTGGAGCCATTTAAAAACTTCAGTGGGATTTTAGCAACTCTTGAGGATGAGCAAAAATAGTTACCATTGTTTCAAATCTTGTCAAGATAAAGAAAAACTTGCTGTAAGTTGAGTAACCATCACACCAGAGTGAATTCACCTCCCTTTTAAAGTAATTTAGACCTAAGTAAAAATTTACCTCCCACTCAGTTTATTTTTTAATATCTACCTTTTTATCACAAGATATAATTTGTCTTATCAATAGCCCACTTTCAGACTGTTACTGCGAAGTTCAAAGGCTCTAAGTGATTCCCAGCATGGGGGAAAACTCACTGGGCCATTTATAGGTAAACATGCTTTTCCTCAAAAGCTTCACTTCTGGTACAAGTCATAACAAGCAATATCCTCTAAAGCACCCCCTTTTTTTTTTTTAAAGGAATTGAATAGAAACACTTACATATAATAAAAGATTCTTGCATATTTGCAGAAGACAAGCTTATGACCTAAAATGTACCTGCAAGAACTAATTGCTTCTACATTTTTCCGCAAAACACTCAAAAGTACCTGACTATTCTTTTATACCATGTAGAGTTGTATTGCTTGTACTAATAAGAATTAACAAATAGTTCATTTTTTTTTCCTGAATCTTTTTGCCAGCTCTGTTTCTTTCCGTTTTCTTTTCTTATTATTTTTGTCTTACCTTACCTTTCCTTTTTTTTTTTTTTTTAAGAAGTTGGGAATTCCTTCTTCGAGCAGTAAAAATACAACTTCATAACAGTGATTGTACAATATTTACCTTCCCTCCCCCTATATTTTTTTAAGTTGGTTGAAACTTGCTTTATTGTCTCTGATGGGTTTTCAGAAGCAGACTTTTTCTTTTCTTTCTTTTTTTTTGTTTTAATCTCAGCATTCTTCAAGCGTTGGATACTTGAGGGAAAATAGTATTCTTCTAAGGAAGTGAAATGCACCGATGGTGTAGTGAGATGGTTGAGTGGTCCCACCCAGAGTCAGTGAGGTCGCATTTGCCAGAGCACCTGCACCTAGGAGGTTTGGGGGGAATGTTAGCTCCTTTCCTCTCCTGCACAAATAATTAATATACCTGGAATCTAGCTAAGTAAGGTATTGTGGCAGGAAAAAGTTCCCCTTATGGTAATCCTTAAACTGGAATAAAGGCAGCATCATATGGAATATAAGTGATATTGGTAAGTTATTTTAATATATGGTTCTGGATGCAGTTGTTTTTCTACTAAGTACTGACCTATATCCTTTATGATAAGAAATGATAGAGAAATGTTGATTCTAATTTTGTCCAGGACCATTTTCTCAGGTTACATGCCTACATACAATGCGATTATCTCTAGCTACATAAGAACTTATCATGTCTTTATTTCTTATGAAATAGAAACCATTTTTCTTCTTATCCTAGCAATTTCCTAATTATATGAATCCCTTTTCTTAAGTATAGCAAATGTGTTAGAGAATTTTCATTGATCTTAACCTTCAAAAGGGATTTTTGGGATTTTAGCAGATGCTTATTTTAAAGACTGATGAGTTTTTCCGGGCCTTGGATGTGGCTGCTTCCTAGGCCAATTGTCCAATAACCACACCCTGGTAGCCCCTTTACTGATAAAGTCAGACACAGGATCTTATACTCTGTATTATCTTTATATCTAGTGAGCAGAGGGTAGGAATTTATGAAAGGCTTATCAAAGGAATGCATTTTTTTGAGAAACTATTTCCAGGAGCCTAGAGCTTCCTAGTACCCTTAATCCTTAGCAGTTTGATTTTTATCTACAAACTCAGCTGTCCTGAGTGCTTCCAGAAACTTCTTCCAGTGATCTGCTATGGTTCTTTTGAAAACCTAGATGGGGCAGGGAAGACATAAATTCCTGGATTCTGGATATGGCTCAAATGTACAGAAAAATTCCCTTAGCCTCTTCCCAATTTAATGGAAAGAAGCTGATGTACCTAGGAATCATCTAGCCTTAGATGGTGCATGATGAAAACTATAATATAATTATAAAATAACTCTCTGTCCACTGCAGAAACTGAAGATCTGCTTTAGTTATAGAAATTTTCTGTTATGGACCATTCTCGTATTTCCTAAAGAAAGTATTAAGACATTGGTGTAGTGTTCAGAAAACAGATGCTAAATAGCATGAATATTGTTGAATATTTTTAATCAAATTATTTGATGCAATGGTTATAATTGAGTGAACTTTCTTATAGCTCTAGTACATACTGGTATGGGTAAGGATGTTCTGGCAAGGAAACTTGTTTTCATTTTTTTAGTTACACTTTTTATCCAGAAAGTAAAAATGATCACTCTCTATTCATTACTCAGTGTCCCTTATGTAAAGAGGGCTCACCGTAGTGAATATGTCACCTTTCTGTGCCTCAAAGCCTCATCTATAAAATGGAGCTAATGCAATATTTACTTTTTAGAGTTCTTGTGAAATTAATATTTTAATACATATGACAGCCCTTATAGCAGTGGCTGGCTCATAGTAAGTGCTCAAAAAATGTTAGCTGTCATACTTGTTGTTAATGTTTTATTAGTATCATGAATGTATTATTTCAAAGGAAATCTCTATCACATAAAAATGACTTTTGTTTTCTTAAATATCTTAAGGATTAAAAGAGAATAAAAACACTTCAAACGCTTTTCTCCTGTCATTATATTAATTGTCCCTAATAAGACTGGTGCTCAGTGGCTTCCCATAGAAGAGGCCAGCAAGAAGGAATGTTGTTTAGTTTTCCAAGTAGCCATTTTGGTTTCTTAAAACAGAGGATTTTTACTGTCTAAATTCTGTAATACAAACTTGAGAGGGGCTGATTCCAGTGTCAGTGTTAAAAATATCCTTGTGTTATATTTTCTGCATATCATGTGGAAATCACAAAATGTAGAATATTGGTGAAAATAATACAAAATGCTGCTTAAATTGTTTTTGCAGTCCTCTTTCTTACATCCAATATTTTTCTTCTGAAAAGGAGGAGCTTACTTCATAACACCCCTTCCCAACCCCCCCCCATATCAGTTTTTTAGGGAGGGGGCTTTTGGAGGGGATCTAAGTTTTGATCCATGAAAGACTTAATTGTTTGCCTTGTTTAATGGTATAACTTTATCCTAATTTCCCCTTTTCAGTGCACAAAATCATTTTGCTGTTCTTTGTAGTTATCAATGCCAGCCAGTTTATTCTAATAATCCAGAGAAAAACAAAATATATATATATATATATAAATATATTTTTTTATTTCAAAGATTTTATTTATTTATTTGAGAGAAAAAGAACGAGAGAGAGCATGAGAGGGGAGAAGGTCAGAGGGAGAAGCAGGCTCCCCGTGGAGCTAGGAGCCCAATGTGGGACTCGATCCTGGCACTCCGGGATCATGACCTGAGCCGAAGGCAGTCGCTTAACCAACTGAGCCACCCAGGTGCCCGAAAACAGAAAATATATTTAGCTTAAATTTGGTTGAAACAAATTTGGAAGAATGCAATTGATTATACAGATGATCATATGGATATTGATTATGTTAAAGAGGAAGATTTCAGACAGAGGAGGGAAATGATATGCCTACTAATAGCTAGTGGTCACTTGTAAGAATATTAGGTTATTAACCACGGGGCAGGTGCTATCATTGTGTATCTAAATGAAAGAATAAGATAATAAAGAACAATGTCTGAGTCAGACCCTCCCAGAGTAGTTAGCTCCCTGGCAAAAGTAAATCTGTAACATCCTGCAAAAATGCCTCTTGGATTGATGAAACCCACTTAAGTTGAGTGGCTACCCTTTGGTAATTGATCTCTTACCCTAGGGATAGAGCATCACCTTGGAATATCTGTTTTCTTCCTTTGTTCTCTCCCTCCGTCACTCTCTAGAGGTATATTTCAAATATACAGAGAAGAATAGAAAATATAACAAACACCAATGGACTTACTACCTAGCTTCACTGAGTAATAATATTCTGCCATATTTGGTCTAGGACTTTTAAAAAAATAAAACATTACAGTATATCTACTCTCGTTTCCCTTCTTTCCTATAAAGAGGTATCACTATCTGAATTTAGTGTTTTTCTTTCTTATGAATGTTTTTTATAATTTTACTACATATTTTTGTAGCCATTAACATAAACATATACTATTAATTTTGGATTTGAAAATATGATTGTCTCACACATGTATTGCTTTGTCTTGCAATTTTTTATTTTGACAAGTTTTGAATTATATCTACTTTGTTATAGTAGTTTTATTCATTTGTCTTAGTTGATGCTCATCTATTTATGAATATTAGCATAATATTTATACATTCTCCTATTGATCATTTATTTCCAATTTTTTCCTACTGTTAACGCAACAAGAAACACATTTGTATGTTTCTTCTGTACATATGGAGAGAATTAGGCAGGGTATGTACTTGGAAATGGAAATGCTGATTTTATTTCCAAAGTAGTGGTGATTCTCATCAGTTATAAATGAGTTTTTTCCTTTCTTCATGTCCCCACCAACACTTGATATTGTCAGATCGTAATTTTCTCATTCATAACAGGTGGAACAGTATTAGGATATTTAATTTCTATTTCCCCATTACCTGTGAATCTAGCCTTCTTTTATAACTTTATTAGCTCTTCAAGGTTTCCCTTCTATAATTTCCTGGATAGTGTAATTTGAGTATATTTCACAATAATTTTATTATTTGCTGAAGGTAGACAGAATAGCCTTATTGAAACACACCTTGAGTTTTGACAATTGCCTTTAAAGCATTCACTCAGAGAGATCTCTATGACAAAAATGAACTTGGGAAAAAACCCCTGAACTAGTAAATATGTCCTGAACCCTATGATTTTGTTCCTTGTATAGAAACCTATGTGTCCAGGGAAGTGGGTGCTTTACTTAATAATATTTGGCATTTCTCTATTTGAATGATGAGAAAAATGTTCATCTAATTTGCTGAAATTAGGCACCTAAAGTCTAGAAAATAATGGATGCAACTTGAGTTTTGGGACAGAGAAGAGTGGGAGTGTTGAGAGTGGACAACTAATAGAAAGATAGATGTCAGATCCAAATACGAATGTACAGATGCAGTGAATTAGGTAATATACCTACACCTAAATTAGTGAGAAAAGATATTTGCTTGGGAAATTCTTCCTATAATTTTTAGTCCTTAATATAATAAAATACTCTTTCTATTAGGGTTGATAATCCTTTGCCTTGCCTTTAAAACTTAAAGGGAAGAAAATTTTTTAGCATCTCCAACAAAATGTCACTTGGTACGTTTATAAAAATGATCAAACAAGTGAATTATTTACCTGAGAACGAGAAATTTTCCACAAGCATCTAATTACCTTTTTCTAAATCAAATTCCCTGTCAGTGTGTAAATAGTGGTGGCCCTGTAATGATTTGTGGTCTGTTTTGGCTGATTGAATGTGCGGTTAACCTAATGCCCAGTTTTCATTTGCACTTAGGATGGAATTCTATATCCTTCAACAATATATGACCCACCGACTTGTGGCCTTAATGTCTTGTGTGTTTAATGTGACCCACATGTCCTGAGCTGTCCCACTGGCTGTTGGCTATGAAGGACTCTGATACCCTGTTGCTCCCAGTTGGAGTCCCAACATCCCTTAGTTACAGCAGTTGTCTGTCTGATGGCCCTCCTACTTCTTCTGTCACCATTTAACCTCTGGGTTCTGCTCTCCCTTTATATGAATATATTACCATATATGTCTAGTCTATAGTGATGTCATTTGGTGTATGAATTAATAAAGCCTTTGTTAGGGCATGGGTTTTTAAGTCTTGACTCCCGGAAACATTGTTTTAAAATGAACTGTTTCATATGTATTGTGTCTACCCACATCACTAGGCTAAAAAAATCTTATCTATATTGTCTGCCGTTTTCTTGCTGTCCCCTTTCTGTAGGACTTCTGTAACTCTGCTGTCTCCCTTCTGGAAGACTTTGACAACATAATGGTAACACCCCTGCTGTCATTCCTTTTTCTGTCTATTTTTTTTTTTTTAAGTAAATTTTTATAGCATTACTTTTTGAACATCAGAGTGAGAAGCGGGGTATTCTTCCATAGCTGGTAAAAGTTAAGAGTCTTCATTTCACTGTTACTTACTTGGTTTATGTTTGAGACTGTAACACAGAATCATGAATGCATTGACCATGTTCAATTTAATGGGATTTATTTCTGAAAGTTTTTCCCTTTGATTGCCTCATGGTTTTCATCATTTATGTGTACAGTATAGAAACCAATGGACATTCATGGCCTGGGCTTGGGAACATAGACCTGTTTGTGCACCTTCATCTCAGTTCCAGTTTTGAACTCATCTATTCCTGAGCTCTTGCTTCCCTTTGTGGTAATTCACATCATTAGCAGAGGAACGCATGGCATGCTGATTCATAGGCCAGTGCAAGATGACACAAACTGTGTGGTTATGAAACACACCCTTCTCATCACATCCCACTCACTGGCTATTCTGAAATTCTCAACAGAACGCATCATCTCTATTTTCTTTCCGGGACGGAGAAGGTGTTTTTTTTTTGAGCATAGGTCTTGTGCATGCATGTCCTAAGACTTCACCTCTACTGCTTTGCCTGGGCTAGCTAAGCACGCATGTTTTGCATTAAATTACTTATAGGTTTCTGTATCAGGTAGCCAACCCACAACATAAACCCAAGAAGCATTAGAATAAAAAAGAGCACACATCTCAAATGTGAATGTAAGTCAACTTGTTTCGCTGCCAATTTTAATGGTAACATTTTCTTTACGTTGATGAAAATGTCCGTAATTGCATATTCAAGCTTTGAAAATATTTAGGTTATTAAATACTTGTTATGTAGGCAATTTCTTTAATAATTATTCAGCAAAGAAAAGTTTTGGAGACTTCTGAAAAGAATCAATTTTTTTATCAATTTTTCTTGACACTTTGTGGTGTACAGAGAGCGGGTGAGGTTTTTATTTAAAAACTTGAAGTAAACTTGATCAAATTAAAAAGTATTTTGGAGATAGCTTATGTTTGCTGTTGGGCATTTTGTTCAGATGATAATGTAATTTGGATAAAAGAGAATTTGCATCAATCAGTGATTTTACTTTTTTTTTTAATCCAAGTGTTTATCAAGTATTTAAAGTCATAGATTTCTGTGCTTTCTATATTCATTCAAATTAATGGAAATGTATGTATATATTTTTGCTGTCCTTGTCTCCATTCTTATTTTCCTTTAATTTTCTCCAGTATTAAGAATGTAGTAAATGTATATACTCAACCAATCATCTATTCATCACTTATGGGCATATTAAGAATATATTTTAAAAGTTCATTATTGTGTAAGGTGTTTATTTTAGAATAAATCAGTTTGTTCCAGCCATTAATGTTACTGTTAACTGATTCTCAACCAAGTTACATTTTATATAAAAGCATTATAAGAGAATCAAGCATAACTGGTCAGCTGGCTCCCATATTTATAGAATTTTCTCTGTGTCTATTATCCTCAATCAAAATACACCAGTATGATGTGATGACCACAATTTCTGGTTCACACCATGTGTTATTTTAGCCCTGGGCACCATTACTCAGTGTCTTCCAAACTAGTAGTCACAAATAAAATCCTTTCTGCTTGGTGACTCACAAAACATTACCACTGATTTTCAGTGGGGGACCTCTTATTATCCCTAAATCAGCATTATCAGACAGAAAGTCACAAAATCTGGCTGTGGTTTTTTAAAGTACAGTTTGCCTCTCTACTTGAGACACTTAAAACACCATTGAAAAGTTACTAAATAGGGATTTCAAAAATCCGCTGCTAGTGGACTGAGTGAATAGAAAATCCTCGATCTTGAAATGCTGATTGTCGTGCTTTCTGCCAGCTAATTGGAGGCATAATCGATTCTCTTTTAGGAAGAGGTCTTCCCATTTTTTTTTTAGTTGACTGAGGCGGAGTAATTGGTAAATGAAGAATATGAAAATTATGTTACAGGAGGATTTATCAAGAATTTTAAACTTACTGGATGCATTTATTTCCAACTATGTAAAAGGCCTTTAAGTTCAGATACTTTTCTTGTCTGATTACAAATAAAGCATTAAGAGAGAATTGTTCTTATAAAGGCCAGGAAGATGGGTCAGTATTGAATAGCACAGCTTCCTAAGGTTTTAGGGAGTGGAAGTTTAAAAAAAAAAACCGCAGTGGATTTATGTTTCTTATATAGAAGCAAGCCCAAAGCAAAGTGCATAGGTACAAATTAGAGAGACGACATGTAGGAATGCGCCTCAGGTAACAATGTAGAGATGAGTCTGTGTAGTTACCAGAACTTCCCAGTTAACTGTGGTTTATTCCTTTAGCACATCAGGTATCTGAGCCATGGGACCTTGAGCAGGGGCACAACCTGTTGTGCTCTAAGTCAGATGTCAGCTGGCTCGACACAAGTATTTGGTAAAAAAAAAAAAAAAAAAAAAAAGGCCTCCCAGGTTGTCCTTTGGCTCACATAAAAATGCGAAATTTTTAAAAAATGTTCTTTTTAAAAATTAAAAAGATTTTATTTATTTGAAAGAGAGAGAAAGAGAGAGCGTGAGTACAGGGAAGGGGGCAGAGGGAGAAGCAGATCCCCCTTCCCCCAGCAGTGAGCCTGATGCAGGGCTACATCCCAGGACCCTGAGATTGTGACCTGAGCTGAAGGCAGAGGCTTAACTGACTGAGCCACCCAGGTGCCTTAAAACTACGAACTTTACTTTTGGTTGTTTCAGTTAAGCAGAATAAATCTAGAGGGGGAAAGTGAGCTACTTTGCAGATATTAATGCAGGTACAAATAAGTAATCATTAGAATGATAAATCTTAGGTTTTCTCAGTATTTACTGAGCACTTACTATGTGTCAGAAACCATGCTAGAAACTGTTTAAAAATAAAGCTTATAATGTTTTCAGAAAATAACCGGTAAGTGGATTATGTATAACTAAGGGGACCATGTGTCCTCATTTGCCAGGCATGGTCCCACTTTGCACCTCTTGTCCTGGCCTATCCTAGTCTGGATGATACATTATATAGTCTCTTCTTGATTTAATGCAGTAAAACTACCCCCACCAACAAGAAACTTACTAAAGTTGAGTCTTTAGTATCATTGCTTATTCCCATGTTTTGGTCCTTGTTTGGCATTGGTAAATTCTTGCAAGTCACTAAAGGAACTTCTCTTACTCATTCTTTACTCAACACATTCAACTATTTGTACAGTTATTGGTATAATGTGTTTCTAGCATTATCCTGGGGGAAACCAAAAGTAAGGCATTTCAGTTCTGTGGGAGAGACTAGGGTATCTTTCATTCAAGGAAATATGATAATAAAGTTGTGCACAGAATACATGGGGACTATCGGTCAGCTTGGAGCATTTGATTTTCCCAGGAAGGATATTGCAGATCTGAATTATTACTTATTATACTTATATAAGTCAGGAAAAATTGGTGGTAGGAGAGAGCGTAGTATGTTCATAAATAGTTTACCTTGAGACGGAAATGACAGAATGCATGAATTTTACAGTGTAAAAACTATATGTGAGATTTCTTACCCCTTTCTCTGTTTCTTTGAAAGTTAGTGTTTTACCTTACGTGTAAATTTTGTGATTTTTTTAAATGTAAGACAGTTTTAAAATCCTATTTCTTAAGTGTCCATGATTTCAGTTGTTATTTGCCAATAAGAATGTTGCCCATTAACTGAGCTATTTCCCTTATAAGTATTCTAGTTTACTCCACGTGTAAGTCATAGTTCCTTTCGTAGGGTTCTTCAGTAAGCAAAAGAGTGAAGAGTGTGAAAGGTCTTTCTTTATGTTTCTGCGTGCAACTGTCACACACAGATCACATCTTGTTTCTCTCTAAGACAAAACAGGGTGTGGGAATTGTAAACTACTTGTGCATCTCAAGATTTTAACCCAAATATAAATAATTCATTTCTCTTCCTTTCTGTGAAAAGGATAATGTGCAAATATTTGTCCCCATAAAAAAGCAAAATAGTGTGTTTCAGAGACCTTGTAGGGCACTGTCAGGGAGCACTGATTCGAGGAGTGGCATGTAACGATGTGATTGATCTAATGACTCCTTGGCAGTGTTTGGAAGATCAAAGGCCTTTCAGATATTCTGGGAGAAGGAGTTGTAGGTCCCGGGTAGCTATGCCGCCATGGAATGAGTTGGGGATGTTTTCCTTAGACCCAAATAAATACAGACATAATTGTACTTAGATTAATTAGCTAAAACCTGAGGGTATCTTTATAGTCTCCTATTCTGGAAATTTAGATGCTTGTTGAAGCTATTATATGCACTCTCAGAAACTTTTGTTTGGCCCATGGATGGGTGATAGTCACCTTAGGAAATGCCCTCAAGTGATTTTATATGAGGATCAGAGTAAGAATTTTACCATAGAATGTATACATTTGGTTTCAGTAACAAGTCTTAATAGAGATTATCTCTCTTTTTTTATTAGAGTGAGTTGTAGAGGCGCTACGTCACTAAATGATAAGCACCATGCAAAGATTTAAAATATTTCCATTTTTAATATCACTTATGGAGACGTCTTGTCATAATGGCGAGAGCCCTGGCTAAGTTCAGATAATGAATGACTCTGCCAGGTCTGGCTTGGTGAGCTTGCTAACTTGCCTAAGCTCATTGAACCTGTCTTTTTTTCTGAAAAATATGAGTGAGGATGATCCTCCCTTTCTGCAGAGTTCTTGTGAGAAAATGGGAGTAAGACCAAGAAGTCCGATCTCTGGCATAGAATAGATGTTTACTAATTGTTGTTCGCCCTTTAAAACTAAATGTTCAGTTTTCTCTCTGTGAGAAGAGTCTACACTACTTTCCAAGAACATTAAATGGTTTTATATAAGTATAATTTAACACTTTTGAAAAATGAGGTTATCTGTTCTATAAAACAATAGTAATATATTTTGGAGTAAACCCCATTCTTTATAATTAGTAAGTCCTGTAAAAACCTAGGGATGGTTGGAAGCTAGACCTCTTTTTGGGATGATTATTGCAAACTTCCATGAGATAGCTTCTGATACCATAACATAAAACACATACAGCTGCTCTTATAAATATAATTTATATTTTTCAAAGAACAACACATTTATTAAATTAAGACTGGTAAGCAGAATTTAATTGGTTTCATATTGTTCTTCATTAGAATTATATTTGCTCTTGATGTATTACAAGTTTTTATTGATCCTACTCTAATTGATGATTAGTCATAGAAGATACCAAATTCATCTCTTGATGCATGGTTAAATAATTTTTAGATCACTTGAAAAAACTTCATTAAAAAGTCAAAAAATTTGTATGTGGCTCAATACTGTCAGTCCAGAGGGGCATTTATATCGTGGGCTGTAGAGGAAAGCTGTCTCAGAGCCTCTCTGATACGTGGACCATCGATTATTTTGGCTTGTATTTGTGTCTGTGTTACTGTTGGAAACCTCTATAGTCTTTGGAAGAAATAAATTTAATAGTCTCTACACCTAGAGACTTTCTACCTAGAAAGTTGATGAGCTGTTATATTTAATGCAGTTTGGAAATCTCCAAGTTGTATAATCATCTAATAAGATTTGGTGTCATGGGTTATCAGGGTCATTAGCCAGGAGCGCAAATCTTGTGCTTGCTGTTATGATCAAGAGTCCGCCTCGGCTTTGTTTTCCAGGGCCCACCAGGGGACCAGGCTGCTCTCTTTGCTGCACAGGCTCGGCCCTCCCCTCAGCTCCCCCAGTATCCAGGGCTGCAGCAAGCACAGGTATTCGCATTTGCTTTGTCGATTCTGCTGGGATTTTTAATGCTTTTTTTGATGTGGGAAACCAACTAAAAAAGATATTAGCTCTTTATGGGGTCTAGAACGTCATACTTGTGCTTTTAATTGACCTGTCAAAGAAAGCATTACCAGTGATCAACAGGCCTTAGGATTGACTGATTTAAAGAGCACAAAACATTTCAGAAAGTTCTGGAGTTAAAAATATAAATACCTTTCTACTAACGATGATGGCAGATGTTGAAATGCTTCACAGTGCCAGAATACTTATTTTATGTTATAATGAATATTCACGTAATTCATGATTGAATTTATCATATTAAAAGATAGGGTTGCCGAGGAATTATGGTAGAATAAGAAGGTAATTGGCGTTGGAATCAGACCCTTTCGCAATTCCTGGCAACTTACTAGCTGTGTAAATTGTCCACGTTATCCTGTGTCTTGGTTTCCTTCTTGGTAAAATAGACATGAGCATGTGAGGGTTCAAGACAACCTGTGGAACTTGTGTGGCATCGGATCCATGGTAGCCACTCAGCAAATGATAGGCTGGCCTCAGCATACTGCAACTCTTGAGCTGTTTTTTCCTAAAAATCTTGTTGCTTTTGCATCTTTATACTTTTACTCTGTCCCCCTCCTAATTAGGAGCCTGGGGATGCTGACGAGACTGCTAGTGGGGCTAACAGTTCACCCTGTGTCCACAGCTAAACGGCAGTCTTGAGATTGGCTCTCACAGGCACTGAGCCCCACAGCTGGATCCATGCGTGCCCCTGGCTGGAAGTTTATTATTACTCTGTTTTCCAAGTCCGAGCCATTGGACTATTTCAGAGTCTGCTTTTTTGAGGACTGAAGAGCAGACCTCTTCCATTTCAATCAGCATTCCATTCTATACCTTGCAGATAGCCACCCAGCAGAACATCAGGTTTTTCATTTACATTAGGCGTTGAGATTTAGGGGAACGGGCCCTCACATATTAATACTGAATAGGAAAATTAAATATTCAGAGTATTGGTAGTGTGCTGAAAAGGGCTGTAGTCCAACCAGGACTCAAGGATATCGAATAGTCCCCAATTACACCCTTACTGTGGGGTTAAGATATTGTTTTTTTGGTTTTCGTTTTTTGGTAACTGGTAAGTTATTCCAGGAAAATTCATCAGATCCAAGGTGTAGGTGCAGTTATATATCAAGAAAGTGTACTCCATCATTTTAATTTACATTGGACATAGCTTTTCTTTCTAATTTTGGAAATGAAAGTAGTGGTGCTTGGGATCTTTTGAACATTGATATCATCTGTATACTTAAGGTATGGATGCTTGCCTGATTATTTCTATATAGAAACATGTCTTTTGTTCCCTCAAAATAAGCAACTGATTCTAAAACCGATCTCTTAACTGAATGAGGATTCATGTTTTGTTTTGCTTTAAAATTTATTTATTTATCAGAGACAGAGCGAGCGTGAGAGGAGAGAGAGAGAGAGAGAGAGAGAGAGAGAGAGAGAGAGCACGAGCTTGAGTGGGAGGGGCAGAAGAAGAAAGAGTCCCCAGCAGACTCCGTGATGAGCGGGGAGCCCGATGCAGGGCTCAGTCTCATGACCGTGAGATCATGACGTGAGCCGAAACCAAGAGTCGGACACTCAACCAACTGTGCCATCCAGGCGCCCCTTAGTTTGTTTTTTTTAATTGAAATTTCTGATGAATCATAATCTAACCAGTTCATTCTATAGTTTTCTCACTAGCCTCTTACCTCCAGAGTTGTCCTCCTCAAATGTTGAATTAGAAGAACCTTTGGGAACAGTGACTTTCAGGGAACTCCTCCCGGGTTTGTTTTGGCCCCACAGAGCCTAGTGATAGCAAAGTTGGTGGTAAATTGAAACAGTGACTTCTCGTGCCCCCCTGCAGACCATGCCCCAGGGCTATACGATGTACGGAACGCAGATGCCTTTGCAGCAGACCCCACAGCAGCAGGCTGGCGGCATGGTCCTGTCTCCCAACTACAATTCCAGAACCTATCCGGCCGCACATTCCAACCCGGCGCTAATGGAAAGACTCCGACAGATGCAGCAGCAGCCCAGTGGCTACGTTCAGCAGCAGGCATCGCCATACCTGCAACCCTTGACTGGCTCTCAGAGGTGGTACATGTGGAAGTAATGATTGCAATAGTAGACACTCGAATTCTTGTCTTCGTTACACGTTGTCTAGGGCAGGGTGCTTTACGGTTGTTTTTATGAGTGTGCATATTTGCATATAATTTGCATTCTGTCATCTCATTTTTAGTAGCATCCAGTTAGAGGATTAAAATAAGCAGTGCCCCATCTTGTTTATTTCATTCAAGGCCCCTGTAAACTCACATCTGCCACAGTATGGGCGTAATATTTTAGATGGTGCCAGCATGTTAACTCCAGTGTTTTCTGCTCCTTTAAAAAGATTTTTGGCTAAAAATATCTTAAGATGAAAAAATTGCTGATTATAGTTAGCAGTGCTTTACTAGAATATTTTGATTAGAGCGATAAAGCCTGTGATTGCACATGGTGCCCATAAGAGTTGTTTTATTTTAGTTTCTACCTTTTCTGCTTCCGATATGGTTGGCAAAAGAGGATCATGAAAGATTCTTTCTCAGTTCTTGCTGTAATTGAATCCCATAGGCATAGTGCCTGGTGACCACCAGCCATGTGTGGCTATTTATTAAGACTAATTAAAGTTAAAATAAAAATCTAGTTTCTCAGTCACACTAGTCGCATTTTAAGTGTTCGATAACCACATGGGGCCAGGCAAAGCCAACTTTGAAGGTGTGGGACCCATACAGTCACCCGTGAAGTGCACTGCATTTAGAAAGATCCCATGCTTAATGCATTGGTCTGCTGGCACCATCTTGAAAATCCAACCAGTTTTTCATCAAGTAGCCTTATGTTTTTGTTTCACACTGAGACCTAGAAATTATGTCACTGGTCCTGGAGGCCAGTAGCTATCTTACTGGACAGCGCAGCTGTAGAACAGGTTGGGCATTGTGGAAACTTTTGTTGGTTAGCATTGGTCTAGAAGAACTAAGTTTCATGCAAAATTTTACATTATAGCAGACAGCAGCTTAGCTTCCATGTGTCACAATCAGTCGCTGTACGACCTCACCAAGTTGTTACAGCTTGGAAAGTTGGCAGGGTTGATGGTAGCACATTTGAGAAAATAAATAAGATTGGAAAAACATGTGTTGTGTTTATTATTATTCTAATAAGTGGCAGCATAGCATATTGCCTATAAACTTGAACTTCAGAGCTCAGCAGTCCTGGGTTTCAATCCCACCTGTGCTCTTTACTGACTGAATTACTTTGGGAAGTTACTTCTCTAGCTCTCTCTTGTCTCATTTTTAAAATAGGGATAACAAAATGCTAATCGAAACTACACTGAGGTATCACTTCTCATCAGTCAGAATGGCTAATACCAAAAAGACAAATGACAGGTGTTGGCAAGGATGTGGAGAAAAAGGGAATGCTTGTGGTCTGAGGGCAGTGATGTGAATGGGTGCAGCCTATGGAAAACAGTATGGAGGTTTCTCAAAAAAAAAAATTGAATTGCCATATGATCCAATAATTCCATAGCTGGGTATTTACCCAAAGAAAGCAAAGCCACTAATTTAAAGGGATACATGACCCCTGTGTATATTGCAGCATTATTTACAATAGCCAAGCTATGGAGGCAGGCCAGGTATCCGTCAAAAGATGAATGGATAAAGAAGATGTCATGTATATATAGAATGGACTATTAGCCATAAAAAGGAATGAGTTCTCACCATTCATGGCAACACAGAGCTAGAAAGTATAATGCTAATTGAAATAAGTCAGTCAGAGAGAGACAGATACCATAAGACTTCACTGATAAGTGGAATCTAAGGAACAAAACAATAAACAAACAAAAAATAGAAACAGACTAATACATAGAACAAACTGGTGGTTGCCAGAGGGAAAAGAGCAGAGAGATGGGCAAAATAAGTGAAGGGGATTACAAAGTACAGATTTCTTTGGGGATGAAAAGTAAAGCATAGGGAATGCAGTCAATACCATTGTACTTTGTAGGGTGACAAGTGGTAACTATACTTATCATGGTGAGCATTTCATAATGTAGAGAATTATTGAATCTTACCCACTCACTCTTTAACTAGAGGTCATGCAATTTGAATGCAAAATTTCTTATATGTATTTAAAAAAAAACAAAAACAAAATTGAGCTGTTTCTTATTTCCAGATCCCTGTCCAGAATACAAATGTCGACTATCTTTCAACTAAAAGTTTTAAATGGGGATAATAAAACCGCTGACCTCAAACTGTTGCGGTGGGGAGTAATAATACATTTCAGACTCTTATCTCTTACTACCACTGTGCCTTCTCCAGAGTAAATGCTCAAATAATGTCACTTATTATTAAAAACCATTAAAATATTTTTTTAAGTAATTTAAACATTGCAATTTTATCTCAAGTAGTAAGCATGCTTTCTGTCCTTTGTCCGGTGACTCCGTCTCTCGCTGGGAATCTAGATTATCTTAATCACTGGTCTGTACTACATGTGAATTGTACAATTGAGTGCTGAACATGGTCGTTTCTTTGTGAATGTGCATAATGTGTGCCAGTGGCATGGATTCAAAATAGGACAGTTTGCCTGGGTGTGAAACCAACCTGTGTTATTTTTTCGCCAGACTGAATCATCAGTCCCTTCAGCAGAGCCCTCTGGTAGGTGGGGGAATCGATGCGGTGCTGACTTCCACACATCCAAGCCTTCCCTCCGTGCCCCTGCCTCAGGACCCGATGCGACCCAGGCAGCCACAGGTTCGACAGCATCAGAGGCTCCTCCAGGTCCGTGGCTGGCGGGGAGGGCAATGCATGAGGGGTGCTCGGTAGTCCTAAGAAACAAGAGGCGCTCTAAAGAAGCTTTCATTTCCAAGTTCTAAGGAACCCCGTGTAGTTGACCCTAGGAGCTCAACTGGGGTAATTTAGTTCCAGCTTGTCCAGGGTCTTCCTTTCTCCGTGCTTTGTGCCAGGTTACGGGCGAGAGGGTACATTCTGCAGAATATCTTTCCCCTTTCACAGAAGTTCAGGAGAGGGTAACTGGCTGCCTTTATCTTAATAGCGTAAGTGTCAGCTCACCCACTCACCATTTATTTACAGGCCGGGCAATTTGAATGCAAATTTCTTCTGTGTGTCTGAAAACAAACAAAACCAAAAGTGAGCTGTCCACAGCTTTCCCGGAGAGGTCTCTCTGTAATCCAAGAAAGTTATCTCTGACATTTCTGGGTCCGATTTAAGCTGTGATGTTGGAGTGACATAGGGAGGATGTTTCATCTTGTCTCTGGGTCTCCTTCATTTATTTGATATAAATATTTAAGTACCTTGGATAAAAGATTCCTCTTCTCGACACTTTCTTGCTTCTAACTTACTCGTTTAGGAAATAGAGGCTGTGATTACCTGTTCCATTTGTCTGCGTTCTTAGCGAGTCTGTCCTATGTTATTAGACTGGGTTTTGTCTGGTAAGTCTGTACAGTGGACTCTTAGCAGTAACTCCTGTTGAGATTCACCGTCATTTTATGTGTCACTAAGAAAGACATAAAAACACCACCGAAATGGGGAGTCCAGTAGAACTGGGGTACCCAGAGCTATACTCTTAGAACGAGTTCAGTAACACTGTCATGCGGAAAGGAACAGCAGTGTAATATGCATGTCTCAACCTTGACCCTGGTTGGAGGGAATGAGAAATACCTCCCCTGAGAATGTGAACCACAAGTTCAAGTGGGTTTGAGGTCTGAATTCAGTGTGATCCCAAAAGTCCTAGGTGACAGTACCCCCAGGTGGTAGGCAGAAACCAATACAAATCCTCCAGAAAAATGGGTTTTACAATTATACAGTATCATTAGTTATAAGATGCTACTGGTTGCATCTCAATTTGTGGTAAGAGGTCAGTAAGAATTCCATGTGTAGTAAGAGTTTAATAGGAAAATACAAAAAAAAGACTCATTTGGTAATATTATTAAGAATAGTCATAGTGATATTTTCATGAATAATTTTGTCTCAGGTTCTGAGAATATGTTTCAGAACTTAATAGAACTGATACCTATATTTCCCTCTGTTTTAAGTGTCTCATTTCTAAATCACAAAGGGAAGTTACTACATTATTTATTTACTACTTCCGGTCTTATATTGGTTTTCAAGGCTGAAAATTTTGGAAGTGTTTTTTTTATTGGTTAATATGTACTTTTTTTTTTAATCCCAAGTAGCATAATATGCCCTTCTGGTAATTTTTTCAGTACTATAAATTCCCTGGAGATAAAGAAAAGGGATTTGCTTCTGCCTCAGGATTATACTTACTCTTTTCTTGGTGACTGTCTACCTCCATAAACGAACAAACTGATAAATATGAGGTTAGGATGGATATTTCTTGGAAGAATTCACTGAGTGCCAAATGAAGAGTTGGCTCTGTATTGCAGTCGTTATGATCCCAGTCCCACTTGCATTGTCCCAGTTGGGAGTGACCCTGCCCAGGCCTCCTGCTGGGATTCCATATCATGAGTGTTGGCACTTAGTGGGAAATACCACCCGGTAATAGTATTTATTACCTTGCTCTAAAGAAGACAAATAATTTGGGAGATATACGCCAACCAAGTTGGAAATGCAGATGATGAAAAGAAGTCCAGCATTGTCATCATCAGGAGGAAGTGCCTGGGTGGACACATTGAAGGTCATGGGGACAAACCACCTATTAATATTTTCCTTTCCTCTGTGTCCCACAAAGTGGATGAGTAATGTGTGTTTCTTCTGTGACTTGGAAGTCTTTTCTGAGGGCTCTTTCTTTATGCCAACTCTGTCACTGACATAATTTGTTTTTATGCTGGTAATTTTTGCCAGAACTTTCCACATTTACATCTTCCTCTTAAAAAAATATTCTTATCTTCAAGAATTACTCCTCTTCTTTTTCCTGTTTTTCCTCCTTTAAGAAGTCTATATTTTTTTTTAAAAAAATTAATCTTCAAGAGTTCATCCAGATGTCGTAGGGACTAAATAGGTAATTACTTAGTAGTCCTTTCCCAACCTGCCTGTATAAGATAGGATAAAGTATGTGCAGGAGCAGACAACATGAAAAGTGTTAAAATAATAAGTGTAAAGGATGTCTCTGGACAGCAGAGGGCAGTATACACAGTGAACACTGTGACAACAGAAGGAAGAGCTCTTTGGGGTTGTGGTGGTCCAAGAAGCCTACAAAGAGAACAGATTTAGGTCTTGTCCTTGAAAGATGAATAATGTTTGTCAGGACAAAGATGCAGGAGATAGGTGTATATCATTTTTGTTGCAACAACATAATTAGAAAAAGGTATATAGGGGGAGGGAGGAGATTGGAATATATTACCCTCTCTGTTTAAATGTCTAATCCTTTTCTCTTTCTTTCCAGATGCAGCAACCCCCCCAGCCCCAGCAGCCCCCACAGCCCCAGAGTCAGACCCTTGGTCTTCAAGCGATGCAGCCCCAGCAGCCTTTGGTAAGGAGACCGATGTTTTGGAACCAAACATGTGGGGTTCTTCTTTAAAGGCAGGTTGCATTTTTTATCCCATAATATTGTCTGTTAAGAATTGAAGTAGCTTAAATGTACACTTGCAAATTTTCCCTAGAAGTTTTATCAGAGTAGGATATTTGTTTTCACAGAAACATATAAATAAATATTGGGGTTCAGTAAGTTACACTGTTTTTCCTCTTCAAATTTTTTCAGATTTTTCCATGGACTAAAATGTTTATGTTGAGACACCAATTTTTTTTCTAGACAATGCTAAAATGATAATTTACCTATTAGAGTTTTTACTATAATTTCAAAAAAACATAAGTGTGTTTTCTAAAATATTATCTTTACTGACATAAAAAAAACCCTCTAATTTCAGCCAGTTATTTTCTGTAAGAATTTTCACATAATTCTTCATCATGTAATTAACTTCCTTAGCTTTGTAAGTCAGATTTTGAAAATATTAAGTGTATAGCATCAGTGTTTTCTGAACCACAATAATTTATAACATCCCTTACTTTTCCAAGTGCCATATCTCTGCTTTACATTTTTCTTTAAATTGCCTCTTTTTCTATTTACTTAAGTATATTCTAAAAAGAAGAATTTTTACTACTGCCATCAATGGTCACATCGCCTACCACACACTGGAATTATCTGTAAAAATAAATACACTGAGTGTAACCGAATGACGTGAGTTGCGTGAACAAGTACTACCTAACAGGAGCTGGCTTGCTGCACTTTGGGAATCCCTGGTATAGACCGTCTTCAGGACAGGAGTAGGAAGATAGGTGGTTTCACAACTTCTGCAGTAAGGGAGGACGAACAGAGCCAGGGCTGGGGTACATCAGGAGAGATCGGATCCATAGAGCCGGGTGATAAAGGACAGGTCGTGCCCAAATCGGCTGACAGTGGAGAATCAGCAACTGAAATAGGGCATCTCGATGCATTTTACAAGCCTCTGCCTTGGCTGGTTTGGCCCCATTAGTAAGGAAGTCCCTCTTTACCACGAATCTATTTTTTTTTTTTTTTTGGTTATATCTGTGACGTCTATTGTAGTGCATCTTAAAAATCCTTTCTCAAGTGGAGGCAGTATGGAAACATTCACAGACAGCCTACACTCTTCATCATCAGCAGTGAATTAGCAGGGATGGCTTGACTCACAGATGTGGCAGGGACCCCTCGGGATAGGATACTGCTACGTCACCCTAGCATCTCTACCTAAGAACAAGATATAATTCTAGTTTGAAGTAATTTCAAACTAACAGAAGAATTAAAGAATAATACAATTACTATAAATCCTCTTCCCAGATTCACTAATTACATTTTGTCACATTTCCTTTATTATTCTTTCTACACACACACACACACACACACACTTTTCCCCCCCCAGTCTGTACATATGAGTAAGTTGCAGACTTATGCCTCTTAAATCAGCACTATTTTAGTTGCTTTATAATGTAACATATAAGAAGTACATAAAATATTAGATGTATTACATCATTTTATTCTTAGAGAATCGTGCTATAGAAACACAGATGAATATTGCTATCAAGTGCCAGAAATGTAAAGATTATATTGGGTAGGGCAAAAAATAAATGAATGAATGAATAAATAAATATTTCATTCTGTCATGAAGTTAAACTCATAGGACTGGGGTGGAAATTGTTTTTAAACTTTCTAATTATAATTTTTAACTATAAACTTCTTAATTATAATTTGAAGCATAGGATCGGCTTTTGCAGAGGTGAGAAGAGACTAGCCCCATGTTCCACTACAATGAAAACATATCGAATATAAAGGAATTTAACTTCTTTCTATTTATCTAATAGTTTCATAAATACTTCATTTATTACATGTAAAGACTATTGCAGAGGTGAGAAGAGACTAGCCCCATGTTCCACTAGAATGAAAACATACCTAATATAAGGGAATTTAATTTCTTTCTATTTATCTAATAGTTTCATAAATATTTCATTTTATTATGTGTAAAGATTATATATATCAGATTTATTCATTTTTGACCTCTAAAACAGTTTTGAAGTTTTTAATGTCGTACGTTGTACTTTACTCACTAGCTTAAAATACAACCCTGGAATTGATCAGGTTAGTCAAAACATGGCTCATGATTTCTTCCACTGTGCTCACAGTAAAGTAATTTCAGAGAAACAAAAAGCTTCATTACAACAGTCTTAATGGTTAGTAAAATCCACAGTAGGCTTTTATCTGGTCTTTTTTGGTTTTTTTTTGAGCCGAAGTCTTTTTTTAAAGGCTATTTTGGACGCATAAATCTTATTTTTATATTTAGAACACTGTATTGCAATCTAGACAGCAATTATTTTTACAAAGGCAGAAATATTGTTATGTCATAGTCTTAGGATAGGCTAGGAAATTAAAAATATCACTTAGAGGAACAGGTTTCAGAATTAGAAGTTAAAGGGATAGTCAGGGATCTTGGAGTTTTACATTATATAATTTGTTCTTTTTTCAGCATACTTTTATTCAGAATACTTCTATGTACTTTTAAGCTTATTAGCATAGTCTGCATGTTTGTAATGTTATATAGCTATTAAGTCAGTCCGCTGTATTCTTCTGTTATTACTTGCTTAACACCCCACCTACTACTGCTGAACATTGGTACCGTTTCCAATTTCACAAATAATACTGCTAAGGATATTTTGATAGATACCCTATTTCTCTTTTTTTCTGTTTTGTTTCGGTTTTGTTCTTACAATAAAAGAAAACAGAAGCATAACAATAAAGTTATTTCTAATTGTGTATCTTCAGAACAGCAGTAGCAGGAAGCCTTTGCATAAATATTAAGAAGAAAATTGTATCTCTTATAATTTCCTAAAATGTGATATCGTTTCTTGGCTGGAAACTGAGCAGTAAGCTGGCTCTGGAAGAGAAGTCAGCTCTGACTCATTTGGAGTTCTGAGTCACGCCGTGTCAGGGGAGAAGTGGTATTTGGTCACACAGCCACCACCTTCCCTGTGACTTGGCCCACAGCTGTGGGGTGACATCCAGCAGTCAGTTCAGCTGGTGCTTGTGTGTTCTGTGCAGTAGAGGCCAGCACTGGAGGTTATGAGCACACTAATGAAGTGCCCAGCGTGCTCCCTGCCCCCAGGCAGCTTAGGATCCCGGGAAACCATTGAACGGTGGCTCGGCACGTGGGAAGCAGGAGAAGGAGTGGAGAAGCAAGGGCTCCTGTAACACAAACTGGGGGCCTAAACAACAGAAACATGTTATCTCACAGCTCTGGAGGCTGGGAGTCTTAAGCGCAAGGCGGGGGCAGAGTTGGTTCCTTCTGGAGGCCACGAGGGAGATATCTGCTCCCGACCACCCCCTGTCGCTTCTTGTGGTCTGCTGGTGATGATGATCTTGGCCTTTCCTCGGTTCATCAAAACAAACGTGATCTGCACCTTCATCCTCTCATGATGTTCTCGCTGTTAATGTGTGTTTGTGTCCCACTGTCCCTTCTTTGTAAGAGCACCAGTCACAGTGGGTCGGGTCCAGTCCTCATGATCTCATTTTAACCGGATTATCCCTGTAAAGACCCTCTCTCCAAATAAGGTCATAGGGGATGCCAACAAGGCTTTTCGGGACCACATAAGTCAGCCCATTAACGGAGGTCAGGAAGGGTAACGAGAAGCTCAGGAAGCCTTGTTGGAGGAAGTTGAATGCAGTGGACCTGGAAAGGCAGTGGGGTCTTTGAGTGCTCGTTGTCCCCTGGTCGACAGCAGGGACACTGGGCACAGGGCTTATTGACACCCACATGGGCAGGTTGGTCCCCGCTCTCAGAAGTGAGCCAACAGAAATTGGTGCTTTTTTCAAAACGCATCTTCAGAAAGCAGCTTTTCCGTGCAAAGAGGAAGAAATTGTTAAAGGCCCATGCTTACGCATTAAATGTGGTGTCAGCTTACTATCAGTGCCTGTGTTCTCATGTGCTTACTTAAGTCGCTGGAGAACTATATTTGGCTTTTTTAGTTCTGACCTAAATTATAGTTCTTGACTTGAAAAAATACCTTTAAAGTTTTTGAGTTATAATGATTAACTCTTAACTAAATATATTAACAGGCTGTGATCTTTTCTTTAAAGCTGCTTTTTTAGCTTTTAAAGCTTTAAAGAAGCTTTAAAAAGTTGGCTTTTTAAGTTATTTGATCCTTGCTTCAGTATCACATTATATTGAACATAATGCCTTACAAAAATATGCATAATAGAAGCAGTAGTTACTTAAATGATCGTGTTAATTTGTAGCCAGAGATTGTGTGTGAAATTGTCCTATAATCTTCCTAAAAAAATTCATATGTTCCATTCAGAGAAATTGTGAGAAAATTTTCCAGTGCCTCTAGAATTCAAACTTAGCCAGATAGTATTTTTTCTTTTTCAAATGGAAAAAATTAGTTGAGAGAAGTTTACTGAGTCATGTCACTTTCTTCTGCATGAATTTGGACATTTAATTTTTCCCCCCCTTTTGAAGGGAAAGGAGGAGTAATTTTTAGATGGATAATAGGGATGACATTCGTAGGAGATTTCTGATAACAGGACAGATAGATTTTTTTTTCCACTAAAAAAACAGCTGCATGCAAGTTTCTAGTGCGATTGCAATAAATGCCAAGTCCTCTGAAATCTATTGGTCCCGGTCCTTTCTGAGCGTGCCACCTTGCAAATGCCCGTGTCTAAGCATGCGTCCTTCTGTCCAGGCGCTCAGTGGAGGGGTCCGTGCAGTTCCACAGTCTTACTGATGAAGGGTTGCATTCTGACCATCGGAGGAGCCCACAGCTCTCCGCACTCTCTCAGTTGGCGGCGCAGGTTTCAGATAAGTGTTGCCTTGGTGCTTTGTCCTTTGCTCACCTGTAGTGTGCTCCCAGCTTTAGGACACAGCTTCAGGAGGCAGGAGCAGTGCTGCACTTACTTTGGTGTACCTATAGCCCCAAAACGTGCCTGGATTTGGCTAACCATTGTTGAATAACTTGTCTGTTGGATGTACTCGCAGCGAAGGAACAGAAGCCCCACACGGGATCCGTAAATAAAGGAAAAAGACGGTGCAGAAGGCAGGAGCTCGAAACCAGGCGTGAGGCAGGGTGATGGCCCACCTCGAACTCCTCGGCCCTGCTGTGGCTTGGTGCCAGCTGCTGCTGCAGAGAAGGGCCCCAGGAAGCCAGCTTTACGGAGACAGAAGGGATTCGGTGGCATTTATTTAAATAGAAATTACTAGCCCAGAGATGCATTTTGCCTTAATAATGAGTGAGCAGGACATTAAATATTCTTGAATAAGCACGTGTTGTCAAAATAGGGATTTAGGGATTAGTCCAAATACAGCATGATAAATTTTTGAGTTACTGTTTAGAGTTCGGCAGAGCCCGCGTTTAGTGGGGAGTAGCTCTGCTCTGTGGGCTGGGCGGCTGTACTCGACAGACACTGCCGAGCTCTGTGCTTTGTCCTGTGCTTGCAGCAGGAGCGTGCTACCGCTCCGGTCCCAAGAAGAGCAAAATCCGGAGTACTCGGGAGAGAAGCAGTTGTCACATGACACCGCATTCGATAGTAAAGGCACCTCCACTGGATACGAGAGCAGTGATCTGCTCCTGAGGTTCCTAAGGGGGGACGGAAGCACTGGAGCTGATCTTTGAAGGACAAGCAGATTTTTAGGAGTTTGTAGGGTAGGATGAAGGCGGAAGGAAGATTTCCTAGGAGGAAGGATTAACATTTGCAGAGGCATGGAGGTAAGCAAAATGGTGAACATCTCCAGTATGGATAGAGCCCAGAAAAATCTTTCCTCTTGACTTACCAGATTTCAGGAGGAAAGGTTAAACACGCACAGATTGTGGTTTGTAGATTTATTTTACTTCTAGTAAGTCTCAGTTGTCCCATGTACTGACCTGTTGTGGTAAATTAAAGGTTCCAGCTCCCACTACAGGGATGATTCCAGAATCTAGCCATGCATCAGACCCCTTAGGGGAGCCATTCGAAAATAGAGATTTCTAGCACATTCGCCCCCAGAAGTTTTAGCTCAGGAAGTCTGGGGAAGAGCCTAAGAGGATTAATCTTTAAATTTTCCTGATGGCTTTATGCTTCTTCAGCCAGTTTTTTGCAGGAGCTCAGTGACTTGATTTGAAATGTTCCCCAGTGGGGAGCTGGCGGCATGCTCTCTTTCCCCGGCTCTAGGTGCTCCAGGGCCCAGGGAAATCGTAAATCAGGTCTCTTACCTGCTGATGTTCACATACAGGTGGAAGCAAGGTAAATTTTGTATCAGAGTGGCCTTGAGAGAAACAGATGAAGGAAAACACCACAACTGAGGAGACTATGGACTGCAGCCGTATTCGGGGGGCGGGGGGCATGCTGAAAGAAACTGGCCTCAGTTTTTGGCCTTGGAACCAGTTCTTAATCAAAAATTACTGTGGACCCAAAGAGCTTTTGCGTGTCTATTAATATTTACTGTGTTAGAAATTAAAACAAGTATTACCAATATTTACTGATATATTTAAAAGTCTCGTTAGATTTTAACCAGAAATAACACTTTTATGAATAATGAATATAAAAATATTTTTCAAAATAAAAAATTAGTGAGAAGAATGACATTGTTTACATTTTTGAGAATTTGTTTGAATAAATCGAAGACATTGTTTATTGTATATAGCTTCAGAAAAAAATGCGTTGTATACTCCTGAGACAAGGAGAGGGAGAACAACTAATGCCTTAGTATTATTACAAAAATGGTTTTGACTTTGCAGATCCCCCCTAATAGTCTTGGGGTCCCCTGGAGGATATCCTCTCTTCAGACCACCCAGCAGAGCACCTGCCACCTGCCAGCATGTGTGGTTGTACTTACACACTTGTGCACACGAGCTTCCTATGTATTAGTTACTGCCTAGGTTCCTCAAAATACAGACCTGAGGGGCTCACTACCATGTTTCATTCTTTGAATTACTCTCTTTGGAGCAAATTTTATTTTATTTTATTTTTTTTAAAGATTTTCATTTATTTATTTGACAGGAGAGAGACCACAAGTAGAGAGGCAGGCAAAGAGAGGGGGAAGCAGGCTCCCCGCCGAGCAGAGAGCCCAATGCGGGGCTTGATCCCAGGACCCCGAGATCACTACCCGAGCCGAAGGCAGAGGCTTTAACCCATGAGCCACCCAGGCGCCCCTCTTTGGAGCAAATTTTAAATAAGCCTAAAAGAAGACAGCTAAGTATCTGTTGAGTGAATAAATGTTAGATATTTATGCACTGTGTACCTTAATATGTTAGTTAATAAAGTGATAAGATTACATTGAGCACCTTGTGGCTCAGTCAGTTAAGCATCTGCCTTTAGCTCAGGTTATAATCCCAGGGTCTTGGGATTGAGCCCCGCATGAGGCTTCCTGCTCACTGGGGAGTCCACTTCTCCCTCTGCCTCTGCCCTTCTCCCTGGTTGTGTGCACATGCACACACTCTCTAATAACTGAAGTTTTTAACAAAAATAAGATTAGACATCCTTGAAACCCACCGTTTAGAATCTGTGATTATTTCCAAGTAAATTAATATTTTGAAGGTGGTATTCCCAATTAAAGACAGCACTGGATCGCAGTTAAGGTAGGAAGTTCTTTTTTTTTTTTTTAAGATTTTATTTATTCATTTATTCATTCATTTATTTATTAGAGAGAGAGAGAGAGAGATCACAAGTAGGCAGAGAGGCAGGCAGAGAGAGAGCCAGATGCGGGGCTCAATCCCAGGACCCTGAGATCATGACCTGAGTTGAAGGCAGTGGCTTAATCCTCTAAGCCACCCAGGCGTCCCAAGGAAGGAAGTTCTGAATGCACAAGGCTTTGTTTGAATCCCTGCCCCATTACTTACAGGGATCATGGGGAAGCGACTGAACATTGTGGAGTCTTGGTTCCCTCAGCTGTAAAAGGAGAGTAATCATAGTAAAGGTTCACAATCCTTTATATTCATTTCTAAAATTCAAACTGAACTAACATTTTGAAATGGCAATTTTATTTGTAACCTGGCTGATCTGAACAGACCTTAGTCCTTTTTCATTTATTCTGCCTGATAGGACTAGTTGTGTGTTTTGCTGCAGAAATTTAGTGTCTGATTATGTAGTACTGTCTTAGGACTTGGTCAGTCTGTATACTATGGATGTGTGATAGGAAATCATATACAAGGACTGTGGATAAAGGATTGAGGGTAGGTATTTCCTGGTCAGGCTTAAATGGGCTGATGTATACACACAGTGTCTAGAACACTGCTGAGTACATGGTAGCATATTTGGTTTTGTTAAATAGGTAGTATTTCCAAATAAACATAGAAACCACTGAATGGAAAAGAAAGCACTTTATTTTACTAACATTTCCACATGAATGAAAGGTGGAGTTTTTCCCCCTTTATTTTCCCTCTTGATTTGGGCAATAGAAAGAAAACAAAACAAACTGAAAAACGGGCAAGGTGCTGTTTTTCTGCTTTGTATCAGAGAAAATAGTAGCACTGGCTGACCTTCATCCAGCATCCCACGGGAGGGCATACTCCCAAGTGGGTCCTGGACAGAGGCCACTGCTCTGCCTCACCCGGTTCTCGTCTCCATCCATACCCGGCAAGGCCTGTGGTGCTGGAACAGATCCTCCCGTCAGAGCTTTCACGTGGCCAAGGAAAATGGTTCATGATGGCATGGTCCTAACTAGCCAGCTGCCGAAGGAGGAGATAACGAGGAGATCTGAGCTCTGGGGTCACCCCTGGAGTGGACTCCTTCACCATGCCTCTTCCAAGAAATGTGAAGTGACCACCCGGAGAGTGGGATTTTGCATGGATTGGGCACTTCAGATGCTCCCCAGGTGTACATCGGGGTGCAGATGAAAATTCACATACGCCCGCCGGGCTTGGCACTTTGATGGGAGGCGTGGGCGGTGTGTTGCCGACCAAGCCCAGCAGGTTGTCCCTGTCCTCATCTGTGCCGGGCTGTGCAGGCTGACTGCCGTCCTGTCTTCTGTCGTATTTCCAGTTCCCCAGGCAAGGCTTGCAGCAGACCCAGCAGCAGCAGCAGACGGCGGCCCTGGTGCGGCAGCTCCAGAAGCAGCTTTCTAGTAAGTACCCCTCGTCGCAGAACACATGGCTCCCCAGACAAGCGAGCAGAACACACGTGGTGGCTTCTTGAACACCGCACTGTCTTCCTTCAGGACCATTTTCATCTTCATTTGAGTCTAGGCCGGCTTGGCTTGGCTCGATTGGGTTTGGGTTTAAATGCTACTGCTACGCCCCTCTCCCCCCGCCGCTGCAAAGTCCTGTTTGTTGTTGTTGTTGTTGTTGTTTGTTTTTGAGTTCAGTGAAAATGTTTTCCACTTGCTTCCATCTGAACCTGGAAATGTTTCTTTTCATGGAGGAGACCCATGGGGGCAGTGCAGGTACCGTTTTTATCAAGCTGGGAGGTTTGGAGACCAACCCGGCTGATGCCCTCAAGCGTGCTGACGAAGGAGGTGGCCTCCCAGCGTCTCCCGTCCAGGAAGGCCAGCCTAGGCCTGTGTCCTGGTCACTAGGGCCGGGACTGTTCTTGCCACTGCACCGTCCCGTCCTTCTGACAACAGTGCAGAGAGCTCATGACCTGCTAAACCACGGGCAGCAGAGCCCGGCACTTTGTCTTCAGTAATTTTGCCGGCTGTGCTGGTGTGATTTTTTTTTTTTTTTTAAATTGTGCTCTTTATCTAGAGCGATGCCAACAACCCATTCCAGAACATCTCTTCTAGAGGCCGCCTGTGTGCTCTCATGATTTGAATTCCCCCGCCGCTGCTGTTACAGAAGATCTTTTTTAGAATTGGGAACCAGCCTCCTGTGATGCAAAGGATATTGGCCTGGGAGTTGGGAAGTCTGAATTCAGTGCCAACTCTACCACTATTGTCTGGGTCGTGTGCTTGTTCACCCATGCACTGAGGAGACTAGCGTCCCTGAGTATGTGCTTTGGAGGTACGGAGTGAAGGCCAGCTAGTCCTGAAGACAGCTGTGTGACTCTGGTAGGACCCTGTCAGGAGGAGGGTCCGTTAGGACTGAGGGGCACTGGGGTTTGGTCTTAATTTTCTGCCTGGCTGCCGGCTGTGTCCATTTCCTGGCAGAGGGAACGCCCCTCATAGACCTTGTGTCTCTACCAGGGCCTGACGGAGGTCTTTTTTTGTTGTTCTTTTTCTTTCTTTTCTTTAAAAACATGCCGCTCGTTTAGCCTCATTTCATTTGTTAAATCATTTAAATTGGTCTTTTCTAACTGCTGCTCAGTAGCTGTTGTCTGTTATACGCGTGGTTAGACTTCCATTGTTGTCTTTGAGAGTTTGTACTTTCTTGTGGCTAAAGAGAGAACATAATTTTAAGGCAGAGACAACATGCTTAGATTTTAGATTTTTTTCTAGTGTTGAGAAGTAAGTACCTATGACTTTTATGCAGTGGCACCAGTTTTGGGAATGTATCTACTATTTCCTGTTTCCCAGAGCTCATGATATGCAGTTTTTAAATTTTATTTATTTATTTTTTAATCTGTCATTTATGGAGCACTTTCTTGGACCCAGGCACTGTGACTTTACATAGATTAATGCACTTAATTGCTAAACCGCCCCATGAGCAAAGGTATTACTATTCCCATACCATAGGTGAGGAAACAGCTAAAGAACAGGGAGATTGACTCATCTGCACAAGATTATTCAGCTGAAAGTAAGGGGCAGAGTTGGGACTTGAATTCAGACGGTCATCTTCCGGAGCCTTCCTCTTAACCGCACTATACTCTGCTCCCTGATATTAGTAGTTATGCCAGCCTCCTCTGTTGAACTGCACACTGCACAACTCCAGGGGACTCCTTTTGTATCATCACTTATATGAATGGAGCCTCTGGATTGGAATAGTCCTACCGGAGTTGGGGAAGCAATAGTTATTTCTAAGTCCCTATCATTTTTTGTGATGCCTACTATTCTTTAGGTTTTTTGTGTGTGTTTGTGTGTGCGTGCACACGCTTCCACACATGTACATATACGCATAGGCACACACCTGAATAGCCACTGTCACACGTGTAGACATCCTTACACACTTCTCTTACATATCTTGTATGGCCATCTGTAGACAATTACCCTGTTTCATGCCACTTCTCTCACTATAATGTCTGTATTCTGGTTTTATAAAAGTTTTGAGAACTTTAATACTTAGAGGAGTCCTTTTGTATGTTAGTATTGAGTTGTTTCTTAGTTGAGACACCAAGGCTTTCGAGGGGCTGGTTACATCCACGGGCTTTGTGCTGGCTGCTGTAGGACTCTGAAGGGAGCCGGTGCCCCTGTGGAATGCATGCAGTTACGGTGTTTGGACCTTCCCGTTCAGGTTCCCGCGCTAGCGGGCACTCCTTGGCCGGTCAGTGTGTTCTCCTGGTCTTGAGGCTGGTACGGAGAACAGTGACAAGAGGGTAGCATCTACCTGTGACATAATTTTGCATCTGCAATTTTATTTGAATTTATTTTTCCCATTAGGTAACCAGCCACAGCAAGGAGTGACTCCCTATGGGCATCCATCACACTTCTGAATCTGGAAGAGGACAAGACATAAAGTTTTATGTTTGCACTGAAAAATAGAAAATCAGATTTAATGCATCAGTCATCTTTGGAAATGTCCCTTTGTTCTTTCCTTTCTTTGAAGTTTTATTTTGTGCTACATTTCATATAGAGGTATATAAAACAAAAAGAAAAGGAGGAAGTGTGGTTTGGGGTTTTTTGGTTAAATTCAACTTTAAAGTAGGTATGAAAATGTGGATCATGTGGGCCTACTCCAGGAAGAACGTGGTAGCAGATCTTTTGAAATTGGTGCTTTTTTTTGAATCTC
>CM052799.1:94844691-94895309 GCA_028533885.1 Nasua narica
TTGAAATGTTTGTAATTTCATAAGCACTTTATAAACTTTGTTCTTATTTATGTAGGATTTTTCTTTGCTTTTGTTGTGGTCAAAAGGTGCTGAAACAGATTGTTGCTTAGTGCTTAAACTTCTTAGACCAAGAACTTCAACCCAGGCTTCTGTGAGAGCCACCCTCAGATACATGGAAGCCTCTTAGAAGTAGCTGTACTCGAATGTGTTTTCAGTGGCGAGAGCATCGACCAGAGTCTTTGTGGAGGTACAACATGTCAATTCTAAAGGCCCGAACGAACCACGGTGGAATTGTTCCAACTATTCATTGCCAGATTTGGCAAAAATGACTCTTGGTTCTCCCGAACCTTATGCTAACTTGAGAAAAAAGCAATCTTGCAGCTGGCCTGAGATTCCACAGTGCTCAAGCTTGACGTGGTTTCCAGAGAATCTGGCCCCCGAGTCCAGAAGGCTCTGGTTTTCATAAAGATGTATTTGCTGTTTATTTTGTATGGTAAGTATTTGCTATTTTGAATTTAATTATTAATGTTGGTGTCTGGGTTGTGTATTGCATATACTGTATTTATAAATTGGTGCAAAAAGCACAAGTAAATTATACATCAAATTTATTATAAAGAAATAGTAACTATTTTAACTTTGTTCAAGTATGTGGTAATTTGCTCCTACTAGAGTAAAAAAATACAGTAAATTATTATCAGTTTGTGTAACTTAAGAGTATTCCATATAATATTTTTTTAGATTTAGATGCATAAAATTTTGAATGTGAAAATTGCAGGGCATTTTAAAACATGTGGGGGATATTTTCCCATGTTTTGTGTTAATTCATTTTCTTTTGCCATATGATTTTACATGTAATGTAGTTGAGCATACTGTGAATAGATTTGTCTATAATGAGCAAACCATGTAGAACTACTTTTCTAAAATGTAGCTAGTACAACTTTAGATCATTTCTTTTGCAAATCATTATATAAATAATTTATATCTTCCTAGGTGAGTTACTCATTGCAAAGTTTGACTCATGCAAACGACCTCAAATACATGTCCGCTTACTTTTGCTGTGGCAGCATCCGTGTGAACTGCTTTGTACACTGTGAAATAGTTCCCTCCAGCCTGCTCATTTCATGTTTACTCCGGGCTGGAAAAGACTTTGCCAAAACATTAAAGACCGTTCTTTTCACGAAATTAACATACTCTTATCTGCTTTCAGAAGACAGATCTTTACATTTCAGCTGGTTTTGTATATCAGGTTTTGTTTTTTCTTCCTCTTGAGAATCCTACATAGAGTCCACGAAGTTATTTTTCTTCCAAGTAATCTATCCATATAACGATTGCCTTGGCAAAACAACCGAAATGTGAATGTTGTGCCTAGTGAGTGAGTCCTGTTCCGTCCTGATTTCCTTTTTGAGAATTATTGGTATTTAAAATACCAGTTTTCAGTTTGAACCATATATTTTTATAGTTCAGTATCGCAAACAGCAGTCATATTGTTTCGAGAATGAGTGTTATACTTGCATAGCATTCGTATGCACTTTATATTTTGCATAAGGTAGTGAAATTAATTTATTAATCATTTTGCACATGAAAGCTGTGGGGTATACTTTTTTTCTTGTTGTGTCCTTTTCTTTTCAGGTGACAAACCTAAGTCATGGTAAGGCTCTGTAGTTCAGATTCAATGGAAAGTTGAGGAATAACCTGGGACTGGCTTACCCCTGTGCATTATAAAGAGAACAACTGGAATTTTTAATCTAGTCTTTAGCATATTTACCTATGTAACCCCACATCCTGAGAGGTTTCTTTCTTAGCAAGTGCATTAATTTGCATTAAAACAGTCAAGAGGGAAAACCCTATCTTTTGACAGAACTTGGTAATTTGCTTTTTAAGATAGGAAATTTTCCTAGGATAAAATGGAGACCTCCCTTCCCCTTAAAAATAAGACTTTGAAATTGAATGTAATTGGGCATCAGAATCCCTTAGACAGACCTGTTTACACTCTAGTCTCATTCCTACTAGCGTCCATTTGTCACTCTTATTTACTCCTTTTGGCCTGGAAGTGGAAGGAGGTCATGGTGAGAATGAGTATCCTTTGACCGACCCCTTGTGGCCACAGGGCCCCAGCATCTGAGATGGTAGCAGTCCAGGTCACCTCTTAGGTGGAGCCGGCAGAAAGCCGGTATGACGAAAACACAATGAAGCAAGCTCCCCTGTGTCTCAAACCATCAGCAGGGGCTAAATTGTGTTTTGTGTGTGGAGATATCCGCACAAGACCTATGGCATTTTTTTTTCCACTTTAAATAACTGGCAAATATTTGAATAAATCCTGGATAAATTACACGGGAACATCCCAGCCTCTAGAATTAGAAAAGATCAATCATAATGGCCCCCAAATTCAGTTCGTGTTTAATTACAAAGAGCAACAGTTTGTGTAGGTTGGATCAAATTTTAAGTACAGTGAAACTTCATTATATGCATTTATGTATTCGATTTAGATTTTCCCACTTTCCTCTCCCACAAAGGATTATCACTTAATGAAATAACATGTTCATGAAGCAATGGTTCCTCCTCAGAATATGTTCCTTAAGAAGAGCTCCAAACCAAGGGCGCCTGCGCTCGATTTTGAAGGGAGGAAGTTTCATTGTATTTTTGAAGCCTGATTTTTAATGAGTTTATTTCAATAATGAAGTCATCCATCCCCTTTTCACTTTTTGATGTGTAAGTGTTAAGTTGCTTTTTTACATGTATTTTAAATGCAGTTATTAAAACGTTTTTGCATTCCCCATCAAGGAAAATTTTTAGAGTACACAAAATAGAGAATCATAAAACGGCTCAGAGTTTATTTTCTCTAGGTTTTACTAAAATATTTCTAAACCAGTCACAAAATATCTATACATCAAAATGGTAAATTTACAATCAAGACTGCAAATTTAACTTTTCCATTGTCTCTCTTCTCAGTGCCATGCTTGTAACATTGATAGAAGGTGGACACTAGGCAACTGGTAGTGAAAGAAAAAAGCCCATTCTTTAATGAAGAATTCAGATACATTAGCTATTTGTTATTTTATGGTGGACAGTTTTACCTTAATGTTCATTGTTATTTGTTGGCAAAATAAAAGTGCCTTAAGTTAAAAGTTTGTTTGGAGATCAATTAACGAAATCACTATCAGTCATACTGCATTGATTTACAAGTCTTTTTTTTTTTTTTTTGCATGTCCATTATAAATTTAATATTGTAAATGTACTCAAATTCATTTACATGCCTATGGCTGCCTTTGATTAAACTTCTTCCAAAAAATAAACTCTGTCCAGATGTTGACTTTGTTCAATTTTTATTTCAGGTCAGATTACCTGAACATACGTTGTTGCATAATCAATACCAAGTGGATTCCTCGCTGTGCATTTGTAGATCCCAGAATCCGAGGTTTGGGGATTCTGAATGATGAGGGTACCTTGGGGGTGAAAAGGCTCAAGCCCATGAGTCCCCCCTTTATTTGCCATTGAGAGCAAGGAGCGATCTGGCCGCTCCCATGTGATTTCTGGTTTGGGGACTCCCAGGGCCACACATCGGAGCTGAACGGCTGCTCCCGTCCTTGTGAGAATGCTCCTGGGTAGGCGATTTGTAATTCGGGGTGGGTAGGCTACAACCATTACTGGAACAGTAATCAGTGCATGGCCAGCGCTGTTTTGAGCCGTACAAATATAGTTACCTCTGTCATAAGCAGTTGCTTCTTTAATGACCAAGGTGCCATTTTCATGCAGTATGTATTTTCCACTATGTTGAGTCCTATCTATTGTATAACCACTTGGTGTAGTCCATCTGATATTTGGCTTAGGGCTTCCATCGGACACACAGTGCAGTGATGGAGATTCTCCACTGAAACAGTAAACTGTTCCTAGTGCATAAGTAAGAATCACCGGCTTCTGGCCAATTTCTAACACAATTAATTTTTCAATGTAGCCGACTTTATTTCTTGCCGCACACCGGTATTTTCCTGCGTCATCCCGAGTTGTTTTAGAAATGATGAAAGAACCATTGCTTGCTATCCAATACTGAGAAGTTTGCGGTTCATTGGGAAATCGTGTGCCATTTGGTAAAATCCAGATTATTTCAGGTGGTGGGTTTCCATCAACGGAACAATTCAATGCTGTGGACTTCCCAAGCTGCGCAACTATTTTTTCATTAAATGGATTTCTGAATGTTGGTCGTCTTAGCATTTCCAGTACTTCTAACTTTACCACCAGCACGCTCTCTCCTCCTTCATTTCGAGCCACACAGATAAAATCTGCCGAGTCTGAAAACCTCACGTTCCTAATTTCCAAGGTTCCATTTTTGTGGACTGTGATTCTGCTTCCGTAGTATGGGGCTGTGAGGAAAATATTGTCTGGCATGATCCACATGACTTGAGGAGATGGTGTTCCTTCAGCTCTGCAGTCGAAATGTTTTTTGGAATGCCTCACGGCTGTGGCTTTGATAACTGTTCTGTTTGTATACAGACCGTTGATCAATGGAGGTTTGGAGACAACATCCAGTTTGTACATTTTGGTGTCATCCCCGCTGGGATTTCGGGCCACACAGACATACTCTCCGGAATCAAGCAGTTTCACTTTGTTGATGGACAAAGACCCGTTGGCGTGAAATGTGTACCTATCCTTGGAGAATGAAATCATGTCATGGGAAGGCAGCAACCAAAATATTTTTGGTTTGGGTTCACCGATGACCTCACAGTCAAGGACTACTGTGTCTCCAGCCTTGGTTCTCGTGTTGGTCTTGAAACCCTTCCGGATCCGTGGGGCAGCTGTTATCACTGTTAGGTGCACCTTCATTTCATCCTTCCCCAGAGTGTTCTGGGCATAGCAAGTGTAATCTCCTTCCTCTGCTATCCCAACTTTGTTGAAGTATAAGGTTCCATTGTCAAAAAGGGTGTACCTCCTGGTCCTGCGGCCACTGTCATCGGCTTGCATTGCATTGTTTATCATCGTTCCGTCAGGCAAACTCCAAGAGATCTCAGGCACTGGGGAGCCAGAAGCCTCACAGTCAACTTGGAAATCTTTCCCATGAAATACTTGCTTTTTGAAATGTTGCTTGTGATCAATTTTGGCCGGTTTCAGTCGGAGGCTCACATGCAGCGGTATCAGATCCTCCCCCATTTTGTTTCTGGCCACACACAAGTAGTCACCACCATCTTTTTCTGTTACTGAGCCAATAAACAAGGATCCATTTGGGTAGACGTGGATGCGGCTGCCCATTCTAAGGAGAGAAGAGATGGATTTGAGTGTGCAGCTATTAGCAAGGGTCCTTATTGACAAAGGATTTGCTTTATGGACATTTTCTTAAACTGTTGCAATAAAGTTAAAATCAGCACTACTTACTTACTGTCTCCTGCCATTTCATGAGAGAGAAAATTAACTGAACAGTTAGAATTTAGTGAAATGAAACTTTATAATGGGGATTTGAAAGATACAATGCTGAGAATGATAGAAATACTGGATGCCTTAGACACAGGACTTTCTTGACCATTTTACATATCAAATGATTGTCTTGTGATATGTCTGTAAAGAACTTCCATGAAGACTTGACTCAGAAAAGATGCCAGATTGTATTTTTTAAAAAGGTAAGTAGCAAGAGTTATTTGGTTGCAAAATAAGTTCTACTTTGCTATGGAGAGAGGAAGTGCCAATGTCAGACTCATTAGAAGCCTGCTGTTGCATCTGTCCTCTGCGAGCAGCTGTAAAGTGGTCTCTGTTTTGTCCAACTGTGTGCGAACTGTGTGCAACACCGTTTTTTTTCTCCCTGGTTATTACACAACACGTCATTACCACAGTGAGCCACTAGATGGCAAACCTTTCCTGATAAAACCAAATTTTTAGCTTTTCGGAAACACCAGCGGCAATTGAATTGGTGCTAAAACCAGGATCACTGTGGTCCATTACAAAAGGTACTGTTATTTTTAATTCTTTAAGTAGTCCCTCACTGTATCGCCAGGAATACTTTATTTAGAGAGCCTTAGTATTTAGACACTTAGATAGCTTTAGTAGCACTTGCCTCAGGTCACAGGGCTGGTTCTCAAACTCCTCTCTTTTTCACCATGTTATACTACCATCTGATATTCCTTCCTAATGCTTCACAAAAGCACTGATTCCCAAAGCTGGATGCATAGGAAAATCATTTATGGAGTATCAGACAAGGCTCACCTCCAGAATTTGACTTAATTGGTGTGGAGTGTGGCCCAGGCATCAGGATTCTCAGTTTTCCAATGGTTCTCACGTGCAGCCAAGTCTGAGAACCACTGCTCTCAATCTTGGCTCTCAAAAGCAGTTCTCTCGTCCTGTGCGTCAGAATCACATGGCTCCTGCCTCATTTAACATGCATATTTCCTGGCTTCACTTTTCAGAGATTCTGATTCACTCGATCTGGCCAGGGATCTGGGAACCCACTGAGTAACAAATGTCCCAGGTGACCATGAGTTTTTTTTTTTAATTTTTTATAAACACATAATGTATTATTTGCCCCAGGGTACCTGTCTGTGAATCATCAGGCTTACACATTTCACAGCATTTGCCATAGCACATACCCTCCCCAGTGTCCATAACCCTACCCCCCCCTACCTTCCAGCCACCCTTTGTTTGGTGAGTTTAGGAGTCTCTTATGGTTTGTCTCCTTCCCCATCCCATGGTGACCGTGACTCTTAAATGATCGGTAAAGTTTGAGAACCAGTTTCAAACTTTAGCAGGCACTAAAATCACCTAGAAGGCTTTTAAGAACCCAGATTGTTTATTAAAGAGAATCAGTTTCTGATTCACGAAGTTCTCAGGCAATGCTAATGCTACCGGCAGGGGAACTGCATCCTTTGAAAACCATTGCTTTAGAGTCACCTTGTCCCTCCCTGCCCCCCCACCAAAAAAGATCTGAAGCATCTGGAGGTGGTAATATATAAGGGACTAAAGCTGTTTCTTTTTATAAAGTGATATTTTTAAGAGAAAATTTACTTTTCGAAGTAGAGTGTTCCCCAAGTAAAAGCAAGCATCTGTAGTCCTTCGAAAGCAATGCCTCTCAGACTTTATGGAGCATGTGATTCATCTGGATATCTTTTTAAAGTGCAGATTCTGACTCCACAAGTCTGGGGTGGTACCCGAGGTTCTGTTCTTGTAATAAGCTCTGAGGTGCTGAAGGAGAGGAAACCACTCTGTGCTAAAACAGGTCACGTAGGTCGAGAGAGACTGGTGGTCTGTCCAAGTCTTCCAAGGCTGAGACTATTTAAAAGCCCAGAAAAAGGCTTTTTCATTCAGGTGACAAGTAGGCTTTAAGAAAATGACAGGTTTTTGCTTATTCTGGTCATGGTGGGGTAGACTCAGATAGGCATAGCTATGATGAATGTTTTTGCATTTTTAGAATCTAAAATTCAAACTTTAGAAGCTGTGAAATGGAAAACAGCAAGGACTTTCTTTTTCTTGCAACAATTGCCCCTTTTATTTGATATATATAAAGCTTCCAAGTAAAGAACATTCTTGCCTTTTTGAGTTTAGTGGCAAAATAATAATTGAGGTGTTCAGTTAGCAAACAAGTTGAATTATACAAGAAAAAAAAAATGCCAGTACCTCTGGTGGGCCCCTGGTAGCATTTGTGGTCTTTATTTATTTTTTAGGATTTAGTTATTTGAGAGAGCGAGAGAACCTCAAGCAGACTTCCTGCTGAGCAGAAAGCCTGATACAGGGCTCAGTCGCAGGACCCCAAGAGCATGACCCAAGTAGGAGTCGAGCCAGCTGCTCAACCAACCAAGCCACCCAGGTGCCCCATCTGTGATCTTTCTACACTCTGTTGCTTCTTCCACAATTTGAACAATATATGTCTCATAAATACTTCCCCAAGCAAAATATAAGCAACCTACTTAATTTCTTTGCTGTTTTTACATCGGAAGGATCTGTTGAAATACCTGGTTAAGATTTATTCTGAGACACTAGTAATGTGTTTTAGAATACTCTCCAGACTTCCTTTGGGTTAACTTTTTAAAAGATTCCTTAAATTTTTTCATGCCTCTTGATAAAAGATTTCCATTTTCCAAAAGTGACTTAACATCTAGTGTTTTAGACCTTTTCCTTAACAACCTAAATTTTGAACTTTATCTGTTATTCACATGTTTAATGCTTTCTATACTTCTTGCATTTTGGTTTTTGCATGGGTGGTGGGAACTGTATTCAAAATTACACAGAATTTTTATTGCATTACAAAATTCCCTCCTCTTTTTTGGATAGAGAAATTATAAAGACCTTTCCGTGGTTACCATTTTAAAGCTGTCGTAAGTATGAGAGCAAATGAGATTCTTGGTCTGCTTTTAACTACTATGTAAATTCAATAAGAATTGAATAGCTGGCCCTTAGAGTTAAGCATGTAAGAAGCTTCATTTTTATATATAACATTAACCTCGAAAGGATTAGGTCCCTTTAGAAAGAGATACTTTAATGTGCAGAGTCTGTGAGCTCTCTAAATCTGCTGTTGGCCTCACTGTATCACTTTTTCCATTTCAGAAATTGTACAGCTAAATAGGTAAAGAAGACAATCTCAACACAAAGGTATGGTTTACCTGTGCCACTGGTCGACAACAGCCTTGGATGGTAGCCTCCAGATTATTTTGGGTTTGGGTTCCCCAGTGGCTGAGCAGTTCAGTAGTAATTTGTCCCCAAAATTCACCTCAGTCCACTTCTGGGATGCAAATTCTATCCTGGGGATGGTTTCTCGCTCTTCCACTGTAAGAATCACCACTCTTCTCTCCGAGCCAGTGGAGCTGGTAGCAATGCATTCATAAGTGCCCCTGTCTGAAGAGGCTACATTTCTTATATATAGAGTCCCATTTGAAAATAACAACAACTTGGGATTTATAAACTGCAGTGGTTTCACTTCAGTGCCATCAGAGAGGACCCAGTGAACACTGGGCTGAGGAGTTCCTTTGGCAGTACAGGGCAATTGCACATTTTCAGCCCAAGTCCCTACAATGACTTGCCTCTTTTGCTCTAGAATAACAGGTGGGGCGGCAACGACTTGTATTTTGACCAGCAGTGAATCCTGGCCAGCTGAGTTGCTGGCTATGCATTTGTAAAAGCCCCGGTCATAAATGCTAAGATTGTGGATGACCAGTGTTCCATTTGATGTCACCAGGGCCTGCCCATTCCCCTCAGATGATTCTGAAACCACTGTTTGGTTTGCAAGAACCCAGGAAACTGTAGGACTTGGTCTACCTTCAGCTCTGCACTTCAGTTCCACAGCGCTTCCAGAGTGGACTGTGATCTCTCTGGTACGTCTATCCAGGATCCTGGGGGGATAGGAAACCACGGATAACGTGACATGAAGGCGGTCAGTGCCCAGCGGATTGGATGCTGAACACAGGTACTGTCCGCGGTCCTGAATGTCCACCTTCTGTATGGACAGGGTGCCATTGGGTAGCACCTGGAATCTGCTATTCTGTTTCCTTTTAGATAAATCAACTCCTGATAAGAAGAAAGAAATTTGTAGTCATAGGTCACCAAAGTTTAAATGGAAAACAAATTGTTCAAGGGGAAGTCTCAAGAGAAAAGCTTCAGGGGCTGCTGTTAGGCTACTGAGGGCAAATATATTTAAAATTAAAATTAGGACACTCAATGCTAAGAGTGTTAAAATTATTCCTGGAAGCTTTTTATTTCCATAATTTTAATTTAAAAAGCCATAATGGTTCAATATAATGGCCCTTCTCTTTTTCAAATCATATTTCCCTGTATCTGCTTTCAAAGCAGTACAAAAAATGTAATTTAACTAACACCTTTTAAAACCTTCTAATGAGCAAAAAAAGTTATGCAGCAAATGTCTAATGAGAATAACAATTTCTGTATCCTGGAGATATTTGAAACTGGTGTTGATTCTCTGGATGTATAACCCTGAAACATAACAATCTTTTCCTTGTTTTATGACTAAAGAAACTAAGTGTAAAAAAACATTTCAGATACCTGCCGAGACTCTAGTCCAGAGGATGGTGGGCAGGGGATTTCCAACAGCCTCACAAGGAAGAAAGGCATCTGAGTTAGCAGGAACAGTAAAACTTGCTGCTTTTCCTCCAACTATTCTGGGCCTTTCAAATATATTCCTAGACAAAGAATCAAAGGGAAGGAGTTCAGAGGTTGTTATTTTTTGGACTGGTGTCTTATCAAAGCCATTTTTCTTTGCAGTCTTCTGAATATCCCAATTTGAAGCATGAGTGATGTCCTCTAGCAAGCCTGGACTGGGCAAAATGCTCACTATTGGCATTTTGCCTTTTTCAGCAATTTCTGGGTATGACTTGTGCCAGAAGTGGTTTTCTGACCAGGGAGAGGAAGTCAGTTTAGAATTCTGTGGTTTAACTGTTGTTAATGCTGGCGTGGAAGTAGAATGAAACAGACTGGAGTAGATAAAGTGGGTGGTTCCAATTGTGACCTTGACATTTGGGTGAACTTTGGGAGATGTTGCAACCTCTGCTGCTAATTGCTGTGGATTAGGATTGTGCCTAGAGTGTTCACGTGGCTTGACCATTGTATTTGTCATCATCCTAAAAACAGGAGTTGCCATGTTGTCTGTGACTGCACTTTGATTACTGAAGGGATGGGAGGTGGGAATTGGCATTGGGGCAGCACTGTTACTCAGGAATGGTGGCATGGTTGAGTGTCTCATGATTGTGTTCCTAGTTGTGCTCTGGTGTAGCTTGCTGGACAAAGTGATTTCAGAAACAATTCTGCTCATCAAAGTCTGAGTATTCTCTTGGGGTAGTTCTTCAATTACGTCTGTCAGACTAAGCGTTCTTGGATAAAGACTCATCGTGCTTGAAATTCCTTTCCTGTTTTCTAAGGGAGAGTGAGTGAAAGCAAAGACACTGGGCTTGGTTGAAGTTTCAGTTGCAGTTAGATCAGGAGGTGTCATAGTAGTGGATGTAGTGAAGCCCGAACTCTGACTGGGAGAGGAGTGTGGGTCATTCCTGTTCCTCTGAGGCTCCTTTTTTCTTTGTATGTTTCGTGTGCTGGGTCTGGCTATTTGGGTTTTACTGACAATGACTGATGGAGGGGCAGTAGGAGAAACAGTCAGCCTGGCTGTCGGCTTTGATGTGAAATTGGTACTTGATTCTTTGCTTGAGATACTAGAAGGTGTAGGGTAAACTGGTGGAAAGGGTAGCTTCTTCATTGTTGGCAGACTTACAGGACTGTGTGTTTCAGTGATATTTGGATGAGTTGTAGCTGATGACATAGATGGAATTTGCATCACACTTGCCGAGAGTGTTGTGAAATGCAAAGGGAAAACTTCATCTGTGGGTAAAGCAGGAGATATTTTAGTAAGCACTGTAGCTGTGTTTTCTGGTGAGCTAAATTGATACTGATTCTTTAACCTCTCTTTGTGGACATGGTTATTTACAAAGATCTGATGCCAGGGAATTTTCCTTCTTAAAAATCTTGTAATGGCAGTAGTAGTAGACATAGATGGCTTGGTGGTGGGATCTGGAAGTGGTGATATAATCATTGAATTCCTTTTAAGTTCATTGGTATTAGACACACTTGGGTAACCATTTTTTGTTATAGGAATTTTTTCCTCAGGTAAGGATTTGGGGGCATGAGTCATAACTGCATCAGTTGGAGTCAGTAGGGTACTTTCAGCACTGAAATATTTTATTGTGGGTATTGTTTTTTCAATATTTACATTTGGTTTGTTCTCAAATTGTAATGATGGATTGTGGACTAGAATTGTAGACTCTTCTTCTGTGACTTTGGCAATTTCAGCTTTGGTGAGCATGACGGAGGAAGAACTTGGAAAAGACAATGCTGCCGCAGTGGTGGTGAGCCTTTCCCTGGGAGAACAGGATGGGCACACCACATTGCCCTCTGTGGCTGAAAAGGCAGTAGTGCTTTCTTCAGAAGAAACTCTGAATATTGGTCTCACAAAGCCATATCTATGCTTTCGAAGAACTGGAGTTCTATATGGGCTGATAATTCGACCCCTACCCCAAAATTTCCTCCGTCTTCCAAAGCGCCTGGATATTAGTGGGATGTTAGTTGTACTATTTCTAGGAATCTGTGACTGAGAATGAGCAGCAGTGTATGGGCCCGAAGGTATCTCAGAGGTGTTAAGCTTTTGAGTAATGTATGGATAGAGGCGATCGCTCCTGGGGTCACGGACTCCTGTGATAGATGTCTGATGACTATTTGTGGCATTTACTGACCCTAAGAATATATCAGCTTTGCTGTTAGCACTACTGAACATTTTGACATTGACATCATTGTTCAAAGCACCCATTGCTATTGGGAGTGTACTTTGTAAATGCTCTTTTTCCCTCCCAGTGTTGTCAGCTTCTTGAAGTTGTGTTGCTTCAGGTAATAGAGGAAAGACAGTGGAGAAATTTTCATTGGTTGTGCCTTGCATTTTGCTTGATAAGGTTGGGTTTATATTCTTTGACATGGCTGTAGTTTTAATAGGAGATGGTTTGGAAACTATTGGTTTTTCAGGTGGTAGGATTTGTGGACCCACAACCGGAGAGACTTCAGTGAATGCACTTACATTTGTCATAGGGCTATCAGGTATTTTTCTGGAATTGGCAGTAACTGTCCTTGCCAGAACCCTCAATTCCTCATCTGGGGGAAGCATGCCTGAAGAGTTTATTTCCTCCCCAGGTACCTTTAGGAGTTGGGTGACCCCTGGAGGGAGCCTTGCCATAGTATTTTCTTGCTTCCCTGGCATAGTATTCTTTTTAGCTTTCTCCAAAAGTGCTGCCCAGTGCCGTGGGTCAATTCTCCGAGCAGAGGAAGAGAAGGGCCTCCTGTGCTCTCTAAAATGTCCATTTGTTGAATCTCCTCGCCGCCAGTGTATTGACTTGCGATAGTTGTGCTTTTTACTTGTGCTCAAGACTTGTTTTCCAGTCTCAGCTCCCCCTGGAGCAGATGTAGGGAGTTGCACAGCTGGTGGGTCCTTAAGATGAGCAAGGGGATTGGGCTTATCAAATCCAGATCCATCTGTTTCTACATTAAGCTCTACTGGCCTTTGCCCTTTTGTTTTGACTGAAACTTGGTTAATTAAAAAGTCGACCCCTGATGGGTTGGCTGCTACACAACAATAATAACCCTGGCTTTTTTGTGTGATCTGTAATATTCTTAGTGTGCCATTGTTAAGAATTTGCTTGTCTCTGGAGGACTGATGCAGCACGGTGTTTTCTGGAAGAACCCAGCTAACAGAGGCATCTGGGATACCAGAAGAATGGCAGGGAAGGTCAAGTGTTTCACCAATGAAACCTGTATAATGAGCCCCATTTTCATGATGGGCTTCTATGGAGGGCTCTACCACAGTAATTCTATAGGTGAGAATATCTGCATCATCATCATTGGTGCTTATGCAATGGTATGTGCCTGTGTCAAAACTATCAGCCATCTGCAGTTCTAGTTTTCCACTTTTGTCTATCAGGATTCGTCCATCCTCACTGACATAAGGGGCTCTCACTTTACTCCCATCAGCCAGAAGCCACTCCAAATGTGGGGTAGGATCTCCTTGGCCTGGGCATTCTAGGCTAGTGGTCCCACCAATCAAAACAGTGTGTTCCAGCTTAGTACTGTTATCTCTGGAAATCATGGTCCATTTATGTTTCACTGGCCTTATTTCTGCCCTTGGTAAAGTGACTTGAACATCACTGGAGTACTGGATGTGCAATGTACTGAGTGTGGCGGTAGTTCTATTTAGCTGCAAGGAGATTTGGTCTTGCATTAACCAATGGGGATCTATTGTGAGATCAGCCTCTATGTTGGTAAAGATGTCTTCAGGTTTAAGAGCCACCTGTTTATATTTATAGTAGCGTTGTGCTGTTTCAGTGAGCAAGTGGCTCCTTTCTAGAATCAGAGGAGAATCACTGTACAAAGCCAGCACTTGCCACACTTGCTGAATGTGATTGTTATCTATGTTACACACCAGAAATGTTGAGAATGATGTATTTAGCATGATAGAGTCATTTTCTTCAGTGAATGCAATGGATGATGTCTTTGAGGGCTTTTGGATACTGCAGACCATGTTAGCTTCATTTCCAAACTGATCTGTCATATTCAAAGTGAGGGAGCCAAAGGGTGCCATGAAATCTTGGGGAGAGATGGACACAGGACTGTTGTCTTCCAGAATAGTCAGGTTCTTTAATTTCAGAGATGGGTCGATGGTGGGCTTGGCACACAGGAAAGCTGCAGCTGGGACCATAGCTAAGGGTCTGCCATTAGAAGTCCTGGGGTTCATGCAAAGTGGACATTGCTGAGGACTGGAAGGACTTCTGTCTTTTTTGCATTTTATTATATCTAGGAAAAATGACAATTGAGTTATTGCCAGCTGTGGCCTCTTTACATATGAACATTTTAAAGAAATAGCTTTTGCTAAAATTTAGTGTTTAATAGAAAGGTTCCTACTTTTTTGTCTTTAGGTTGATTTCTAAAAAAATATTGTCTCTTCAACCCTGGCTACAGTATTCTGTCTATCTGTGGTCACAAGAATTTTTGTCTCTCTTGTTGATTGCTTTATTTCCCATACATGGCAAGTGCCTGATATATATTTGGTACTCAGAAAATAATACCTAAAAGAATAATTTCCTTATATAGGGAAACAAAATACATGCTTATGTTTCTCACTTTTTACTAAGAATAATTCGTTCAGTTCTATTTCCTCATTTTAATGTTTTAAGGGTCATAGAACTTCATTGTCCTTTAAAAGATTAAATATTTCATAAAATTCACAAAGTAAGAAAAGTTAATACCTCTTCTCCTCAAACTATTCTAAAATACAGAAGAGGAAGCTTCACAATGTGTTTGTGCTTCCAAACACATTCTATGAGGCCAGCGTTACCCTGGTACCAAAAAACAAGGAAACTACAGACCAACATCCTTGATAATATGCATGTAAAAATCCTCGATGAAATATTAGCAAACTGCATTTAATAATACATTAAAAGGACCCTTCATCATGATCAAAGGGGATTTATTCTGGGGACACAAGGATGGTTCAATATTCATAAATCAATCAATGTAATAAACTACATCAACAAAACAAAGGATAAAAATCATATGACCATCTCAACAGATGAATAAAAAACATTTGACAAAATCAACATCTGTTCATGATAAAAACTATCAACAAAGTGGGTTTAGAGGAAACCTACTTCAACTGAATAAAAGCCAAATGTGACAAACCCACAGCTAACATCATCCTCATGGTGAAAAACTGAGAACGAACCTTCCTCTAAGATCAGGAACAAGACAAGGTTGTCCACTCTCACCACTTTTATTCAACATAGTACTCTTCAGAAGCCGTACTTGCAGCATGCAGACAAGAAAAAGAAATAAAAGGCATCCAGACTGGTGCAGAAGAACAAAAACTGTCACTGTTTGTTTGCAGATGACACGACACTAGCACAAACACAGACACATAGGTCAATGGAACAGAATGGAGAGTTCAGAAATAAACCTATATTTATGTAGTCAATTAATCTATAACAAAGGCAAAAATATACAATGGGGAAAAAACAGACTCTTCAGTAAATGGTGCTGTCAAAACTGGACAGCTACATGCAAAAGAATGACACTGGACCACATTCTTACCTCATACACAAAAATAAACTTGAAATGGATTAAAGACCTAAATGTGAGACCTGAAACCATAAAACTCCTGGAAGAGGGCACAGGCAGTATGTATCTGACACTGACCACAGAAACCCTTTTCTACGTATATCTCCTTGGGCAAAGTAAACAAAAGCAAAAATAAATTGGGACTATACCTATAAAATAAAAAGCTTTTGCACAGTGAAAGAAATCAGCAACAAAAAGGCAACCTACTGAAAGAAGATATTTGCAAATGATATATCCAATAACTAGTTAGTATCCAATCTATGTAAAGGACTTAATACAACTCAACATCAAAAAACAAAAACCCCAAATAATTTGATTTAAAAATCGGCATAGGCCATGAATAGACATTTTTTTCAAATAAAACATACAGACGGCCAAGACACATGAAAAGATGCTCAACATCACTAATCATCAGGGAAATGCAAATCAAAACCACAACGAGAGATCATCTTACATCTATCGGATGCCTAAATTAAAAAAGATAAGACATAACAAGTGTTGGCAAGGATATGGAGAAAAAGGAACCCTCATGCACTCCGGGTGGGAATGCAAACTGGTGCAGCCACTGTGGAAAACAGTAGGGAGGTTCCTCAAAGAATTAAAAACAGAATTACCATGTGATCTAATAATTGCACTACTGGGTATCTACCCAAAGAATACAGAAATACTAATCTGAAAGGATACATACGCCCCTGTGTTTATTGCAGCATCATTTACAATAGCCAAGATTTGGAAGTAACCGAAGTGTCTATCAATAGAAGAATGGATAAGGAAGATGTGTGTATATATATTGGAATAGTAGCCAAAAAAAGAGAGATGAGATTGTGCCATTTTTGACAACAGAGATGGACTCCAAGCCCTTCCGTATGTACTCCAGTATGACAAATAGTGCACATACATCTGGCTCGGCATTCTTTGGTAAATTTTAAAATCTAAACCTATGCACAGGAGGTATCTGGCAAGCCTAAAAACCTTTGAGTACTCATAGGAGGCTCTTCTGAGTCATCCACTTACCACCCAGCCATGACCCTTACCCTACTCATCAGTACCCTGGGTTCAGACCCTGTCAAAGCAAAGAACATGGCAGACTCCAGCTTAATTCAACTTCATCACAGAATTATACTCACATCTTGGTATGCTTCCTATTGCTAGCACCTAGACCAGAGTTAGCAGGTCCTGGACTTCAGGTATTTTATTTCAGATGCAGATCTTATCAGGTCACTTTCATTCTGTCCATCACACTTTCAGTCACACAGACATGCTTTCCATTCCTCAACCTGCCGTGCCTTATTAGACTCTGGAATATGCTCTTCTTTCCACTTCCCATCATTTGCCATCTGACATACCCTCTTTCATCAATGTCTAACTTCTTATATCCTTCAGGACCCAGTTACAACACCACTTCTGGGTGGGCTTTCTGCTTTATGCTCCCCTTATATCTTTCATTTCTCCTATTCTACTCCTCACCCATCCACATTTAGTCTAGTCATCTGTCTTCCCTGACTATACTTGTTTACTGTATATCCCTGGCCCTAGCCAATGGATACTCAGCAAAGATTGGAGGGAGGGATGAAGGTGGGCAGGCAGGCCTAGTTCTAAGGTCACGCTAATGCCACAGTTTAACTTATAACTTGAGGTGTGTCTTACAATTGCGGGTGTTTTACAGTAGCAGATGACCAGCTATCAGTCTTGATATGGCTTCCACTACCACACACAGAACACTATTTTAACTATTTATGTTGTTTTCTGTTTAACTGAGTTATATATATGGTTGGTACTACATATATTAAGTTTGCCACTTAAAATGTTTATATGAAAGGACGGGCACCTGGGTGGCTCAGTTGGTTAGGTGTCTGGCTCTTGGTTTCAGATTAAGTCCTGATCTCAGGGTCATGAGATTAAGCCCCACTTCAGGCTCTGTGCTCAGCACACAGTCTGAATGATATTCTCTTCCTCTAATATAAAATCATTAAGAAGTAAAAATAAAACGTTTGTATTAAGATTACACTATGCTTTGGCACTAAAACAAGAAGTTATTAGGTGGGTAAGAAAGGCTGAAAACAGAGAAGATAGACATAAATTTAGTATTAGTAAAGCAAATGTTTTTCAAAGAAATAGCCACAAATTCTTGTAGAGAAACAAGACAACGAGCTTCATGAAACCTAAGCAGCAAAGATACCCACAAGACAAAGCTGTGTTCTACTGAACTACTGAAATATGTACAAAAGGATTACATAGCACATTCCAGTTGAGGCAACCGAAGACAGGAGGAACTGTCACGTCTCTTGGAATGGGGGAAAAAATGTCTAAGCAGAAGTTGACATGACTCATTCATGAGTCTTATAGAGTTATCATTAAGGCGTCTCAGTCAAAAGGAGAACATATAATTATTTAGACACGAAAGATGTTAGCACTAACGGGTTTCACTAATTATATGTGTGTGTAATTATATATATACACATGCACACACAATATATGCATACACAGGTTGGGGACATTAAGATCATAGGTGGGTGGTGCATTCATTTGTATTCACCCTCAAAATGGTTAATCAAAGCTTAGTTGAGCAAAACTTGAGTACCTATTATGTTCTAGGCATATTCTAGGAGCTCCATATAAATAAATCAGACAGAATAGGAAAGGCAAAAGGCCTTGAAAATTAATAAATACAATAAAATGTGTTCCATTCAAGAATGGAATTGTGGGTAAACTGAAAGTGGCGAAGTGATGATAGGTGCCCCTTGAACGACACAAGTTTGAACTGTGTGGGTCCACTTATATGTGAATTTCTTCAATAAATTTACTGGAAAATTTTTTGGTGATTTGTGACAATTTGAGAAACTTTACAGAAAAACCACAAAGCCTAGAAACATTAAAGTATGTCACGAATGGATAAAATATGCACAAGTTCGTTAGAAAAAGTTAAAATTTATCACAACTTCTACACACACTTAAAGATGATATGTTGAAGAAAGTGTATTCAAAGTTACAATATTAAATCCTAACCACCTCAAATTAACTGTAGTACATACTGTACTAGTAAAATTTTGTACCTCCTATTGTTATTGAGGTGAGCTCAAGTATTGTATCCATTTAAAAATACTGTGTGACACTAATCATCTCTGTGTGAGTAATTCATCTCTCCAGTAAATTGCATACTGCAGTAAAAAGTGATCTCTCGTGGTTCTCATGTATTTTCCATCATGTTTGGTGCAGTAGCACAAACCTTGAATAATACCATAGGACCCATACAGAGTGCCCCTAGTAATGCTGGAAGTGCTCCCAAGAAGCAGAGAAAAGTTATGACTTTACAAGAATAGTTAATATGAGGTTTGCAGCTGTGGTTACCTGCCACTTTAACATCAAGGAATCCAGCATAAGGGCCTTCATAAGAAAAGGAAATTCCTGAAGCTGTCAGGGCAGCTCTACCACCAGGTGTGAAAGCCTTGCACTTTTTGCAAAATACCTTTTTATTTTGTGTTGAAAAATACAGCTTTTCTGTGGCTACAGGATTGCTAAAGAACTGCTTATCTATAGACTCTGATTCAAGAAAAGAGCAAAGTCATGATATCATATGAAACTGAGAGCAAAAGAAAGGAGAGGATCTAAACCAGAAGAATTTAATCCCAGCAAAGGATGGTTTGATCATTTCAGAAAGAGATTTGGCTTAAAATAAATCAAGATAACAGGGGAAGCAGATGAGTTTCCAGACACCATCCCAAAAATCGTTAAAGAGGAAAGATATATGCCTGAACAAGTTTTTAATGTAGATGAAAGTGTCCTATTCTGGAAAAAACATGCCACAAAAGACATTTATTAGGAAGAGAAGGAAGCACCTGGATTTAAGACAGGAAGGGATAGGCTAACTTTACTGTTGTAAGTAAATGCAGTTGGGTTCATGATTAGGACTTCCCTTGTCTATAAAGCTAACCCCTGAGCCTCAAAGCGAAATGATAAACACCAGTTGCCAGTCTTTTGTTTGTACAGCAAAAAGGCCTGGATGATCAGAATATTTTTTCCAAATTGGTTCCATTGATTCTTTGTTCCTGAAGCCAGGAAGTACCTTGCCAGTAAGGGACTGCTTTGTAAAGTTCTGTTAATGTTGGGTAATGGCCCTAGCCAGAACCCTATGAGTTCAACACCAAAAGCATCAAAGTGACTTACTTGCCCTCAGATATATTTTTAATTCGTTCTCTAATTCAGGAGGTCCTAAGGGGATCATTAAGTCTCATTAAACATAATATTCTATGGAAAGGATTATTAATTCCATGGAAGAGAACCCCTGATAGAACGTCATGAAAATCTAGAAGGATTATACCATTGAAGATGCCATTGTTATTATAGGAAAAGACATGGAAGCCATCAAGTCTGAAACGGTAAATTCTTGCTGGAGAAAACCATGTCCAGATGATGCATGTGCATTCAAAAGATTTATCCCAGAGCCAATCAAGGAAATCATGAAAGTCTGTAGATATGGGTGGCGGGGAGGAAGGCAGTGATCAAAGTCTTTAAGAAAGGGATCTTGGGAAATTCAAGAGCTAATAGACACCACACCAGAGAGATTAACAGAAGATGACTTGATAGACAGTAATGCTTCCAAACCAGTGCCTCATGACGAGGAAGAGGACACAGAAAAAGCAGTGCCAAAAACCAAACTGACCTTAGATAGTCTGGCAGAAGGAATCCTAGTAATTCAAGACGGCATTTGACTTGCTTTAGGACATAGACCCTTGTGTGCTATGGACACTGAAACTAAAGCAAATAGTGGAAGAAAGATTGGTACTATATAGAAACATTTCTAGAAAAATAACAGAGCAAAAAGTCCGACAGAAATGACAAGGTATTTGTCATTTCTGTCACACCGAGCATACATGCCTCTCCTGCCTCCCCTCCCACCTCCTCTGCTTCTTTGACAGCAAGACCAGTGCCTCCTTTTCCTCCCTCACCTATCCAGTGTGAAGAGGATGGGGATAAAGACCTAATGATGACACGCTCCCTCATAATGAACAGTAAGTAATTATCATGATATAGAGTTAATAAACTTATCTATCGTGCATGTGTTTGTGCGAAAACCCAATAACTATAGTAAGAACTGTGTGAGATGCTTTTGTATTATTGCCTCAGTTTTCATTATGTAGAATATCAGGTGTAAGACTTGTATGGAAGTGGATAGCATTTCCTTACAAAGGCATACCATGAGTGATATTTAATATAAAATTAATGTGTTAGCTTACTGTCTTATTACTTTTCTTTCAAAGAATTACATTGGCGTATAGTATGCCTCTCTCTTATAATTGGAGAAACTGCATTTTCAGCCTATCAACAGAGGTAAGTGGCTTGAAAAAAAGTTTCCAATATTATGAATAAGACTAATAGTGTATACCATAGAAGTTTTATAATGATTCATTCCTTAGTGTATAGGCTAGGCTACCATAAAGTAATCATATTGTTGCTTCATTATCAATGCATGACTATGAAATAAAAGTGAATTTCTTTTTGACATCTTTTCATTTTTGATGTCTAGCATTAATACATATAGTATCTACAGTGTTTTATATCGTATAAGACGTTATTGATATAGGTACTGACACAATTTATCTTGTAAGCAGATGGTATAAATTTACAGTATTGATAAATACAGTACAATAAGTATATTTTCCTTATGATTTCCTTAGAAACCTTCTCTCTAGCTTTAATACAATATAAACTACATATAAAAATATAAAATATGAGTTAATTGGCCATATATGTTATTAGTACGGCTTTCAGTCAACAATAGGCTATTGGTGGTTAAGTTTTGGGGGATTCAAGTTATACATAGATTTTCAACTGTGCTGGGGATCAACTATATTCAAATATAGATGGGATGAGTTGAAGAGCACCAGGCTTCCCAGAAGGGGTGAGTGCTGAAAGAGTTTGTAGGCCATCTGGGAGCCCATCAGGCAGAGAAGGAAAGGAAGTGCTCCAGGCGGGAAGGCCACAGGGATGAGATAGGAAAACAGTGAAGAGTGTGTCTGGGATGGCAGGGGGGTGCTGAGGATTGGAAAGGAAGGCAACAGGGCTGAGGCGAGGGTAGGAGCTTCTAGGCTAAGGAGCTCAGGCTTTATTCTGTAGGCCCAGACTCAGCACATTTTTTATGCAGAGGGCTAGATAGTAAAGATTTAGGTTTGTGGACTATGGGTGTCTGACATAACAACTGGACTATACCACTGTAGTAACAAAGCAGCCACAGAACTAGGCATGACTGTCTTCCAATAAAACTCTACTTACGAAAGCCTTGTAGAGGGCTGTAACTGGCCCGGGGGCTATGATCTGCCAATTCTTGGACTTTTTAAAAATTCCTTAGCGTAGGGCGCCTGGGTGGCTCAGTTGGTTGAGCAACTGCCTTTGGCTCAGGTCATGATCCCGGAGTCCTGGGATTGAGTCCTGCATCGGGCTTCCAGCTCCATGGTGAGTCTGTTTCTCCCTCTGACCTTCTCCCCTCTCATGCTCTCTCTCACTGTCTCTATCTCAAATAAATAAATAAAATCTTGAAAAAAAAATTCCTTAGCGTATAAAATAAATAGGCATCTTAGAGTCATGGCTATTCTACTTAAAATGTTAGCTGCTAACAATATACAGTAGCCTGATTTTAGTACCAGAACATATAATTAGCAAAATGGCAAGTAGGTTTGATACCTTGTAGGAGCTGAATACACAATCATTTTCTCTCTGGGTGTGTAGTTCTTTCCTGGTGGGCATCGTCTCCCCCACCCCCCACTGCTGCGTTTCTCATTCTCCTTTCTCTCTCCCTGGCATTTGAAAGTACTGACAAACCCCCAATCAATCCTTTGGGGTCTATGAGGCTACATTCAGGTGCGCGTCAATCTGTCCTCGTAGTTCAGTCTGTCATTCCTCAGACACAAACCTTCTCGAGCACTTCATCCTTGGACTCTGTTTCTCCCCACTCCAGGCCCTCCTGTCTGCTGCTCATAAATTGACCATCCCCCAAGAGCATCCGCATTCCAAGCTTTCACTGTAGAATCTCTTGCCCAAAGGATAAAGTACAATCATCATAGCCCGGCATTCAGTGCTCCCTGCCCATTCAGTGGATTTCCAAATACCCTGCTATACCAACCCTATACCAGGCAAATGGGGCTATTCGTTACCCTCTTCATGCAGCCCGTTCTGTCTTCATATAAAGCAGTTTCTCCACCCCAAATACGTTTTAAGGAAAGGTTTGACTTTTGAATTTCTGCTTTTCTACTTTCTAGCTGTGTTCCATGCATAGGTGGCAATGAAAATAATGATGACGCTTCACATTTATTGAGTGCTTGCTTTGAACCATACATTGTGCTAAGCACTTGGTAATATTCTTTCCAATGATTATTCTATGTCACAGCTGAGAAAATTGAAGCATAAAGGGTCTAAATGAGTAGCCCAAGACACCCAAATTTCCTAAGCCTCAGTTTCTTCATCTGTAAATGGAGGATCATCGTGAGAATTAAATAGCACAATGTCAGCCGTTAACTCCCTGCCAGTTCTTGTATTCCTTCTTTTCCTTTTGATGTATCTTTTATGGCCCAGTCCAATTTCCCTCCTTTTTAATGAAGACAGACAGAAGTAAATTTTTACTGACTCCAAGCTCCTATGGAACTAAATCTTCAATATAAGCACTTTGATGTTGTTTATTTATAGCCTTATTGTCTTTTTCTGTGTTTAGCATATTTGCCTAAAGTATTTGCTCTTGGCGAGCAAAGGTAGTATCTATTGCCCTAAAGTAATTCTCAGTGTTCAGTTATGTTTTCTGATTTGCTTTTTAACTAATTAACTGACTACACACATACATACTCACACACACATATATATGGCAGCAACCTCAAACCTTTTCCATTTTCCCCAAGCTTTTGGCCTTGACCCCATCCTAGGACCCTCCCCAGTCACCTCTTTTGCACCTTCACAGACATGGAAAAGCCATCAGATAACAGCTTCCTTTGTCTTTTCTACCAGACCCAGGAATTCCCCTCCCTCTGTGCCCATCTAGTTCTCGTTTCTCCTTCTCCTAAAGAAAACCCTTCCACCTATGTCTGGATCTCTTGCCCTCCAATCTTCTCAGGGGACTTGCTCAGTGGATGATCTGCCCCTATGAAATATTATCACCTTCTCCTCCTCAATCTCTTCTCACCTTGAACATGCTCAAGTCTCTCTCATGCTTGAAGAATCCTGTGTGATTACACATTTCCATCTGGCTGCATCCTCCCTCCATCCCTCACCTCAGGCCAGACCTCTCCAAAAGAGTAGACCGCTCCCGGCTTTCCACTTCTCTCCCCACACAGCCACCTGTCTCCCCATCATTCTTTCCACAGTAACCACCCACCCCTTTGATGCCAAAATCAATAGGTTCCTTTCAGTCATTATGTTAAAGACTTAATTATTTAATCAGATTTCAACAGTTAATAGTGCATTTAGTTGTTTGTCCATTTCTGTCTCCCCTCTGCTGCAAGAATGTAAGCTCTGTTATGGGGTCATCTTGTGCCTAGTAGGTTTATAATAACTACTTGTTGACTGACTGGATCTTGCCCTCTTCATGGCAAATTTTACTTTCCCCATCAAAACATATTTCATACTCTGATTATCTGTTTGCTTAACCCACCAGAGGCATGGTTAGAACGGAGACAGTGTTCTTGATAGTTCTATCACCAAGCACAGGATCTTGATTAGAGCTCCAAAAAATGTGTGTTGACTGAATGACTGAAAGGAAGATAAGAAAAGGGAAGGACTCTTACGGCTCGTGGTAAGTAAAGAAGAGTAACACTCACAAACATTCATTTTTCCTAATTTTGCCAGAAGTGATGACTGGACAATTGACCTGAAACCTAAGTCCTGAAACCTAATGACCTAAGTCATTAAAGAGAATGCATTACCACTAAGTTATTATTTAGTGTCCCTTTTCTCTCCAGCTAAAATACCTTGGCTTCCCCACTTACTGGTAAAAACCTCCAGGCAGGTTTCCTCTAATTAGGACAAAGAAATAAATAGCATACATATATACCTGGTTTTTCCTGTATCCAGTCAGACAACCATTTTAAATGGCAATCGCAGGTCCATGGGTTCCCATGAAGATAAAGGCTTTCCAAATCAGGCAGATTGGAAATCATCTCTTGAGGGAGGGAGCTCAGGAAGTTATCAGACAAGTATAGATACTTAATAAAAGATGTCTTAAATATCTGGAGGTATTTCAAAGAGACAAATGTATCTGGATGGAGCTTAGTGAGCTGATTTCCTTCTAAGTGCACCAGTCGGAGAAAGGTGAGTCCATAAAAAACCTCTGGATTTATAAACTCAATATTGTTGTGGTCCATATGCAACCGTGTCAAGCTCCTGAGGCCATAAAAAGTATCTTTCTGAAGTTTTCGGATTTTGTTATAGCTCATTTTTAAGACCTAAGAATAAAAAAAAAAACAACAAAAACCATTTAGTTTGTCCAAGGAATTTTTACAAAAGGGGAAAATGTATCAATGATAAAACATGTTGGAATTTAATCCAAAGCAACATGTATATCTTTTTGAATCCTAATTCAAACAAATTAGTTGCAAATTAAACATGAGAATATCAGGGAAATTAGAATACTCATAATATTAAGGAGTTATTGCTAAAATTTATAGATTAATTTTGTGGTTATTTTTTAAAGATTCCTTAACTTTGAGACATATATGAAGTCCCTGTAGATAAAACATTAAGATATCTTTTTCTTTCAAAACAATGCAATGAAATGAAACAAGTACTGGTTAAAGTACAGGTGAAACAAGATCTGTTATGTCTTGATAACTACTGAACCTGGATGATGATATTTTAGGATTTATTATACTGTTCTTTTTACTTTTGTATGTGATTGAAAATTCTCATAATATAAGTTTTAAAAATATCTTGATATTTCAAGTAAATTTAAGATTTCTTGAACCTGAATTTTTTATAAGAAAGCAATATATTGAATTTATCTGTCACATTTTTAACAGTGTTGTTGAAATATAATTCACAAGCCATAAAATTCACTTCTTTAAAGTATACATTCAGTGGTTTTTAGTACATTAATAGTGGTACAACCATCTCCACTAAATTTAGAAAGTTTTCAGCACCCCAAAATCAAAACTGCTACCATTGGCAGTCACTCCCTACCTTCTGCCTAGCTGTAGAAAACCATGATTTTATTTCTGTGGATTTGCATATTCTGGACAGTTAATGTAAATGGAGTCATACAGTATATAGCCTTCCATGTCTCGCTTTTGTTTTTAATTTGCCTAATCTTTTCAATATCCATCCCTGTTGTAGAATTATTAGCCCTTCATTCTTTTTTATTGCAGACTATTCCACGTGTACATATAACATTTTGTTTATCCACTTATCAGTGGTGGACATTTGGCATGTTTGCCACTTTTTGCTTCTTACGAGGAATAAGATTTTGATTCATTTTGCATTAAATTTAAAATACTTCTTGAATATTTCAATAGCATGTGGGTATTCTCCAGTTTCTTCTTCACTTATTAGTTGAACATACACCTTCTCCCAAAAAGAAAAGAGAAAGAAATGCTAGTAAAAACAATGATTTCTTTCTTTCAAAATTCTATTTATTTATTTATTTATTTGGCAGAGAATGAGAGAGAGCACAAGCAGAGGGAGGAGCAGGCAGCCTGATGTGGGGTTCCATCCCAGGACCCTAGAATCAAGACCCAAGCTAAAAGCAGATTCTTAACCAACTGAGCCAGCCAGTTGCCCCACAATTTCCTTTTTTTTTTTTTTTTCCTGATTTGGCCTAAGATATCACCTTTGTTGAAGAATGCTTTTCTAGAATGCCAAGTTCCCTAATAAGCAAAGAAAAACTGAAAACATAGAAAAGCTTTGACCTAAATATTACCTCGGAGTACAATTGCAAACTCAGTGTTCTCAATATTTGTTGAAAATGTGGTGACAAGAATAAATATGTGTTGGTATTTCTTGAAGGGATTGTATTTCATCTAATTCTCTGAAGATATATATTCCAAAATATGCCTGATTAAGCCAGACTAAAAGAATCACATGCCCAGACTGAATCCTTTTGCATTATAGAAACCTGGTATGATGTCAGAATGCTCTATGAATACTGGCATTTTATCTTTTATAAAGATATTGCTGATTTATTTTATTATGCTCTATTTTATGAGGAACTTTGGACTAGAAATCAGATGTGCCTTGGGGATCAAGATTGTAGAAGAGGAAGATTCTACGCTCCCTCCATGGACAAACCAAAACTACAACTATTGATAAAACTATCTCTGAGAACAAACTGAAGACTTGCAGAAATGATTTTACACTATTAGGGATGTAAAGGAAAAGCCATATCATGATGGGTAAGAAGGGCAAAAATGTGGTTTAGTTAGGAATCCACAATCCCAGTGTGATGACCCATAAGGGGTAGGGGGTCGTATCACAGCCATAGAGGGCCTCCTTGAGGAACTAGGGGCTCAAGCCCCACATTGGATTGGACTCCTGAGCTCACGGGTCCTGAACTGGGAAGACATAATATCGGTCTGACTTTAAAAACCAGTGGGGCTTACATTTGGGAAGGCAATAAGAAACTGAGACTCTGCTCTTAAAAAGTGTGCCTGTAATCTCCGTTGTTCCAAGTTTCAGGGCAGAGGCAGCAATTTGACAAATGCCTAGGATACACATAAAGGAGATTAATTTTACAGCATGTGCCAGAGGGGCAGGGACCTGTTGTACTATTCTTTGGGAGCAAAAGTGATAGTAGGCACCTATTTCTTTTTACTCCCCTTCAATCTCACTGGCTCAGTTCTGGTGGGAGCAATTTCTCCCTGTAGTAAACCCCATACACGAGAGTGCCTGCAACAGTCACAACCAGGCCTCATGGCCAGCCACCCACCAGTGCATACAAGCCACAACAGGAGGGTGCACACAGTCCACATGGGACACCCCTGGGGCACCTCAGTTGGATGAATCACAGGGGTTTGTGCTACTGGACCCCACACAACAGCTGCATAAAACCACTCCTTCAAGACTGGGTAATATAACTGATCTACCTAACACACAGAGAGACAAAATGAAGTACAGAGGAATATGTTCCAAATGAAATAATCTACCTGAAAAATAATTCAGAATAATGACTATAAAGATGCTCATCAAACTCAGAAGACCGAAACAACACAGTGAGAACCTCAATCATGAAATAGAAAATATAAAAAGGAACTAATCAGGACTGAAGAATAACTGAAATAAAAAATATACTAGAGGTAACTGAGAGCCGATTAGAAGATACAGAGGAATGAATCAATGACATGGAGGATGTGGAAGTCACTCTTATCAAAACAGCAAAAAGAAAGAAAGAATTAAAGACTAAATATAGTTTAAGGGATCTCTGGGACAGTATCAGGCATACTAACATTTCCACTGTAGGAGTCCCAGAAGGAGGAGAGAGAAAAAGGCACAGAAAACCCATTTGAAGTAGTAATGGCTAAAAACTCCCTAACCTAATGAATGAAACAGACATCTATGTCAAGGAAGCACAGATTTGTAAAGAAGATGAACCCAGAGAGACCTACACCAAGACATGTTATAATCAAAGTATCAACAGTTAAAGAATCTTAAGAGCACCAAAAGACAAGTTAGATATAAGGAAATCCGCATATGACTATCACAACTGATTTTATAGCTGAAACTTTACAGGTAAGAAGGAAATGACTGGATATATTCAAAGTGTTGAAAGGGGGGGGAAAAAAAGTCACAAGAATTCTCTTCCGAGCAAGATTATCATTCAGAATTGAAGAGAGATAGAGTTTCCCAGACAAGTAAAAGCTAAAGGAATTCATCAACAACAAACCCAGTCTTACAAGAAATGTTAAAGAAACTAAAGTAAATGGGAAAGAAAAAGCCATAACTAGAAAAAATAAAATAAATAAAAAAAGAAATGATCTCACTAATAAAAGTAAACCTATAATAAAGATAGTGGATCAACCACCTACATATCTAGTATGGAGTTTACGAAAGCAGTAAAATCATCTAGACTTAAAATTATTAGTCAATGGATTCACAAAATAATAAGATACAAAATAGGACCTCAAAACAGGAAACATTACTGGGGGTGGCAAAATAGTGCTTTTGAAACAGCCTTGAACTTAAATGATCCTCAACTTAAAATAGACTGCTACATAGAATTTTAGGTCATATAGGAACCTCTTGGTAACCATGAACCAAATACCTATATAGTTTTACAAAAAATAAAAAGAAGGGACACAAACATAACATTAAGTCATCAAATTACAAGGGAAGAGATTGAGAGAGAGAACTATAAGACAAGATGATAATCAGTACCTGTCTATAATTATTTTTTATTAAAGTCTAATATAGAATGTTGTATTAGTTTCAGGTGTGTAACACTGATTCAACAATTTCATACATTACTCAATGCTGACCATGATGTGTAATCACCATACAGTGTTAGGATATTACAGACCATAATTCACTATGCTATAATTTTCATCTCCGTGGTGTACTTATTTTATAACTGGAAGTTTATACCACTTAATCTTTTATCTATTTTCCCATCTCCCTACACCTATTCCCTCTGGCAACTACCAGTTCTCAGTATTTAAAAGTCCATTTTTTCCCTTTGTTTTGCTTTTTAGATTTTACATATAACTGAAATCGTATAGTATTTGTCTTTTTCTTTTTTAGGATTTTATTTATTTGACAGAGAGTGACGCAGGGGGAGTGGGAAAGGAAGAAGCAAGGAGCCTGATGTAGGGCTCGATCCCAGGACCTCGGGATCATGACCTGAGCTGAAGGCAGATGTTTAACCACTGAGTCACTGTCTTTTTCTGATTTGTTTCATTTAGAACAGTGCCCTCTAAGTCCATCTGTGTTGTTGCAAATGGCAAGATCTCATTCCTTTTTTATGGCCTAATACTACTCCATTGTATTTATACATACCACATCTTTATCCATTCATCTGTCAGTAGGCACCGGATTTGCTTCCCTATCTTAGCTATTTTAAATAATGCTGCAGTAAACATATGAGTATGTATATTTTTTTTAATTAGCATTTTTGGAGCACCTCGATGACTCAGTCTAGTAAGTGTCTGCCTTCGGCTCAGGTCATAATCCCAGGGTCCTGGATCGAGCTCCACATCAGGCTCCTTACTCAGCAGGGAGCCTGCTTCTCCCTCTCCCCCTCCCCTTGCTTGTGCTTACACACTTTCTCTATGTCCAAAAATAAAGTCTTTTAAAAAAATTAGCATTTTCATTTTCTTTGGATAAATACCCAGTAATGAGATTACTGGATTACATGGTACTTTTAATTTTTGGAGGAAACTCCATACTGATTTCCCACAATGCCTGCACCAATTTACTGTCTCACCAACAGTGAACAAGGGTTACCTTTTCTGCATATCCTTGCCAACACTTGTTATTTCTTGTCTTTTTAATTCTAGCCATTGTGACAGGTGTGAGGTGATAACTCACTATGGTTTTGATTTGCATTTTCCTGATGATTAGTGATATTGAGCATGTTATATGTGTTTGCTGTCCACTTGTATGTCCTTTTTAGAAAAAAATATTCAGGTCCTCTGCTCTTCTAATTGTTTTTTTGTTTTTGATGTTGTATAATTTCTCTGTATAACTGGAATATTAACCACTGATCAGATACATCATTTGAAAATAGCTTTTCCCATTAGGTAGACTGCCTTTTGTTTTGTTGATGGTTTCCCTCACTGAACAAAGGGTTTATTTTGGTGTAGTTCTGATGGCTTATGTTTCCCTTGCCTGAAGGAGACATATCTAGAAAGATGTTGCTATGGCTGATGTTGAAGATATTACTGCCTATGTTTGTTCCTGGAGCTCATGGTTTCCTGTCTCACAGTTAGGTCTTTAATCTGTTTTGAGTTTATTTTTTGTGTATGGTGTGAGAAAATGGTTCAGTTTCGTTCTTTTACATGTTGTTGTCCCATTTTGACAGCACCATTTATTAAAGGGACTGTCTTTTCTCCATTATATATTCTTGTCTCCTTTGTCATAGATTAATTGACCATATAATTAATGGTTTATTTCTGGGCTCTCTATTCTTTGTGCCAGTACCACCCTGTTTTGATGACTATAGCTTTGTATTAACTAACTCTTTGGTAGAGAACGCACTTATGATGCCATCTTGTCCTATACTTTTGTTTGTTGGGAATTTTTTGATTACTGGTAATCTATTTCTTACTGATTCTGTTTTGAAAGATTTTCTAAGAATTTATCTATTTCTTTTATGTTGTCCAATTTGTTGGCATATAATTTTTCATAATATTATCTATCTTATAATCCTTTGTATTTCTCTAGTGTTGTTTCTCTCTTCTCCATTTGATTGAATCCTCTTTTTTGATGAGTCAAACAAGATTGATAAACCTTTGGCCCATCTTTTTACAGAACCAGCCCTGGTTTCATCGAAAGTGTAGAACTGCTAGAACTCACAAAACAAGTAACAAAACTGCAATTAGAACATAGCAATTGATAATTACTTTGAATGTAAATGGACTGAATGCTCTAATCAGAAGATATAGGATGACAGGATGGATAAAAAAGCAAGACCCAACTATATGCTGCCTACAGAGACTTAAAACACATGCAGATTGAAAGTAAAGGGATGGTAAAACCTTTATCATGCAAATGGAAATGAAAACAAAATGAAGGTGGCAATACTTATATAGATAAAAGAGACAAAGGCACTATGTAATCATAAAAAGAACAATCCAGGAAGAAAATTTAATAATGCTAAATACTTAGGCACCCAACATGGGAGCACTCAAATACATAAAGCAGCTAGTAACAAACATAAAAGAAGTAATCAATAGTAATACAATCATTGTAGGGGACTTTAAGACTCCTTTTACATCAATGAATAGATCATCCAAAGAGAAAATGAGACATTGAGCCAGATGGATAGAACAGATATATTCAGAATATTCCATTCAAAACTGGAACACATATTTTCAAGTGCACATGGAACATTCTTCAGAGAAGATCACAATAGGCCCAAAACAAGTCTCAAATTAAAAAAGACTGAAGTCATACCATGCATCTTTTCTACCTACAACACTATGAAACTAGAAATCAACTGCAAGAAAAAAGCCTGGAAAGAACACAAATTCACAGGGTTTAAAGAACATGCTACTTAATGAATTGGTCAACCAAGAAATCAAAGAGAAAAAAATACATGGACACAAATGAAAATGAAACACAACAGCCCAAAATCTTTTGGACAAAGCAAAAGCTGTTCTAAGAGACAAAATTTATAGCAATACAGGCCTACCTCAAGAAGCAAGAAAAATCTTAAATAATCTAACATTACAACTAAAGGTGCTAGAAAAAGAAGAACTAAACCCCAAATCAATAGAATAAAGGAAGGAAATAATAAACATTAGAGCAGAAATAAATAGCAACTAAAAAAACAGACCAAAAGACCCATTAGAACCGAAAAATGAAACCAGGAGCCACTTCTTTGAAAAGATCTACAAAATTAATAAAGCTTTAGCTGGACCCATTAAAAAAAAATTCTAATAAAATCAGAAATGAAAGAGGAGAAGCACCACCGCAGAAATACAAAGGATTATAAGAGTATGAAAATTTTTTTTGCCAACAAATTGGACTACCTAGAAAGATTGGAGGAGTTCCTAGAAATATTTAACCTCCCAATACTCCTAGAAAGAGTTATATGCATAACTATTTATGCATCAAAATGAGAAAATTTGAAAAGACTGATTAATCTGTTTCATTGCCATTAGCAATGAAATTGAATTAGTAATCAAAAAAATCCCAATAAACTAAAGTCTAGGACCAGATGGCTTCACAGGTTAACTTTACCAAAAACATAAAGAGGAGTTAATACCCATTCTGCTCAAAGTATTCCAAGAAATAGAAAAGAAAGCTTCTAAATTCATTCTATGAGACCAGTATTATTACCCTTATACCAAAACCAGATAGAGACACTGCAAAAAATCAGAACTATAAGCCAGTACTCTAATGAACATAGATGCAAAAAATCCTCAACAAATTATCGGCAAACTGAATACAACAATACAGTTACAAAAAAGGGGGGGGGCGCGCCTGGGTGGCTCAGTGGGTTAAAGCCTCTGTCTTCAGTTCAGGTCATGATCTCAGGGTCTGGGATGGAGCCCCGCATCGGGCTCTCTGCTCAGCAGGGAGCCTGCTTCTGATCTCTCTCTGTCAAGTAAATAAATAAAATCTTAAAAAAAAAAAAAAAAAGCCATGATCAAGTAAGATTTATTCCTGGGATGCAAGTCTAGTTCAATATTTGCTACTCAAGCAACATGATACGTGACATCGACAAGCGAAAAGACAAAAGCTGTATGATTATTTCAATAGATACAAGAAAACATTTGACAAAGTACAACATCCATTCCTGATAAAAACCCTCAATATAAAAAAGCCATCTATGAAAAACCTATAGCTAGCATCATGCTTACTGGGGACAAACAGAACTTTTCCCCTAGATCAGGAACAGGACAAGGATATCCACTCTCCCCACTTTTATTCAACATAGTACTGGAAGTCCTAGTCAGAGCAATCAGACAAGAAATAAAAGGCATCCAAATTGGTAAGACAAGTGAAATTTTCACTCTTTGCAGATGTCATGATAAGTAAATTCCATAAAGCTGTGGGATACAAAATTAATGTATAGGAATCTGTTGCATTTTTATACACTGATAATGAAGTAGCAGAAAGAAAAATTAAGACAACAATCCAATTTACAACTGCATTTAAAGTAACAAAATACCTACACATAAACTTAACCAAGGAAGTGAAAGACATGTACTCTAGAAACTACAAAAGACCAATGAAAGAAATTGAAGGAGACACAAATGGAAAGATACTCCATGCTTATGGATTGGAAGAACAAATATTGTTAAGATGTCCATACTACTCAAAGCAACCTATAAATTTAATGCAATCCCTATCAAAATACTAACAGCAGTTTTCACAGAACTACAACATACAATTATACAATTTGAATGGAACCACAAAAGACCCTGAATAGCCAAAGCAATCTTGAAAAAGAAGAACAAAACTGGAGGTATCACAATCCCAGATTTCAGGATATACTGTAAAACTGTAATCAAAACAATATGGTACTGGCACAAAAAAGTAGACACATTGGTCAACAGAATAGAGAGCCTAGAAATAAACCCATATTTATATGGTCAATTATTCTATGACAAAGAAGGCAAGACTATATAAAGGTAACAGGTCTTTTCAACAAATGGTGTTGGGAAAACTGGACCATTTTCTTATACCATATATAAAAATAAACTCAAAATGAATTAAAGACTTAAATGAGACCTGAAACCATAACAACACTAGAAGAGAGCACAGACAGTAATTTCTCTGACATTAGCCATAGCAACATTTTTCTAGATATGTCTCCTGAGGCAAAGGAAATGAAAGCAAAGATGAACTATTGGGACTATATCAAAATAAGAAGCTTCTGCAAAGTAAACCATCAACAAAACTAAAAGACAACCTGCAAAATGGAGAAGATAATTACAAATGACATGTCTGATAAAGAGTTAATATCCAAGTATAAAGAACTTCTACAATTCAGCGCCCGCCCAAAAAGAATCCAATTAAAAATGGGCAGAAGACACAAACACACATTTCTCCAAAGAAGACATAAAAATGCTCGACATATGAAAATATGCTCAACATCACTCATCAGGGAAATGCAAATTGAAACTACAACAAGGTATCACTTCACAACTGCCAGGAATGGCTACCATCAAAACCACAACAAACAGCATGTGTTGGCAAGGATGTGGGGGAAAAAAGGCATACTTGTGTACTGTTAGTGGGAATTCAAAAGTGGTGTAGCCACTGTGGAAAACATGGAGGTTCCTGAAAAAAACTTAAAGTGAAACAACCCTATGTTCCAGTAATTGCACTACTGAGTATTTACCCAAAAAATATGAAAACGCTAACTCAAAAACATATACACATCCCTGTTTACTGCAGCACTATTTACAATAGCCAAGATAAGGGAACAACCAAGGTTTCTATCACTAAATGAATAGAGATATATATCACACACACACACTTACACACACTAAGTGAAATCAGCCAGAGAAAGCAAATACCATACAATTTCACTCACACATGGAACTTAAGAAACCAAAGAAAAAAAGACAAACCTAAAAAGAGACTCTTAACTATAGAGAACTGATGGTTATCAGTGCAGAGGTTGGGGGGTAGGGATGGGTGAAAAAGGTGAAGGAGATTAAGAGTACACTTATCATGAACACTGAATAATGTATAGAATTGTTCAATCACTGTATTATTCACCTGAAATGTCACACTGCATGTTAATTATACTGAGTTAAAAATATATTTAAAAATTTTAATAATATATGATACTTAAATAAGAAAAATAAAAAGTAATGGAATTTTGATGCATGCTACAACATTCCTGAATATCGAAGACATTATGCTATGTGAAGCCAGTCACAAAAAGACAAATATTGTATGATACCACTTGTATGAGGAACCTGGAATACTCAAATTTAAAGAGAAAGAATACTGGTTACCAGGGACTGGGGGGAGAGAAAAAAGAGGAGTTATTATTTAATGGATATAGAGCTTTATTTTGAGAAGATAAAAAAGTTCTGGAGATGAATAGTGGTGATAGTTGCACAATAATATGAAGGGACTTAATGTCACTGAACTATACATTTAAAAATGGTTAAAATGGTAAATTTTATATTTTACCACAATTACATTCAATGATATAAATAAATAAGGGACAAAGAAGGTTATTACAAAATGATAAAGGGATGAATTCAACAGTAGGATAGAACAATTATAAATATGCACTAAAAATAGGTGCACCTAAATACATAAAGCACTTATAAATAATACATTAATAGACATAAAGGAAGAAATTAACACTAATACAATAATAGTAGGGGACTTTAATATTCACTTATGCCAATGGATAGATAATCCAGACAGAACTTCAATAAGGAGACCGTGATTTGAATGACACATTAGACTAGACTGATCGATCAGATATGTACAGAACATTCCATCTGAAAACAGTAGATTACACATTCTTTTCAAGTGTACATGGAAACTCTCCAAGATAGAGAACGTTAGGCCACAAAAAAGTCTCGATAAATTTAAGATGGAAATTATGTATCAACCATCTTCTCTGACCACAATGGTGTGAAACTAGAAATCAATGAGAAGAAAAATAGAAACACAAACATGTGGAAGCTAAACAACATGCTGGTAAATAACCAATGAGTCAATGAAGAAATCAAAGAGGAAATCAAAAAAATACCTGGAGACAAAAATAAAAACACGATGTTCCAAAATCTTGTGATAGACCAAAATGAATTCTAAAAGGTATGTTTATAATGATACAGGCCCATCTGAAGAAACAAATTCATCAAATAAACAATTTAACCTTATAACTAAAGATGCTAGGAAAAGAACAAAATCTAAAGTTAGAAAAATAAAGGAAATAATAAAGGTCAGAGTAGAAATAAATGAAATGGAGGCTAAAAAAAAAAAAAAACAAAGCCAATGTAATTAAGAGCTGATTTTTTAAAAAAGATGAACAAAATTGATAAACCTTTTGCCAGACTCAACAAGAAAAAAGGCCCATGTAAATAAAATCACAAGTTAAAGAGAAGTTACAACCAGAGACTACAAAAGATCATTAAACTACTACAAAAATTTTATGCCAACAAATGGGACAAATTAGAAGAAATGGGTTAATTCCTAGAAACAATCTTCCAAAACTCAATCAGAAATAAATTGAAAACCTGAACAGATTATTGATAATGAAAATGAATCAGTAATCAAAAAACTATGAACCAAAGTCCAGGCCCAGATGGCATCATGGATGAAATTGACCAAACATTTAATGAAATGTTAATATCAATCCAATTATCCTCCTCAAACTATTCCAAAAAATAGAAGAGAAGGAAATGCTTACAAATTCATTTTATAAGGCCAGTATTACCCTGATACCAAAACCAGATAAGAATATTGTAAGAAATAAAATTACAAGCCAATATCACTGATAAACATAGATGTAAAAATCCCCAATAAAATATTAGCAAAGTGAATTCAACATTACATTAAAAGACTCATATACCATGATCAACTGGGATTTATTCCAGGAATGCGAGGATAATTCAATATCCACAAATCAGTTAACATATATGCCATATTAACAGAAATGATGAAAATCATATGATCATCTTAATAGATGCAAAAAATTATTTGATAAAATTAAAGAGCTATTTATAATAAAAACCCTCAACAAAGTGATTATAAAGGAAATGTACTGAAGCATAACAAAGGCCATATTACAAACCTACAGCTAACATCATACTCAATGGTAGAAAGCTGGAAGTTTTCCTTTAAAATCAGGAATAATATAAGCTATACCCATTCTCATGATTTTTTACAGAAAATAGTACTCGAAGGTCTAGCCATAGCAATAAGACATGAAAAAGAAATAGACATGATCCAAAATGGAAAAGAATAAGTAAAGCTGTTTGCAGATGACATGATACTTCATATAGAAAACCCTAAAAGTTCATCAAAAAAACTATTAGAATAAATGAATTCAGTAAAATTGCAAGATCCAAACATAAAACACAGAAATCTATTACATTTGTATACACTAATAAGGCAATAGCAGAAGGGCAAATTAAGGAAATAATTGCATTTACAATCATGTCAAAATATTCCTTTTAGGTATTAGTTTGGCGCTGAGAAACTTAAAAGCCTTAGCTAATGGTGTCCTTAAATTCTAGAGTTAAGTGAGCCACCTTCCAGTACAACTGGTTATTTTATATCTAAGAACTATAGCTTCAGAAATTGCAGCTATCTAGAAAAAACAGCAAAGTTTTACTAAGATTGTTTTGTGTCCTGATGAACTTGGCTTGGTAACTATCAGTTTGGGGACCCCAAAATAAGCCCAGACAGAAATGTTGGTTAACTCCATTTGTGGCTAGGGTTCAACCAAACTTCTGTCAACTCTCAGGAGAATTAATAACCAAAAATACAGTGGTCATTAGGGGAATGTTCCACTTATATGTAATTTAAGAAGTGAACTTGGAAGCAAGGGTTTCCAAATAAACAGAAAGGGATACCGGTTTCAATTGGCATTCAGAAGCCTCCAAAATATCATCAAAATTCTAAAATAGTTACATTGAAAGATTCATTGCAAAGTGTTAATGAAAAGTTAAAGAGAGGGCTGCCTCAGCGGCTGAATCAGATTAAGTGTCTGCCTTCAGCTCAAATCATGATCTCAGGGTCATGGGATCAAGCACCTAATATGGCTCCCCGCTCAGTGGGGAGTCTGCTTGCCCTCTTCCTCTGCCCCTCCCCCTGCTCTGTCTCAAATAAATTTTAAAAAGAAAAAAAAATTAGAGAAAATGTACCTAAAGACTGTAAGACTGATATATCCATTCTGAAGAGACTGTTAAACAGTTACCTTTTTAAAATAAGACCATCCAAGGATATAGGCAATTCTCTTCAGATTATCTTTCACTTCTTGATCAAAGGCCATAGTTAAACAATGTCTTAAACCTAGAGAGGATTCTCAAGAGTTTTTGTAATTCGATTACTTCCTGAGCCCAGTCAAGAGAAACAAATAAAATTTCACATTGACCCTCCTTTCCAAACCCAAACCCACTGATTATTGATACTTTCTTCTGGATATAACTATTTCCTTCTTTCTTTTTTTTTATATTCTAGGAACTTGGCTTGGCTTTCTGATTGCCTGGAAAACTTAGGTTGTTAGTTCTTTCTTTGGCTTTCTTTGGGAGAGAATTTTGATCTTATGAAGATAGTATCTTTTACACCATCTTTGACAAAAGCTCAGGAGTTTAACACTGCCAGAAATATTTACTATTTGTCTCAGCTGACACTGGGCAAGATATTTGAAAAGATTTAATAACTTTATTATCAAGTAAGCTTAACTTATTTCATCTACCAGAGAAACAAATTTAGACCCAACTTTTATGAGTGAGTTTTGTACCTATTTCATGGCAGTAATTTAAAGACAGAAGGTATAAGTTCTCTACATCTGTTTTTATGTTCATGTGTGTCATATATGTGTGTTGTAGGTATGTGGTATTTTCTACCTCCAGATGGTATTGCTAAAATTAATGTGTACAAGAGCTGTACTGAATTGGCTTAAAGAAAATTAAATACTTATATGAATTGCCAAATATAATAGAAACTAATTCAAATGTTCTTCAAATTCACTTGATCTGGGATGATCTTCAGCAAGTTTAAGTTTGTTGGTTTACTTAAAACAGGTATATCTTTAGACCTGTTTTAAGTAAACCAACAACTTTATAGAGTTATCAAACTTTGAATATAATACAGATAATCTATTTTTATTCTGTTGAATTTACTTAATTCATGTTACATCTGTTACAATTTGTCAGTAAAAATTACTTAGAATGATGGCTGGTTTTCTTTGATGTCTTATGAAATTTTCATGGGTAATCTAGATATAATTGTCAAGTACAAATAGACTGAAAACTATAAAGTTTTAAAAGTTTTCCAAATCTTGGTATCTTGAAAACTTAAAGTTTTGCTAAATGATGAGTGAGAGTGAACTCACTAAATATCTAGATCACTTCCTGATAAGATTTAAAAAATGAAACATTACTAAACAGGTTTGTTTCCTTTGGCTTGTTAACAGAAAAACTAAGATATTTGGATATTAGTGCCATATTGGAGTCTGGTGATTAGTTATTTTGGAAACATTATCAGAAGATAGTCCTCAAGCTCCACTGAAAGAGACCTTACCAAGTGCTTCTAAACTGGCATTGCTGCAAAACTACAAGGGGTTGGATACACATCTTACTCACACCTAAAGAAAGCTCCACCTGACATCTGGTCCTGTGTAGATGCTGGAGACCTCTGAATCAAATTGATAAGGAAGAGAGATAGCTGACATTAAGGTAGATGGCTTCTGCCCAAAATGACTTCAAAATCTCATACTTTAACTAAACAAGAAATCCATCTCCTTCTTCTCCTTGTCTCTACTCTGACATTGGCCTGGAAAGATGTTTGTCATCCATATCTCCCAGGTTATTGCTAAGAACAGTAACCTTTCAGAATGCTGGATTTGCCAAAGATTTTTATTTATCCATGATGCTAGAGATCTCCTGGTGCTCCTTATAGGCAGCTCCTCTTCTCTATCCAATGTCACCTCATACTACAATCATCAGCCTCTCCCTCCCCCTTAGAAATCTCTTACAAAGTTCAACGTTCATAGCCAGAATATCCAGTGCCTTTTTACCTTTCTCCAGAATTAACTGTACTTGCCCATCTAAACATAAATACCTATGTTAATCTTAATACATTTGCACCCCCATATTCCCATGATTATCTAGATGATATCTGTTCTCACCAAGAGAATTTACCAGCAGCACCCATCTTTGTAAGACATTTAGAACAACACTCTATTTCAGGTTTAGGAATTCTCTTCTTATATGCACTGAAAACCTGACTGGCCCTTGGTTTGAACCAGTAAATGCGGCAGTCCTTGTGAACAAATCCATTAATAGTACCTCCCTAATGGTAATGGTTTATGTGCCAACAGGATTTGTCTTTGTCTGTGATGGTTATAATTCTTCTTGGGACTACAAATGTCTAGCTGGCTGGCACACAGCTGGGCAGTACCTTCTAGGTTATCTAACTATGCCCCTACCTAACTTTCCATAGACAACTAAGATACTTCATTAGTCAACTCTCCTATATTTACATCACTGAGTTAGAAAAGACCTACCAGGAGACGTTCATTATTCAGGGTCATACTTGTCCGGTTAAGAGTGAAAATAAAAATATGATCAGGAACTTCTTTTTAACTCTTGAAGATATTGTAGATTCCATTGCTAAGAGCTGCCCAACGAAGAATCTTAGGCTCTCTGGCCAACATAATTCTTGGTAATGGGATACCCCTTGACTATCTTTCAGCTGAGCAAGGAGAAATCTGTGCTAATGGCCAACACCACCTGCTGCATCTGAATTAACAATTCTGGGGGGATGTTGAAACTCAGTTACATAAAATCATTAACCAGGCCATTTGGCATTAAAAAGTAACTCCTTCAATGAGGGTTTTTATTTGAACTAGTTGATTTTGATTCATTTGAGTCTTACAGACCATGGCTCTGAAGTGCACTCTAAACATTCGAAATTGTCTCGCTTATAGTTATTATCTCCCTGGTATATTATATCCTCTTAAAAATTTTAAATTCATTTAAGTGTGAGGGAAAGTCGGCAGTGGAGTAGGAGGACCCTAGGCTCTCCTCATTCTACAAATAAAACTACATAACTAGAAAATCATCCTAAAACCCCCAGAAATTCATCTGAAGGCTGGAAGAACAAACTCTACAATTGGAGGTAGAAAACAGATTGGGAGAGAAATGGATTGTGGCTGCTGTGGTGGGGAGCTGCAGTCATGGAGAAGGGCAAAAGACAGACTTACACACAAGGGAATGCTTGGGGAAAATGAGTGCCCATAGTAATTGGCCTGGAAAGTGAGAGGGCCCGAAATTTGTGAGCTCTTGCAACCAGCAGGGCTTTAAACCTGGAGTTTTAAGGGTTGGTGTGCTCAGCTCTGGGAGAGGTTGGAGGGCACTGAGGCTTCATTTGGAAACAAGGCAGGGCAAAGAGCCCACAGACATATACTGTAGAAACAGTGATTTGAAGAATGCTTGGGGAGCAACTACAGGCACATATCCTAGAGGTGCAGTGTTCAGAGAGCGTCCTCCAGGAACAAAGGAACTGGCAGGCTCTCTCTCCCTTCCCTGCACCTTAGCATAAGCACAGGGCCAAGCACCAGTGCAGCACCAATATTCGCTACCTAACTTGCTTACACCAAACCCCACCTGCCTGAGCTCCAGAACTGTCCTTCCTAGTCAAGCTTGCCCCAGTCCCAGTGTGGTAGGCTGCCTCCCTTTGGAGATCAGCCCAAACCCCTGCCAACATCATGTCTCTTGACCTGAGAGTTTTGTGTAGCTTCAGTTCTGGTGGCAGTGGCAACAGGTCTCATTTCATGAGCAAAGCAGAGCACACTTAGTTAAAACACACCACGTTTAGGCCAGGGACCAAACACTGCCAATAATAGACATAGACAACCTCTGCAGACAACTGGCCTGAAGGGAAAAGCAGCCATGACACAATAGCAGAGCTCATGCGGCACACACTAGAGATACTCCTGGAGGGTCCAGGTCCTGGGGGACAAGGGGTACTGCATTGCAGGGCACTACAGGAACTCTTCTTCATAAAGCCATTATCCTCAATAACAGGAAACATAGCTGACTTTCCTAACACAGAGAAACAGGCACAGAAACTTAGACAAAATAAGGAGAAAAAGGAATTTGTCCCAAATGAAATAACAAGGTTACTGCCAGAGTTCTAAGTAAAACAGATATAAGTAACCTGCCTGATGGAGAATTTAAAGTAATAATCATAAGGATTCTCACTAGACTGGAGAAAAGAGTGGAGGACATCAGTGGCACCATTAACACAGAGATAATAAGATAGCACAGATAAAAAGCTCAATAAACAAAATGAGAAACACACTTAATAGAATGAACAGCACACTGGAAGAAGCAGAGGGACAAATTAATGACCTAGAAGACGGAGTAATGGGAAATAATCAAGCTAAACAAAAGAGAGAAATGAGAATTATGCAAAACAAGATTAGACTTAGGGAACTCAGTGACTCCATCATCAAATGTAATAATATTTGTATTATAAGAGTCCCAGAAGAAGAATAGAGAAATGAGGGCAGAGAATTTATTTAAAGAAATAATAGCTGAAAACTTCCCTATTCTCAGGAAGTTAACAGATATCCAGACCTAGGAGGCACAGAGAACCCCAACAAAATCAACAATAGCAGATCCACACCAAGATGTACTTAAATTAAATGGCAAAATATATTGATAAAAAAAGTTTAAAAGCAGCAAGACAAAAGAAGACAGTTACATACATGGGACCCCCCCACCACCACCACACACAATAAGGCTATCAGCAGATTTTTAAGCAGAAACTTTCCAAGCCAGAAAGGAGTAGCATGTATTCAAAGTGCTGAATGGGAAAAACCTATAGCCAAGAATGCTCTGTCCATCAAGGCTGTCATTCATAATAGAAGGATAGTTTCCCCAACAAAAACTAAAGACGTTCATGACCATTAAACCAGTTTTGCAAGAAATATTAAAGGGAATTCTTTGAGTGGAAAGGAAAGACCAAAAATGACAGTATGAAAGTAGGAAACAAAAATGCAGTAAAAATGAATATTTATAATAAAAACCAAAGAACTCACAAAATAAAAGGATATAAGTTATGATACCATATACCTAAACATGAGGATGAGAGAATTAAGGAATGTATTCAGACTTAAATGATCATCAACAGAGGCGCCTGTGTGGCTCAGTGGGTTAAAGCCTCTGCCTTTGGCTCAGGTCATGATCTCAGGGTCTTGGAATCGAGCCCCGCATCGGGCTCTCTGCTCAGTAGGGGGCCTGCTTCTCCTTCTTTCTCTGCCTGCCTCTCTGCTTACTTGTGATCTCTCTCTGTCAAATAAATAAATAAAATCTTTAAAAAAAAATCAACTTAATACAGACTACTATATGTAGAAGATGTTATATACAAATCTAATGGGAACCTTAAATCAAAATACCACTAATACATATACAAAGAATCAATAGAAAGAAATCCAAAAATCTCACTATTGAAAACCAGAAAATCATGAAAGGATCAGATAAAATTTTTGGAAACAACCACATAACAAGTAATAAAATGGGAATAAATACATATCTCTCAATAATTAACTTTAAATGTAAGTGGACTGGACACTCTAATCAGAAGATACTGGGTGACAGAATGGATTAAAAAAAAAATAACAAGACCCAGTATATGCTGCCTGCAAGACTCATTTTAGACCTAAAGACAGCTGTAGACTGCAAGTGAGGGGATGGAGAACCATTTATTATGCAAATGAATGTCAAAAGAAATCTAGAGTAGTGGTACTTACATTAGACAAAGCAGGCTTTAAAACAAAGACTGTAACAAGAGACAAAGAATCCTATGTAATAATAATGGTGACAATCCAACAAGGACATATAACAATTGTAAATATATATGCACCCAACATAGGAGCATCCAAATACATAAAACAGTTAATAACAAATGAAGGAACTAATCTAAAATAATACAGTAATAGTAGGTACTTTAACACCTCATTTACATCAATGGACAGATCATTTAAACAGAAAATCAACGAGGAAACAATGGCTTTGAATGACACACTGGACCAGATGGACTTAACAGATATATTTAGAACATTCCCTCCTTAAACAGCAGAATACACATTCTTTTCGAGCACACATGAAACATTCTTCAAAACAGAATACATATTAGGTCACAAAATCAGCCTCAACAAATACAAAAAGACTGAAGTCATCATGTACCTTCTGGCCATGACCCTATGAAACTAGAGGTCAGCCACAAGAAAAAATCTGGAATGAGCACAAATATATGGAGGTCAAATGCCATGCTACTAAATAATGAATGGATCAGGAAATCAAGAAATAAAGTACATGGAAACAAATGAAAATGAAAACACAATGGTTTAAAACCTTTGGGATGTAGCAAACAGTTCTGAGAGGGAAATTTAGAACAATACAGTCATAACTCAAGAAGATAAATCTCATGTAAACAACCTAGTCTTACACCTAAAGGAGCTACAAAAAGAACAAGCAAAACCCCCAGCCAGCAGAAGAAAGGAAATAACAAAGATTAGAGCAGTAATAAATGATATAGGAACTAAAAAAACAATAGTACAGATGGTTCTTTGAAAAAAAAAAATCAATGAAACTGATAACCCTCTAGCCAGACTTATCAAAAAGAAAAAAGAAAGGATCTAAATAAATAAAATCACACACGAGAGGAGAAAATAAGCACCAATACCACAGAAATACAATTATAATATTAAGAAAAACAATATCCCAACAAATTAGACAACCCAGAAGAAATGGATCAATTCCAAGAAACATAGAACCTACAAAAACTGAAACAGGAAAACACAGAAAACTTGAACAGATCAATAACCAGCAAAGAAATTGAATCAGTAATCCAACAGGCTCCCAACAAATGAAAGTCCAAGACCAGATAGATAGCTTCACGGGTGAATTCTATCAAACATTTAACGAAAGGTTAATACTTGCTGTTTGCAAACTACTCCAAAAACTAGAAAAAGTAGGAAAACTTCCAAACTCATTCTATGAGGTCAGCATTACCCTGATATTAAAACCAGATAAAGACATCGCCAAAAAAAGAACTATGGGCCAATATCTCTGATAAACACAGATGCATAAATCCTCAACAAAATACTAGCAAACCAAATTCAACAATACATTAAAAAAAATCATTCACCGTGATCCAGTGGGATTTATTCCTGGGTTATAAAAGTGGTTCAATATCTGCAAATCTATCAATATGATACATTACATCAACAAGAGAAAGGATAAGACCATATGACCATTTCCATAGATGCAGAAAAAGCATTTGACAAAGTACAACATCCATTCATGACAAAAAGCCTCTACAAAGTAGTTTTGGAGGGAACATACTAAAACATAATTAGTCCATATATGAAAAACCCACAGCCAACATTATCCTTAATAGGGAAAAATGGACAGCCCCTTCCCGAAGATCAGGAATAAGACATGGATGTCCAGTCTCAATACTTTCGTACAACACAGCACTGGATGTCGTAGCCACAGCAGTCAGACAACAAAAAGAAATAAAAGGCATCCAAATTGGTAATGTGAAGTGAAGTGTTTACTATTTGCAGATGACATAATTCTATATATAGAGAACCTGAAAGACTCCACCAAAAAACTGTTAAAACTGATAAATGAATTCTGTAAAATCACAGGATATAAAATCAGTATACAGGAATCTGTTGCATTACTACACTCCCATAATAAAGCAGAGGAGAAAGTAAGAATTCCTTTTATAGTTACACCAAAAACAATAAGATAGGTAGGAATAAGACTAACCAAAGAGCTGAAAGGCCTATACTCTGGAAATTATAAAACATTAATGAAGAGATGGAAGAGGATGCAAAGAAGTAGAATGACATTTTATGTTCAGAGTTTGGAAGAACAAATGTTATTAGAATGACCATACTGCTCTGCACAGTGAAGAAACCATCAACAAAACTAAAAGGCAAAACTTACGGCATGAGAGAAGATATTTACAACTGACATATCCTATAAAGCGTTAGTATCCAAAATATACAAAAAACTTATAAAACTCAACATCCCCAAAACATAATCCAATTAAAAAATGGGCATAAGACATGGACAGTTCTCTTTTAGGGAAGACATACAGATGGCCAATAGACATATGAAAAGATGTTCAGCTTCGCTTATTATCAGGGAAATGCAAATCCAAACCACAATGAGGGATCACCTCACACCTGTCAGAATGGCTAAAATTAACAACACAGGGAACAACAGGTGTTGGGGAGGATGTTAGAGGTAAGGAGCCCTTGTGCATTGTTGGTAGGAATACATAAGTGCAGCAACTGTGAAAATTGTATGGAGATGTCTCAAGAAATTAAAAATAGAACTACCATACAATCCAGCAATTCCACATCTGCATACTTATCTGGACAAAATGAATACACTAATTCAAAAAGATATATGCACTTCTATGTTTACTGCAGCATTGTTTACAATAGCCAAGATATGGAAGCAACTTAAGTGTCCATCAATAGATAGGTAAGATACACACACACACACATGAATATTATTTGGTCATGAATAAAATCTTGCCATTTGTGATAACATGGATGGAAAAAATGATAGTATTCTTAATGAAGTAAGTCAGAGAAAGGCAAGTACCACGTTGTTGTGGACAACTGTGTTGTCCATAGTTTTTGTGGACTCCAAAAAAACCAAAAAGATATAGACAGACTCAGATACAGAGAACAGTCTGGTGGTTGCTGGGGGGCTAGGGGGCAGGGGGAGGGATGGGTAAAATAGGGTAAGGGGATTGAAAGTTACAAGCTTACAGCTATAAAATAAGACATAGGAATGTAATGTACAGCATAGGAAATACAGTTAACAATACTGTAACAACTTTGTACCATGACCGATGGTAGCTAGCTTTATCATAGTAATCACTTTCTAATGTATACAAATGTTGAAGCACTTCTATTGTACAGCTGAAGCTAGTACAATATGGTATGTCAAATACACAGTGATAAAAAAATTTAAAAAATAAATCAGATAGATTTGTGTCTTTCCTGAACAGCTTTTTTCCCCGTGTATTTAAAAAATTTGATAGGCATCTTAAACTGTGAGTTAGCTTCTCAAAATCTAAGTCCTACATCTGTATCAGACATACTGTTCCTTCCATATACATTTCTCCAAAATCCTCTTTTTTTCTCATCCTTGATGTGTTTTATCTTTACTTCCTCACTTACTGGAGTGATAATTCTTGTCATATTTGATGTAGTCTTAGAGGTCTCCATAACTTTTCAAAATTTTTTTAGCAAGACAAGGTATAAGGTAAAAATTTTAAAAGTATATTTATGTGTACAAAGCTAGCTTCTGTCTAAAACAGCAACTCCCAGATGAACAGGGCTAGAAGTAGCCTTTCTGGATTAAGTTTTAAAGGAGCAGTAGTCCCAAGAGATTGTTGTTTTGTTTTGTTTTGTTTTTCCTATTAGCCCAGATCTGAGAAAACGCCTCAGAATTTTCTTACTATCCTAATTTCTAAAAACGATTGCATTTAAAGAGAAATCAGTCTCGGACATCCTCTTTGATGTCTCCCAGAATGTGGATTCTGGGTTTCCCCTGGAATGGTCAGCGTTCAAGGGTACATCTCACCTCTTGAACCTGCACCTTCTGGTCTTACCTGCAAGGCCTGCAAATCCGAGAAGGTCTTATCCGGGATTGTATGAATGCGGTTGCTGTGCAGCATCAGCAACTCCAATTTGTTCAGGCCGGAAAAATCTGTTTCTGTCAATCTAACCAAGCTGTTGTACCTGAAATTAAAACAACAGGCATAAATAAGGTAGGCCTGTCAGCTGCGTTTCAGATGTCACAGCAAAAGTACATGCACGCATGTCCACACACAAAACCCAATACCTCCCTTATTTTTTATTTTTATTTTACTTTTTAAAAAGATTGTATTTGTTGGAGAAAGAGAAAGGGGCAGAAGGAGAGGGAGAAGCAGGCTTCCCACTAAGCAGGGAGCCTGAGGCAGGGCTTGATCTCAGGACCCTGGGATCATGACCTGAGCCAAAGGCAGAATCTTAAGGGACTGACCCACCCAGGTCCTCAATACCTACCTTTTTATAACCTGTGCTCAAAGGAGATAATCAAATGCTTGACATATACTGAGATTTATCAGATGCCACGGAACGCCCTCCCACTCCCCAGTCCTGGCAGTCTCGGGTACACTGTCCATACTCCCCCGCCCGGGATATACCACATCCCTCCTCATTTTCCACCCTTTCTGCATAAGCTGTTCCTTCACTTGGGATGCCCTTGACTCCACCCTTTTCTACTTGTGACTCCTGGTCAGGCCCAGCCCCTTGCTTTCCCAGTAGAATTTCTCACTATAAAGCAGAGGTTAAGAAACCTGCACTCTTAACGAAAGAGTTTGGCCAAATAGCTTGGCTAGGATTATGAACCTAGGCCTTGGTAGTGGGTCAAACTTGGGTAAAATCAGCAATCTTTCTAAGCCTCCATTTCCTCATCTATAGAGTGCAAAATATAGAAGCGTCTTAAAAGGTGTTCTGAGGATTAAGTGAGTATGTGGAGAGTGCCCTGCTCAGTGCCCGATCATGGTAAGGGCACAGTCAGTGTTACCTATTATCATTAGTGATTGTTCCAAGGTACTTTGTATGCTCTCGGATGGTTCTTACTAATTGTCCTCATTGTGCATCTGTTTTCTCCCCTTTCACTGTAGCTTCTAGTTGTGAATAATACATCTTGTTCGTTGTTGTATCCCTGGATATAGTAGGTGCTCACTATCATCAAATACACGATGTTAAATCGGACTGCATGTGCGTACACACACACACCCCATAGTTTTTCACCAACCTTTAAAATATAGTCACCTTTTAGCAGATTTAATTAGGTTTACATTTTTGCAAGAATTTTAAATAAGTCACCTGACTTAATTGAAAAGAAGTCCAAGGGCCTTCTTAACCAACTTCTAACCAACTTTTCATACACATCTCTTATATATGGGAGGACACTTCCAGTGTCCTCTTTTCACCTTCTGATAGATCACAACCCTTAACACATGCTATTTTCCAGCAAAAAGGTAACCAGAATGAAGTTCATCTGTAATCTTGGGCTTCCCATCCTATCAAGAGTAATTTCAGGATCTAGAACTTTCTCCTAGTAAAAGTTTACCAGGAAAATGTTGCTTACTGTCCCTCACAAACTTAAGATCTTTATGTGCTTATTTCAGAAGAGAAATACTGTTAAAATCATTTTGGTTCATTTCTTAAAGTCACAAGTTTTGTTTGATATTTTGAGCACAAAGCATCAGTGTACTGTCTCCTTGGGAAGGGGACAAGACAAGGGACCCCACGTACCCTAAATTAATACGCTCCACATCGGGTGAAATGCTGTCTGGGATGGAAGTCAGGTACCGAAATGTGCAGTGCACCTCAGTAGGCACATAGCAAGCACAGCGACGAGGACAGGCCTTGCTCCCGGGGCTGGCCACCAGGCACATCACGGAGAGGGAGACCAGCAAGCAGGTGATTCCTCTGCCTTTCACCTTCATCCTGGAGGAAAAAAAAAAAATCACACCTCAGAGTTATAGATATGTTGGAACAAAATTTCAGTACGACTACACACACTAAGTCCGGTAATCTGGGAGAGCTTTCTGAAAGGTCTTAAGTGGCTAATTTCATTCACTCACAACGTGTACAGTAAAACTTACTCTTTGCAAAGCCTTGTGATCAAATGGAATATTTATTGTTGTGAAAATTCCTTCACAGCTTCTCACTTCTAAGTGAAAAGCAAAAATGCCTATGACTTAGAGATTCAATAAAAAGAAAAAAGAGAGACCATAATGAAGGTATCATGCCAATGGAAATACAGAAGGCTTAGTTTCCTGTTTACCCATTAGTTCTTTTTGGCCAACTTTTAAAAAAAAAACTGATTATAAAACTAATCCATGTGCATCATAGAAAAGTTTGGAAGCTGTAAATAAGTAGAAGAAAATTACTCCTATTTCTACCACCCAGATATAAACATTAACATTTTGCTATATTCCTTCCAACCTTTTATGGTGGTGTATGTTTCTGTGTATATGTGTATGTATACATGATCAAACGAAATTTGTAACACATTTCATTCTTTGAATGTATAAGGTCTGTTTGCTTTATTAAACCTTCTTCAAAAGCATTTTTAAGAGCTGTAATACTCCACTGGAAGGGTGAGTAAGTCTCACACATATCCTCGAGTCCTTGCCAAAACAGACACGTTGCACACTTCACTGCCATGTAAGGACCATGAGCCACAGTAGCTCACTGGATGAGAGGACTTGAGCCTTGCACGTGCCTTGAAATGGGCCGCACTGAGCCCTGCTTTGAACATCCCTCTGTACCTTTCCCTGGCACAACCACCACCACCTCCTCCTCCTCCTCCACCTCCTCCACCTCCTCCACCATCTCCTCCTCCTCCACCTCCCCTTCCCCCTCCTCCTCTTCCACCACCTCCCCCTCCTCCTCTTCCACCACCTCCCCCTCCTCCTCTTCCTCTTCCACCACCTCCCCCTCCTCCTCTTCCACCACCTCCCCCTCCTCCACCACCTCCTCCTCCTCCCTCTCCTCCTCCTCCCCCTCTTCCTCCACCTCCTCCACCTCCTCCTTCTCTACCTCTACCTCCTCCTCCACCATC
>CM052799.1:94895809-94937676 GCA_028533885.1 Nasua narica
TCCTCCTCTTTTCTCCCATGAGAGTCAAGGAGCATCATCAGGGAATAAACATGCTCAGCTTCTTGGGAAAAACAATCTCTATTACCCACATGTGGGGCAAGCTCAGTGATCCAAACCTAATTTTCTCTTGAAATTTAGAATATACAAGGATTGCAATAAAATTTTTATTATGCTTTTCTAAGAAAAGTGACCTTCATAATTTATAAATCTCAACATTCCTTGGGATAGAATGGTTTCTTTTGGATTATACCAGCAACTATCCTTTAGCCATAAACAACACTAAAAACAAATGCAGAATTGCTAGTCTTCATATAAAGATAACAGAATTATCAGAATTTAGTCCAAACTAAAATTTAATATAGGATTAATCACATGACTTTTGTCATTATAACCATCTGATTATAAAAATTTTAAGTAAACAGATGATTGGAGACAGCATTTCCACCTTCTATCATTAGTTAAGCAAAAAAGCAAATGATGGTACAAAGGTAATTCTCTCATTCAGCTAGAAAACAGAAGTTCTAAGTTATATTCACATGACAGTTATTTAAAAGAATCCCAATTCTACAAGAACATATGGACAGTGCATTCCCACAAATTTAAACCTGAAAAGGTATATAACCAAATAGAAATTAACAGTACCTGAGCTCTTCTCTCCTGGTTCTGACTCCTCTCCTGACCCAGGCAGAGACAGAAAATCTTACCAGGAAGTGGAAAACCGTATCCAAAACTGAGTGAGAAAAAGTTCTCTGCTCCCCAAAGGAGCAAATGGCTTAGTCTTGAGGCTTGCAGCTCAGGAGTGATACTCTGGAGAGAGACCTGGAGGGCTGCCACAGCTTCAGTGAACTTTAGCCAATGTGTGCCCACATTAAGCCAAAAGTAGCGTTCCTGTATTATAATTGTTACAGAAACAAAAGACAAAGTGGAAGTTTTAAAATTTCCTTTCTCCGCCCTCAATAGTGTATTTTAAAGTCTCCCTAAAGTTGTCGTTGAAATATAACTATGAATATCACACCATTTCCCCCCCCCGTCCCAGGAGTTTCTCTAGTTTTGGACAAATCTGCCATAGATGCCCACAATAAGGGTCTCCAGCTACCGAATTAATCTTTGCTCAGAGTGCATCCTTTGCTTGGCACCAGTCACTGAAGAGGTGACTTGCTCCTGCTTGCTTTAATGGCCCCTCTCCCCCGGGTGTGTCCTCCGTGCGCGCTCGCCGAGCTGCCTCCTGCGGCGGGACTCCCTGCCTTCCCACGCCCGCAGAGCCCGTAATCGCTCGGGCGTCGCGTCCGTCCCCTGTCAGGAGGGGATTGGCGGAGCTGCTCACCTCGTTGCCCAGGTGACCAATGGGCTCACGCCATCAGCGCGGTCCCAAACTCAGCTGCCGGGTCTCGGGGACCTTCCAGAGCTGAGGAGGGAAGGCGGGGCGGGGACCGGGGTGACGTTGACTTATGTGTCTGGGGACTCCGCCGGGGCTCTGCAGCACACGGAAAATAAACGACCACCAAGCTCCTCTTTATTTTTGAGAGTGCACGGGACGCCTGTTTGCCTTCTGTCTCATTTCCTCCTCGCCTTCTAATTCCCGGGCAAGTGGGAGCCGGTGGGCAGGACAGTTTCAGGGCCGGGACGGTCACGCCCACGTTACCTCCTTCACCTGTTGACGGGTGGGCCTAGGGGTTTCAGAGTTTGGCTGAGTTAGACCATCTGTAGCTCCCCCAAGTTCTGCTCGAAGGCTGAGAGTTGGCGAGGATAACCTGTGATACCTGCAGTTTGAATCTCCTGTTTGGCCCATTTGGAGAACCTCTCCTGTGAAAAGGATCATTGAGAACTGGACTTAAATGCAGTTATTTGTTGGGATTGTGTTCCCCACTCTTATCTCCACCCTCACTGTCCAGGAATTGCCCCTAGCCACGGAGACCTTGTTTCATAGCTCCTGCGATTGTAAACAGAGCTCCCAATTTTTGACTCCTACACACTGAATTAATGTAACTAAGATGACCTTGTTTCACTCTCTCTGCTTGTACCAGATGTAAGCTTTTGATGGGAACTTGAACTTCAGAACGGTGGGATTCGGGAACAAACAACATCAGCCTCACCCGGGACCTTGTTAAAAAAAAAAAAAAAATGAATTCTCAGACTCCATCCCAGAACCACCGCTCAATGAGAAATTGCAGGGATGGGACCTTAGAGTCTCTGTGTTAACAAGCTTTCCAGATGATTCCCGTGTAGCTAAATTTTGAGAATTGCTGGTTTAGGGAAATAACTTCCCAGCATGGTAACAGCTTATTCCAGGGGTTTTACTCCGTGACAAGAACTATTATAAGCACTTTACAAATACTGACTGATTTAAACCTCAGGATACCACCAAAAAAACAAAAAAAGAAAGTATTCACGTTATTTCCATTTTGAGGCACATAAAGAAAAGTGACTTACTCCAGGTCATTGCAGCTTTTAAGTAGAGAACCTAAGGTTGATTCAGACCCAAGCGGCCTGGCCCTAGAAACCTTCACAGTTAACCACAGACCCATCCATGGCTGCCTCACTGAGCCAAACACCGGGAATGTTCCATATCCAATGGCTAAGCATTCAGATGATTTATACTTAGTAATAAGTTGGTAACCAGGGTGAAATTATAGAATCAGAGACTCACTAGTAACTCTGGAAGCATGTGGATATGAACATGGTCTTTAGCTCCTTAGAGCTGACATGGTTCTTCAAGTTAAAAACTCATGTGTGATGTCCAAACTTGGATGATTACTTTGGAAATATGGCCTATTTGTGGATTCTTGGGAATCAACAGTTTTTCTTCTAAAGCTCCTTGATGACCAACCCCACAGTCATAGTCAGTTTCTAACCAAACTCTGGACTCTCAGACCCCCAAAAAGATGAACCACAGGAGAACTGTGACATATTATATTCCTATTTTTCCCAGGATGGTAACCCCGGTGTCATTTTTGGCACTATCAGTTTTGGAAACAACCATTTAGGAATGCTTGCTTGTTTTAAGACTTTTTCTGAAGGAAATTTCTACAACTGCTTTATTTCTACAAATGCTTTGTATGTGTTACATATTCTCAAATATTATCAAGAGATAGATGCTTCAAGTATACCATTTTTCAGATGATATTCTGAGGATAAAAGATGTTAAATGATTCAGAGCCAGAATATAATACTGCATGAACTTTTGACTGCAAAGGGCCTGCTTTTTTTTAAAGATTTTATTTGAGAGAGAGAGAGAGAATGTGCACACACAGAAGGAGGGGGAGGGAGTAGGGGAGAAAGGGTGATGAGGGATGGGGAGAGAGGGAGGGAGGAAGGGGAGCCAGGAGAGGGAAGAAGAGAGGAGGAAGCCCGATGCAGGGATGAATCCCAGGACCCTGGGATCATGGGTCAGATGCCTGACCAAGTGAGCCACCCAGGCACCCCTGCAGGGCCCCTGCTCCCAAGGCCTGATTTTCCTAGCCTTCCCTGTTTCTGTTCACATTTGCACTATTGTAAAATTTGGAGGGTCCATAGTATATCAAGGATTAAAGTAGGACCATTCTCCTTTCCACTCATACAATTAATGCAATTTATTTCTACAAGGACTTACAAATCATTTTCATTTTTTAGTATGTATCATTTAAAGTTCATAAGCAATATGTGAAATTTCAGTGCTAATTATTTTATAGAGGAAGAGGCTATAGTTGACCGCGCATAGGATTTGCCAAGGTCTCAAAGCTAGGCAAGGAAACTTGCAGTTAATGTGAACCCCTAGAACTGTTTCCTGAGCTGTGATCACTCACCTGTACTTCCAGGCTGGTTTGCTATGGTAACTACTTCTCACTACGATTTACAAACTTTTTTTCTTTAAATTACTCTTCTCTCCTTTTTAGGAAGTCTTTCCCTAAATAATAATATGGTTAATTCATAGGTTTGATATTTTTCTGGTAAACATCATAAATATACATCTTTACCCTTTACATCGCCCCAGGGAATTTACACCTCCGATCTATGTCATCAACATTGCTTGTCCTTTCTGATATTTACATACTTTTTACTCCTCATCCTTAACATACCAACCATTGCCGTATCTCATCTCACTCCCCACATCAGAGCACTTAAAAACCAAACTTAAGCATTTACCAAATAATGCCAATAAACCCAACTCAAGCATTTACAAATCGTATATCACCTGACAATCATAACCACCAAGTTATGGATTGTTTTCAAAGATTTAATTTACTTATTTGAGAGTGAGTGAGCACAAGCAGGAGGAGGGGCAGAGAGAGAGGGACAAACAGATGCCCTGCTAAACCGTACGTGGGGACCAGATTCCAGGATGCCGAGATCATGTCCTGAGCCAAAGATAGATGCTTAACTAACTGAGCCACCCAACTGCCCCCAAGTCCCAGATTTTTGAACTCACTCATATGCATGTCAACAGATACAAAGATGTCAAAATTATTATGTATCTTTTAATCAGGCACCATCATTACTGGCTCCCACCTTTATAATTTTCATATTAATTAATCAATCAAATAATCTAATCATCCACTTAGTGACTTCAACAGTACGTAAGTAGACCTAAAATCCTGGCCACTCCTTTTTTTTTTTTTAAGATTTTATTTATTTAGTTATTTGACAGAGAGAGAGAGATCCCAAGTAGGTAGAGTGGCAGGCAGAGAGAGGAGGAAGCAGGCTCCCCGCTGACCAGAGAGCCCAATGCGGGGCTTGATCCCAGGACCCCGAGATCATGACCTGAGCCGAGGGCAGAGGCTTTAACCCACTAAGCCACCCAGGGGCCCCCTGGCCTCTTCTTTTATGCAGTTACAGTCTATTGGGGCAGGGGATAAGGGCCATGAAAACAAATACTGCAGGTGATAGAAAGAAATCAATCAGTGTCAGCCTTGCTCCAATACAATTGTATCTCAGCCAACCCAAGTCAAACTGCACTTATATATCAATGAACTATTAGTATTCTAGACCCTTAGTCCTTTGGTCATTCATAACACCATGAATGAGCACAATTTTGGAAAACAGAGATAATTTGAAGCCAGTGCATTTTGGTCTTATGAATCCAAAGACTCCAGATTATAGGAACTATAAAAACTTGGGAAGCAATTAATATAGTCCACCCTCAAGCTGACAAAGTAGTGGTTAGAAAGAAAGCATCATTTGGAAACCAGAATTCTTAAGAATGTATTCAGAGAATAAAAGAAGAAAGGAATGATGGATCAATCTTGTATTTTTTGATTGATGACATCCGAGGATCCTGGGAAATCCAGGGCTAGCACAGAAAAAAGTGACAACCCTACATATTTGCAGGAAAGAAGACCAAGGCAAGCAAGCAGCACAATACTGACCAAGTAAGGAGTCATAGTTGTCAACAGTTTAGAAATAGAAGTCTGTAGGTTAGACCCACTGACGTAACTATTACTCTGATCATCATAAATGCTAAACATAGCTTTTGTAACAGGTACTGTATTAAAGGAACATGATTGGTGAACATTTGCATTATTTATCACAATTTCTTAACCCTGGGCAGGATACATTTAAGATACATTAAGATACATTTAAAAGACCTGGGAATGCCTCTTGTTTCTTTGAAGTGAAGTCTCAGAGGTTGTCCAAAGATGAATGTTCATGTATGGAAAAGTGGCAGTACAACGTAGGGAGAATTTCATGAGCATTTTCTCAGAGCACACAGAGTGTGGCTAGAGCTATAAGCCCATGAGGAGAACTCAAATGCACTACAGTTAAACTTCACTAATCACCGTATAAGTTGTTTTAGAGGAGGAACAATTTTGAGGTGGTTTCTGTGGTTGGTCACTGGGAAAGGGAATGGAAGAATCCAGAACCATAATTATGGGTGGAATATACAGTGTTTGTTAGGGCCACTGGCCGCAGAATGAAGCTTTATATATCACTGAGGTATTCTGAGGTACTGAGTTTTATAGTAAGATACTTTGTTGTCCTGACATACATGGTTGGAATTTTGAATAGGCTAAGGTCTAGAGAATCACATCCTTGTCAGATTATGCCTTTAAAATTATTTTTTAAAGCCAACAACTACACTTTTAACTTTTTAAATCTCTCCCTCCTATTCTTCTCTTTTTATCTCAGCTTGTGTCTTTGCTTAATTCTATATTTTATTAGACCTTACCCATTCTTCACTGATACCGAAATACAATGATTTTCCAATTCCAATCTCTCTGATGGTAAAGTAAGAAAGCCTTGTTATTTCATACAAACTTTATATGCCTCACATCATTTATTTATCTATAGAGTTGCATTTTCAAGTACATTACAGAATAAAGTACAGATAGAATAAGTGAAGGAGTTTCTTAGGAGTCAGGTGTCTTGGATTTTTTAGGACTTGTTTTACCTGCATCATAATTCACAAAAATATTCTTTTTCATTATTTTAGGTCAGTGAAATAGTTTTAAAATATATGAGACACTCTTCTCTAAAATAAGCTGCAGGCATGCTAGGAAATTATGAAAGAACAAAGATTTTTGTGGAAATATTCAATAAACGAAGATTCTGAAGACCATCAATCATCACAGAAAAGTCAGGTTTTTTTTTTTTTTAACCTTTCCCCAGTAGAGGTTTTAATTAATGTTCTCTGAGGACGGCCATGGAACAGTGCAGAGGAAAGTGTATGGATTTAGCATAGGGTCAGCAAACTTTTTCTGCAAAGGGCCAGAGAGTCAATATGTCAGACTTTGTGGGCTAAAGCGTCTCTATCACAAGTATTTGATCCCCTCAGTGTAGTGAAAGAGATCATAGACATTATGTACATGAATCAGCATGGCTGCATTCCAAAAAAACTTTATTTAAATTCACTAAAATTTGAATTTTATATAATTTTTAATGTATTACAGAATATTACTTCAATTTTGTTTTAACCTTTTAAAAATACTGAAAAATTCCTGGCTCACAGACCATACACAGACTCAATTTGGCCATAGTTTTGCCTACTCTTGCTCCAAAGCTAAGGATTCCACTGTGTTATGGGAGACATGATCTTCACAGTGGCATTCATCATAATGTGGCATGTCACATTAAATTTGTTCCAGCATATCTATACAAAAGGGAAGAGTTTGAAGGTTTTCTTTCACTTCAAAATCTAGAATTAACTGGCCAAATGTGATTAAAGAGATTTATCTTCAGTAGTGAAAAGTCACTTTCTGGAGTGATTATAGCAGTTTTGTAATTTGGAGTTTCTTTGGGCAGTATTCTCTCAGAAACTTGCCAGAATATAGCAGTGACATATTCCAGCATTGTTAAGATTTTGATATAGTGCTTAAAATATGCTTAACTAGACAGATCATTTAAAACTCTGTGGTCTACAAATGCCCTTTCCCTTCTTCTTAAAATTCTATATTTTGACAAGAGAATTTACTTCCTTCATGAGAAGACTAAATAAAACTCCAATAATGTATAAGAATAGATGATCTTGCATTTGAAAAGAATGACAAATCCTAAAAGATAAAAACATAGCCAAGATCCATCCTTAGGGACTTAAGAAAAGTGTAATATGGGAGAAAGAGTTTAAGCAATAGGATGAGGTCATGAAGACAACTTTGGATGAGATAAAGACCTTTCATATTAAATTAAATTGGTGAATGCTCAAGGAACATGAGCCTAAATCAAAAATGTCATGAGTAAGACTAATCTAATATTAAAATATGGGTATTTTAATTAGTTATAATTCCCCAACACCTGAGCTCTCAGGCAAATCTCTTTAAAAATTTCATATCTTGGGTGCTTGGCTGGCTCAGTTAGTTAAGTGTCTGACTCTTGGTTTTGGCTCAGGTCATGATCTCAGGGTCATAAGACCGAGTCCCTTATTAGGCTCCTTGGAGTCTGCTTAAGATTCTCTCTCTCCCTCTTCCACTGTCGCTCTCTCCACCTCTCAAAAACTTTTTGTCATGTCTTATTTTTCTGCTAAATTTAAGTTTGGAAATTCATGTCTGCAAATGTAGAACAACAAGATTTTTCCATATCAAGCAATGCAGATCAAAAAAATCCTATTTGCAGCGGTTAAAAGAGTTTAAGTGCTATAGCAGAAAGGGTCCACATAGTTTTTCTTTCCTGTGTATGAATTAAATACAATACTAGAAGGAAAGTAAAATATTGGTTATTCATAACCTGGGATAGAATCATCCCATTTTAATGAGAAATATGGCTAGAAACCGAGTGACTCCTAAAAAAAAATGTAACAGCAGTTGTTCTTGGACAAAGGAGTCTAAGATGGCAATTCAGGATGACGTGAACTCACATTATCCCATGAACATACTCAATCTACTCCTACACATACTACTACAATCTACTCCTCCTAAAGAACTTAAGGCTGTTTGAATAGCTTCTGCACAACAACAGTTAGAGGGACCACACTGGCAACGGCAGGAGAGACGGAAACAGTGGGAAACTACCCCTGACACTGAGAAATGCAGTAGGGAGAAATATTACTGAGGGACCTGTGCACATATTTGCCTACTGTGGAGGTGGAGTACAGAAAACAAACAAACAAAAAACCCCCAAAAAACCCTCCGAAAAAACAAACTGCAGTTAAAGGACAACTAGACTTCCTTTAAGAAAGGAAGCCCATTTACAAAATATAGCATATCAACCAAATGGTGAAGGAACTGCTGGAACTTTTTCCCGGATAGGACTGATGAGCACCTCTGTTTATACTGCCCTTTCACTTTGATTGTACAATAGGAACAAGGTCTGGGTGCTCTAGCCAGCCTGCTCCCTCAATGAACCCTGGGGCTCCTGACCCACACCAGCCTGCAGCATACCTCCAAGTTGGCCAACTAGCCTGCACCTGCCTGAGGTTTAGTCACTCGATCAGGGTGCCCTAACATGATAAACAGGACACCTCTAGTCCATACCAACTAAAGCACTAGTCAGCTCTCCAAGGAATCCTGGGAAAAAACCACCCCCGGACATACCCAACCCACAAAGGCTTCAGTTCCAGCCGTCCTGCGACCCCATAGCCTGCTCCTACTTCAGCTCCAGCAATCCCGCCCGGGTGGCCCCAGTGCAGAGGAATGTAGGACCCCCTAACACACACTTGCTTTGGCTCCAATTGACCCACCAGAGCACCATATGTGCAGCATGCTCTGGGAAGCCCTGGCCTGTGCCTGCTTCAGCTCCCCCCATCTGCCCAAGGCAGCCCTGGTGTGAAGTGTCCCAGGACCCTCAGCCTTTGCCAATTACAGCTCTAGCCAGGCAGTCTTCCAGAAACATTCAGTCTACGTAGGAGATGCTCCTAAGCAAGGCCACTCCTGCAAGACTCCTTCAAGGGTAGCAGTGTTGCCTAATTCATAGAAACCAATACATAAAATGATACAAAATGGACAGTGGAATATTTCCAAACAAAAGAATAAGATAAAAATCCAGAAAAAGAGTTAAATGAAGTAGAGATAAGCTATCTACATAATAAAGAGTTCAAAGTAACGGTTATAAAGATGCTAACCAGAGCTGACAGAGTGAATGAACTCAGAGAGAACCTCAAAAAAGTGATAAACATAAAAAAGAACCAAGAGTTGAAGAATACAATAATTAAAAATGAAAAATACACTAGAGTGAATCGACAGCAGATTAGAGGATTAGAGCAGAACAGATCAGTGATCTGGAAGACAGGGCAATGGAAAGAACCCAAGCTGAATAGAAAAAAAAAAAGGCACTTAAAAATAAGTTAAAGAATTTCTGGGACAACATCAAGCATACAAACGTTAACAACACAAAGGGCCCAAAAGGAAAAGAGAGAAAGGAACAGAATGCTTACATGTAGAAATAATAGCTGAAAATGTTTCCAACTTGGGAAAGGAAACAGACATCCAGATCCAGGAAGCACAAATAATAAGACCAAAAAGATAAACCCAAGGAGGCTTATTCAAAGACATATACTAATTAAAATGTCAAAGATTAAATATAAAGAGCGAATCTTAAAAGCAGCAAGAGAAAAGCAACTAATCACAAAGGAGGGAAGTCTGATGAGGCTATCAGCTGATTTTTTGGCAGAAATGTTGCAAGCCAGAAGACAGTGGCATGAAATATTTAGAGTTCTGAAATGAAAAAGCCTGCAATCAAGAATACTCTACCCAGCAAGGTTATCATTCATAATTGAAGGAAAGATAGTTTCCCAAATAAAAGTTAAATCCCACTAACCTGGCATTACAAGAAATGGTAAAGACAATGCTTTAAGCAGAAACGGCCATAAACTAGAAGAAAAATATGAAAGGAAAAAAGTTCACTGGTAAAAGCAAAAATAAAGTGTATGTAGTATATCAAATCCTTATAAATCTAGTATGAAGGTGAAAATCAAAAAGTAAAACCAATTTTATTTAAAGAATTAGACAAAACAAAAAACGTAAAATACAGTTTCATATAGATAAAATGTGGAAGGGTAGTAAAAATGTAATGCTTTTAAAATCTGTTTAAATTTAAATGACCATCAATTCGATACAAAATACTATGTAGTTAGGATGTTATATATGTACCCTGTGGTAACTACAAATCAAAAACTTATAATAGATATACAAAGAGAAATAAATCTAAGCATAAAACTAAAAGATCAGAAGAGAAGAGGGCAAGAGAGGAAGAAAAGAACACAGATCTTAAAAAACAATTAGAAAACAATCAACAACAGGGCTATAAGAACACACCCATTAATAATCACTTTAAATATAAGTGGTCCTAATGTTCCATTCAAAAAGGTGACAGGAAAAATAAAAACAAGATCCATCTACATGAAACGTAGAATAAAACTCACTTCAGAGCTAATGACACATACAGACTGAAAGTAAAGGGATGGAAAAACATTCAATGCCAAGAAAGTGAAAAAACAAATTAGTGTAGAAGTGCTTACATAATGCAAAATAGGCTTTAAAACAAAGACTGTAATGAAAGAAGAAACATTAAATAATAAAAGGATCAATCCAACAAGACATTATAATAATTGGAAACATCTATGCATGCAACATAGGAGCATTTTAATAGATAAAACAAATATTAAGGGATATAAAAAGAAAAATTGACAGTAACATTACCATGTAGGGAAACTTAACATTCTATTTACATCAATGGAAAGATCATCCAGACATTAAATCAGTAAGGAAATAGGAACCTTGAACAAAACACTACACCAGATAAATATAACAGATATACACAAACATTTCATTCCAAAAACTACAGAATATGTGCACTCTTCAAGCTCACATGTAATATTCTCCAGCATGTAACACAAAGAAAGTCTCAATTATTTAAGGATATATAAATCATATCAAGCATCTCTTCTGACCACAATGATATGGAACTAGAAATGAATCACAAGAACAATAAATGCATGAGGATAAACATATTATTAAGTAACCAATGAGTCAATGAAGAAATCAAAGAGAAATTAAAAAATACCATGAGACTAATGAAAATGAAAACACAATGTTTGAAAATATATGGTATGCAGCAAAAGCAGATCTAAGACAGAAGTTAACAATGACACAGACCTAACTCAAGAAACTAAAAAAAAAGACAGATAAAGAACCAGGAACCTAGCCCAGTATATAGAGAAACTAGAAAAAAATGAAGACCACAGTTAGAAGGAAACTATAAAAATGAGAACAGAAATAAATGAAATAAATACATAAAAAACAAAACAGTTTAATAAAATTAAAAGCTGGTTCTTTGACATGATAAACAACATTCATAAAATTTTAGCTAGGTGCATCAGATTAAAAAAAGAAAACTAAAAACATAAAAAATAAAAAGGAACAGTTGCACACAACTTCAGAGAACTATACAAGATTACAAGACACTACCATGAAAAATAATAGGGCAAAAAAATTAACAAATCTTAATTTCCTGAAACCACAAAATTGAAAGACTGAAGAAAAAAATATAAAATATAAACAAACTGAATGCCGGTAACAAAACTGTGTAACTAATGAATAGAATTCACAATAAAAAGAAGTCTATCAATTCTGATGGATTCACAAGTGAATTCCAGGAAAGTTTAATGAAGATTTAAAACAATTATTTTTAAACTATCATAAAAAATAGAAGAGGAAGAACTTCTACATTCATCCTATGAAATCAGGATAACTCAAATATAAAATCAGAAAAAATATAATAATAAAAAAAAGACAAAACAAAGAGGCAATATCTTCAATGAATGAATATATATGCAAAGATCCAGAACAAATTATTAGCAGTACATCAAAAATTCCACAATACATCAAAAACAAAACAAAACAAAAACCAACAAAAAAACTCCCAAAACATATACAACAATCAGGTTGGATTTATTCCAGGGATGCAAGGGTGGTTTCAAGATTCACAAATCAATATCACGTATCATCTTGGCCAGAGAAAGGTTAAAAATCATATGATCATCTCAAAACATGCAGGAGGAAAAAGCACATGAGACAGTACAAGGTCCACTCTTGATAACGTTCAAAAAGATGGGTTGATAAGGTGCATTTGTCCATAGAATAGAGGCCATAAATGAAAAAGCCACAGTTAACATCATACTCAGTGCAGAAAGCTGAAAGCCTTTCCTTTAAGATAAGGAATATGACAAGAATTTCCACTCTCATTTTTACTCCACGTGGTATCCTTCAGAAGTCCTAGCTGCAGCAGTCAAAATAAGAAAAAGAAATAAAAGGTATCGAAACTAGTGTGGAAGAAAGAAGTCACAATTTGCAGGTGACATGATACCATATATAGGAAATCCTAAAGACTCCACCAAAACCATTGGAACAGATAAATGAATAGGAGAGTATTCTCCTGAATAAGAGAGTTTTAGGATACAAAGATACAGAAATTGCTTACATTTCTATACACTAACAAAGTAACAGACAGAAATTAAGAAAAACAATCCCATTTACAATCTCATTAAAAAGAATAAAATACCTAGGAATAAATTTAATCAAAGAGTTGAAAGATCTATACCCTGAAAACTATACGATTCTGGTGAAAAAAATTGAATATTACACTAATAAATTGAAAGATAGTCCATGCTCATGGATTTCAAGAATTCCTATTTTTAACTAGGTTCATAGAGACAGAAGCAATCTTCAGATTCCATGCAAACCCTTTCAAAACCTCAACGGTATTTCTCACAAAACTAAAACAAATAGTACTACAATTTGCATGGGATAGCAAATGATCCTGAAGGGCCAAAACAATTCTCAAGAAATTGAAATAAAAATACCAATATGACCCAATAATTCCACTACAGGGTATTTACCCAAACACACCAAGTACAGTCATGGGAAAGATCAATGCACTCTTATATTGATTGCAGGATAATTAAAGCAGCCAAGGTAGTAAGGCAACCCAATAGAACAAAACAAAAAGATTTGTTTTATACATACACACATATATTCATATTGATATATTTATGTATTTATGGAAATACACAATGGAATATTATTCAACCATGAAGAAATAATGAGATCTCGCCTTGGTCTACAACGTGGATGATGTAATGGTAGTAAGCTAAGTGAAATAAATCAGACAGAGAAAGACAAATACCATATGATTTCACTTTTATATGGAATGTAAAGAACAAAACAAATGAATAAATGAAGAAACAAGCTCTAATTCAGAGAGAAAATGATAGTTGTTACAGGAAATGCTGGTGGGGAGATGGCCACATAAGTGAGGGTGAATGGGAGATTGAGGCTTCTTATATAGTAAGTCAGCCATGGGAATAAATGTACAGCAAAGGGAATAGAGTCAATCATAATTTAAACACTGTATGGTGACAGATGGTTGATATACTTATTATTAGCACAGCATAACATATAGACTTTGAATCACTATGTTGTACATCTGAAGCTAATGTAATATTATTTGTCAACTAAACTCCAACTCAACAAAAAATCATGAAATAACAAACATGGAATTCATCATCATTAGTCACAGAACCACACAGCTCAGATCTGAAGGTCAGAGTAGTTTCATTTGGCAAAATTTCATAAATTTGGGCTTAATCCAGAACTTCCTTATATATCTCACAAATGGTTATAGAACTTCAACTTCCAGTCTTTCTAATTTGTACAATGTCCCTTGTTTTACCTGTTGCAACAAAATCTGTGTGAAAAATCAAATAAAACATAAGAGACAAAAACTCCCTTCTACTTCCAGTTTAAGTGTCTTATTATTTTATCTTTAAACATCTTAAAATACACAACATGCAAACAGAAAAGTGCACTCTGCTGACCTGCTAATGTTTTGTAAAGATAGGTCCGTGTTCAGATACCCAGAATCTGTAAATGTTATCAAATTTGGAAAAAATGTTGTCTTTGCATATACGATTAAGAATTATGAGCGATTATCCTGAATTGTCCAGGTGGGCCCTAAATGTCATCACAAGTGTCTTTGTAAAAGAGAGGCAGGGAGAGGTTAGATACATGTAGATGCAAGGCTGACATGAATATGGAGGCTGAGATTTAAGTGATACAATCCAAGCCAAAGAGTGCTGGCAGCCACCAGAAAGAAAAAGAGGGAAGGAATTGATTTTGCCCTAGAGTCTCTGGAGGAAATGTAGGCCTGCTAACACCTTGATTTCAGATATCTAACATCTAGAAATGTAAAAGAATGACTTTCCTTAGCATCCCTAAGTAGCGATTACATACACAAACCAATTATTGAAAAAGCTAGTATTGTTAACTGTGGTCTAAAATCAATAAAGATTTCCAACATCCTTATAAGCCTCCTCTCACTCTTTTCCTCACCACAACCTTTTCCACTGTACTATCTTGATTTCTAGAACCATAGTTCATTTATGCCTGCTTTGAACTTTAATAATTTACACTTATCTTTTGTAAGACTTTTCTCCCTATGTGTCATAAGTTTTGCCATTGTTGCTGTGATTATCTACAGTTTGTTTTCATTAGATAATATTATTCAATTGTAGGGCTAATCCAGAGTTTACCCATTATTCTACTGAGGAAGCATTTGGGTTGTTTCTAAGTTTAGGTCATTATAAACAATGAATATTCTTTTACCTTGTTCATATACACACATCTTCCTGTCTTCTTACTTTTCTTCCTATATATTCTCAGATATAACTGCTGGGTTATAGGGTTGGCATTTACTCAGTCTTAGTAACTAATGCCAAACAATGCTGTTATACTGATTTACACATGGTACCCAACAGTATGTGAGGATTCCTAATACTTCTTATCATCTCCAGGATTTGGTATTATTAGTCTTTTAACTTTCAGGGCTTTTTGTTGTTGGTTTGTTTTAGTTGTCCTGTTGGCAATGTAAATGCATTTTGTAGATCTTTAAACTATATTTTATATATATGTGTATATATATATAACTTTTATACTGAAGAATACATACAAAAAAGTATAAAACTCATAAATGTACAACTCAATGAAGTAGAAGTATCCATGTTACCCATGTCACTTAAATCAAGGACATTACTAGCATTCCAGAAGTTTTTCTTGTACTCACTGTGCTTACGTTCTTCCCATTCCTCAAATATAACCAATAACAATTCTACTCTATGAATGGTTTTGCTTGCTTTTGAACTTTGTATTAACAGGATCATGTAAAATGTTCCTTTTGCTGTATGTTGACAGGGCCTAGAAGAAGTGACAGCCCAGTAGCAAAAAGCACAGCTAATGCCCAGACTTTAGGTTTTGAATATCATTCTCCAGTAAAAGAAACGAAGACTCTGGAGAAATGGCTGACTTCAAGAGGACTTAGGTGCATCCTGACATAATGTCTAATGGCCAAAACTAGAACGGGAGCAATTAATTAGACTTACATTATAATCCAAAGAATAAAATAAATGTCCATGAGTTCATGCTAATATAAATAAATGATTGCATAAATAAATACATGTTGGAGAAGGGACAAGTCTTCCTTACAGAAGAATTCCAGTTAAATGTAGAAGGTATGAGGGAAATAGAAATTCCCAATTGTAACACCACAGTAAGAATTGCTGTGGGAAAATTTCATTGATGTATGCTAAAATTACCGAATAAGGGGCTTCTGAGTGGTTCAGTTATTAAGCATCTGCCTTCGATTCAGGTCAGGATCCTAGAGTCCTGGGATCAAGTCCCACGTTGGGCTACTTGCTCAGCAGGAGCCTGCTTCTCCCTCTACATCTCTCCCTGCTCTCCATCTTCTCTCACTCTCCATCACTCTCTCTCTCAAATAAATAAAATCTTTTTCTTAAAAAAGATTTTATTATTTATTTGACAGAGAGAGACACAGCGAGAGAGGGAACAGAAGCAGGGGCAGAGGGAGAGGAAGTAGCTCCCTCCTCGCTAAGCAGGGAGCCCAATGCGTGGCTCAATTCCAGATCCCTGGGATCATGACCTGAGCTGAAGGCAGATGCTTAAGGACTGAGCCATCCAAGCACCTCTCAAATAAATAAAATCTTTAATAAAAATAAAATTACTGAATGAAATTTTAAAGACAAACATGTACATAACTTCTAGCAATCTTCCTGAAAATATTAATTAGTCTGGTGGTATAATTTTCTATAGTATAATTTTACTGTATCTCCACACATTCTTTGATTTTCCTCTCTCTAGAAGGTGAAACTTGATTCCCCTTTCCCTCAGTATGGGTTGGATTTAAGGACTTCCTAATGAATCGAGAATGGAAGGAAACAAGTAATAATTTCAGCGGAGAAACCTGACAGATGTCTGCAAAATCAAATGATTGAAGTTAACATAAGTCATACTGATAGCGTGTACTCCCTCATATGATACAATGAGAAGGGTCCTTTCCATCTGTGATGTTCTTCTCAAAGACCTATATTTTCAGTCCAATAATGAGAAAGCATCAGACAAGTCCAAACTGAGGGACCTTCTACAAAATACCTGATGAGTACTCCTCCAAAATGTTAAGGTCATGAGTGATACGGAAAGACCAAGAAAATATCCCAGATTAAAGGAGACTAAGGAGACATGATTAAATCCAACCTGGTATCCTGGTCAATTGGAACAGAAAAATGACAGTGAAAATATTTGAACATTGCTTAGTCATCAAAAATAATGAAATCTTGCTATTTGCAGTGATGTGGAAAGAGCCTGAGTGTATTATCTTAAATGAAATAAGTCAGAGAAAGACAAACGCCAGATGATTTAGCTCATACGTGGAATTTATGAAACAAAACAGATGAACATAAGGGAAAGGGAAAAGAAAAAAGAGAGGGAGGCAAACTATAGGAGACTCTTAACTATAGGGAACAAACTGAAGGTTGCTGGGAGGTGGGAGTGATAGGCTAAATGGGTGATGGGTATTAAGGAAGGCACTGGTTGTGATGGGCACGGGGTGTTATACATAAGTGATGAATCACTAAATTCTACTCCTGAAACTAACATTACACTTCATGTTAAATAAAATTTAAATAAAAACTTGAAACAGGAAAGAAAGAAAACACACTTATCTTGACAAGCACTAAGAAATGCATAGAATTTTTTAATTATGTTGTACACCTGAAACTAATATCACAGTTAGTTATACTTTAATTTAAAAAAGGGAAAAAACAACAAAAAATTAAAGTCATGCACTTTTAAGCAGGAAAATCATATGATTTTGTTTTGGTGACATTCTGGAAAATGCAAACAGGTAGAGATGAACGGTTCAGTAGTTGATTGTGGTAAAGACTGTTGGGGAGAAATGGACTACAATGGGGCAACAAAAAGCATTTTTTTCTTCCAGGTAGTTGGGACTGCTCTATATCTAAATTGTGGTAGTGGTCACACAACTCTACTCATTGTTCAAAACTTGCAGAACTATATACCTGAGTTAATTTTGCTTTACATAAGTTTTAAAATAGAGTATAAAAACAAAAATTTTAATAGCGTTTTCTGAATAACTTGACAATAATTTTATATATTGCAAATGTAGATAGAAATCTTTTGAGTTTTTTAAGATTTTATTTATTTGAGAGAGTGAGAGCGCAAGCAGACACAGAGGGATAGAGGGAGAGGGAGGACATGGGGCTCCATCCCAGGACCCCGGGATCACCACCTGAGCTGAAGGCAGATACTTAACCAACTGAGCCCCCCAGGTGTCCCTGTAGATAGAAATCTCTACATATGCAACTATATATAGTAAACTGTATCATTTTCCATAGTCTACTAAACAAAACAGAGCCAAAGAGAAAGCATAATCAAACAAAAAAATACAATTGTAAAAATCTCACAAAGACATCAGACCATGATTGTTTTACCAGGAAAAGATACTCTAATCATGAATACACTATTACAGAATGTAGAAAAGAGGAGTAATTACGCCACTATTTTATAAATTTGACACATAACTTTGACACTAAACTCAACAAAGATAATATGAGGAAGAAAATTATGTTTCATTATGTCTCATGAATTAAGATGCAAAAGTAAACAGAAATTTGAATCAAGTAACATATAAAAATATAAAGATGTTTCATCAGTATGGAGTTGGATTTATTCCACAAATATAGCTTGGATTTAATACTAGAAAATGAAGTCAATAATCACAGTAAAATACTAATGTATTAAAGGAGAAAAGCAATTCAAACATCTCAATACGGGAACAAAAAACTTTTGATAGCATTCAACAATTAATCGCCAATTTTCTTAAAAAGTTAGCTAACTAGGATAAAAGGAAACTTCTTTGCCTTGATAAGGCATCCTACAAAAACTTATGGTAAACACCTTATTTGATCGTGCAGTGTTGAAGCTGTGCTTTTAAAATCAAGAACATAACCATAGCATTCATTATCTTTGATTGTGTTCAATCTCTGGCTAGTAAAAGAGCAAATTATATGTATGTACTTTATTGTATAAAATATATAGGTATCTATATATTTGCTGTATAGAATATACTAATATATCTACATATTTTATATTTACATATATAAAATATATAGGGATGTTGAAAAGGAAAAAACCTTCATTAATCTCAAGTAATAAAACTGTCTACCTCAAAAATCCAAAGGGAGTCTAAATAAATTATTAGAATTGGCAAGTTTACTAGTTACAAAGTCAGTATATATAAATAAATGGTTTTGCTATGCAGTTTAGAAATGTAATTTTAAAAATATAATCCAAATCCATAAGTACCTAAGAACAATTTTAACAATGATATATAAAACTTTAAAGAAGTATGAAACTTTATTAAAAATTTAAAAAGTATAATAGAAAGATATAAAGCACCAATAAATACAACAGTGAAGTATTGGTTTAGGGAGGAAAAAAATTCAATCCGTGGAAATTAAGAGTCTTGTAACAGACTCGCAATATGAAGTATGTGAGGTGTGTGACGTTGAGAGACTTTTCAATTAATTGGGACAATAGCTTAGCTGTATAGAAAAAAAAAAATTGACCTCTACCTAGTGCTGTGCAAATAAGTCAACACAAGTTATAGTCTTTTGAGTCTGGCTTCTTTCACTTAGCATAATGAATTCAAGACTTATCTATGTTGTTGACTACATCAGTTTGGTGCTTTCATTGTTGAACAATAATCCATTATGTGATGTATTACAGTTAACTATTCACCAGTTGATTATTTTTGTTGTTTCCAATTTCTGGCAATTATAAGTAAAGCTACTATAAACACTTACAAACAAGTTTTTGTGAGAAAGCTTTTTTCTTGAAAAAGTAGAAGTTCCATCATTGGGCCATATGATGTGTTCGCTTTTCTTTTTTAAACATTATAATCAACTTCTAACATTTTCCAAGGTGGTTGTACCCTTTTGTCTCACAAAGACATCAAGAAATACTTAACAGTTCCAAATGCTCTCTATTTTCATCAGCACTTGTGTTAGTTTTCCTGAATTTAGCCATTCTGTTAGAAGTGAAATCTCATCACTGCTTTATTTTGCATTTCCCTAATTTCTAATGATGTTGAACATCTTCAGTGTGTTTATTTGCAATCTATATCTTTTTTGATGATGCATCCGTTAATCCTTTTTCCTATTTAAAAAATTGGGTTGTTTTCTTATCCTTGAGTACTTTATATATTCTGAATATAGGTTCTTTGTAAAACGTGTTTTATGAATGAAAAGATATCTTGTCGTTATAATACTGTTTTTTGAGGAAGTTTTTTTTAAGGTGTCTTTATCTTTTAGAGATATCGTGAAATATGAATGGATATGACTTGTTGCCTGGGATTTTTTGTAGAATCTTGGGGATTTTCTAGACATTCACGTGAATTGCAATTTAAAGGTAGCTTCCCCTCCCCTCTGAAGTCAATTTACTTATTTTCTTCATAAATCCCAGTTTGTTGTAATGTTTTATCTTTTTTATAATTATTTCTGTATTTGATTGACTAATATGGTTTCAGGATTTGTGCCTACATTTATGAGCTATTCTGATTTGGAACTTTCTTGTCTTTGATTTTGGCATCAGGGTTATGTTGGTCTCACAAAATAAGTTGGGAAGTGTCACAGTTCAATTTGCATAGAATTGATAATATTTCTACCTTAAGGAATTGATCCATTCATTTCATCTAAGTTCTTAAATTTATGGGGAAAGAGTTGTTCATGGTATTCAATCATTGCTTTTTAAAAATGTCTATAGCTCTGTAGTGTTGTTTCTTACATTTTAGATTTTTGTAATTTAGGTCTTTTTTTCTTGGTTAGCTCTGGTAAAAATTCATTGACCTTATTTATCTTTTCTAAGATCTAGCTTTTGGTTTCACAAATTTTCTGTGTTGTCTTCCTATATTCAATTTCATTGATTTCTACTGTTACATTCTACTACTTTGGATTTGTTTTTCATTTTCTAGTTTCCTAAGATAAAGCTTAGGTTATTAGTTTGAGAGGGGTTTGTTTTTTGTCTAACATAGGACTTCACTGCTATTAATTTCCCTGTAAGCCTTGCTTTAGCTATAGCCCACAAATTTTGCTAAGTTGTATTTTCATTTACATTCATTTAAACATATTTTCTACTTTCTGTTGAGAATCTCTCTTCTGATCCACAGGTTATTTATAAGTATGATGTTCATTTCTAAATCTTTGGGGATTTTTCAGTTATCTGTTTTTAATTTCTAGTTCAGTGCTGTTATGATTACTGAACCCTTTAATCACAAGTCTTTTAAATTTATTTAGGTTTTATGGCCTTAAATATTATGGCCTCAAATATTTAATGTAAATATTTCATTCACAGTTGAAAAGAATATATACTCTGCTGTAGTTGGGGAAAGCATTCTATAAATGTAAATTAGTGTGAGTTGGTTAAATGTGTTTAGGCCCTCTATATCTTCAATGATTGTTTATTGAGCTAGGAATGTTAACATTCCAACTATAATTTTCCCATTCAGTTCCATCAGTTTTTTCCTTTCTGTATTTTGAAGCTCTTGTGTTAGTTTTCTATTGTTGCATATCACTACAAATTTAGTACCATAAAATAACAGCCATTTATTATTTCCCAGTTTCTGTGGGTGAAGAGTTTAGCTCGGGGTCTCACAAGGCTAAAATGTTGTTAGCCACATCAGTGATGGCATGTGAGACTTGAGGTCCTCTTGCAAGATCACTTAGTTTCTTTGATGTTGTATATCTGAGGTCCCAGTTTTCTTTCTGGTTACTAACTGGAGATTATTAACTCCTAGAGGCCCCCATAGTTCCTTCCATGTGGTGCTTTCACAGACCCTCTCACAATATGGTGCCATACTTCTTTCAAAGCCAGCAAGAATTTCTCCGTTTAGGAAAAGACCAGTTACTCCTTTAAGAGGTTTTGTTTTTCCTGATTAAATCAGACCCACAAAAGAAAATCTTCCTTTTGGTTAACAAAGTCAAAAACTGACTTGAAACTTTAATTACATCTGCAAAACCCCTTCATCTTTGCCAGATCAATTAGTTCCATAAGAGATATCCCGACATGGTTGCAGCTCTTGTGCACACTTAGAAGAAGTTATACAGGGTATGTACACAAGCTGGCAGAGTGGTGGTCATCCTGGAATTCTGCCTGCAACAACTTTGTTAGTTGAATGTATACTTAGTATTGTTAAAATACCTTCATGAGTTGAACCACTTAGCATTATCTAATGCTCCTTTCTACTCCTGGTAGTTTTCTTTGCCTGGTATTTGTTGTATTAATATAGCCATCACAAATTTCTTTTGATTAATGATTGCATGGTAGAGCATTTCCTTTCTTTTACTTATCTGTATTATTAAATTTAATATGTCATTATTTTCAATCTGACAATCTTTTTTACTTAGTGTATTTGGACCATTTATGTTTAATGCAATTATTGATATAATTTAGATTCATTGTTTTGTTTTCTGTTTGTCTACTGTTTTCTCTTTTCGACTTCCATTCTTTTTGTTGAATTTTTAAATCCATTTACTGGCTTTTTGTCTATATTTTTTCTATTATGTTTTAGTAGCCTCATTAGGGATTATATGCATACACATATACACACACAAAACCTTTCAGTCTTTTTGAAGTTTTAGTTTTTCAACTTCAAATAAAAGTAGAAACATCACAATTATATAGGTGTCTTCATTCTCTACCCTGTAAAAATTATGTGTATTTCATTTATACATTGAAAACATCACCAGGAAGTGTTATGATTTTTGCTTTCAATAATTATTTTTTTCTAGTAGAAAAAGTATAAGACAAAGTCTATCCTGATAGTTACCATTTGTTTTTTTTTATTCCCAAAGTTCCAAGTTTGATTCTCATATCATTTTCCGTCAACTTGAGAAACTTTCTGTGATATTTCTTTGAGAGAGAATCTGCTGGAAAATAGTTTCTCTTCTGAGAATGTCTTTATTTTTGAATCTTTTCTTTTGATATAGAATTTGATATAAAACAGTTCTCTTTTCAGCGATTTAGTGATGCTTTCCTACTGCCTTCTAGCTTTTATAGTTTATGAGAAATATGCTATTATTTAAATAATTGTTCTACCACAAGTAGTATTTTACTTTTCTTTGACTGCTTTCATGATTTATCATCTTTTGTTTCAGCAGTTTAATTACAATATGTTTGAACATGATTTTCTTTATCATGTTTAGAGTATGGTGAGCTTGAGTCTATAAATTTAGGTCTTTTACCAAATTTGGCAAGTTTTCATTGTTTTTTTCAAGTAATTTTTTCCCATTCCAATTCATGTTTTCTCTCCTGTCCTGACTCCTGTGACACAAATTTTAGACATTTTGTCCTTGCCCCACATTTCTCTAAAGCTTTTTTTTTTTTTTAAAGATTTTTATCTATTTATTTGAGAGACAGGAGAGCGATCACAAGTAGGCAGAGAGGCAGGCAGAGAGAGAGGAGGAAGCAGGCTTCCCGCTGAGCAGAGAGCCCAATGCCAATGCCAGGCTCGATCCCAAGACTCCGAGATCATGACCTGAGCCGAAGGCAGAGGCTTTAAACCACTGAGCCACCCAGGCGCCCCTAAAGCTTTTTTTTCTCCAATCTCTTTTCACTGTTCTTTGGAGTGGGTTTTTATCTTACTAAGTCCACGACCTTCTCTCTTCTGTCATCCCCATTCTGCTATTCAGCACATCCACTGAAGTTATTTCTAATATCATATTTTCAGTTAAAATTATATTTGATTTCAATTTTTATGAATATTTACCTTATGGTTTATAATTATAATACCAATTTTAAAGTTGATATCTGATAATTTCAACACTTAGGAATCCTAGAGTTTGCCTCTGTTTTCCATTGAAAAAGAGTCACATTCAATTTGTAAAATTATGTGAAATAGTTTTGGATGTTATTGTGGAGACTTTAAATATGTTGTAAGATTATGGGCCCATTAAAATCCTCAGGAGAAGGTTGATTGTTTTGATTAACAAGAAATCCACCCATGTGGTTCAGACTGTAAGTTCTGTCTTATTTTCTGTGGTTACTGGTTTCAGTGTCAATTCAGTTTTTTAAAACCCTTTGTTTATTTCAGTTTTTCAATTTGGGTTAGTCTGGGACACAGTGCAGTTTATGTGATAATAGAATTCTCAAAACCTTTGCCATTCTTTTGTGTCTAGTTTGCTCATGCAACCCAGTCATGGGATTAAGACTGGGATTGTGTTAGTTCATACACAAAATTCTAGCTCTCTGTTCATGAATTTCCCCTTACTTTAAAGCTCCCAGAGGCCCCTTTCCTCTGAAAAGAAAAATGGCTTTCTCTGTTTTAACTCCTCCCACCATCACCTTATTCCTTGAAACTGGGGCTACTCTCATGGCAAAAAAAGGTGTTAGAAGAAAGAAAAGCAATTTCCCCAGTTTTCATTCCCTAATTTCTCACTGGCCAGTGTAACAGATTATCTTTCAGGATTTTAGGAATCTGTGCAACCACTTTTGTTATGATAGCCAGTTCTATATCTGGGGCTCATCTTTAGCCTCACCTGGGAGAGAAAAAGAAAAAAAAAATAAAGGGGATTTCCTTGATTCTCTCTGAGGTGCTACCTGCCTTGTCATAAGGACATTCAAATAACTCTGGAAAGATCTACACAGTGAGGAATTGAGTTCCTTGGCAATTTGAACTGAAATCTCTTGCCAAGATCCATAAGAATGGATTTGGAAGCACATCTTGTGACCTCAGTCAAGCCTTAAGATGGTGAAGCTCCATCCAGCATCTTGAGTGCAAGCTAATGGGAGACCTAGACTCAGAATCTTCCAGTTATATGGCTTCCACATCGCTGACTCACCAGAACTGTGAGATGATAAATGTTCATGGTTTTAAGCCACTACATTTTGGGAGATAAGTTGTTATACAGCAACAGAGGACTAAAACATAGTACAAAAGACTATTATAAAGAAAAGAAAAAAGAACCAGAATTTATACTGTAGTTCTGTTTCTAAGTTATTACTAATATCTAATACTTCATTAAAACGAGAAAATAAATATTAAATTTTCTAATTTAACAGCTTTAGAATATCACATCTACAACTCAGCTCTTCAAGGTCGCTTATAAAGTTTCCTTTCCTGGAAAGTAGTCTAAAATCCCAAATTCTCATAAGCATTCTTTTGGTTGATGTAAATACTAATTTGACCCTAATTCTACAATGCTATACCCCATAAAATAAAAAAAAAAAAGAGGTAGAAGAAATAATGATTTAGACAATTCTATCTAAATGTAAAAAATTCTAGCTATCAAGTTAGGGAGAAAGAATTGTGGGAGTGGGTGTGTGTAAAACCCCTACATATTCAATGAGAATGCCTTCAAATTCCTATTAAAACATTAACTGCATTTAAAAAGTCATAAAGGCAGTATTAACTAATTCAAGTAATCAAAAACTTGGAACTTTCTCCCCCTCTGCATTGTTTAGTGATGACTTTTCAATTTGTTTATGGAAAATTTGGGGTGATTTTGAGTAAATAGCAAATATGATTCAATGTTACATTTCTCCACTTCAGTTTAGTATTTAATAATCAGGTCATGACTTCAGCTGTATTTGACTGGAGTCACAGGGTAATTATCTTTTAATACTGAAAATACTGGAAAGTTTAACTTTTGCTCAGATTCTGCCGTAAGTACAGCTTACTTTGATGAAAACTTTTGCCCCTCAATGATAATAAATTCCATTATGCCTCTGTAAAACACATGTGCCAGGATTTGCTGGCAAACAAGATAATCAGCAGAGTTTGTCTAACAATTGTATTTTCTTTAAAGCAGTGCCATTCAATTGCAACCACATTTTAGGGTAAAATATTCCACATGTTTTTCAGCAACCTTCTGGGAAAACTCAGTACTTTTTGTAATTCAATATTGGGCTTTTTGAGAAGCATATAACATATCAATGGAGAACACACTCAGTGTATGCAGAATAAGGAAGAACAGTCTCCTACTCTGACTATCCTTACAATCATATGGAAGAAAAACACCAATGTATACACTGAAGTTTGAAAAACAGTCATGCTTTTCATCACAAAGTAAAACTTACAAATATGTTCTGACCTTTTTCCCCCCTTCAAGTAAAATTTATTCTCTGAGCATAATAGATTTAGTACAAATCACTCCAAAAAACTTTAAATTGCATCTCTGATTTAGAAGTTATGATTGAAATGGAAAGCTTTCTGTGCACAAAGTACAAAATCCTAAATAGATTCTGGTATAACACAGAAGGTCAGTTGCAAAATGAAAATAGCACAAATACAATTATGTAAAAACTAAGCAGGCACCTTCAGAATCAGCCCTGTTGTGACTGTATGACTGTGAATAAGAGCTACCAGGAATATCAATGGGTAGTCATGACCTACTCAATAAAAACCTATCATGCTAGAAATGGTGGCATTTGAGCAATAACAGCAATTCTACATTATCTATGGCAATATTAGAGGTAAAGAAGTTATTGAGGCTGACAAATAATCCATGAGTTTAATTTTCACTCCTTTTTTTCCATCAGACTTTCCCTAGAGCTAATAACAAGCGGGCCAGATGGCTAATTTGATCTTCACCTTTTAATTTCCCCTTTCTACCCATAGCTGGAAATATGCCCAAGGAATGAAATGGCCAAAAGTCATCTAGCCAGAAGAGGAGAAGGGGAACACAAGCCAAGATTGTGGATTACTCACAAATTGGATACTTCACCACCAAATAATGTATTTTTCCTGAAACTGATGAAATGTAGAGACACAACATTGTGTGTGTGTGTGTGTGTGTGTGTGTGTGTATTCCCACTTTCTACTACATCAACACTGGGCTAAGTAGGACCACCAAAGTTTTGTCTTATACTTCTGATCTTTGGATTACTATCTTATCTGCTTACATCTATAATGCTACCGGTCGTATTACCCTATGATTAAGTTTTATCCTGATACATGGCATCTATATAATGCCACAACAGGAAAGAACTTATGAAATACTTTGAATATATACCACTCTAAAAGCCATCTTTGCCCCTGAATGAGAGAACAAGTTCCTTTTTGGCTTGTATCCATGATTCTATAAGGTAGGTACTATCTGAAGGTCACACAGCTTGTTAGCAGCTCTGAAGTACTATTAGCCACATGACATTAAGGATGTATTTGAGAGATGAAGCTAGAAGACTAAGCAGCCAAATGAAAATTTCAGACACATTTTAGGTTTTGGTGGGAAATGAGCTAAAAGTAGACAACCATTTCAGAAACTGAATAAGGAGGTCACGGCTGGGGAAAATGAAATGAAACTTCCTCTCCGCCCCTGCAATGAACCTTTCTGTACTTTCAGAAAGTGGACTTAGACTTGAACATTGTGAATATTTCAGTTCCAATCATTCAGTTTCATTCAATAGAGGTGGAAGTTGGTGAAGGAATTGGTTGCTAAATGGTCATTTTGGCTCACATTGCATTTTATTTTGTAGGATTTTGTTTGCAGAGATTTCTAACTTGAATGTTTACTCTTAAGTTATTTTAAAAAATTATTAATATGCAAAAAGAAGCCATAGGATCCATTTATATCTAAAATGGTAGCAAGTAAGTGCATCTTAGTCTTGTAGAGGTTTCCTGCACATCTGCAGATAATTAGTTAAACATTTGTCCAAATCAGAGAAAGCATACAATTCCTTTGGCTATGTATTTCACTTGAATTATTAATCTTGTTGAGAGAATCTGGCAGCAAAAGGATTATACCCAAAACAATTCATTCTATTTGATTTAAAAAAAAAAAAAAGCTTGCCAGTGCTCACAGATATTTTGCTAAAAGGTAATACTGACAGAGAACTAAGTGAAAGCATACATTTAGAATACTTAATTTAGTGATGTCAGTTTGACACTGGCAGGGAAATTTGTTTACGGTTTTTTGCAATAGAAAACATGAAACATCACACAGTGAATCTTTCCAAGAATTTAGAAAAAACTGATTTTGCTTCCTCCCACCCAATTCTCAGTAATAACAATTAAGGAATAACAATTAAGTAATATAATACATTATATTGCTCAGAGAGCAGTTTGCTGAGTTCTTTGAACTCAGAGAATGTGCCTACCATATTGATCCCATGCTCTATAAATCTTGTGTTCACAGTGGATGCCTAATTAGTATTTTTATTTTAATAAATAACTCCTGATCCCTTAAAAGTCATGGAGATGGAGCACTGTATCTGGGCTCCCAAGTTTCACTGGTGATACTCTTTACTCTGCCCTTGGCCCTCAGATAGTTCAGCCCATACAGTGATTTCAAGTGCCCCATTTGCTCCAAGTCTATGACTTCTGATGGGATATAAATGCACTTTATGATGTGTCTGAGCTGTAAAAATGAACAAATAAAATATGGATGCCACAGGCAAAGAAATTTACATCTAAGAAGTTGATGAGTATGCCTACTACCATGTTACATATAACATCAAATTATAATTCTTAGTTTAGTGGTAAAGTGCTAAAGTTCTAAGAATCTAAAATTCTTAGCTGTGGGCTGGGGTGAAGCTTAATTATTTACTTTGAATGAAAGACATTAGTATAAATATGACATGGTGGTATAAGAACTATATTATGTTTTTGAAAATGATCCCTTAAAGATATGCATGATTATTTAATATCAATGATATTAATTACTAATGAACTCTACTTATTCATTGTAGAAGGTCCAACTGGGTATCTACTTAGGAATATTACCTTGGTGGTTAGAATTATCCTACCGAAAGGTCATATAACTGTTAAAATAAAACCTGTTATCCCAGTTGCTGGTTTACACTAGGTTTATCCCTTAGTCTGTAAAGTTTTAAATTACTAACGAAGTTTAATAAATCCACTAGATTATCTGCTCTTTAGGGGAAAAAAAGATGGAATCTGTGTGTGTGTGTGTGTGTGTGTGTGTGTGTGTTTGCGCACGCATGCATATGTGTTCTAAGCGTTAAACACAGCGACTGATACATGACAGTTATTAATTTGAGAAATGGACCAATGTATTTCGCTATTATTTTGACTTGCAAAAAAAATTACCCTACTGTCAGATTTTACATGGGGATGGTATCTTAATTTTGTTAGGGAGAAGCTACCTCAGAAATAACAAAACCCAGATATATCTGATTACTTGTTAGATAATATAAGGCTTTATATTACAGTGGGGAATAGTAACTACCAGATATTATACATACTAATGTCTCCAGCTCTTTAACCCATTTTCTTAGGTAATTCTTCCAGTGCTCACAATATCTACAAATAGAAATTATCATCCCCTGATATGAAGAATTTGAGAGGCAGGACAGGGGGTCTTGGGGGGTGGGGAAGAGAAATGAAACAAGATGGGATGGGGAAGGAGACAAACCATAAGAGACTCCTAAACTCACAAAACAAACAGGGTTTCTGGGACGTGGGGGGGGTAGGGTTATGGACATTGGGGAGGGTATGTGTTATGGTTCATGCCGTGAAATGTGTAAGCCTGATGATTCCCAGACATGTACCCTGGGGCAAATAATACATTATATGTCAATCAATAAATAAATGGAATTATCATCCCATTTTACAAATCAAGACTCTAGAAATCAAGAAATTTAGACCCAAAGAAACAAAGATAACAAATCACTCCAGAACTTGGTGGTTACAATGAAGAATTCTCTCTCATTATTTGTCCATTGCATGTTTACAGGTATATTCCATATCATCCTTACTCTGGTTCTTGGCCTTAAGGGGCAGCCCCTATCCTGGTTATTGTCAGACTCATGGCAGTGATTATAAAAGAAAAATCACAATCGATCTTGAGTTGCTTCTCGAAAGTTGTGTACAGATCACTTCTATTCATTTGTTACCGGTCAAGACAAGTCCCATGGCCATGCCTGATTTCACGGTAACATAGATGTACAATCCTCCCATGGAGAAGACATCTCAAAAAGGGGAGGGGGTAGGAGAATGAATAATTTGAACAAGAATACAATCTACAACTGTGTAACAAGAGCTGACCTCTTGATTACAAACCTGTGGCTAATAGCAAAACAAAAAGATCTCTGTCCAGAAACACGAGGGCTGATTACATCCATGGAGATAACCATGATGCTTTTTTTTCCTTTTGTTTTCTTAGCTTTGCCTTAAACTCCTCTGTCTTCTGCACTTCTCCCACACAGACTAGGATTTGAATTCCAGCTCATTTAGGAGCTGAATCAAGTTATCATTCTCCTCTATGCTTGTCAAATTAGCTTCTCTGAATTGTGTGTGTGTGTGTGTGTGTGTGTGTGTGTGTGTGTGTTTTAATTTGTAAAATAGGGATCATAATACCCACTTTCCAGGAATAGAAATATTGAAAATAATGTACTTAATATAATGGGTGGGTATACAATAGGTACAGTTTAAAAAATGTGATGCGATGTTACCATTCAAGGAATTACTCTCAGCAAGTTAATCATCAGAAAGTGAATTCCTCTACATATTAGAATATTCCTCAAGCTTGAAATCTAAGGATGGCACGACAGTATGTGTGTAGCCTCCTTAGTTTGAGAAATGCTGAGTTAGTGGCTTGTCCAAAATGTGTAGAATGTAGAGAGGTAGATAGACATGTAATTTTAGACATGTGTACAAGATTTTTATATTCTGACAGAAATTTCTATGTATCTGTAGTTCATATACCCAGAAATTTCTATATATCCATAGAAGAAAAAAAACAAAATGATAATCGATAGATCTGTATCTCAGACATGGTTAATCAAATCCTGTAGGAGCATTGAATATTTGTGTAGTTAAAAGTCTGAAAGTGCAGGTTTACAAACTTGTATTTCCTTGACCTTTTTATATATATTGCTTATATAATTTTAACACTGATTTTTTTTGGGGGGGGGGAAGTAAAAAATCTCTCTTTTGCTCTTGCCAGTTACACAATGAAGTGATAACAATAGCTCAGCATTTATTTTTCAACATGTTTCTCTTTATTTTTCTCTAGTTTAAATCAGTCCAGATTGGACTCCAAATTTTTTATGGACCTAAAAATTGCTAAAATGGGAAATTTTGATAGATCTAACTCTGATATCCAGCCACATGACTGCATGTAATGATGGTATATCTTGCCTGAGTGTTCATATGAAGCTTATGACTCTCCATTGCCATGTTCTGTGGAGCCAAAAACTCAATTCATTGGTTTTCTTATCTGCAGAGTGTCAAGCAACAAATTTTATCAAAAAAATTTTTTTTCCACTGTGTGGGTTTGTAGAATTGATGACTTGGCCAGAGTTTTTCATAGCAACAAGAAAAACAGATTCAGGAGAAAAATGAACATTTTAAAACAAATTCTTCTTTGCCTAAAAAATTATCTGCCACTTTAGAGAGAGTCGTGGATTTCAGTGGTGTGTAGGAAGAACCACCTATGGAATAATGCTAGTATTTTAATCATTCTTGGCCCAGTATTTTGGCATAGTATTTGCAGTTTTTCAACTCCACAAGACACAAATAAACAAAACTGCTTCAGTAGATTTTGCCACACTTTCCTTTTGTTTTCAGCTAAGCCTCACTGAAAAAAAAAAAAAAAAAAGAGCAGAGGGTGTTTCTATGTAATACCGCAATTCTCCTTTTAAATAGCACTATTATGAAGTTACTGTATATTATCATTTTTCCTATTGTTTTAAAATTAATTTGAGACTTGAAATAAGAAGACTTGCCGTTTCCAGTATTGGCAGGCTTGGTTATTTGGACCAACCTTCTTAACGGAAAAGAACTAAACAGCTCAAATAAAATATTAAAATACTCCTTCTTGAAACTATGAAGAGCAAACAATACAGCAAGGAAAAGCTGGCCAGAAAGTTGCAAGGACAGCAGGAACAGAGTAACAAGGTGACCTCAGAACTGGTTTTGTCCTGTGGACTTGTGTGACTTTAGCAAATTGAAACTTTCATTTTGAAAACCTCTTTAGAGAGAGGACAAGAGATTCAATGTCCTTGTCTAACCGAAGTCAGACTCTGATAGCAGACTCCCTCCAAAACCAGTTAGGATTCCATCACTCCAAGAGTAAATCACAGGTAGAAAAACCCTCACAGCCCTCACGACCTGAGATCATATCACAAGGAAATAAATTTCAAGCCTTGAACATGAAATAAGGGGTCCCAGGTTGGTGGTGCAAAAGCAAAGGTAAATCTTCGCTGGAAGAAGAAACCTTTTTCTTAAGCTCCAAAGTCTATCTTAAATACGTTTGCCAGTGAAGTGAATAATATACGGTCAAGGATAATCGGGGTCACTAGGAAGACATGAGGAGTGAGAATAAGCAGAGTCAACAAAAGCAGATTCAAAGAGCTTAACATGTCGAAGATACCATAGAGATTACAGTTCAAGATCTCTGTGTAGGAGGATCCCAAACTCCCTCCTCCCGTGAACACACCAATCTATGCTTATGTACAGAACAAATTTCTCTGGAAAAAAAAATAATAAGCAAACAAAAAAAACTCACAAAATCCCAAATTAGCTAAATGACTCCTGCGCATCAGGCAAATGAGAAAAAGAAGGGGAAAAAAATCAAAATGGGTGTAAGAGGCTGAAATGCAATCTCACTATATGAACTACACTCCTGATGTGGTGACCCACAAATGAGAGCAAACACACAACTCCAAGCTTCTCCCTGAGTAGCAAACACCCCACATATGGTACCTTTACTTTTAAGACCTGCACTTAGGAGATGAGCCCCCTGACATGTAGCTTTGAAAGATAACAGGGCTTCTTCGACAAGACTCACAAGGCTATAGCAAACTGAGAAATGGTTCTTAGAAGGCTTGCCTAGACTCAACTGGCTATCCCCTAGGGCACACTGCAAAGGCAGCTGAAATGTACCCGATCTTTCTGTGAAAGAGGCCTATTTGTTTATCTTAAAAGTTTGCCTGAGGGGAAGGCTTCTCATTTAACAGACATCCCTCTAGAGGACTACTGAAATACTTCCAAAGACCATGGAGTCCAGCGAGCACCATCTTTGAACTCTCTCCCTGCCTTGCAAGCTCCGGGAGCCTGGGATCTCCTGGAAAGGGGCCTGTGCACCCGTCTGGTGCTCCAGTTTTTGCAGCTACCACCCACGTGACCCCCCAATTGCCTGGCTCTGGGGGACAGCATGACTTACATTCGTGGGTCCCACAAGACTAGAACAAGCAGAGAAGGAGTTCTTAATTGGCCACTCTCCAGGGCACGGCACAGGAACAGCAGATTGAAATACACCCGGTCTTTCTGGGAAAGAGGCGTGTGACTTTTCTTCTTGGGCCTAAGGAGCAGGCTTCTAAGAAAACACACATTTAGGCACTGACTACAATCATCTGCAAAACCCAGGAGTTTGCTGGATACCGGCTTTATATTTTCTCTCTGCCCTGCCCTAGGCTGCTGGTGTCTCTGAGAAAGGTACTTAAGCACATATCTGGTGGCTTGGCTTTTATAGTTTCTACCTAGAGGACGCATCCCTTGATAGCCTAGCTCTCATGGCCAATGGGTCTTGTGTTCTCAGGTTAATTGGGATGGTAACAAAGAAACAGCTCTCAACTGGCTATCACCCCAGGAATATGCACCAATGATGAGGGAACAGATGGCAAGGGAAGGACAAAGTAGAAGCTGACATCCCGCACCCTCCCCCCCCACCATGGGATATATATGACATTGCTCAGGCATTCCTGGTTGCTCTAAAGGAAAAACAGATAGTTAACTTGTGGAGATCACAATCCTGCAAGACCTGAGTCTCCCTCAGTTTACAAATGTCCTAGTGATTTACAAGGAAGAAGCTTTCTTATCAATAGCCAAACTTCCAGAGACCCATAACTCAGTTCCTGAAGCCTTAACATTGCCCTCCCCTCCATAAAATTGAGGGAGGCTAAGGCAGAAGGAGAGGCTAATAAAGTTGAATTTCTTCTAAACCTAAAACTCATTGACAAGGATGTGTGATAGAAGGGGTGTGACATTCCTCCAGGAAACTCCCAACTGTCCTCATGTTAGTGCCTCATTCGAGGGAAAAACAGCCTTGGCTCGACAATAACCAGGAGTCCAGTATCCTGACAGTCTTCTCTACAATATGACAGCCCTCCTAAACCCCCTTTGTCCTCACCTCCCCAACTCCTGAGTATAAAATCAGCCACTCCCCTTGAGATTGCTGGGCAGCAGCTCATTCTGCCCATGGGTCCTGTCCCCATGCTTTAATAAAATCACATTTTTGCATCAGAGACATCTTAAGAATTCTTTCTTCGTCATCGGCTCTGGACCACACTTATATTCTAAAACTTCATTACCAAGAGAACAGTCAGAAAGGCCTCTCTCCCAGGGTCCCTCAGAAAAATGGACTTTTGCAGGTCTCGTTGCCGGTCAGCTTGAATCTAGATGCAAACATCTTCCCTTTTAGGACACTGATAGTGGCTCCCACTGTTTGATGGTGTAACAAGACCTAAGAACAAAGTAGGTTGGTTGGACAATCATTAGGGTTTAATAGACAACCGAGAGCTAGGTCAGGGTTGAATAGTAAGATTCACCTCCTACAAGAGGCCACTCCTGTAAGGCTGAGGGAGGTGAGAGCTCATTGGTGAGTTCTGGTCCGAGATCGCAATATGGCAAGATCCCAAACTCACATCCAATACAGACACACCAGATCTATTTGTAGAGCAATTCCTCCTGAAGAAGAGCTGAGGGCTGGCTGAATAGCTTCCACACGATAAAAAATGGACCACAGTGAGAATGGCAAGAGAGATGGAGACACAGTAACAAAGGGAACTCCCACTCCCAACACTGCAAACTGTGGTGGGAAGGGACAATAGTGAGGGACCACCGAGTAAGAGACAGGTGGGGCTAGGTTGGCAGAGATAGGTAGGGGGCTACAGGATCAGGTTCACAAAAATCCCCAAAATGGGGAAGTGTAAGGAAACCAGAGAAAAGGGAACAAACCAGATCATCCGGTCCTGGGTGTCAGAGGTGGGGTCTTGTTATAACAGCTACTTGTGACCAAAAGATAATTTCTAGACCCTAAAAAGTAAGCCATTGAAGGCATTATCACTAGTCCTTACTCAGTGGTGCTATCAATAGAGATGTTAAAAGGATTTAGGTTCCCTGGTTAGCTTTTATAAAAGACTGTTCCTAAAAGCCCTCAATGGCAACCCTGTTGGCACCCCTCTCACCCCTGAAAGCTTTTCCTGTATCCTTAACAAAACTATCGCTTTACTCCTTCTCTTTGTCTATGAGATTCATTCTTCGACTCTGTAAGACAAGAGCCTCTCTCTCCCACTTCACCAAAAACAAATTCATCTGCCCTGGGGCATAGAAAAAAAAGTGCAGTTTAAAAGGGCAATTAGTGTATAAAGGAACCAGCCCTGGAACCCTACCAAATAGTGGAGTTGCTGCTGGAACTCTTCTGGGTAGAAGGGTTTTCTTTTTTTTCCCCCTGCCACCTTGATAGCATGGATGGGAGCAAAGTTTGTGCACCCCACCTGGTCTATTGCCTCAGCGAGTCCCTAGCCAACACCAGCCACTGCCATCCCACCAAAATAGTCCTAGTACAGCACATGCTGAGACACCTCTGGTCTGTACTCACTACAGTCCCAGCCATCTTGCTAAGGTGATACAGGTGCAAAGTACCCCCAGAATACTCCAGGTATGCCTGTTACTACATTGGCTTTAGATGGCTTGCTAGGGCACTCCTGGCTTACACCTGCTTTGCCTCCAGCCATCCAGCTAGAGCGCCTCCTATGTGAAGCACCCCAGGAACTCCTGCCCCATGCCTGCTCTTAATCCCAGCCACCTTCTGAGGGCATCCTTTGCATGGAGTGCCCGGGGATTCCTGGCCTGTGCCCAGCCAGGGTGCCCCCTATGCTGACCACACTTGGACATACTGATTTGCACCCACTTCAGCTTCCGCTGTCCTGGCGGGGCACCCTCTGCATGGAAAGGCCCGGAATTGTTCTGGCCCATGCCCACCTTAGCAACAACTGTCTTTCCAGGGTGCCTCCCATGCAGAACAACCCCAGGACATCCTGGCCCATGCCCTGCCTTGTCTCCAGTTGCCCCCACTAGGGCACCCCCTGCATGGTACACCCCAGCTTTCACCCATTTCAGCTTTAGCCATCCTGCCAGGACATCCTCTCTGCAGAGAGCCCCAGGAGCAGCCCCGTACAGGCCCACTTTAACTCTGGCTATCCCTCCAGGGCAGCCTCAGCAAAGTGCCTACATCCCTCAGCCTACGCCAGCCATATCTCCAGCCAACTACCCAGTCACCAGGCACACACAGGCTATCAAGGGAATGGCCATACACAAGACCATTCCTTCAAATTTAGGAGAAGTAGCTGTATTGCTTATTTCATAGAAATAAACATAGAAAAATCAAGAAAATGAGGGCAGAGGGGAATATATTGAAGAAGGGCACGTACTGCATGGAGCACTGGGTGTGGTGCATGAACAATCAATCTTATAACACTGAAAAGATAAACATATTTGGGGGAAAAAGGAATATACTAAAAAAAAAAGACAAAACCTCAGAAAAAGAAATGATATAAGTAATATATCTGATAAAGAATTTAAAGTAATGATCATAACCATGCTCACTGAAGAATGGAAGAAATCAGTAAAATTTCAACAAAGAGAAAATATAAGAAAGGACCGATTAGAGGTGAAGAATAAGTCAAATGAAAAAAGATACTAGGAAATCAACAATTGATTAGTGGATGCAGGAGAATGGAACAGTGATCTGGAACACAGGGTAATAAATGGAAAGAATCCAAGGTGAACAGAAAAAATAAAGTATTTTTAAAAAATAAGGATAGGTTAAGGGATTTCTGGGACAACATCAAGCTTACAAACATTCACATTAAAAGAATCCCAGGAGCCGAAGAGATAGAGAAAGGGGCAGAAAACCTATGTAATAGCTGATTACTTCCTTAACTGAAGAAAGAAAACAGACATCCAGCTTCAGAAAGAACCGAGAGTTCCAAACAAGATGAACCCAAAGAGGTTTGCTGCACGACACATGATAACTAAAATGTCAGAGATTAAAGATAAAGAGAATTTTAAGAGCAGCAAGAGAGAAGCAAGAAGTTGTGTACAATGGAAACCTGTTAAGGCTATCTCAGCTCATTTTTCAGCACAAACTTTGCAGGCCATTAAAGAGGGGCATTATATATTCAAAGTGCTGCAAGGAAAATACCTACTACCGTGAACACTCTACCTGGCAAGGCTGTCATTCAGAACTGAAGGAGAGAGAGTTTCCCAGACAAAAGGTAAAGGAGTTTATCGCCACCGGAACATCCTCACAAGAAACGTTAAAAAGAATTGAAGTGGAAAATAAAAGGCCATAACTAGAAGAAAATTATAAATAAAAAGATGTACAAAATGACAAAATATACATAAAATGTGAAAAGGATAGTAAAAAAGTTCTTTTAGAATGCGTGTGAACTTAAGCAACCATCGACTTAACATAGACTGCAATGTACTTAGGATGGCATATGGACCTCATGGAAACCATACACTCAAAACATGTAACTGATCCACAAAAGATAAAGAAAGCTAAGCATACCACTAAAGAAGGTCATCAATCACAACAGAAGAGAGTAAGAGAAAAAACAGAAGAACTACAAAATGACCAGAAAATAAGTACATACCTATCAATAATTGCTTTAAACAAAATTGTCTAAATGCTCTAGTAAAAAACATAGGATAGCAGAATGGATTACAAACATAGGACCTATCTATACTCTGCCTATAAGAGACTCATTTCATACCTAAGGACGCATGCAACTGGAAAGGAAAAGATAGAAAAAGATAGTCCATACAAATAAAAGTGGGGGGAAAAAACTAGGGTAGTACTACTTATATCAGACACAATACACTTTCAAACAAAGACTGTAACAAGAGACAAAAAGGGCATTATGTAATGATAGAGAGATTACTCCAAAAAGAGGATATAACAACTGTAAATATCTATGCACTCAGCATTGGGGCACCCATTTACATAAAGCATTATCAACAGACATAAGGGGAGAAACCAAAAGTTATAGTAGGGGACTTAAATACCCCATTTACCCCCATGGATAAATTCCTCAGATAGAAAAATCAACAAGGAAACAGTGGCTTTGAATGACACATTAGACCTGAAGAACTTAACAGGTATATGCAGAATATTTCATCCCAAAACAGAATACTCTTTTCAAGTGCACATGGAACATTCTCCAAGATAGAGCACATGTTAGACTGCAAAACAAGTCTTAAGAAATTTAAGAAACTTGAAATAATATCACATATCTGTTTTGATGAAACCAGTATGATACTAGAAGTCAATCACAGGAAAAAAATTAATTACTAATATAAAACTAATAATGTTAAATAATGCTTTATATTTGTTATTTTGCTACTAAATAGTCAATAGGTCAATGAAGAAATTAAAAAAGTAAAAAAAAAAATACATGGAAACAAAGAAAATGAAAACACAATGATTAAAAATATTTGGCACACAGAAAAAGTAGCTCCAAGAGAGGAATTTATAGTGATACAGGCCTACTTCAAGAAACAAGAAAAATCTCAACCTAACCTTACACCTAAAGGAACCAGAAGAAAAAAAAAAAGCCCAAGATTAGTAAAAGGAAGGAAATAATAAAGATCAGCACAGAAATAAATGACAGAGACTAAAACACAGTAGAAAAGGTCAAGGAAACCATGGAACTTATTATTTGAAAAGATAAACAAAATTGCTTAAACAGTAGCCAGAATCGGGGAAAAAGAAGAGGACCTAAATAAATAAAGGTAATAGGAAATGAAAAAGTAAAAACCAACACCACATCAATACAAAAGATTATAAGTGAATGTTACAAAAAATCATAGGGTAAGAATTGGACAACCTGGAAGAAGGTAATCATTCATAGAAACATATTAATCCAAAACTCAACCAGGGAGAATAGAATGTTGGAACATATCAATTACTAGTAATGAAATTAAATCAGTAATAAAAAAACTCCCAACAAAAATAGGACCAGATGAATTCACAGGTAAATTCTGCTGAACATTTAAAGAAGAGTTAAAATAAAACCGAAATTACCATGATACCAAACCAGACAAAACACCACAAAAAAAGAGGAAAACTACAGGCCAATATCCCAGATGAACATAGATGCAAAATTCTTAATAAAATATTAGCAGGCTGCATTCAACCATACATTTAAAGGATTATTCACCATGATCAAGTTATTCTGAGGATGCAAAGATGGTTCGGTACTCACCAGTTGATGTGATAACCTACATTAATAAAACAAAGGATAAAAATTATACAATCACCTCAATAGATGCAGAAAGTGCCTTTGACAAAATTCAACATCCATATATGATAAACACTTTCAACATAGTGGGTTTGGAGGGAATATACACCAACATAAGAAAAGCCATAAATGAAAAACCCACAGTGAACATCATACTCAATGCTAGAAAGCCGAAAGCTTTTCCTCTGAGGATCAAACAAGGCACTAAGTTCACTCTCACCACTTTTATTCAATATAGTGCTTTAAGTCTTAGCCACCATAGACAGCAAGAAATAAAAGTCAGCTACATTTATCAGGAAGTAAAACTGTCACTGCTTGCAGATGACATACTCTAAATGAAAATTCCTGAAGGCTCCACCAAAATATATTAGAAATAAATGAATTCCATAAGATTGCAGGATTGCAGGATACAGAAATCTTTTTATGTTTCTATCCACTAATAACTAAATAGCAGGAAGAGAAAGTAAGAAAACTGTCCCATGTACAAGTGCACCAAAAAGAAAATAAACTCAACCAAAAAAGTGAAAGACCTGTACTCTGAAAACTATAAAACAGTGATGAAAGAAATTGAAGGCAATACTAACAAATGGAAAGATACTCCATTCTCATGGATTAGAAGAATTAGTGTTGTTTTTAAGATTTTTTTTTTTTGGTCAGAGAGAGAGACAGGGAGAGAGAGAGAGAGAGAGAGAGGGAGCGAGCGCGCAGAGAGCACATGCAAGCAGCGGGACTGGAGACAGAGGGAGAAATAGACTCCCTGCTGAGAAGGGAGCCCAATGCAGGACTTGATCCCACGACCCTGGGATCATGACCAGAGCCAAAGTCAGACACTTAACCAACTGAATCACCCAGGTGCCCCAAGAATTAGTATTGTTAAAATGTCCATGTTACTCGAAGCAATCTATGGAGTCAATCTACAGAATCTTATTAAAATACCAATAAGTATTTTTCACAGACCTAGAATCATATTATAATTTGTATGGAAGTACAAGAGATCCTGGATAATAAAAGCAGTCCTGAGAAAGATAACCATAGCTGGAGGTATCACAATCCCAAATTAAGATATATGAGAAAACTGTATTAATCAAAACAGAATGGTACCGGCACAAAAACAAACGCATAGATGAATATAACGGAATGGAGAGCCCAGAAACAAACCCACACTACTACAGTCAATTAATTCATACATGACAAAGAAGGCAAGAACAAATAATGGGAGAGAGATGGTCTCTTCAACAAATGGTGCTGGGAAATTTGGATAACTATGTGCAAAAGAAGGAAGCCAGACCACTTCCTTACACTATACACAAAAATGAACTCAAAATGGATAGAAGACCTAAATGTGAGACCTAAGACTATAAAACTCCTAGTAGAAAACTTGGGCAGTATTTGCTATGAAATCAGCCTCAGCAACAGCTTTCTAGATAAGTCTCCTTAGGCAAGGAAAACACAACATACTATTGGGACTACATTAGAATAAAAAGCTTCTGCACAGCAAAAGAAAGAATCAACAAAACTAAAAGGCAACCTACCGAATGACAGAAGGTATCTGCAGATGATTTATCAAATAAGGAGTTAATATCCAAAATGTATAAAGAACTTATATAATTCACCATCAAAAGGCCCAAACGATTTGATTAAAGCATAGGCAGAGGACTGAATAGATATTTTTTCCAGGGAAGATGTATAGATGGCCAATAGGCCCATAAAGCATGTTCACCATCAATGATCATCAGGGAAATACAAATCAAAAACACACACAAAAAAATGAGATATCACCTTATGCCTGTCAGAATGGTTAGAATCAAAAAGAAACTAGTGTTGGTGATGATCTAGAAACAAACAAACAAAAAAACACAAACAACAACAAAACAAACAAAAACCCTTGTGCATGGTTGGTGGTAATGTAAATTGCTGTAGCCACTATGGAAAAGAGTAGGAAAGTTCCTCAAAAAACCAAAATAGAAATACCATTTATCCAGTAATTTTACTATTGAGTATTTACCCCAAAAAATTAAATCCCTATATTCATTGCAGCATTATTCATGATAGCCAATATATGGAAGCAACTCAAGTTTTCATTGATAAAGAGATAAAGATGTGGTGTGTATATGCACATGTGTGTGTGCACATACACAGAAGTATATTACTCAACCATAACAACGAGATCTTGCAATTTGTGAGGACATGGAGATACCTAGAGGATGTTATACTTAGTGAAAGAAATCAGACAAAAAAGACAAATACCATATGATTTCACAGAGATGTGGAATCTAAAAAACAAAACAAACAAGAAGCAAAAACAGAACTGATCGTTGCCAGAAGGCAGGGGCAAGGGGGTGAGGGGAATGGGTAAAATGAGTAGAGGGGAGTGGGAAATACAGACCTCCAGTTATGGAATAAATAATAGAAATAAAAGGTATAACAGAATATAGTCAATGGTACTGTGGTTGCATTTTATAGTGACAGTGGCTACAATTGTGGTGAGCATAGCATAAGATACAGATTTGTCAAATCACTATATTTTACACCTGAAACTAATGTAACATTGTGTGTCAACTATACTTCAATTTAAAAATAATAAAAACAAAAAGTAAATAGAATAATCACTGAAAAAAGTAAAGTCATTTTCATTTATTTCCAGTTTTATGTTAGGTGATGTGGAAAGAGGCCTTGGCTCTCTGCCTAGCAAGAACATCTTCTACTCAACATTTATTAAGTCTCAAACTTTATTTCCTCAATTCTTACGACCCTTTATCTAGTGTTAGCACACATTTTAAAGGCAGATGAGTTACTCTTTCTCAAAATCACGGTTTCGTTTTTTCAAATTAC
>CM052799.1:94938176-94966364 GCA_028533885.1 Nasua narica
TGGCGCAGTTGGTTAGGCAACTGCCTTCAGCTCAGGTCATGATCCCGGAGTCCCGGGATCGAGTCCCACATCGGGCTCCCAGCTCCATGGGGAGTCCGCTTCTCACTCCGACCTTCTCCCTTCTCATGCTCTCTCTCACTCTCTCTCTTTCCTAATAAATAAAGAAATAAAATCTTTAAAAAATAAAAAAAATAAAAAAGAAATTAAAAATAGAGCCACCATGTGATATAGCATTCCATATTGGATATTTATGCAAAGGAAATGAAACCATGAACTCAAAAAGACATCTGCACCCCCATGTTCATTGCAGCATTATTTACAATAGTCAGGATGTGAAAATAACTTAAGTGCTCACTGATGGATGAATGGATAAAAAAAATCTGGTAGACATACACAATAGAGTATTTAGTCATAAAGAAGGAAATCCTGCCATTTGCGACGACATGGATGGGCTCTGAGGGCAATATTCTATGTAAGAGAAGTCAGACCAAGAAAGATGAATGCTGCATGATTTCACTTACATGTGAAATATAAAAAGAAAAGAAGCATAACTCAAATACAGAGAACAGACTGGTATTGCCAGAGGCAAGGGTTGGGATGTAGACAAAGCTAGCAACTGTGGTCAAAAGGTACAAATTTCCAGTTATGAAATAAGTTCTTGGGATGTGATGTACAACATGGTGACTACAGTTAAAAAGATTGTGGAATATATTTGAAAGTTGCTGAGAGGGACACCTGGGTGGCTCAGTCAGTTCAGTGCCTGCCTTCGGCTCAGGTCATGATCCCAGGGTCCTGGGATCGAGTGCTGCTTCAGGCTCCCTGGGTTTCTTCTTCTGCCACCCCCCCCAACCCTGCCCTTGTGCTCACATGCACTGTCAAATAAATAAAATCTTAAAAAAAATTAAAGTTGCTGAGAATAGAGGTTAAACTTTCTCTTCATAAGAAAAAAAAAATTGTAACAAATTTGGTGATGATGGATGTTAACTAAACTTATTGTGATCGTTTTGCAACATATACATGCATAGAAAGAGGCTATGTAACATTTTAGTTTCAGTTTACATCAGTTATGTCTCAATTTAGAAAGATATACAGACATAAAAAAAAAGGCTGTGGAGGGGGGAGCAACATGGTGGAAGAGTAGGAGCCCTAAATTTCATCTGGTCCCAGAAATTCAACCAAATAGTTATCAACCATTCTGAACGCCTAAAACTCAACAAGAGATCAAGGAAAAGAATAGCAGCAACTCTATGAACAGAAAAGCTACCACTTTCTGGAGGGTAGGACGTGTGGAGAAGTGAATTCTTTCACTTCACTAAAGCAATATTTGGGAAGATAGAGTGTGGGGGGAGGAAGCCTCTGTTATCCAGCTCCCAGCAAATGATAGAGCAGTGGAGCACAAAATCAGAACTTTTAGAAGTCAGCTCCATGGAGGGACATCGCTCCAGTGGCTAAGTGAGGCATGGAATCCTCGCTGGGACAGTGTGGTCTCAGGACTTTGGGGTCACAGAGAACCGGGGGTGCCTGAGTGTGGCAAACCTCCCAGGTATCAGCACGAGGAAGCCAGGTGCACAGAGCCAAGGAGTGGGCTTTCAGGTCAGGGTTTCCATAAACCATGATCTGAGGCACAATCAAGTGGGATTTATTCCTGGGCTTTTACAAAGGTGGTTCCACATCCGCAAATCAATGTGATACCTTAATAAAAAAAAAATAACATGATACTCTCAATAGACGTTGAAAAAGCATTTGACAAAGTATATCATCCTTTCTTGATCAAAACTCTTCACAGTGTGGGGATAGAGGGTACATACTTTAATATCATCAAAGCCATCTATGGAAAACCCACAGCGAATATCCTTCTTAATGGGAAAAACTGAGAGCTTTTCCCCTATGGTTAGGAACACAGCAGGGCTGTCCACTATCACTACTGCTATTCAACACAGTACTAGAAGTCCTAGCCTCAGCAATCAGACAACAGAAAGAAATAAAAAGCATCCAAATCAGCAAAGAAGTCAAATTCTCACTCTTTGCAGATGATATGCTATTTTATGTGGAAAATCGGAAATACTCCACTCCAAGACTGCTAGAACTCATACAGGAATTCAGTAAAGTGTCAGGATATAAAATCAATGCACAGAAGTCAGTTGCATTTCTATACACCAAAACAAGACAGAAGAAAGAGAAATTAAGGAGTTGATCCCATTTACAATTGCACCCAAAACCATAAGATATCTAGGAATAAACCTAACCAAAGAGGCAAAGAATCTGTACTCAGAAAACTGTAGAACACTCATGAAAGAAATTGAGGAAGACACAAAGAAATGGAAAAACATTCCTTGCTCATGGATTGGAAGAACAAATATTGTGAAAATGTCTATGCTACCTAGAGCAATCTATACATTTAATGCAATCCCTATCAAAATATTATCAATTTATTTCAAAGAAATGGAACAAAAATCTTAAAATTTATATGGAACCAGAAAAGATCCTGAATAGCCAGAGGAATGTTGAAAAAGAAAACCAAAGTTGGTGGCATCACAATCCCAGATTTTAAGCTCTATTACAAAGCTCTAATCATCAAGAAAGTATGGTACTGGCACAAAAACAGACACATAGATCAATGGAACAGAATAGAGAGCCCAGAAATGGAACCTCAACTCTATGGTCAACTAATCTTCGACAAAGCAGGAAAGAATATTCAATGGAAAAAAGACAGTCTCTTCAACAAATGGTGTTGGGAAAGTTGGACAGCCGCATGAAGAATGAAACCGGACCATTTCCTTACACCACACACAAAAACAGACTCAAAATGTATGAAAGACCTCAATGTGAGACAGGAATCCATCAAAATCTTTAAGAACACAGGCAGCAACCTCTTTGATCTCAGCCACAGCAACTTCTTCCTAGAAACATCACCAAAGGCAAGGGAAGCAAGGACAAAAGTGAACTATTGGAACTTCATCAAGATCACAAGCTTTTGCACAGCAAAGGAAACTGTCAACAAAACCAAAAGACAACCAACAGAATGGGAGAAGATATTTGCAAATGACATATCAGATAAAGGGCTAGTGTCCAAGATCTATAAAGAACTTCTCAAACTCAACACCCAAAGAACAAATAATCCAATCAAGAAATGGGCAGAAGACATGAATAGACATTTCAAAGAAAACATCCAAATGGCCAACAGACACATGAAAAAGTGCTCAACATCATTCTGCATCAGGGAAATACAAATTGAAACCACAGTGACCTACCACCTCACACCAGTCAGAATGGCTAAAATTAACAAGTCAGGAAATGACAGATGTTGGTGAGGATGCAGAGAAAGGGGAACCCTCCTACACTGTTGGCGGGATGTAAGCTGGTGCAGCCACTCTTGAGAACAATATGGAGATTCCTCAAAAGTTGAAAATAGAGCTACTCTGCCACTCAGCAATCACACTATTGGGTATTTACCCTAAAGATACAAATGTAGTGATCCGAAGGGGCATGTGCACCCGAATGTTTATAGCAGCAATGTCCACAATAGCCAAACTGTGGAAAGAGCCTAGATGTCCATCAACACATGAATGGATAAAGAAGAGGTAGGACATATATACAATGGAATTCTATGCAGCCATCAAAAATGAAATCTTGCCATTTGCAACAACATGGATGGAACTAGACGGTATTATGCTAAGCGAAATAAGTCAATCAGAGAAAGACAGTAATCATATGATCTTACTGATACGAGGAATTTCAGAGGCAAGACAAAGGATCATAGGGGAAGGAAGGGAAAAATGAAACAAGACGAAACCAGAGAGGGAGATAAACCCTAAGAAAGTCTTAATCTCAGCAAACAAACTGAGGGTTGGTGGAGTGGAGGAAGGTGGGAAGGATGGGGTGGCTGGGTGATGGACATTGGGAAGAGTATGTGCTATGGTGAATGCTGTGAATTGTCTAAGACTGATGAATCACAGACCTGAACCCCTGAAACAAATATTATATGTTAATAATAAAAAAAGTCTATCTGGTAAAATTTCTATATCTCCTTTTAAAATATGCAATGTAAGGATTTAGCTCCATAAAATGATTAAAATATAATATAAAGTTTTAAAAAGTCAGACAACCTGCATTATGAATTTTTAAAGCAATGATATGCAAACAAAGTTATTTTTAGGGAAAAGAAGCAAAAAGTGTCAGACTTGAAAATGATCAAAATAGTACTTTTAGAGATGAAAAAATATTTTTAAAATTTTAAGATTTCAATAGATAAGTTTAACAGATTGCCACAAAGAATTAGAAACTAAGAAACAGAAGAAATTGTACAGATTGTAGCATAGTCAGACAAAAGATGGACTGAAAATAAGAATCCATTCACGTCATGGAGAACGAGAAGGTCAAACATGTTTAATCAGTGGTCTAGATGTTCTAGGGCAACAATGAGCCAGAGTTTTAATAATTTGAAGAGATAATATCTGAAACATTCTCCAGAACTTAATAAAAACAACAACAAATGGCACTTTTTGCTTAATGTTAATAATCTCTTCATGAGAACCAGATGTTGGTTTTGGAAACATTGACTGGAAATCTATTTCCTATGAAATAAAAATTTTGTTATACATCAACCCCAAATCTCCATCCTCTTTCCCCAAACCTAACACCACCATATAAAAGCGCCTATATATAAAGGAAGGAAGAAAATACTTAAGACATTCCCTGATCGTTCAGCAAATGAGTATGGTTGTCACCGAACAGTTGCTTTAATGCGATAACACATTACACATACCCTTTGTGACTTGCAAAATAGCGATGTGATTCTGCTTTACAAATGATTGCATTTGGGATATAACAAGAATTTATCTGCTTGTTGATTTAAAATGATGTATTGACTTTGGGAACATAAGTTGTCTATAAAAGATATTAGCCTCAAATTTTGTATTGAGATACATAGATATTCTTTGAAGTTTTAGAAATAACCAAAAGCACTCTAATGAGAAAATGTCAAACAAGGGGATGTTCTAACGGGTATGGTAGTATATTAAGACTCTGAATTAAACACGTTTATTGTGTAATGGATGCATGCTTATACCCTTACTTGGTTTTTCCTATTGATAAATGGGTGATTGAATTTACATGCTGTCCACTTTGGCAACCTCTGTACATTGGGAGCTTATACTTAATGCTAACAGATTATTTTAAAAAGAAAAAAGAAAGATTAGAGAGCAGAAATGAATCTCCTTGTTGGTATCAGTATTAGTTAACTAGTACTGCAATAAAGAATAACAATCCACCACAATGTCCCAGTGACATGTGGCAATAAGCACTTGTTTCCAGTTGATCTGTAGACTGTAGCAATTGAAGACTTTTATGCCAGCGTCAGATATTTCATACGTTCAGTCACCCAGAGGCACCTTTTTTTTTTTTTCCTGCAAAACTAATCAAGTTTAAGCTTTAGGATTCCCAGTTGCATGAGTTATTTTGTGAAATTTTGAAAAGAACTTTTGAGGGCAACTGTTGGAGACCATGGTCTCTCTCCAATTGCCCACCTCCGCTCCCCTCCTAGTTCTGTGTCAGAGAGGTGGCATTCGTACTCGGTATGAACTTGGCACCAAAATGGTAAAAGTAGTCCTATAGCAGCTTAGGACAGCAAGAGAATTTACTTCTTGGACATAAAAAAAGCAGGCCTAGCGAACAGATTAAGAGTTTCATTCCCTTTATGAAAAGCTGTATCAGTAGAAATATTCTGGTAAATTAAAACTATGCTGTTTATGCATTCAAGAGTTTCCACATGCTAGTTTGAGACCTTGAGTAATAGAAATTTGACTTTTCAGGTTCAACTTAGATTCTGATTTTTTCTTCCTTCCCTCTCTTCTTTCCATCTTTCCCTCCTTCTTTCTGTTTTAGTATCAAATAAAATGGCCTTTTAGCTACAGGATTTTCACTCTGAATTAGATAATCTTTTAATGCATCTTTTAAATCCTTGTGTTCTACTTTAAGGTGAAACCATTTCAGTTCTAGGTGCACATCGCATGTACTTATCACAAACAGCTTTTCATAATATATTCTCAGGTAGGTCAGAGAGACACAGTTAAGGTCATACTACAGAAAAAGGCTTTTTGACATGAATATAGTGTATGTTTTAGTTCCAGTTTAGTTGCTGCTCTGGATTCAGATAGCCGGGAGAAAAACATTATTTAAAATTTGTTTTTCTAAGATTTAGTAGAAACTTAGTTCCCTAATTTTATCAGTTTTCCATGGTTGTTGAAAAAATGACCACAAATGTAGCTGCTTAGAATACAGATGTATCCTCTCACAATCCATATGTCAGGAGTCTGGCACATTTTATCCCTATCCTCTGCTAAAATTCTCACAAGGGTGAAAACAGCTAGCTTCATTCTCACCTAGAGGTTTGACTAGGGAAAGATTGGCTCCCATGATCATTCAGGTTGCCAGAAAATCTTAGTTCCTTGTGGTTGTAGGACGAAGTCTGTTTTCTTGCTGGATATTGGGGGAGGGGGGGTGACTGCTCATAACTTCTAGATGCCATTGTCATACTCTTGCCATATTTTCCCCTCCATACATTGGAATGTTCCACAGGTCTATCACATACACCTTTTTAATCCCTATCTTCAGGAAGAGCCCAAAACCTTTAAAAGGCTCACCTGCTTAGGTCAGGCCCACCAAGGCTAATCTCCCTTTTGAGGAACTGAAAATAAATTGATTTGGGACTTGATTACATCTGCAAAATCCCTTCAAACTTTTTAAAATATTAATTAGCCTAATTACAGGAGTGACATTGATCATATTTAGTCTTACCTACTCTCAAGTTGAGGAGATAATACAGAACATATGCTTCAGGGAGAAGAGATTTTGGAACCATGGAATTTTTCCTGCCATGTCACTTTTAACCATTTATTGCTCCAAGACCCCTCCTTCATCTACTTCTAACTGTGACACTTGGCAGAACCCGGAGGAAAAAGTTTGAACTACCATGTTGAAAATGTTGGCCAACAGAGTAAAGCCATCAGAGGATGAAAGATCTTCAAGTCTTATTCTCTTTCTCATCAGAGATCTTCCATCTATCAGGTTATCCAGCCTGAAATCTTTGGACTATACCCTCCAGGATCCGTACTGTCACACTTTGCCTTTCTTGCTTCTTTTATATAACTTTGTTCTTTCTCACTGACCTTAATTTTTTGTCCTTTTGGAAACCTTTGTTTCAGATTTATTTCAACTTTCTTCCTTTGCTTCATTCTCATCATCCTGGTTATCCCTAGTGAGGATTATTCCTAATAATGTTGTCTTCATCCTCACCTTCACCCAGTCCCTGCGGCAAGCCCTTCCTCCCACCTTCCGCATCAGGTGCTTCGTGGAGAATGTGTGTGTATTGCTCTTGCCTCCAACTTGATCTAGGTATGAACACATGTGAAGGAGAGATCAAGGGAGTTAGGGGTGAGCAACATTAAGTCACTGAATTTGCTTTTGCTGACCCTTACGTAAGGCTGGACAGATATGGGTTTTGTGGGTTTTGGTAGGATTTACTGAAAACTTTAATAACTACCACCACACTATATTATTGGAAGCAGAAGCCACTATTGACTCCAGAATAGTAAATTTTTCCCCTTTTGGAAAGTCGTACCTGTCAAGATTCTTTTGGATATAAAGGATAGGAAAAAAAAAAAAATCAAATAGGGAGATTTTCACTTCACTTAGCTGAATAGGCCCAGCTGACACCATAGGGAGCTGGATTCAGTCTTCTTTTGGCTCACATATGGTCCGTGCTGTTTCATCCTCAGACAGGCAATTCTCTCACCAAAGTATGGCTGTGAGAGCATCCATTCTCCGTGAAAAATAAAATCCCAGAAATTGTTCTGGATCAATACATTGTTGGTGCTTTTTGTAATAGTGAAATAAAAGCTATTTAAATGTTCCTGTAAACCCTTTTGGCCTTAAGATAACTTGAGTGAAGAGTGATTTTCTCCTATTATGCTGATTAATTACCATGATGTGGGTTAAACTTTACAAAGCACTTGGCAGGCAAGGGTCTTTATAAGTACCAGCTATCAGCATTGAACCTAAAACATAATGGACTCTCAGAAACATTGATTGCCATCATTTGAACTCTGTCCATGCTTTCCTTTGTCTATAATTTTTAGTGGTTTTTTTTTTTTTTTTAGTTTTATTCTATTAGCTAATTCTATTCTGGGACTGACCCAGGTTTTATGGAGGCTAAAGCTCATACAATTTTGAGGGCCTTTTAAGAGGAAAAATACAACATTGTCAATAAAAATTAGACACAAATATGGTATTTCTAACAATTACAATAAGCTACAAATATATAAATGATGGTAAATCCTGTTATAGTATCACAAAATCTCAAATCCCGAATCTAGAAAATATTTTAATTTTAATAAGTTAACTCCTGACACACCTCTAAACTACTTGTTTTCCTTTTTTTTTTTCTTGGCTGTACTTTCTTTGATCACCTCGTTCTATTACAGCAGTTTCGTAATATTTTCAATGGAGAGAATGGAATGTTATGTAGACTTCTTTTAGAATGGTGGGTCAAAATTCATTGTATTTACTGACATTTAGCAAAGTTTCTTCCAGCTTCACAGCTCAGTCCTGGTAATGGCACACACACATAACTCCAGCTTCAGCTTCTTGCTGAGACGGCCCTGCTTTCAGGAGCAGACCCTCAGGGGCTGGCAGCCCTTTGATTTTAGTCTGACTGTTCCTTGGTAGCTGAGGTTTCCCCACTTGGCCAGGTCCTTGCTGCTGCTGTTTCCTGTCCTACCCACAACACTAGCCCTGGGGAGCAGAGGACAGGGGAGGAGACGGCCAAGTGCCAGTGAAGCCTGGCATTGACCCTCGAGAGAGCAGGACAGAATCTCATCCATATTTTCCCTGGAGTCAGAGTCCAGATGCTCTAGGAGTCCCCCACGGGATGGACAGGGCTATTGCTGAGTCCTGGTGGATTTGGAGGTGGGGAGGTGGCAGACAGTCCATCGATGGATCTAAGACCACCATAAGACAGAGAGGATGACCCCCCACCCCAGTTGGAGGTTGCTCATTCCACCCAGGGTAGAGTTTATTTAGCAAATAGAAATCTAGGACCCATGGGACAGTTTGGATATACTTCAACTAAAAAATTGTTTCCTCGAAATTCAAACTTAACTGGACATTCTGTATTTAATTTGGCAAACTATTACTGTGGCCCTACATGGCAGCTTTGGAAAGAGTGAAAAGTAGGATGCCCTGAAAGTTAAGTCTAACCAGCCTCATTTGAAATATGCCCCTTGATTGTAGTGTGAAGTTTACTATTTTTTCCTGTTAAATGAGATAGTGAATCTAAAGCACGTAAAGATCTTGTTTTCTGTTTACTTTCTCCTTTCAAGCTCACTAGGCCTATTTTTCCAACATGTTAATTTTTATAAGTCTTAATTCCATAGTATATTACATGAACTAGACTTCTCCTTCAATCTGAGAAGCTTGTGATAAGCCTGTCCCTTTAATATCACAAGGATATAGGTAAATTGCCTTTGTTGATGAAGATTGAAAGACTGGTCAATTTGGGCCCTACTGCTTTTGAAACAGCAGGCCTGGTAAGAACTAGACTCCAGGGCGCCTGGGTGGCTCAGTGGGTTAAAGCCTCTGCCTGTGGCTCAGGTCATGATCTCAGGGTCCTGGGATCGAGCCCCACATCGGGCTCTCTGCCCAGCAGGGAGCCTGCTTCCCCCTCTCTTCTGCCTACTTGTGATCTCTCTCTCTTTCTGTCAAATAAATAAAAAATTTAAAAAAAAAGAAAAAAAGAACTAGACTCCTGAGCTATAGGGTTTAACTTTATTCTTCAGTTGCGGGAATCCTTTCATGTGTATTAGGTCATCACATTGGACACTTTAAATATTATAATCCCAGTTGTCAGTTATACTTAATAAAGCTAAAAAAAAAAATCAACATTTTAAAGCAAAGATCTACCTATCTCATTTATGGGATATGTAGTCAAAAATCGTGTTCATTAGGTAAGTTGTGCTTCTCAGCTGTTGGCACTTCAGGCAGTAGCAGAAACAAATGGGGAATGTGGTAAACCACTTGGAGAGCAAAAAAATTTTGTGTGATGTATTTAAGGAAGGACTTATGTAGAAGCGTGTATAAAATGCCAACGCTTACAAAAATGAAAATTCTAACTGCAATCTTGAAATAACTCGAAATTGCTTTAAAACAAATGAAAAAGACGCATTCTTTATGCTATCATTAATTCTTTCCAATGACAATATTTGATTGGGTCTATTTGCATGCATCTAATATGGGAGCCCTCAAAAGGAAGACTTTTTGGAGGGTAAGCCATCTCAAGGCAGTCTTTCTGCCTTCCTAGGGTTGATTACAAGGTGTTTGCATTGGCCTGTGCACTGTCTTGGTCAGTCAGTTATGGCTAGAGAAGGTTTGGATTTACTCAATATACACAGTATGATATATATATTGCTATAGCAATGTAGTGAGCCCCACACAGGGCTCTGAGCTCAGCATGGAATCCACTTAAGAGTCCCTCTACCTCTCCCTCTGCCCCTCCCACCTGTGCTTGCTCATACTCTCTCCAATAAGTCAAAAAGATGAACAGATACATCCCTAAAGATTTATAACCTTCATCTGAAATCTGAGGAAAAGAACAGGCTATTGATTTTTGTAAAAACCAGAAAAATACTTTGAGGACGTGGCCCAGAAGAGAGAATAGAGCCTGCCATTAGATAAGTCTACACCCTTGGGATGGGAGGTCATATTCAATCACCCACAGTTAATTGTTCTAACAGCCGTCTCTTTCATTAGGTGCATGAGGCTCCCATGAAACAATTTACTAGTAACTTGAAGTCTCCTTTCAATATGCCTTTTTCCATCTACTGATTTAGTAATATGGTTAGAAAGCAAACAATGATGTTGGTTTACAGTCACTTTTTCTCCACGAAGCCATTCTAATTCTGGTCTTCACTGTTTCCTTTTCTAAGTGTGTTCATGCAAGCTTTTACATTATTTTAGGATTTTTGTCAAGTTCTCTGATCTATAAGTTAATAAATCTACCTTCTTCCCTTTCTGAAGACTCAGACCAACATTTTCCATTCTCCAGTATCCTGGCACCTCTCCTGTTTTCCATGGTTTCGCGAAGCTTACCCACAGTAGTTCAGTAATTATAGCCATACGTTTTCTCCATTTCCTAACATGTAGTTTTGCCAGGTCAAGAGATGTGAAATCATCAGAAGCGCTAAGATCCTTCTCATGATCTCTCCTGCTTCCTGGGTTTCAGATACCTCTAACATATACTCCCCATTTCTCCCAGTGCCATACCTGAGCAGAAATAGAATCTCATGGGATTCTTAGTAGCTGCTAAAAGGTTGTATCTAGTTCCAGGTCTTTGGAAGGACCTGTACCTCGTCATCAGATGCAGAGTCCAATGCTTGGTCTGAGGCATGACTGATATTTAATATTTTATACTCTCGGAATTTTCTCACAATTGTGGTGCTTTACTTCTGATAACCACTATATAATCAGGCAATTCCACTCTGGGTATTTATCTTCAAGAAATGAAAATACTAACTCAAAAAGATCTCCATGACCCCATATTCTCCACAGTATTATTTAACAATAATCAAGACATTGAAACAACCTAAGTGTTCATCGATAAAGAAAATAGGTTATATACAATGGATTATTCAGACATTAAAAGGAATGAAATCCTGCCATTTTGACAACAGGTTAGATCTTGAGGGCATTGTGCAAAGTGAAATTAGAGAAAGACAAATAACCATATGATCTCGTCTATATGTGGAATCTAAAAACAACAAAAAAACCCTCAAATTCATAAATGCATAAAACAGACTGGTGGTTGCCAGAGGTGGGTTGTGGTTCTGGGTGAAATGAGGGAAGGGTATCAAGAGGCACAAGCTTCTGGCTATAAGTCATGGGGGATGTCCTATTCAGCATGGCAACAAGTTAGCGATACTGCATTGTGTATCTGAAAACTACGTGGAAGTTATCTCAGAAGTGATCACAGGAAAAAAAGGCATAGGTAGTGATTTTACTGTGAAGCTCATTTTACAATATACTCACTATATTGTGTCATTATGTTGGACACCTGAAACGAATATGCTACATGTTCATTATGTCTTGTTATAAAAAGGCCTAATGCTCTTTTCTTAACGAAAAGAACCTGGGCTGTTTTTGTTTGCGTGTTTTTCATTTTGTTAATTTTCCTTCACTTAGTTACCTTGTAATAGTTAATAAAGATTAGATATCTCGCCCCACAATATTTAAAAACAAAACAGAAGATCATAGCCTAACTGGAATGAGAAATTTAAATCTTCAAGTGACATATAAAAGTGAGGAAGGTATCTAGTTCCTGTATTTAAACAAACACAACCAGTGAGCCTCTGATGCTGTTTTTCCACTAACATTGCTGACACAGAACCTGAAGAAGTTTCCACAAAGAAATCTAGTAAAAAGCGTCCTGGATACAAGTAGTGCTTTAAAACCACAACTCTTTCTACACCCCACGTCTAGCAAAATGTCTCGCACCTAGCAGCCTCAGAAAAATGTCTGTTGAATTGAATTTACACGTCACATAAAGAATGAGAGTTAAACCATGGACCCTGAAAACCATTACAAATGTTTCACAGGCAGTGAAGGTTCAAGGAAAGAGAAAAGGGCTTAGAATTTAACATGGAGAGAACTGTAACGCCTGCAGATGAAAATACATTGCAATTCTGAGAATACTTTAGATTTTATCGGCATTTGAAAGGACACGATAAAGAACTTTTTTGGGGGGGCAGTGTTTTTAAAAAGCGGGGGGTAAAGAAATAAAAATTTCAGGCAGGCAGAAGATAAAAATATTAGCCACATTACTACGGGGAAGGGGCTTCGATGATGGTAAGAGAGAGAGCCGCTGATACAGGTCTCTACAATTAGGTAATGTATTTTTTACCTTTATCCAAGCTGAGTTCAGGTAAGACCACACAAGAGTCGGAAGTCACAAGCAGGTCTCAAAACTGCTGGTCTCCCCACTTGCAGGCTTGCTCCTGTGACTTCAGATGAAACTCCAAATACGAGCTTCTTTGTACCCGCTTTCAGAAGGAAGGGCAAGAGAGGAGGTTGCTACGTCTGCCTGGTTTTTTATTTCAAACTCATCAGTGAGATAAATGCACTCCACCTGGGGGGGTCACGTGTTAAGGGTGGAGCATGATTGGTGCTTAGAGCAGAGAATTGTTTTCACCCAAGAGTCTTTTAACATATTCTGGTTTAGAATGTTTCTTCTCAAACTGTAGATTGTAAGCAGGGCACATATTATCCCATTTTTACAATGAAGAAATGGAGATGCAAGTGATGATGTTTCACACTCACTTGGAACCCATTACACCAGAATGAATCCATAATCTCATACCGCCCCTCTCCAGCAGCCAAAACGAGTGATCTTTGACGATTCTCAGGCTCTAATCCTTTCACCTAAGATTATTTCAATCTTTCTTATTTTTTTCCTTCCTTACTTTCATTTATCTATCATCTTTTTTTTTTTTAGATTTTATTTTATTTATTTCACCAGGGAGAGTGAGAGAGAAAGAGAGAGAGAGAGCACAAGTAGGGGGAGTGTCAGGCAGAGGGAGAGGGAGAAGCAGGCTCCCTGCTAAGCAGGGAGTCCAGTGGGGGCTTGATTCCAGGACCCCGGGATCATGACCTGAGCCAAAGGCAGACGTGTAACGATTGAGCCACTCAGGTGCCCTCTATCTATCTATCTATCTATCTATCTATCATCTATCATCTTCTATCCATCCATTCATCCATTTACCTATCATCTATTATCTTCTATCTATTATCTATCTATCTATCTATCTATCTATCTATCTATCATCTATCATCTTCTAACTATCCATCCACTCATCCATTTCCCTATCACTCTATTATCTTCTATCAATCTATTATCTATCATCTATCATCTTCTATCTATCCGTCCATTCATCCATTTACCTATCATCTATTATCTTCTATCTATCTATTATCTATCTATCTATCTATCTATCTATCTATCTATCTATCTATCTATCTATCTTTCTATCTATCTATCATCTATCAGCTATCTACCAGCCATCTACTCCTCCATTCATCTGTGGGAGAAGAGGAGCAGCAAGGGGATTGGGAGTGAGGAGCTTCTGGCAGAATCTGCCCTAGCCCCAGCCCCACTGACCTAAATGACAAGTCTCTCATCCCCTTAACTGGGTGTTGATGGTATACTTTTTTGAAAGGAGATGAGGAAGACTTTCTAAAAATAAATGGACAAATAGCATACCACTCTATTTTTATATATAAAAAAAATCCCCCCATAACAACAAAGTAGCATAATTTAAAAAAATTTTAATGAAAGTATGAAATAGATACAAGAAAGTGTACATATCTTGTTAGTGAACAGCTCAGTGAGTTTTTACAAATTGAACACATGTGTCACCAACATCAGATCAAAAAACAGAACGTCACCAACTCTTCTGATTTCTTGTTCTGATCACCCCTACCCAACAGTACCTTTATCTGAATTTCTAAGAAAATATATTAATTTTGCCCGTTTTGTACTTTTCTGGGGTGGGATCATATAGTGTGCACTCTCATGTCTGGCTTCTTTCACTTAACATTATTTCTGTGAGATAGATCCATATCATCATGTGTATTTGTAGATCGTTCTCATTCATGTATTGTAGTACACTGTGTGAATATGCCAGTTTAATGATCCCTTTTACTTTTGACAGCATCCGGTAGTTTACAACTTGCATCTATGATGAATTGTACTGATGTGAACATGCTTTTTCAATATCTTTGGATGCACATACGTATGCATTTCTGCTGGGTCTGTGTTGAGTGGCATTGCTGGGTCAGAGGCACGCAACCGTTTGGCTTTTGTAGATGCTAGCTGTTTTCCAGTGTTTGCTATACCCCACTTCCCCCGCGGTATATGACTTCCAGTTGCTTCACATCCTCACGAGCTGTGGTAGACGTAGACCCCTAAAGATATCCACATCCTAATCCCTGAACCTGTGACTGTCATCTTTCCTGGCAAAAGGAACCTCACAGTTTCATACTGGAGATCTGCTATGAATTCAGTTCCTCTCTGATGATTTTTCAGTTCTCCACTGTTGGACCCTCAACCACCGTCCAAGTTTGAAGTGTGAAGATTATCAGAAAAAGTTAGTTGAACACTGCAGAGACATCAGATCGTGGAAATGATGCTGAAATTTTTATAGTGTGATAAGTTGATTCAGTTTAAGGCTGAAAAAACCAAACCCTCAAGACACCAGAGGTTTATTTTAAAGTCCGTTATATCTGACGTGATTAGCAGTAAGTAACATGCATAAACTATCAGTTTCTCTTACATTAGTCATAATTTTGGCTTTTCATAATTATCCAAAATATGTCTTATGAACTTCATGGCAGAAAGTCAGGCATGCCTGTTGAAGTGAAACAATTTTACACAGTGTATCTTTACACTGAATGGGAGGCTAGCAAAATACTGAAATCTGTCACAATACAGAACGGAATCGACTCATATATAATCATACTTTAGAACATCATGTCAATGGGATTAGTTAGCTCGCCGAAGTTCTTTAATAAACCAGCTTTTTTATCTTTTCCCCAAATATTTTATTTTTTCCATGTTACAAGATTAATTGTTCATGCACCACACCCAGTGCTCCATGCAATACGTGCCCTTCTCAATACCCACCACCAGGCTCGCCCAACCCCCCACCTTCTCCCCTCCCCTTTTCAGTTTGTTGCTCAGAGTTCACAGTCTCTCATGGTTCATCTCCCCCTCCAATTTCCCCCCATTCACCCTTTCTTTCCTTCTCACAATGCCCTCCATGTTTTTCCTTATGCTCCACAGGTGAGACCGTAAGATAATTGACTTTCTCCGCTTGACTTATTTCACTCCGCATAATCTCTTCCAGTCCTGTCCATGTTGATACAAAAGTTGGGTATTCATCCTTTCTGATGGAGGCATAATATTCCATTGAAAATACTAGCTCTTAATTCCAGTTTCTTATAGCGATAGAAGGGACTTAAACATTTACTGTGTGAGTAAGCAAAGTGCTTTTAGAGATGTCCTTAGAGTTGTGCTTTCATTAAAGCAGACATTTTTCTTTTTCCGAGGTCATTTCTGATTTTATATTTACCCCCCCCCCCTTTTTTTAACCAATTGGCCTTTCTCTCTGTCTTATGTTTTTGGTTTCTTTTCAAAGCATTCATATTTCTTATTACCTCATCTTACTAATACCTTCTCATGCCTTCTGACATTCATGGCTATTTCCCTTCTCTCCTACGTCTCAAGGATATGGGGAAAATAGAAAACCTGTGTGTGGATGGGTGGAGGGATGCATGGATGGACCAACGTTCAACGCATGAACCAACGTTCCCATGCTGAGCCAATCAGCTTCGGAGAGGAGAGGACCTGGGGGCCTATGGGAGTTAAGAACTGCCACTTACGACTGTTCCTTAAGCTTTCCTTAGAGGGGCATGTAGATGCCTACAGCTACTGTGACTTAGAGATATTAACACTTACCACATTCTTTACTTTCATCTAGATCTCTCTTTCTGTGCTGTTCCTTAAATGACTGTTGCTTTCACTCCAGCTCCCTTCTTTCACTCTTTACATTTTCTGTGGGTGACCTCATGGCCTTAACAGGATTTGCTTTATCTCCAGCCCAAATACCTTCAATGAACTCAGATTCCCGTCAGTAGGTAGGTCCTAAACTCAACATATTCCAAAAGAAACCCATATTTTACATCTCCATACTGCAAACTGTTCCTCTTCCTGTAGATCTTATTGTGACACTATGAAATGCATATAAACATTTGTTTTCTACATATCTAATACTGCACACGATCTGAAACATACATGTAGTAATTAACTTACTGTATTTTCTTATCATGACCAAAATCTCCTTTTAGCATAAATTCAGCGGTTGATAAGAATATGCAAAATAATACAAAGAATTAAATAGAGAAAAGCAAGTCTTTCTTTCATTTCTGACTTCCTAGCCTCAGTTCTCTTCCTCATAGGCCACTCTTCTTCCTGATGTCAGCTGCTTCCTTGCAGAGATATCCTTCACGTAAATATATATGCATGTATATTTTTTGTAAAATTTATATCCTGCTTTCTATCCTTCTAAAAGTTTGAGGATCATTAGTGCATACTTTTCTTTCCTTGCTTTTTTTCACTAACAATATAACTTGAATATTTACCATAAAAATAAAATAAGCCTGCAATGCTATAGTTAAACGAATTCAAACTGCATATAGTTTCCTGTTGGGGTTCTTAAAGCTAATTCTACTTTAATCCTGTTAGAACACATCCTTTCAAGGAGGAAGTGCTTTAAGCTATTGGTGATTTGAAATGTGTTGTATATACTTTTTTCTTATTAAAATAATACATATTTAAATTAAAGATATTTTTGCACTTTCCTCACCTGCTATCTAGAGGCTATCATTTTATATTTTTAGCTATTTTTTTGGTATGTACCACTCTATTTCCAAATAATATGTTCATGTTTAATAAAATATTTTATCTTCATTAATTCTTGACATCATCTATTGATACTATCTTTTGTTAAAATTTGTTCAGCTCTTGGGGCCCCCTGCTTGGCTCTATTGGTTAAGCATCAGACTCTTGGTTTCAGCTCAGCTCACGATCTCAGGGCGATGGGATCAAGCCCCAAGTTGGGCTCTACGTTCAGTGTAGAGTCTGCTTGAGATTCCCTCCCTCTCCTTCTGTATCCACCCCACTTGTGCACATGCTCTCTTTCTTTCTCTTAAACAAAATAAATAAAATCTTTATTCAAAAAGATTCCACTCTTTTAAAAAGTCCCTTTTTATTAATTCCCTTGCTCCAATCTCCCAATATAATTTTATCAGAATTTTGGTTAAATTGAGACCACATTTTACATTATTTTTATTTTTTAAGAATTCTCTGCTATGCCAAGAGATGGTCTAGGATTGTCATTTGTTTTTTTCCTGGAGTATATAATGCTTGTTTTCTAATTCACTTTGTTTTCTATGTGTCTAATGCTGTTTTCTCCCCAAATGGGCAGATAATCTGTCCAATTTTATCAATATTTTCTGTGTTTTCAAACGCATTAGGGTTTTGCTTCTCTGGAAGTATATTCTGCAGGGGCCTCTACATGCTCCAATTGTTCCCAATTGCTCTTTTGGCAGTTGCAGTGTGATAGACTTTCTCAATTTTTCTTCTTCTTTATTTTTTTTAAGATTTTATTTATTCATTTGACAGAGGGAGCACAAGCAGGAGGAATGGCAGAGGAAGAAGCAGGCTCCCCACTAAACAGGGAGCCCCATGCTGGGCTCAATCCCTGGACCCTGGGAACATGACCTCAGCTGAATGAAGATGCTTAACTGACTGAGCCACCCAGGCATCCCTCAATTTTCTCTTCTTTTTGCATTCCTTCACAGGATTTCCTGTTTCTGTAGCTCACATCTTCCTTCTTCTGGTAAAGCAACCTCTAACACTTTTTAAGAAAGATGCATGGGAGGTAAACCTTTTGAATGTTTGTCTGTATATATTCAACTCCCATGTTAAAAATGACAGTTTGATGGGGCAAAAATTCTAAATCAAAGGCCATTTTCACTGAGAATATAAAAAAAAATTGCTCTATATTTCCTCCTTTCCCTACATATTTGTTTTGCTGCCAAAATGTCTAATGCTATCTGATTTTCCATTCCTGTCTTCAATAAGCTTTATCTATCTTTCTAAAAGTTTTGGGGATTTTCTCTTTTTTATATCCTGGGGTTCTAAAATGTCATCATGATGTGGTATAGTGTCTTTCATCCCTCATAATATGCATGGGGGAAACCCTTTCAATCTGGAGATTTTTATTCTTTGGTTCTAGAAAGTATCTTATTTCTTTAATGATTTTTCTCTCCTTTGTTTTCTGTGTTCTATCATTCGAGAATTCCTATTATTTCAGGGCCTTCTATACTGATCCTCTAACTTTCTTAGTTTTTTTTTTTAATTTCCATCTATCTTTTTCTTCCAGTTTTCTGGGAGATTTCCACAACTTGATCTTCCAAATCTCCTGTTGAGTTTTTATATTAATTATTCTATGTTTAATTACTTTAAAATTCTTGCTTGGTTCATTTTAAATGGCCTTTTATTATTGTTACATGATTGCAGTATATTCTCTGATTTTTGGAAGATAGCCCTGATATATATTTTTTTTAAGATTTTATTTATTTATTTGACAGCAAGGAGAGAGATCACAAGTAGGCAGAGAGGCAGGCAGAGAGAGGGGGAAGCAGGCTCCCCGCTGAGTGGGGAGCCCGATGTGGGGCTCGATCCCGAGACCCTGAGATCATGACCTGAGCCGAAGGCAGAGGCTTTAACCCATTGAGCCACCCAGGCACTCCTGCACTGATAGATTTTTGCAAGTCTTCTAATCCTCGGTATATGTGCTCTGTTTTCTCTGGGCTCCATTTTCTGTTATTTTTTTATTTGTTTTTACATTAGAGACTTTTCTCAAACACCTGGTAATGCTTCGCTCCCCACTCATATTTGGAAGGAGGCTCTGAGAAGCAAATGGAATCATTGTGTGTAGGCACAGTTTATTGATGGGTAGACTTCAGCACAGGGAAATAAGGCAGCACGGTGGCCTTCCTATTACAGGATATCTGATGCATTCTCTCTTGAGCTCTTCGGTTTCACATGAAGAATCCTGTAATTCTCTGCATGGGGTTCTGAGGACTGAGGCGAGCCCACAGCTTTAACTGCTCGATAGCAGGCTCTCTCTCACCACCCCTGTGGATGGCATTAGCCCCATTTTCTTCTGTGGCTTTGACTTCCAAGTCCTGAGGCTTTGTGGGACTCCAGAGGGAGCCAGAGGGCAGTCTGGCTCCATTCACACTGGTAATCACCTCAGCAAGTGCCCACACATTAGCCTTCTCTACTTGGCTTCATCAGGTACCACTTTACACTAATTTGTTATTTATTTTCTCCAAGGATTTATTGACATTCCTTGCCTGCTGCCATCCCCTCACTTTTCTCACCTTTGCCTTTATTTTTGTACTTTTTAAAATCCTTTACTGTCAATTTAGTAAGGTTTCTGGTTGAGGGGGGAACAAACTTATGTGGTGAACATATAATGTTTAATAGTAATAACCATGAGTAGGGGGGAAGGGAGGGGTACTAGGCCCTGAAGTATGGCTGGGTAGAACGCTCTGGTGCTAGCATTAGCAAATTACTGCCTCCTGGCCAAATCTGGCCCCTGGCCTGTTTTTGTATGGCCCATGAGCTAAGCCTGGGCTGTACGTTTTTAAAGGGTTGTAAAACAAAACAAAACAAAACAAAGAGCATGTGATAGAGACCATATGTGGCCAACAAAGCCCAAATTAGTTATCTGGCTCTTCACAGAAAAATCTTGCTGAGCGTCCTCTAGTGCAGGACTTTAGAAACAGATTCAGAACCAGATTTCAATCTGGATCATAGGTAAAAATCCCGGGGGGTGAGACTCAGGAATGGAGTGAATCTAACATGCAGCCAGACGAGCATGGAAAGTCTCCCTACCTGAAAAACAGCCTCAGCCATCACACCAAAACACCTCATCTACCGGCAACAATAACTAAGATCCTGGAAACTTCCAGAGACATATTTAACTGATATATTTCTATGACCTTTTTTTCTCTCTTTACTTTGGGCCATATTATATGTGCATATGTATTGTTCCTACAAGTCTTACAATAAAAGCAGAAGGCTTCTGTGCCCTCTTTCCATGCCACAGGAACAATCTCCTTAAATGTTTTTAGCTGATTCTTTGCTCCGTGTTTCTAAATAGTATGTTTACTTTGTTGCTCTAGGATTTTTCAATTTTAGACACTTCCTATTACTTTCCCACCATGGAAAAATGAGGATGTAGCTCCCTTTCACACCCTCCCCCTACCACATACACAAGCTTTCCATCCCCTACCCCATATTTTTAAAATGTAATAAGTCTTGTTAGAACCATATCTATTTTATTAAATGTGCTCATCAGTATGTAAATACTATTGACAACTGAGTGATGTTATGTCCAGTGATTATGTTCATGCACAATTTTACGTTCTCTCTCTCTGAGGTTGGTAATTGCTCTTACCTCTTTGATTGTTTTCCCCTTACGTATTGTGCTTTGACTACCTAAGTGTTTCCAGTGTGTAGATCTCCTCTCAGTACAGACATTATGTCTTCTATATGGGAAACAGAGTGCACGGCAGTCACCCTGGACTCTCCCTTTACCTTCCTCTGGCATTTGTTTTGCCTCTGCGTTGTGGGGGGTCTTCTGGTTTCTAGAGCCCACATAGTCCTTCTTCTTGGTCGAAGACTTCATTTTGGAACACATCCTTCAGTCGCTTTTGGAGAAAGACTGCATGGGAGCCCTCAGATACTTGGTGTTGTCTGTCTGAGTTATGTCATTTCACTTGCACACTCTCGATAGTTTGCTTGCCAGTAGGATTCTAGATTGAAATTGGTTTTCCTTTATATTTTGATGGTTTCATTCGATTGTCATCCAGCATCCAGTCTTGCTGTCATTCTAACACAAGCAGTCCTTCTCAATTCTTATTTTGTAATGTGGCAGATTATGTTTTCCAAAAAATGGCTGCAAACTCTCATCTCCCCAGCTCTTGGACAATGGAAACTTTTCACTCTCCCATTGAGATGTGTGTGCTTTTCCCTGGAACCGAGGTCGCTAGTCATTTGCTTATAATCAATCCGCTCTAGTAGAAGTGATGTCGTGGGGACTTTGAGGCTGAGCAATGCAGCTTCCACCTTGCTGGTGGGGCCACTTGTGTATGGAATTGAGTTGCCATGTAGGCACCTGACTTTCTTAGACACCGATCTCTGAGGGAAAGTAAGGCAAGTAGAGAGGCCACGGGGAGTGCTTTTGTCAACAGCCCCCGCTGAGGTTTCAGCATCGAGTGTTAAATATGTGAGTGAAAGAGACTTCAGATGATTCCGTCCATCTGTTGGGTTATCTGTAGCTGTTGAGTCTTCCCAGCTGAAGTCACAGATGTGGTGGAAAAGAAACAAGCTATTTCTACTATACCCTGTCCAATTTTTATGACCCACAAAATCAAAGAGCAAAATTAAATTGTTGTTTTAAGTCACTAAGTTTTGGGAGAATTTGTTGCATGACAACAGTAACTATAAGAGCATGTGACTTTTTAAAAAGATTTCTGGAAGCTGCTAGGGTTTTACACTTATTTTCAGTATCCTGAAATTTTATGATGGTCATTTTGGTAACTATCGGGCACTAAGTGTTTATATTCAACTTGAAAAAATTCATGTCTTTCAGTTTTTCGAAATATTCCTGAATTGTTTCAGTGGTGATAGGTATTTCTGGATTTTCTCTTTTTCTTACGCTCGTTATTTGTATGTCAGCCTACCTGGACTCATCCTCTAATTTTCTCATTTTTTCCTTTTTTCTTTTATTTTCCAGCTCTTAATCTTTTTATTCTAACTCCTGGGATAGTTCCTAAACTTTGTTTCCCCAATATGTACCATATTTTTGGTTTCTAGGACTTTTTTTTTTTTCAGGCATTCTATTCTTTTTTTTTAAGTATGTAATTTATCTTCTTTAATAGGACATCAGTACTATTTTTTGTTTGCTTGTTGTTTTTTCTACATGAATAATCTCTGTTGCCTTTTATCTGTTTGTTTTGATGTCTTTCTGTTGTGTTTGCTTTAGATCCTTGGTTAGTTTCTCAGTTAAGAATGGGGCACTAAAAATAGAGAGGACTGGTTGATTTGTGTACTTAATGCTTGATGTCCTGGATAGGTAATTTAAATGGGGAAAATATTGGTGTCATTATTTTTGTCTTTTTTTGTGGGAGCCAGGTGCAAGGGGCTGGTCAGATTCAAAGGGGGTTAATCTCCAACTTCCTGTCTGAGTAGACAGGTCTAGATGTCAACCTTCTAGGAGTCAAGCGGGGGAAGAGGATTGAGTGACATTCGTAGCTGGCACTTTGCCTACTGTCACCTGTGAGAATAAATCACTAGCATCCAGGGGAAAAGACAGTTGCTTAGCCACTGGAATGGGAAAAGTGAGTTGGTATCTAACTTAGACTTTCAACCAGTGCTCTAATTTTTGCCCTAGGTTTTCCCTCCAGATGTACCTGTTGTCCTTGATCCCTGTACTTTTAAGGGTTACGGTATAAATTTTATTATTTCCTTGTTTTTTCTCCTTGGCTTAAGATTTAGCTTTTAGGATTTCGTTTTGCTTCTGCTAAGTCAATTGTTATTATACATCTCTCTTACAGCTTCCAAAATTTTATGACAGTTCTTTTCTTTCCTTTTCCCTTTGTCCTTGGCTGTTAGGCATTTTTAGACAGCTCTTTGATATGATCTTAGTGGAATCTAGGGAGGCAGAGAAAGTGAATGCATGTACTCAATTTACTACCTTTACTGTTTTTTGTTTTTTAAGATTTTATTTATTATTTGACGGAGAGAGAGAGAGAGAGAGAGCGCACATGCCAGGGAGCACAAACTGGGGGAATGGCAGAGGGAGAGGGAGAGGGAGAGCAGACTTCCTGCTGGGCAGGGAACCCAATGTGGGGCTAATCCCAAGACCCTGGGATCATGATCTGAGCCACAAGGCAGATAGATGCTTAACCAACTGAACCACCCAGGCACCCCATACTACTTTTACTGTTAAATTAAAATGTGTACATAAGATCTTTGTAGTAAAATTTAGGATTTGTTAGCTAATCTAGATGTGTCTTACTGAATTCCTTTTCTTATAAGATGATTGCTTTTTTTTCTGCTGTAGTTTTCTAATTCAGTTTTAAGAAGTATATTTGAATTAGTAACAGCTTCTGAGTAAAAATAATATTTGCAATAAATATACGTGTTGACTGTAAGAGAGACTGATTTAAAAAAACTCAAAGTATAAAATACCAGAAATCTTTGTGTTGAGAAACTATAGTAATTACATATAAAACTTAACAGGAATTTTTAGCAATAAAGGGAAGAGAGAAAATGATTTATTGTACTTCATTAACAGTTTGCCTTATATTTTACTGCTAATAGTAAAAGAAAAATGAGTAATCAAGGAATTGTACAGAACTTTAAAGTTCTACCTCAGGTCAAACAAGATCTTGTTCCATTTTGATTTCTTCATTAATATCTCAGAATTAGTAAGTTTGGCATTTTTCATCCTAAATTCCATCTGGTCGAACATTTGGGTTTAATTTCTATTTGTTATCAAGAAGTTGAAAATGATGATACATTATGGAAGCTTCTAAAGTATCTTTTATAATCTTTAATTGAGAATTTATTATTAAGTGTTACTGTACATGTTCCAATATAAAAGAACAAATTCCAAGAGCTTTTTTTTTGTACAGGAAAAAGGGCATATGAGGTTTCTACACGTATCCTCTGGATACAGTGAGGGAAAACATCCAACTTGGCAAAATTAATTCTTAAAGGATTTAATTTCACAATGACTATTCAAAATGTTCCCTTTTCTGGAGGGTGTTTTGGGGAAGGGGGTGGGCCATATGGCTGCCATATCTTTACTAAGATATATTAAGAGACCAGTTTTTTTTTTTTTGAAGGAGGATTTTGCTTGTTTTGTTTGTTTTTACATTGCTACTGTCTGACCTTGCCCTGAGCCACTAACTCAGCAGATCTGACCATCTCTGACTTCACATGAGCAGCACCAAATATGATTGTGACCAGGGATCCCTCCTTTCTGTGGGCACTTCATCTTCTGATCCATTTCTGTTTTTGGTTTTTGACCTCTTGCCTGGTCTGCTTCTTCGGATTCTACACTCATCCTTCAGATCTCAGGGCTGATGTCCCTCCTTTCGTGGCAATACTTGGCTCTGCTCCTTGAAATAGATTTGCATAAGCCCCTAAGCTAATGGCCCCACATGATTCAGTGTGGCCCTGAAACCCTGACTCAGGATAGCCTACTTTGCCACTGTGTTATTAGGTTGGACCTGGCTCTGCCTTCTGAACTCAGACCACACTGGCAACTGGAGATCAAGAATGGATTGTTGGTTTGCAAGGGTAGTTCGTTGTGCCCTGGATGAGATCTCTTATTCCCTTAAGCACAAAGATTAACTACCTCTATGCAAAATTATGAGCCTGCAATAAGCTCACTGGGACCTTATGATATTGTTTTCTTTGGAAAAGGGTTATTTTGAGAAAATGTTAAGCAAATGGCAAGCAAAATAACTAATTTCCAAACTTAAAATTATTAAGATGTGGAAATCTCTTAGAACAGGGCTGCCTATACCAACATAACATACACACATGCCAAATGGAAAGGACGCTGGCCAGTAGAAATAGAAAATTATTACAGGGTTTGCCTCTCTTCTGCCATTTTGCTGGTTTCCATAAAATTTGCCTTTTTAGATTAAAGGACATATTTACTGATGAGATGTCCATTTTTTAATCAGAAAAGTGTTTTCATAATAAATCAAACATTTTTTATTCTTGATATTTAAATATTTATTGAGCTTCTTTCTTGTAGCTTAAGGAGTTTCAGGTTATAAAATTTAGAACTGAAACTCAAATGTATAATTATGTAGAAAAAACTGGGAATTTTAGTTTTAGCTGTGATTCAAACAAGTTGTTATGATTTTGGACAAGTTGATAATTCCATCTGACATAATGTCTTAGAGAAAATGGTTGCACTATGTACTTTCTAAGTACTCCCTTAGTTTTCTGGCTCACTCATATCTATAAATCTGATGACTTCTTAATCTTTATCTCCACCTCCTGCTCCAGCCCCAACTTTTGAGAAATAAATATGCCTTTATAGTAACAAACTTGAAAAATATGTACAAAGCTAGGAACACCTGAGCGGCTCAGTCAGTTAAGTAAGCGTCTGCCTTTGGCTCAAGTTATGATCCCAGGATCCTGGGATAGAGCCCCACACTGGGCTCCCTGCTCAGGAGGAAGCCTGCTTCTCCCTCTCCCTTCTCGCTCCACCTACTGGTGCTCTCTCTCTCTGTGTCAAATAAGTAAATAAAATCTTAAAAAAACGTATAAAGCTAAATTCTACTTATTTCTTAAAATTTGCTATTTCAGCAAGATCACTTAATGTTATTACAATTAAAACTCACATAATTTGGCTTGTAATGAAACTAATGCCAATGAGAACCTTTCTTGAGTTTTTATTAAATGAAATTTTATTAACTTATTAAATTAAAATATTTATTTAAGCTTTAGCTGCTGATAGAGCAGCTACTAAAATTGTCAAAATATTCTTGAAGCAATACTTAGATTAAAAAGTGAATTAAATGGAGCACCTGGGTGGCTCAGTGGGTTAAAGCCTCTGCCTTTAGCTCAGGTCATGATCTCAGGGTCCTGGGATCGAGCCCCGCATCACATCGGGCTCTCTGCTCAGCAGGGAGCCTGCTTCCTCCCCCACCCCGCCTGCCTCTCTGCCTACTTGTGATCTCTCTCTGTTGAATAAATAAATAAAATCTTAAAAAAAATCTAAAAATAGTGAATTAGGGCAATTTCCAGTTCTGCAGATATGTCACCATTCCATCCCAATGACAAAGTAAAACCTGAACAAACCAAAAAATCAACTCTTCTTAGGTCTGTAAAAGAAGTAAGGTAATGGGGCAAACCACTGCACCCCAGATTGGAGAAACTGACAGGCAAATATAGAGAATCACAACTTCCTGGAGCAGAAACCCTTGAGCTGAAACCTGTGCAGAACCTATGTTGGGGTGGAAACTTGTAATTGACAATTTGCTGAGGCTTCATGTGGACAAATGGGAGAGACAAAAGTTCTGGGGGAACCCAGTTGGGAGCCTGTCATACTTTTGTGCATTTTGTAAGTCTAGGAGCTCAAGCAGTCTTTACAGTGAATATTGGAGAAAAAAAGTCCCCTGTGCTTCTCGAAGGGGGAGGGGAAAAGAAATCATTTTGAAATGCACTGCAGTGTTCTGCTTTTTAACAAGGTCTGCCCCCAGGAGAAACTACAGTTTTAACTAGAGCCCAATCTACTTTGGTTTTATCAGAGCTTAACTATCTGTCCTAGGGAAAGGGAAATCTCCAACACCAGCTGGCTGCAACCTTCCAGAAGCAGGAAGGGAAACACCCAACCCCAGCACACTCTAGCCATCCTGTTCCACCAGAGGGATCAGGGGAAACAGACCACAGTCCAGAAGGCCCAGTACACTAAAAGACTGAGACATAATCATAGGACTACAGAATGCTTCCCTTTCCATTATCACCACATCACTCAAACTCTCCTTATAGCAGTTCTTTCTGCCCATCACATGATAGCTGGCCAGCAAGAAAAAAAAAAAAAATAAGGTATATTGAAAGGTGAAAAAAACAACTTAAAGACACAGAGCAAACACCAGAACCAGACTCAAATTTGGCAAGGATGTTGGAATTGTCAAACCAGGAATTTGAAACAAATAAGATTAGTATGCTAAGGGCTGTAATGGCTAAAGTAGACAGTAAGAAAGAACAGATGAGGACAGTGTGAGCAAAGATAAAAATTCTAGGAAAGAACCAAAAAGAAAGACTAGAGATAAAAAATGCTATAACAGAGGGAAGAAGCCCTTTAATGGGCTTATTAGTAGACTGGACACAGCTGGGGAAAGAATCTCTTGTGTTCAAGCCTATCTCAATAGAAATCCCCAAAACCAAAAGCAAACAGAACATAGACTGAAAAAACAGAACAGAATACTTAAGGACTATATAGGACAACTTCAGAAAATATAACATAAATGTAATGGGAATGTCATGCAGCAAACCAGCAATCCAGAAAGTTCAGTGAACATCAAGCAGGATAAAAACACACACAAATTCAACCTAGATGTATCATTTTAAAACTCCAAAAAAAATCAAACATAAAGAAAAATCCTGAAAAATAAAACCCAGAGGAAATAAATTTATCTCTAGATGAGATCAAAGACAAGGATTATATCAGACTCCTCTTCAGAAACCAGGTAAGCAAAAAGAGAGTGGGATGAAATATTTAAAACGTTGAGAGAAAAGCACTTCAACCTGGAATTCTGTCCCCTATGAAATTATCCTTCAAAAGTGAAGGGGAAATAAAACTTCCTCAGGCAAACAAAAATTGTGGGAACTTATTGCCAGAGGTCCTGCCTTGGGAGAAATGTTAAAGAAGTTCTTTAGAGAGAAGGTAAGTGATGTGCTGTTTTTTTTTTTTT
>CM052799.1:94966864-94984301 GCA_028533885.1 Nasua narica
TTTTTTTTTAAGATTTTATTTATTTATTTGACAGAGAGAGAGAGAGATCACAAGTAGACAGAGTGGCAGGCAGAGAGAGAGGGGGAAGCAGGCTCCCCGCTGAGCAGCGAGCCCGATGTGGGGCTAGATCCCAGAACCCTGGGATCATGACCTGAGCCGAAGGCAGAGGCTTTAACCCACTGAGCCACCCAGGTGCCCCATGATGTGCTGTTTCTTAACTGCATCAGTCAGTGATTGAACACAGGCTGCTTAGGGAAGAGTTAGTGAACCTGGGAGCCCCTCATCCGTGAGTACTCAGCTGGGATCTGCTGGCTGATAACGCTTGTTCCTTGGAAAGGCATGGTTCAGTTCTAGAGTAGGTTAGTCTCGGGGAAGTGGCCAATGCTAATCATTCTCTTGCTTGACCACCCGTTCTAGATTTGCCTTAACTTTGGTGAGCACCTGTATTGGTCCTGGTCACTTACCTGGGGGTGGTTACTAGACCCCAGGGCTGAGGTGTCTGAGCACAGTCATCATGTCTTTCTCAGAGCTGTGTTGTTGCATCTCTTCCCTTAGTATCCAAATTAGACCGAGAAGACATACCAATAGATCTCATGGAGATTAATCACACAATGTCTCGTCTCAACTGTGTAAGAGTGCATAGACCTCATCAGGTTCAATCGTTCCTGCCAGTTTGGTGGCCTCTTTCTTTGTTGGTCTCTTGTCATGCTGTTCTCTTGGCAGGTAACTGAGTGGGGCTGAAATTGAAGTTTACTGAGACTTTTGCTATACTTTCTCATGTACGCATTCACCTATAGGAATCACAGGCTCAAAACCCACAAGGCCCAGAGCTGTAGAGAATGTACCCACATTTTCCAAGTGGATTGCTGGGTGTGATGGATAAATGGGCTATAACTACTTATAATCTATAGCATTAGAATCCATAATTTTTAAATTCATGACATAGAACCATGTACTAGCCAAGTACTACATGTGTATTTTCAGTATGGTTCCTCCTCCTTGCACACGATCATACTCCTAGCAAGTATCATTTTGGGGTTGGTACTTCTGCTGCACTTTCTTTTTTTCTTTTCTTTTCTTTCCTTTTACTTTTCTTTTCTTCATTTCTTTTTTTAAAAAGGATTTTTATTTATTGACTTGACAGAGAGAGAGAGGGAGAGAGAGAGAGAAGGCATAAGCAGGGGGACCTGGAGGCAGAGGGAGAGAAGCAGGCTTCCCAATGAGCAGGGAGCCAGATGTGGAGCTTGATCTCAGGACCCTGGTATCATGACCTAAGCCAAAGGCAGATGTTTAACCAACTGAGCTACCCAGGCACCCTTCTGCTGCACTTCTAAATGATCTGACCTTGTACCCTCATCTTTATCATTGAATGTGGTCTTTTCTGGGAGAAGCATGCCTTGTTTGAGAACTCTCTCTGTGGCTGAGGCTTATCCTTAAGTTGCTGACAGCTTCAAGCTGTCCATTGAGTCCTCCCAAAGGAAGGGGTAAAAAGTGCTTCTTTGAAGGGAGATCTGAGTGGCACATAACTGTGTCCACCACGTGGGGTGTTTACATATACAACACTAGAATATATTGACTGAGGCAAGGGTCCTGAGGGTCTAACTGCTCCTTATTAAGATTCTTGACCAGCACCCCTGTTTTTTCAATGATTTTCACACTGCCTCTTGTAACACCAATTCTGAGCTCTTCTGAGATGCTATAAATGAGAACTGCCTTACAACTCATGAACATCCTTCTCTGCAGGCAGAGCTTTTAGAATTTTCACTCTACAAAGTCAATTAGCCATGAGGGCACTGTTTATTTCTTTCAGTTATTTAGAAGTTTCAATATCTCCCTCCCATAATTAGTCTCTACAATCTTCTTTATCTTGTTCTTTTGCAATTGTAAACATGCTCTAGTAGCTGTTTCCAAAGATTTTTGGGGGAAGAGGAATAAAAATAAATCATGGGTGAAATAGACTTGGAGAGGAATGAAACTTGTCTCTCTACTGCATCTTCTCTGGAGACTCTTGCCCTGTATCTATCCCATCACTCCCCTCCCCACCCCCATGCTTATACCTCAGAGCGCTGCAGGAAATATGCAGACATGTGGCATCTCTATCAGAGGATAGAGGATCTGTGGGTCAGAGGGTCCAGTGCTTTTCTGATTTTGTTACTCTGATGTTTCCTCAAGTGCAAAGATGGCATCAGTTTCGCTATATTGGATTAAGGTGTGAGGAAAGAAGCTACGTTCTCTCGACTTTAAATCATCTTATACCTACATAAAAATTTATATTAACTATTACATTTTGGAGATTATCCTCTTTTTCATTTTATGTTTTAGGCTTTTCTGAAAAGTCAGTGCCAGAGAGGTTTTTTTGTTTTGTTTTTGTTGTTTTTTTTTTTTTACCTTATATATTTTGCTGCTATGTTTATCTTTATATATAAATCATAGCTGTGCCATATCACTTTAATTGTAAAGTTTTCTCTTGGTAATTAAAAAAGTGAACTAAGAATTCTTTATATTATGCTAAAACATTGTGATATTGTCATTTGTGACAAATCACTATCACAGATGCTTAAAAACTAATTTAAATGTTTGTATAATGTATATCATGATTTTTACTTTCAAAGCAATGTATGATCCCTATGGAATTTCTAAGTCTTTCATCTTTTTTTTCCTAAGTCTTTCATCTTTTGAATTTCTTTATCTTAGCCCATTATAAAGCAAACCAAAAATAGAATTATGTTGATCATTTTTTCAAATCTCTCTTCAATCAAAACTGTTTATTGAAAAATACCAGGCAGAAAATATTCTCTTTAGAAATTGGCTCTGAGATTTTTAGACATGAACTTCTTCATAGTCAGTCTTACAGAAGGTTTTGCTTTTATTTTTTCAAGTCCTAACATCTTATTGGAATTACATTTATATGCATTTGTACTCTAAAATAAAGTGAAAAATTATAAATTGCTCGAGTCAATAGCCAATCTTAAATCCAATTGGGTACTTGTAAACTTTGGTTAATATCTTTAATACTAACCAACAAGGTACCGAATAAATGTGTCTAGCAAATATTTTAAATTAATTTTCTTTGCCAAAGTGATTTTTTCCATATTTGAGTATCTTTCGTGACCTGACTGTATCTCATTATATACGATCTTGTACTTTAGTTGCATTCCTATTTTGTCCTTGAAGTGATTATAAGGTCATTTTTGGTATGTTTCACCAAGATGTTTCATTTTTTGGCAGATCCAGCAACTATTCTATACAATTTTTGAATTGTTCCAGAAAATGTCATCACTATTGGTGTAATTAAGGCCTTATTTCCCTGGAACAAAATCAAACTGTAGGCCGTACAAAGTCCAAGGAATGTTTTTGGAGTTTCAGCCGTATATTTAACTTGAAATTTTTTTATTTAAAAAATATGTTAGTGCCAATTTAATAGGTGGCAAGGATGCCCAGCCTATCCAGAGTTTTGTGAGAAATAGTAAATGGTTACCATTTTAATCACTAAGTTTGGGGTGATTTATTATGCAGCACTGTTGTGGCAATAGATAACTGATACAGAATTTGTTATCCTCAAGTAAAATGCTACTATAATAAAAACCTAAAATATGTGGTGCTTGTTTCTGATTCAATTGGCAAATATAGGCTTTAAAAGTATCAAGGAAACCGTTAGCAAAGGCTGGAAGAGAAGTAAAGAAACTGTTAGGATAAACTGGAAAAAAATTGTGTTCCACATTAAACAGTGGCAAAACAACTTGTAAAAGCTTCACCTGTGGTAGCTGGAAAAATAGAAAATTTACTTAAGGAACTTTTGGAATTGAGCAAGTAGACATACAGGGATGGAAAAATAAAGCTGTTTCTCATCTCCATCCATTTGAGTCAGGAAATTCTCAAAGTAACATAGATATTAAAGAAAATATCAGATGAAGGATGTAGCCAAGAGAACCTTTGTTAAAACCTCTGAAGGAACTGAGGTGATGCCTGGTATACCTCTGAGGCAATAAGGCTTGTAGGAATTATAAAAACATTGCCTACAGCAGCCTGACCTAACTAAAGCAGCGCTGATTAAGTCTAGAGAGAGGGACCTGTTTCAAAAGAATGGCTGGGATGAATTTTGCTAAATGAGATTATAGTCCAGTCAGATTCATAGGAAACTTACCAAAATATTTGGGAAGTTTTACACGTAAAAGTGCTTGGACTGAAAGTTTGTAAGACTATTCAAAAAGTAAAAAGGCATTTGGAATCATAACTTTCTATGAACAGAAAGTAGGATAAACAAGTTGCTTAAGAAGCATACTTTCCTTTGCCCTCTCATGGGAATTTTGAAAAAAAAAAAAACAAGGAACAGAGACCTCTCTGACATAGAACAGGTTTTCTACCTTGCTATCGAAGTCCTGAAAAAATGAGAAGAGAGAGAGCGAACAACATGTAAAAAGGCTTGGTAAGTAAGGTTGGCAGAAAAATCAGTTGGGGGTGGAGGGAAGGAAGAGACAGAAATTGAAAGAGAGAGAGGGAGAGAAAGTAAGCCAGGGAATTGGTTTCAAAGACCAAAGAAGTAAGGTTTTGGTAGACTAGCACACTGAGGCGTAAGAGGAACATTGACATATTCCTCTCACCACCCTTGTGAGAGAGTGGCAGGGGAAATGACAGAAATAAAAGGTGAACTTCAGGATAAAGATGTAGAGAAATTTGTTTACTAAGTAATGGTGCATAGGCAGGCTGATCGTAAGTTCCTATCTTCATGGAAGAGTCATATTTCGACCTAATGCCCTGTAGTCTTGTCTGGTTTACCATCTGTTCTGTCTAAAACATCCCAGTTTGGACACTAAATTCTCTGGTCCTCTTACACAAATGGTACTTGGAAATGCTTTTAGAGAGAAGGGAGGTATGGGGATTTGAGTGAGAGGAGAAAACACATATTTGTTGAATGTGTGAGTGGATGAAACTAATGAAATGGTGGAATGAGCAGAGAGAGAGAATGAAGAGAGGGTCTTAAGTCCTTCAGAGTGACTCAGCATCCTTAACATGTTAGCTTGCTTGAAGAGTTTCATTAGTCTCTTTCTTGAAAGACTCAAATTTCTCTGGAAATAATGCATCTTAGGACTAGATTTATCCTGCTTCTGAAGGGGTTCTAATCTATGAAAGGTGAATTAATTGCTTAGTTTTCCTGTGTGCAAATAGTAGCACTTCCCTCTATTGAGATCTTTATTTACTCAAAATGATCTCTTCGTTCATTACTAATTTTAAACATCTCTCCTGAAATTAAATATTATTCCTCTTCACTCTATTGCCTGAATATTAGAAACCTATTTACCAGTTGGAGTGTAGCTCTTCTTTCCTTTTTTGTTTTTCTTCTTTCCTTCATTTTTTAAATATTTATTTTCAAAAGCTTTGACTTTCAATTTTAATAAATTAAAAGAATGTACCAAAGATAGAGTATGGTAGTGTGTGTGGCAGTGGTGGTGGGGGATGGTGTGCTCAGCAGTTTTATAATCTTGCTTCAGGATGACTCTCCTAGGAATTACCCAGGTTTAACGGGAATAAATAGAATGAAGGGCCATGAATGTAAACCATGTCCACCCAAGAGTCTTCCAACCACATATTCTTTCTATGCTACTGGGTTTAATGATTGCTGTTAGATGATTCTGGAAATATGTCACATGAAAAAATATTTTTCCTACTACTTGATGCAAAAGTTGGCCTAGGCAGGTTATGCAATCCTTGAGCTTGCCAGTGAAAATATTTCTTGTACTATGGCAGAACCCAGGAGAATTGTCATCTCTAGTGGAGTGTCCTTCTCAACCATGGTACATGTAGTGTTGTTCTTGAGGCAGAATGAGTCTGTTAGGAGGAGTTCTGGTGTATTCCAATAGACAGGTTCTAGTTTTCACGGAAAACTGAAATTTCCTGAATTTTAGGAATGTAATGCCGAAGTCAATGTTGGCTGAACTTCATTTAAAAGACATAATGCATGAGAAAGACTTTAAGACTTTGGTTACAGTAATCCAACAACAAAAAAATAGTTTCCATATCACTGAGGAGAACAAATCAAGTAATTTAAACGATTCAGCTTCTAGATTCTGCAGGCTAATTACAGTCACAAGACAGAAGGAGCCTTCTAATCAGGCTTGAAGAGTGAGTCAAAAAAAGGAAAAACAAAATATAACTACTAGACAAAGTATTTTGCCAACATATGTGAGAGCATAGGTATGTATCTGAAAGCAGAGTGTTTTTTACTAAATGGTGACTGATAATTCCACAGCAGTGTTCGTCCATAATGTGGCATCACGTGCACAGTGAGAATGTACCACACGAAATATTTGATCACTGGGAAACTAATAAAAGTGCTATAAGAATCTGGAGAACATGCTATTGTAAATCATGAATGAAGACAAGTGTGCTAGGGGCACCTGGATGGCTCAGACAGTTAAGTCTCTGACTCTTGATTTTAGCTCAGGTCGTGATCTCAGTGTGCTGGGATTGAGGCCCACATTGGGCTCCATGCTCAGCATGGAATCTGCTTAACATTAACATCTCTCTCCCTCTGCTCCTCTCACTCACACTGTCTCTGAAATAAAGTTTTTTTTTTTTTTTTTTAAAAATAGTGTGCTAGGAAACAACTATTGGGAGAATAATTGACCCACGACTGTTTCAAAAACCTGAAAAATTTAAAAGACAATTATTTTGGTTGCACAGGTAACTTTGTAAAATTAGGAAAATTTCTTCATGTATTACATCAAGGTACTAAAAATACTTTATAAGAGCAAGGCAATTGTTAGAGTGAAATACGGGTATATTCTGATGTATAATACATGGTTGAGAAAATTTGGAGGGGAGAGTTGGAGAAGTCTGGGTGAGGTGGGGATGGGAGAGTAGTCTCAGTCCTTCCTGAACTAGGATCCAGACTACTTTGAATAGATTTGATTAATTATCAGCAAGAGGGCATTTGGCTGGAGGAAGGTGCTTTACATGTATTCGTAGGGGAATAAACAGTTCCAATGTGGGGAAGATGGCAGTGTATCTGTCAGAAATATCAGATGTTCCAGTTGGTCCTTAGGTCATCTGAAGCGTGGAAAGGACGACTCCAGGTAAAGGTTGTCAGATCAGCGTTTATGAAGAGTTAGTGTGGTACTCAGGTAACCAAGTCCAACCCAGAGTTGAGTGAGAGTTTTGCAGGAAATGCTGCGTGAATGAGGCACTCTCAGGATATCCAGGGGCACCATGAAGGCTTCTTGGACTCCTGAAGTGTTTATCTTGTGGCTCTGGGATAGGCAGAGCCAGGGACTGCTCTAGTCACTTCCTCTGCTCCAGCCTATCCAATTCTTCCCAGAGAGTGTAACTGATGAGAATAGGCCAGAGACGGATGTATCTGAATATATGAGAGGCATTCCCTGGGAACTTGTGGAAATCTTCCCGAGTTGGGGTCATGTTACCTGCAATACATATCTCATGCAAGATGGGCTAGAGCAAATGAAAGGGAGATCATTATGTAAATATGACCCCATTTGTAAACACAAGCTGGTAAGTTCTGGAACTATTCAAGTAATAGATTTATAATAAACTATACCTTGTCATACCCTCGGCTCCCCTCCCATAGTCTAAAGCAAAGGGAATAAGCTATTCTATGTATTTTTTCATATTGACACTATTCCTTGGAATGTTAGCCTCTGTGGTATGTGCACGATACATGAATAAATTAATCAGAGAAAAAAACCCTACGCACATGGGTGCTTTTCTTAACCACATTGGCTTCTGGGCCCAACACAGTTTAAAATTAGATAGCCTCTGAATCTTAGTTGATTTATTGGAAAGTGTTTAAGATTAACAAAACTATTTGTTGTATTTGTTCTAAGGGAAAAAAAATGATGAAATCCTTGTTTTTTTTATAAGTTGAGCCAATATATTTCAGACTGAGATATTCTGAGAATATACATTCTATTATTTTTGGGACACTCTGTCTTTTTTTTTTTCTGTCAACTATGTCAGTATAAATTTCCTGAAAACAGCTCACCAATGACAGACTGGAATCAGAACAATAAGCAGCTTTCCAAAGAGAGTCGTAGAACCATTTTATGACCCATAAAGATTTGTGATAAATTTTGTCTCTTAGAAAGAGAGAATAAAAGGTTGTTTTTGCTAAAGTAAATCAAGAAAAGTCAATTTACTGAGGCACATAGATAAAATAGTTCTCTAAATGAGAATTTAGACTACTTTTTCAGGTCAAAACATGCTGTTTCTTCTTTCTACCTCTTTTGTGAAGAGTTCTAAGAAACCCTAGAAAACCAATATTCTGTTCTCTCCATGAGGCTCATTTATACAAAGTTCCGATCCTAGCTCTAAAAGGTTAGTAAACCTTTTTTGTAAACGTAAATATTTATTAGTAGGGAAATAGTTTTATTAAATATTTATACTATGTAATAGAATACTATGTGGGCTTTAGAAAGGAGGAAGATGCATATGTACTTCATAGATACACAGGTACATAGATACAAAATATACTTCAAGATACTGTTTACACAAGGAACAAAATAATGCCATATCTTCCTACCATTTGCAGTTGAAAAGGGGGAGGTATAATACTATGTACTTATCTCTGATGGTCTCTGGGAAGGAATCTAGGGTATGGGGAAGGCAAATAAGAATAATTTTTTTAGTATTATACAATCTTTTGTACAGTTTAAGTGTTTAAGCATGTGATATTTCTTACTTAAATTAAACAAATAAATCATTGAAAATGTAACCCACATGTGCAGCTTAGACCTTCCTCTGCTCCAAATATATGCCTTTAAGCCCTGTCCGATCTTCACCTCTAGTATAAAGGGGACATAGACTATCCAAGGGATTTTTGAACTTGATCTGGTCAAACTGCCCCATTCCATAGTTGAAGTGAAGAATCCAGAGTGGGACACACTTATTCAAGGATATACAATTGGTTAGTACCAAAGTCCAGACTAGAGCTCCAGCTATTTTACTTCTAGGGAGGTGCTCTTCTCATCCTATGGCCCTCCAGGAGACAGAACAAATAGTGTTGGCTTTAAGAATGACCATCCATTCTATTCTTGCTTCTTAGTGCTGCTTGCTAAGGCTGATACCTCTATATCTCATGTCCTAGGGCTTCTTTCCTAGCCTTTAGGCACTAACTAACCAGAATAATAAAACCATAAAGTGTTCTAACTCAGGACTTTTAAATCTGAGGTCTATGGATAGGTTTCGGGAAATCCTTTATCTAATTAAGAACTAAGACCTCTGGGGAAAGAGCTGTTTTCTATGAGCTTCATTGCCAAGTAAGATGAAGAAAACTTCTACACCCAGAATAGAAGGGTATGAAAGCAGCCATCAAGTCTAGGGGCGCCTCGGTGGCTCAGTTGGTTAATGTGTCTGGCTCTTGGTTTTGGTTTATGTCATGATCTCAGGATCCTGGGATTAAGTCCCGTGTTGAGCCTCCTACTCAGCATGGAGTCTGCTTGAGGATTGTCTCCCTCTTTCTCTGCCCTCCCCTCTCTAAAATAAATAAATCTTAAAAAAAAAAGTCTAACCCTCAGATACCCAGATGTCCCCAACAACAACCTGTTTTTCTGCTAGAATACATCCAAGTGCTGGAAAGTCATCACCAACAACAATAAAATTCACTTTGACTTTTAGCTCTGTTTCAAAGTACTGGAGTGAATTTGGTTCTTTCTCTTGCTACAATCCATGTCCATAATGTGTTGACCTTACTTTGGAGCCCAGGCTAGTGAAATAGCTACTGTCAGGAACACACTGCCATGGCAGGAACAAAAGAGAGTTTAGAGGATATCACACTAAGAATAAACATTCAGCCAGAAAGTGGCATGCATTATTTGTACTTTCAGTTCATAGGCCGGAATGGTTACATGGCCTCAACCAACCACAGGGAGCCAGAAAGTGCTATCATGCCATGTGCCTGGAAGGCAGAGAACTGGAAACATTCAGTGAGCAGTATTCATTACTACCATTTTCCTCCCTGCATAAATGGCTAGTAAGTCTGAGTTCTGGCAATTTCTTAAATGCTAAGAAAAATTAAGCCACTTAGACAACAGAGCAAATTGAAAACTCTTATGATATAGTAGGATATATAATTGTAGTTGATAGTCTCAGGTGCCTGTCTGGGCCCCCTCTCCACTTTGATGGTGAAGAGATAGGTCTCTCTGGTCATGCTTGATCATATTATCACCCTTCTCCACAACAGTTGGCCTAGGGATTGACATTCATCCCAGTGGATGTCAATCTGTTGGCTAGCCTGTAACCAAAGTGTTTTTTTTTTTTTTTTTTTTGACACAGAGTTTACAGTCAAACAGTATGGAGCCTACTAATTAAATGATTTTATAGAGTTGGGCCTAGGGCAGGCAATTTCAGCCATGTTCATACTCTTAAATTAATGGATCAGAAATTGCCTGGAGAGAGTAGCCAATGGTCAGAGAGAATGAGATATAGTAAGTAAATAAGATAAAGTTTTATATGTGGTCCTGGAAAAGAGAGAATGAGAGTCTGAGAGAGTGAGAGAAATGGAGAGAGAAACTTCTTTCTTTATTAGTTCCTAAGTCTCAGTTCATATTCCCAAAAGGCCAACTGTGCTTTATTTCTGTGAGATAACTGTATAGCTTCTCCATAAAGACTCCTCATTTTATTTGAGCTACCTTATTATCCATCTTAAATGAATTGAAAGCCCTAGTCACTCTGCTTCTGCCTAAATTATCGTCTCTGGTCTTTGCCAGGACCATGTAGAAATTTTAGAACGCATTCTGGGGTGTGTGGTTGGGCACTAAGAGAAAAGAACCCCACTGAAAACCTGCATTCACAGTATCTTATTATTTATTAGTATTCATGATACACTGCCATCTGGGGATGTGCTGAACTGGGAGAGGCTGCCCCACCCATGGTTCATTTATTCCTACAAAGAGCTAACATTTTGCTGTGAAGTGCGCCTTTCATATGCAAATTAACAAACCCAGAGGCCAGCCACTCTTCACAGCCTGTGTCAGGCTCCTACATTCCGGACCTTCCGCGCCAGTGTTCCCCTAACCACTCCAGGGCCAGGTACCAGAATATTGAAGACAGCCCCTTTACCCCAGAGACTGCTGCAGTTGTTCAAACTTCACAGTCTTTTTTTTAGATGTTATTTATTTATTTGACAGAAAGACAGAAATCACAAGTAGGCAGAGAGGCAGGTAGAGAGAGAGGGGGAAGCAGGCTCCCCGCTGAGCAGAGAGCCCGACGCAGGGCTGTATCCCAAGACCCTGAGATCATGACCTGAGCGGAATAACCCACTGAGCCACCCAGGCGCCCCTCAAACTTCACAGTCTTAAGCCTGCCTTGCCCAAGCATGCCCGTTCCTTCCCATAAAAACCACAACAAAGCCCCTGGTTTCTCTTCTCTCCCTCTGCCTCCTGATCCACGCTGGTGCTTCTCCTGGGCCCCTGCATGTTGTGTCAAGCCTCCTGTTTCTAAAGATCTGTAAATATAAAACTCTTCCTTCGTGACAATCATTTCCATGTCTGCCTGTCTTACCATGTCTGATAAAAACAATCCCAAAGTACATTTTGAAACAAAATCTTTATTTTCTTCTGCGTCTCCATCTTAGGTCACCTATTGATTTACTCGTCTAAGTGTTCTGGAAGGTTGTGCTCTCAGATACCCAAATTAGAAGCTGTCTAATGACATAGGGAAAAAAAAAAACAGTAAAGGAATTAATTTTTCCCTCTTAAATTTTTATATATGAAATGAATCACCCTTTTCTCTAAGCATATTTTTATGTAAAAACCCAGTACTAATTGTCATATGCATGTTCTTTCTCTTGGGCAGATCTTGAAAACAAGCAGACACATTTTTGCCTTTTTTTCCAGACTCCACAAACCACTACCCTTTTATTATGACAACAAAACAATGACCTCAGTTCTGTCAGAATTAAATTACTGATATTAAAATCATCTTGTTAGGGCTTTAAGTGGGGTCTGGGATACTCCTAGATAGTATTTAGCTAGGGAATGTGGAAATGCCTGGATCATGATTTTGATATATTTCTCTAGGGAAGGCTCAGGCACAATTTTCCACTGTCTATAAATGCATGGCTTTACTCCTGTGTATAATAACCTGGAATTCAAGCACATATAGTGTTTGCTAAAAATATCCACCTCCCTTTAGGGACACCTGCGTGGCTGAGTGGGTTAAGCATCTGCCTTTGGCTTGGGTTGTGATCCCAGGGTACGGGGATGGAGCCCCATAAGGGGCTACCTGCTCAGCAGGGAGCCTACCTCTTTCTCTGCTGGCTTCTCCCTCTGCCTGCTGCTCCCTCTACTTGTGCTCACTCTCTCTGACAAATAAATAAATAAAATCTTAAAAAATAAATAATAATAAAAATTCAACCTCCCTTTAGCTCCAGAACCTCAAGATGGGATGATTTAGTACCACAATACTTCCTTTAGTTCTCCTCTTAATGTTGATATAAGAATATTAGAAGTGTATCCCAGCTGTCTTGGGCTCTCAGACACTGAACTATTTCTATCCTGGTTGAGGAAGAATGGACTACACAAGCCTAATATGCTAGGTAAGGGACTGCCATGATTGTTCTCAAGTGTGGTAGTCAAGGTCTAGTCGTGAAAACAAAACCACATACTTAAATATTTGAAGCAGAAAGGAATTTAATATAGGGAATTTAGGAGATTGAAGGGAAGTGCTGGAAGCTACTGCTGAAACCACAGGCTTCTCACAGTCCCCAGACTGAAGGATAAGAGAGGATAGGCAGCGCTAGGTGGTTTCGGCAACTGCTGCTCCCATCAGCCTCAGCATCTCCGTAACAAGAATACATTGTTTCTTTTCTACCTTTTTTTCTTAATACCATTTTAATATATTTCATTTTCATTCAAACCAATGCAGCTTAATATTCTATAATTGGTCAATGGAAGCCTCATCTCATTGACCCCTGGGTTCTTTTCACATGTCACGTGATCCTTCAAGCTTCCTCTTTTCACCTTTTGAATGTCACTCCTGTGCCTCTCATTTGTTATCTGTGCTCAAACTCTGATAGGAAAGTGCTATGGGAATGTAGTTCACAGGCTTCTGGCCCTGTGATACTAGAGAAGAGTATAAAAGGGTGCAGAAGCAATGTGGAGTGCTAAAAGACAATTTGCGACACCATTTTTATCAGGACATTACAATGCCTTAGAGATAAATCTTCTTTCTAAAGGGCTAATGACTTAAAATACGCTCACAAAGACTTGCTCTCATTCGGGGGTAGGGCATACAGACTTCATTTCTGGATGTTAGGAAATGAAAGAATTCATTAATGTGGTTTCAAATGAACACGGTACTATGTCTACTTTTAAGCTTTTGTTGTGAACTCATGTACAGGCAATTTTCACGAATGTTTTGTTTATTTGAAAAAAAGGTATGTTCTCTTTTATTACGGTACAGAGTTTAATATGGTTCTGTATAGTCTACCTTACTGATTGTGTTATTGAGAACTTTGATATCTTTTCTGTTTCCGTTTTATTTTACTAGATTTGTGAGGGATATGTTAATCTATTAGTTGTGTCTATCTTTTTCTTCATCTCCTCTAGTTTCTGCTTTGTAAAGGGATATTAGCCCCTTATCAGATATATCGTTTGCAAATATCTTCTCCCATTCAACAGGTTACCTTTTTGTTTTGTTGATCATTTACTTTTATGTGTAGATTAAATTTTTTTTTTAAATTTGAATACAGTCAACACACAATGTTAAATTAGTTTCAGGTACATAACACGGTGATTTGACAACTTTATACATTATGCTATGTTCACCACAAGTGTAGTTACCATCATCTGTCACCATACAATGCTATTATAATAACATTGACTATATTCCTTGTGCCATGGTTTTTTATTTCTGTGACTTATTCATTCCATAAGTGGAAGTCTGTATCTCCCTCTTCTCTTTATTTGTTTTGCCAATCCCCTCTGGCAACCATTAGTCTGATCTATGTATTTATAGGTCTGATTCTACCTTTTGTTTGTTTATTCATTTGGCTTTTAGATTCGACATATGAGTGAAATCATATGGTATTTGTCTTTCTCAGTCTTATTTCACTTAGCAGAATACTTAGCAGAATACCCTCTAGGTCCATTTTTTTAATTTTCATATTTGGAGGCTAAATTATGCCTTATTTGAAAACAGGATTATGATTCTTGCTATTTGCTTATTCATTTGCATTTAGTATCATACAAAGTATTTTCACACCTCTAAAACTCCTCTGTGCTCTGCCTATTCATCTCCCTCTCACAACCACTGATCCTTTTGTTATCTTCATATTTCTGCCTTTTCCAGAATGTCACGTGGTTGAAATCATACACTTTGTAGCCTTTTAGATTGGCTTCTTTCACTTAACAACAGGGATTTAATGTTCCTTCATGTCTTTTCGTCGCTTGATAGCTCATTTCTTTTTAGCACTAAATAATATTTCATTGTCTGGAAGCATTTATCTATTCACTTCCTAAAGGACATCTTTATTTCTTCCAAGTTCTAGCAATTATTAATAAAGCTGCTGTAAACATCTGTGTGCAGGGTGTGCCTCAGTGGCTCAGTCAGTTAAGCATCCCATGAGTCCCTCATTGAGCTCCTCTGCTTGGCAGAGAGATTGCTTTGCCCTCTCCCTCTGCTCCTTCCCATTTGTGCTCTCTCTCTCTCATGAATAAAATCTTTAAAAAAAAAATCTATGTGCATATTTCTGTGTGAATGTGTTTTCAACTCCTCTAGGTAAATATCGAAGAGAATATTTGCTAGATTACATGGCAAGAATACATTTAATTTTTAAGAAACAACCCAACTGTCTTCCAAAGCGACATTTTGTATTCCCACAAGCAATAAATGAGAATTCCTGTCACTCTACATTCTGGCTAACATTTGATGTTGTCAGTGTTCTGGATTTTGGCCTTTCTTATAGATATGTAGTTATATCTCATTGTTGTTCTAATTTGCATTTCCCTGATTACCCATGATGTGGAACATTTTTTCATATGCTTATTAACCATCTGTGTATCTTCTTTGGTGAGGTGTCTCTTAGGTCTTTGCACCATTATTTAATCAGGTAGTTTGTTTCTTTATTATTGAGTTTTAGGAATTCTTTGTATATTTTAGATAACAGTCCTTCAATAGCTAAATCTTTTGCAAATATTTTCTTCTAATCTGTCCCTTATCTTCTCATTCTCTTGATATTGTCTTTCAAGAGTAGGAGTTTTTAATTTTAATATGTTCACCTTATCCATTTTTTCTTTCATGGATCATGCTTGGTGTTATATTTCAAAATCACTGGTGTACCCAAGGTCATCTAGGTTTTCTTCTATGTTGTCTTCTAGAAGTTTTATATGTTTGCATATTACATGTCAGTATGTGACCCATTTGGAGTTATTTTTTGTGGGGGGTGTAATGTCCGTGTTTAGATTTATTTATTTTTTTGCTTATGGATGTCCCGTCGTTCCAGCTTCATTTGTTGAAAAGGCCATATTTTGTCCACTGAATTGCCTCTGCTCCTTCATCAATAATCAGTTGACCATATTTTTGTGGGTCTATTTCTTGGCTTATAATTCTTTTCCATTGATCTATTTGTCTATTCTTTCCCCAATACCACACTAATTTGAATACTGTAACTGTATAACTTCATAGGAAGTCTTAAAGTTAGGTTGTATCAGCCCTCCAACTTTGTTCTCTGTCAATATTATGTTGGCTATTCTGGGCCTTTTGCCTCTCCATATAAACTTTAGAATCTGTCTATCAACATCCATGAACTTGCTGGGATTTTAATTGGGATCATGTTGAATCTATAGATCATGCTGGGAAGAACTGACATCTTCCCCCCACCCCCCAAATACTTTTATTTTATTTTTTCAGTGTTACGAGATTCATTGTTCATGTACCACACCCAGTGCTCCATGCAATACGTGCCCTCCTCAATATAGAACTGACATCTTGACAATATTGCCATCTCATTCATAAACTTGGAATATGTCTCCATTTATTAGGTCTTTGACTTCATTCGTCAGACTTTTATAGTTTTCTTCATATAGATTTTGACATATTTTACTAGACTTATACATAGGTATTTCATTACTTTTGGGTGCCGGTATAAATAATACTGTTTTTGATGTTAAATTCTATTTGTTTATTGCTAGCATTTGGGGAAACAACTGTCTTTTGTCTATTAAGCTTGTATCTTTGTATCCTGCCACCTTGTTATAATGCTCATTAGTTCTAGGAGGTTTTGCTTGTTTGTTTGTTTTTGTCATTTTTTTGAGATTCTCTTTGGGCTACAAAGATGAGCATGTTCCATGGTTTCATTTATCCACAGTGAGCCACTGTCTAGAAGATGACTCCCCTTCTGACAATCATTAGAAAGTCAGTGTAGGAGAATAGCAGTGAGTGAAATAGAAGCCCCTGGTAGGATTTTTTTTTTTTTTTACTATGGAACAAAAACCTTAAACTTCTGGATGAAGGGCAGCAAATATTATCTCTCTCAGACATAGTTGAAGGCCGTTTGGGGCTAAGGGAGGAAACAGAAAAAAAAAAAAGAAAAGAAAAGAAAAACTTTCTACTCCTGAGGGAAGGATAAGAAGTTGCCTTTGGCCCACACCGCTATAGATTTACTTTTGCTGGTTGAGGGCAGAATTACCAAGAAAACTCTTTCTATAAGAAAGAAAGGGACAAGTCTTGCCTAAGGCTGAGGATAAAGAAAGAAATAAAGACTATTCCCATCTTCTACTACCGGGTTAGCTAACAATGAAGAACAAGTAATAGCAGTCTATCACTGGGGGTAAGGTAAGAAGATAGAGAGACCTTCCTTGAAGCTCAGATTCACAGAAGAAGACTAAACTTGAGAGTGGAAATGAAACATTAAAAATGTCTTTTAGAAACTCAGCTTCTATCTTAAGTACAAGGTAATGCTAGAGGGATCAGAAGCCCATAGTATGCTTAAGGTAAATAGAACTAGCAAATCCCAAATCCTAGTCAAGCCTGACTACATTGATTCAACTCCCCACATTAAATGTATAGTGGAGGTGTGTCCAATTCCAGGCATAGAATATTATATACCTCAGACTTCACTTTCCCACACATGATATCCAGCTTTTAACCACAAATTATGAGATACAAAAAATGCAAGAGAAAACAACCTACTGTCAAGAGACAATATAATCTGCAGAACCTAGATGCTGGAGCTATTAGGTAGGGCATTAAAAAGAAAAAAATATGATTTATATGTTAAAAGTTCTAGAAACAAGAGAATTCATTATCACCAAACTTGCACTACAAGAAATGATAAAGGTGGTTCTTTAGACAGAAAGAATACACCAGACAGAAACTTGGATCTATACACACACCCAAAAATGTTGGTAAAAATAAAGGTGAATATAAAATTTATTTTTCTTATTTTAATTACTGTAAAAGATAACTGACTAAAGAAAAATTAGTA
>CM052799.1:94984801-95013021 GCA_028533885.1 Nasua narica
AGCCATTTGTATGTCTTCTTTGGAGAAGTGTCTGTTCATGTCTTCTGCCCATTTTTTGACGTGATTATCTGTTTTGTGAGTGTTGAGTTTGAGAAGTTCTTTGTAGATCTTAGATATCAGACCTTTGTCTGTAGTGACATTCACTAGCAGAATATCTTAAAAGCAAATATTGAAGAGGATTCCTGCACAGTTTGTTGTCAACTAGCTAAGATTTCTTTTCCAGTCTACTACACAGTATAGTGATTAAAGTAATAAATCCTAATGATTCTTGAAAAAGGAAGGAAAGCAGAATTTAGGTTAAAATGCAAGTGGCAAAGTGAACATAGGATTTCAGCTGCTTTTGTACATGCAGCTGAAATGTTAGATGCAGAGTTTGTTATTATTGGGCAAGCATATATCATGTCAGGAGGTCTTAATAACTTTGGCAAGCAAGAGAGCCAATGGAAAGTTTCTCTGGCTAACAAAAAAATTCCTTTTTTAAGGACTCATGGAAGGTATCCATTAAGGGTTCAGAAATCCATAAGGAAAAAGAAAAACATTAAAAAGATACTATTTTTGTTCTGGCTTTCATGTTTTCTATTTCTCTCCTTACAGAAATAAAACTGAGGATTTCTTCCTTCAGAGGTCGATGAATCATGATATTGGAACTGTGCCAGCTCACAAATGTATGTTTTGCCCGTGTGGTCTCAGGCAAAAGTAACTGGCCTTCACATTCAAAATGTATGGATAATAAATGCCCAAAGACTTAGTACATTGAGTCTTGGAAATGTAAGGTCAACACTTGGTGAGTTTTCATAGAAAACATTAAAATAGTGTTTCCAGGTGTTACTTCTTCACAATAAATTTGAAAACTGTAACATTTTTATAGGGATATTCTCACTCACAAGACTTCTTTGAACATATGTGAATTTTTGCATATGACAGGGACAATAAAAAACACATTCTCGGTTGTTGTTTTTTTCCCAAATTTGATTTATGACCATTTGACATTACATATTCTTTCTCCTTTAAAACCTGCCTACTGTGTGCCTTTTTTCCTCAATACAAAATTACAGTATAGCTTGAGCAGCCTAAAGCCAGCAGAATGGAAACAAACAACAAAAATGTATTGGCCTTGGAAATGTACATATCTTATCTGAATTTAATTAAAACACATTTACATGTATCTTTGTGTGAGACATTCAGAGTTTGCATGATTTCTACATTTGACCATTATGCCATTCACTAAAGACATATCTTATTTTAAAAAGTGATAAATTAGAGGCTCCTGGGTGGCTCAGTCAGTTAAGCAATTCGTCTTGATTGTGGCTCAGGTCATGATCTTGGGCTTGTGAGATAGAACATTGAGCTTCTTGCTAGGTGTGGAGCCTGCTTAAGATTCTCCCTTTCCCTTTTCCTCTCCTTATGCCCCTCCCCCCTTTAAAAAAAAGTGATAAAGGGGAATCTAAGAAAGTCTGATTATTATACCTAAAACCCATTTCCAAATAAAGCTCTTGCTTCTGCATGAAATAACTTTGTCCCACATGAGTCGCATCTTGGGCCAGGACTCATTTGAGTTCAGGTCCTAAGACAATCATCCATTGCTTGTCACAAGGAAAACCAGACTATTAGACGACATGGTGCTCCGTAATGGGAAAGGGAGAGGGTAGATCAATATGAGAGACTTATTCACTACTCAGATTCTCTTCTTAGAAAGTAGACAGTAGATACAGATACATAGCAAGTCCTACAGTTCCTCTTCCAAAATATTTTTCATGTCTATGCCCTCTTTCTATCCCATTACCACCACACCATCCAGGCCACCATCTTCTGCTGGACCAAAGCCATGGCCTCCTAACCTGGTTTCTACACTAGTACCTCTTCCCTCTCAAAAACCATTTTTCATACAGCAGCCAGCGTGTTCTTTTAAAGAGTACATAAGATAATGTCATTCGCCTGATTAAAATTCTCATTACATATCAACCTCAAACATATGAAACATAAAATTTGAACTGGTATGGGGGCACCTGGGGAGCTTAGTCGGTTGAGCATCAGACTCTTGATTTCAACTCAGGTCATCATCTCAGGATCCTGAGATCATGTTCACCAGGGAATCTGCTTAAGATTCTTTCGCTCTGCCTCTCCTTCCCTGGCCTCGTGCTCTCTTTCTAAAATAAATCTTTAAAAAAAAAATTTCAAACTGGTATGATCTGTCCTCTGCCTGCCATTTTCTTACCTACTGTTACTTACTGCCAGCTTGGTCTTCATTCCGTTCCTCGAGCTGCCAAAGTCTCTCCCACCTCAGGGCCTTGCAGTTATGGGTCCTCCCTCAAAACAATCTCCTGGGGCTCCCTGCTCAGTGGGGAGCCTGCTTCTTCCTCTCCCTCTGCCTGTCCCTAAACCTGCTTGTTCTCTGTCTCTGTCAAATAAATAAATAAAATCTCAAAAAAAAAAAGAAAAAAAAAGCATGTTCATGTTGCTCTTTTTTTTTTTTTTAAGATTTTATTTATTTATTAGAGAGAGAGACTGAGAATGAGAGGGGAGAAGAAGGTCAGAGGGAGAAGCAGACCTCCCGCAGAGCCGGGAGTCCGATACGGGACTCGATCCCGGGACTCTGGGATCATGACCTGAGCCGAAGGCAGTCGCTTAACCAACTGAGCCACCCAGGCGCCCCATGTTGCTCTTTCTTAAAAAAAAAAAAAAAATCTCCTGTCCTCTCCCCCAGGCCAGCTTCCTCTTTCTCTTCCTTCAGGTCTCAGTTAAAGTATTTTTTTCAAGAGGCCTTCCTCTAAGGCAGCAGTGCTCAGTTTTCACTGTGTCAGAATCACCTAGGAAACTTACGAACTTTCAGCTGACCCAGACCCACTCCCATGAAGTAATCTAGTGAGGACCCTGGCATCAGAATTAAATCAAAACAAACCAAACCTCTACAGGTGATTCTAACTGCAGCTAACTTGTGAATCAGTGACCTGAAGAACCTCACCATCTCTCCCCATCATATCCACTATTAGAGTGTTTCTGGTACGTGTCAAACTCTGTAATCATCTTGACTTGTTTTCCTGTTGTCTTTTTCTTCCACTAAAATGCTAATTCCACAAGGGCAAGGAAATTTTCTGCCCATTTACTGCTATACACCCAATGCCTGACATCAATGAAGGAGAGAATGAAGGTCCTTCAGGTCAGCAGACAGAGAAGGCGGAAGCATACAGAAGACAGCCAGAAGAACCCATTAAGTGGAGGTGATATAGAATGAGAGAGAAAGTGGTGAAAATAGATGAAAGAACCAGAGGCCAAAAGAGGAGAATGAACCATGAGCATAAACCATGGACCACAAAATAGTCTCTTGGGCCACCGTCTCTTCCGTTAAAACTGCATGTTCAAACTCAGTTAAAACTTAGTCCTTTTTTGTGAGTTCCTAACATATCCTAAGTTGTCTCATACAATCTCAGTTCCACACAAACACAGTGACAGAGATTCCAACTATCTCATTATTGATTTTTAACAGAGAAGCCGTATTTTAAATCTTGAAGTGGTCTCATTTTATTCATACCATTTTTAATAGAAGCTCATTTTATGAGATAGAAGGTCTCATTTTATTCATACCTTTTTCTTAAAAACCTATTTACTTACCTTCTTTAAAAGAATCCGCTGAAGGAAATTTAACATCAACTTGGTAACTCCAGGATTTTCAGTCAAATATTTTGCTGTCTCATATGACTGATACCTTATGAGATCTTAAAACATATATACCATTATTAGAAAAGTCTTTGGAATAAAAGACTTTCATGGTTCTCAACTATTTTTTTTTAAAGATTTTATTTTATTTATCTGACAGAGAGAGAGAGAGAGAGATCACAAGTAGGCAGAGAGGCAGGCAGAGAGAGAGAGGGAAGCAGGCTCCCCACCAAGCAGAGAGCCCGATGCGGGGCTCAATCCCAGGACCCTGAGATCATGACCTGAAGGCAAAGGCTTTAACCCACTGAGCCACCCAGGCGCCCCTCAACTATTCTTTTTAAGGTTTCTTTTCTTAAGTTTACAGGAACTCTGCTCATACCTCACTGCATAGCTTGCTTATATACTCAGCTGTGAGTTTTGAAAGTTAATGACTTTTTTAAACAAATGCAAACACAATCACGTGGTAGCTCCCATGCTTTGCTATGATGGTAATCACCTGGAAAGCGTTCTTTTTTTTTAGATTTTATTTATTAATGAGACAGAGAGAGAGCAGAGCAAGAGAGGGAGAGCAGGAGCAGTGGAGAGGGGCCGAGGGAGAGCCAGAAAGAAACTCCCCACTGAGCAGGGAGCCTGACACGACACAGGGGCAGGGCTCAGTCCCAGGATCCTGTTATCATGACCTGAGCTGAAAGCAGATGTTAACTTACGGAGCCACCCAGGTGCCCCAGGAATCTCCTGGAAAGCTTTAACATCTATGAATGTCTGCCTCTTTCTTCAGACCCTGGAATTCTTGATTTAATTGACTAAGAATGTGGCCAGGACATTAGCTGCCTTGTTTGGATCTTTTGGTTTGTTTTTGGTTCCCAGGTGATTCTAAAATATACCTCATTAGGAACTGGAATGATCAGTGCAAAAAGCAGCTGGAACCCAGGCAGTGTATCACTCCCCCTTTGTGGGTGAGTACATATGTCTCCAGGCTACTTTCTCTGCTTCGCTTTACACAGGAAGGTAAGTGACCCCTGTTGTTCCTACGTATAATGTTCTTCAGTTTCTGGAACCAAGTGAATCTAACAAATACCTTGGTTTGTTTCAAAGTCTCAGGAGCAAGAAGTAATCAGCCCTGTTGGGCCTGTGCCTACCCCTACTCCCTCCAGGAATAAGCAGGATGCAAAGTCAGGTTGTAGAAACAAACACGGGTTTAGGGTAAACAAACTGTAGGTATACTTCACAGTTGGTGAGAGTTTTGGAGAGAAATTCTCAGAAATGGGTATGTGGTATCTACTTACAGAATCCTAAAGGACAATCTTACCCTCGGTGGGACAACGAACCCTCCAAATTTTGCATAACAAAAAAGGCATAACTGTTAGTTCCTCTTTGACCCCTATTATATCCTGATGTTAGTAGATTTCATTAATTGGGATTTCCCACTGAGTCCCATATTAAAAGCTCTATTCCAGAAGCACTGGCATTTTTTTAAGTTACTCTCAGATTTTAAAGAATTAAATAGCTCAAAAAAAAAAATAGCTCAAAGCTGAACTGCATCAAGGAAACAACCACAGAAAACATTTCCACGGGCATGCTTAGGCAGGTAGCAGAACTTAGCAAACATGCAGCAGGAGAACAAGTGAACCTGTTTCCTCTTACCAAGCCCACTGTAACCAAACTAATGTGAGTTTGTTCTGTGGTGAGTTAGTGATAGAGGCTAGGCCAAGTGGAGTTCTCACACAAAGTAATCTTTATTTGCAGCAAATAAGGAGATCACAGGAATAACTTCCAAAGCAGTGACTCCCTGAGCAGGAGTGAGTGAGTTCTCTTTTTTTTAGGGTTTAGGATGAATATTCAGAAATGGGAGCTTTGTCATCGCACGCAAAGGCGGGCATAGGTTGCGCAGACAAGCTCAGAAAATACGCCTACAGGTACATCCTACCTTATGTTAATGAAGATTGTGCTCCTTGGATGGAGACTTTAACATTATAATGAAGCAGAGGTAACTGTGGGGCACAGAGAAGGAGCTATGGGCATGCTCTGAGAGCCAGTATAATAAACTCGATGGGGTCTTGGGCTTGTTATCCTAAGTAAGGAATGCAAGATCTTGCTTACTTTTGAAACATCACTGGGAGTTTTACCACTGGTTTTTTGTTTCTAATATGGTCAGGCTGCTTCCTGGCCTGGTAGGGACTATTAGTTTCTGCATCCCCTTTGTTCCCTTAAAATCTTTAACTGCTGAGGTTTTAGTGTTGCTTGTTTGCTTGCGTGCATGCGTGCGTGTTGTAATTCTGATACCTCCCAGGAAGTTCTGCCGGAATTGGGCTTAGGCCAGTAGAATGGGAAGGCACAGACCAGGGAAGATAGCTGGGGCCAAAAATGACTTCTCTCGTGTCACAAAAGCTGTCTCTCTTTATTTTTCTGCGTACCCCTCACTCTTTCTGCTTTCAACTGGGAAACATTGCCCAGTAAAACTGATTAAAATTGCGTACTGACTGTGGTCCTGGAACCAGCAGTGTCAGCATCACCTGCAAATCCTCAGGCTCTACTCTAGCCCCAGGAATCCAAAACCCTGGGGGTGCAGCAGAGAAATCTGTACTTTAAACAGCCCTCTAGTTGATTCTTTTATTTCCTAGCTAATTTGTATCTGTAAATACATAAATATATTGAACAAGCCAAGTAGAATATTTGCCAAGGTAAACTAAAAACTAATCTGGTTTATATTCATTCTGTCAAAGGATATAAATCCCAAAATAATTTAAAATGCATGATGCTTTCCACCAATAAACATCAGCACATTCTGTTAGGTGTTTCTCACCAGGGCAGTTGGGGGATCGGCCCAAGAAACTGTGATCAAGCTTAAATAGTTGCAATAAGTTTAAGTGGGATGATCTTGGCTTTTAGTGATTCTACACTTCAAAGTATGTTGTCCAGAATTTTTGGATATTTTGAAATATTTATAATAGTAGAATAGTAGAAAAAGAAAAGACTTACGTTTATCTGCCAATTAACTAATCCTATAAAAAGGTTTCATTGAAAGCCTACGACATGCCAAGCATTGGCTACAGGGAAAACACAACCCTGTATTCAGAGAGCTCACAGTCCAGAAACACAGAAAGTCTCAGGGTCAAGGTAAGTAAGGTTTTAGAAGATATTAAATCAGCAGACTGAGTAAAGCAGATTAGCTTCTTTACTGTAGATGGACCTCATCCTATTAATTGAAGGTCTGAATAGAACAAAAAGGGTAATCTACCTAAGGAAAGAAAATGCTTTCTGCCTGACTTTGAAGTAGAAATCAGCTTTTTTTCCTGCCTTCACACTCAAAATCTGTCATCAACCCTTCCTGGATCTTCAGATGGAAACTACGCCAGCTCTCCTTGTTCTCAAGGCCTTTGAACTCAGACTGGAACTTAACATCAGCTCTCTGGGTCTTCAGTTGCCTTCATGATCATATGAGCTTATGAGTCTTACGAACTTAGACTAATAAGAATAAGGAGTAAAAATTATACCAATAATGGTGAAAATTAAAAAGAGAAAGTCCTGGAGTACCTGGTGGCTCAGTCAGTTGAACATTCAGCTCTTGATTTTGACTCAGGTCATATCTCAGGGTCCTGGGGTTGAGTCCTGCATCAGGCTCCTTGCTCAGCAGGGAGCTTGCTTCTCACTCTGCCTGATGCTCCCCCTGCTTGTACTCTCTCGCTCCCTCCAACGAGTAAATAAATAAAATCTTAAGAAAAAAAGAAAGGCAAAAATTCCACACAATATAAACAGCTTTAAAATAGTCTCTTCTTAACAGCGTAATAATGATTCTGCTCCCTTCAGTTATCGCAGAATGCTGTCCCAAGAATATTCAAAAAGGATCCTGGTCCCTTAAAAGAGTAAATATAGGAGAAATGGAATATGATGATATGTGGGAAACACAAGAGATATGCAGGAGGGTGGCAGGAAATTACCTTGTCTCAGGATGTCAGGCAACAGATCAGAGACTGATAAGGATGAAATAGGGGGTAAGAAATGGAAAGAGGAGAAGGGAGATCATAAAATAAAACTATTTAGAAATATGATAAGCCAATGGTATGAATGTGATAAGCCAACTAAAATCAATCTCTTATTTGAAAATTGAAATGTTAGAATATTTCACTGTTGTCTACAGCTGATGGAGAAAGTGTTCCAAAGGCCACACACATAGCATTGGGACACTTAGAATAGTAATTTTCCAAGGGAAAGTTTAGCTTCTTAGACTCTGCACACAATGATTAAGCTCAGGAAACCAAATTGTGGATTGAGCCAAAATTTACAGGAACATCAAGTACTGTATAAACTATTAAAAGACCTTAAAAAGATATATATATTAATTTTAACATGCATAAAGGGATTTTCCAATTGAATAAATTCTCCATATGTAGTCAATGATATCAAATATTCTATAATAGAAAAAACATCAGAATAACCAGTCTTATTCCTAATGAAAAACATCAAAAAAAAAATCCACAATTCGGCCTTGTCTTAGCAAGAAAAGTCACGATAAATGTGCCTCTGAGCTGCCTCAAGTTTTTTCATTTTTAAGGGCTGCTAGTAAAATGTCACCAATAGAAGTAGGAAATTTTTGCCAGGGCTTTCACTTGATTTATAGCAATGTACCTTGAGCTATGACATGTTTGACATCCTGGATCCCTCAAGAAAGAAACCTGAGAGGGCATTTGGGTACTTTTTTCTATAGGAAGAAAGTTTCTTAAGACAGTGACTAATTGCCTAAAAGGGACATATGTCAGAGTTTGGACTGAGCTTCCTTAAGTGTTCTCCTGATATAAGCATAGAATCTGGAGTTCGTTTGGTTCCAATGCCCTCGTTTTCCTGGGTGTCTACCTACACACATGTATAAATCTCTATAATTTTTCAACAACTTATTGACAGAAAGAAGTATGAAAGTGCTGAGCTGAGACTCACACCTCTGAGGAGCTTTATTTTGGATTTTAGCCTGTGTGTTAAACATCATGAAATTGTATACATAGGCAAAGAACACAGGTCCCAAGAAAAGCAATCTGGTCATTAACTTCTGTCTCCTATAAAACATGTTCTTGGTGGGCATGTTTCCTCAAGACCGTATGAAACTTGCCGGGATGACTTGGTGACTCTGTCACTTAAGTGTGTGTCTTTGGCTCAGGTCATGATTGCAGGTCCTCAGCTCAAGCCCCACATTCAGCTCCCTGCTTAGTGGGGAGTCTGCTTTTCCCCTTCCCTTTCCCTCTGTGTGTGGACTCTCTCTCTCTCTCTCTCCCTCTCTCTTTCCCTCTCTTTCTGAACGAAGGAAATAAACTTGCCTTAAAAATTTACTCAAATAAAAGTGTGTGTGTGTGCGCGTGTGTGTGTCTTAATCCTGAATTCCATTTTTTTTTTTTTTAAAGATTCCACCCATTCATTTGACAGAGAGAGAGATCACCAGTAGGCAGAGAGGCAGGCAGAGAGAGAAGAGGAAGCAGGCTCCCCACCGAGCAGAGAGCCCGATGCGGGGCTTGATCCCAGGACCCCGAGACCATGGCCTGAGCCGAAGGCAGAGGCTCAATCCACTGAGCCACCCAGGCACCCCCTGAATTCCATTCTTAAGTGTACTTGTTTATATAATTTTTAGCTGTTCTGTGTGAATTACAATTGGCTGGTTTTTCATCTCTTTTGATTACTATTCCAGCCTTCTTGGGACTAGCTCTGTTACATAAAAAGAATTTCACTTTCCTTTTTCTTCTACCTTGGATCTGTATCTCTAAAGTTGTTCATTTAGACTTTGGGCCAATAACTGATTATTTAATAAGGAGGCTAGCTCACAAAAAAATATCGATTGGATCACATACATTTGTGTGACTCTCACAGAATGTGAGAAAGGAAGCTAAGTGGGGAAAATTCTCATTTTCTGGTAAAGTAGTTGAAACCTTTGAACAATAAGTGGTTTTTTTTTTCCATCTACAAAATTTGGCCTGAATAGGATTTCTTTCCTTGACACAGTACTTTCAAGAGTTGTTTTATTTTTAAAACAGAACATGAGCCCAATAGAAGAATGAGCCAAGAACATGAACAGACAGTTCAAAGAGAAGGAAATGATCTTTAAACATATGAAAAGATGTTCAACTTCATGATAATATGAGAAATGTATGGTAAAATTACAAGGCAATGCCTTGTTTTTTCATCTATCAGTCTGGCAAAGATGTAAAAGTTGATGATTGCAGTATTTTGACAAAGATAAGAAAACATACAGGATGATATATAGTTGGTGAAAATATCAATTCGTTCTACTTTTAAGGGTCAAATTAACTATATTTGTCAATTTAAAATACAAATACCTTTTGCACTGAAATGCCATTTCTAGAAAATTTTCATATAGAAATCCAGTAATACATGTATACAGATGTATGAACACAGTAATTTATAGTAGCATTCATCCATTGGAATACTCTGTAGCTATTAATAAGGGAGAACTATAGAAAGTGATATGAAACCAACTTCAAGTTATAGTAAGTGATGACAGGAAGATACAGCACTTACGTACGTGCGCGGTGGTGCCGGCGTGGCTGCGGTGGGGGAGCACATCTGTGAGAACAGAGGCCTGGACCACCTCAGTGTGACTGTGGGCACGGATGGAACACTCTACAAGCTTTATCCGCATTTCTCCAGACTCATGGAGCAAACCGTGAAGAAACTGTCACCAACATGTAACGTGTCCTTCCTCCTGTCCGAAGACGGTAGCCGCCAGGGGGCTGCCCTGATCGCTGCAGTGGGTGTCCGACTCCGGGAAGAGACCAACAGCTAAGGATGCCGGCCACCGGCCTGCTGCCCCTCCCGCAGCTCTCTTCCTGCGGCCGCCCTCGTCCCCCCCAGCGAGCTGGGCCGGGAGCTGCCGGAGCCAGAGCCCGTCACCGCCACGACGGGGAGGGGACACAAGCCAACTGATGGAGCATAACGTCGGGTACAAAATAGAGCGAATGCACAAAATGCCACTCTGTATGATCCAGCTCTGGTCGTCGGCTCCCCTCGAGTACAGCTTAGCGGCGCCCATTTCTAGTTTCTGCTTTCGTTGGACCGAGTTATTTATTGGCCCAAGATGAAAAGTCACGCCATCTGACAGGCCTTATGGGCCTCTGCAGCCTGTCCTTGGGGACCCATCCCCTGCGTGAAATGTATTATCACCAGCAGACACAACCGGGGGGCATCTTAGTGGTTTCCTCCAGTCCCAGCCCCCGCTGCTGTCTGGCGTGAGGTGTGCCTGTGCCACTGAATCGTGTGTCTGTGGAACTGGTCAGAGCCACGTAGTGACAGTCTTGCCTTCTGTCTGTCTTGGGGGTTGGGGGGAGGTGGGCAGTTCTGCGGGAAAGTGTCTTGTCTCCGTTTGGGTAAAAGGAACAAAACCAACAAATAGTGCCCTCATTGCAATTTCCCAGTGCTTTTAAGTGAGCCATCCTGTATGACCTAGTAAACTCTGTACCAAAAAAAAAAAAAAAAACAAAAAACAGACGCCACCCAGGCATCGATTATGATTGATCTTAAGTTGCAACTTGATGATACTACTTTTTCTACATGGCAAAAATATTATATTCCTGTATTTTCCAAATCAACCAATACATAATCAGAAAATTAATATCCTCTTATAGTCACTCATACCAGATGGTCCTTCCTGGTCCATTTCTTCTCCTTTCATTATATCCTTCTTATCTCATTGACTTAGAGGTTGGCCAGCTCACTCTATAAAGAGCCACATAGGAAATATTTTACAGTTTGTGGGCCAAGAGGGAAAAATCGAGGATATTATCTATGTGCTTATATAGCAGAAAATAAAACAAATTTCTAGAAATTTTTAATGACAAAATTAAAAATATAACTGAAAAAAGTAATATAGGTCTACTAATGAGAATAATAGGATTCTTTTGGGGAAGATACTACTTTGCTTAATTGGGGTTCAAGATTACTGTCCTCTATCCTCAAGTTGATTGAAAATGTTTTTCTGTAAAAATATTTCTTGTGGAGTGCCTGGGTGTCTCCGTTGGTTAAGCATCTGCCTTCAGTTCAGGTCATGATCCCAGCATCCTGGATCAAATCCCACATCAGGCACCCTGCTCGGCGGGGAGCCTGCTCTTCCTTCTCCCTCTCCCCCTCCCCCAGCTTGTGTTCTCTCTCTCTCACTCTCTGTCTCAAATAAGTAATAAAATCTTTTAAAAAAAACAATTCTTGCAGGCCTAGCAACAGAGGTGGTAAGCTAGATTAGGCCCAAAAGCTATAGTTTTCTCTTTCTTTTCTGCCTGATGGGCTCCAGACATCTAGCAAACTGCTCAACACCTTATCTGGGAAGGCTGACTGATCTTCTACCCACCCCATCTGTATCAGAATAATCATTCTACTACTTCCGCAGTTGGCTCACAATTCCAATCTTGAACAGAAAGCACCTTATAATATTTATCAGTAGTAGATATCTGTTACCTTTCTTGTATCTAGTTTATCCCTAGTTCATAGAATATGCTAGAAAATCATAGGAATGCAATCATTCTTTTGTTAAACTAAGCTTTCATCCATTAAAAAGCAATTTTGATGGTAAATAAAAATAAATATAAAAATATAAAGTAAACATAAAGAGCCCCCCATCAACCCACTTAACATCTGTGGTGTTAATAACATCCCAAACCTGTATTTTTGGGTCAAATGATTAGGCAACCCCTTCAGTGCTAGCATCTTCTGTCATGTTCAGTCAAGAGTTCTCCCTTTTGTGTAAGATGCCTGGACTTTTGCAAGCACTGTTGTAGCTAAAGGCTGAAAGTTGTTCACAAGCATAGTCCTGAGGGCCAGCAATCCATGATGAGAATTTGCTCATATATATGTACAGTACTTGCAAAAGAGTTTAAACTTCAGTATCCCAGTAATGCTGTACAAGGTATTCTGAACCCAGGGAAGCCAGTATATTTTGTGATAATGATTACTAAGGAATTTCACAGCTTTTGCCAAGCCCACCTTATGCCTTGGATATTCTTCTTTTTAATCATTACTTACTCATTTAATCATTACTTACTCAGCTTTCTCAGTTCACACATTACTTCCTCAGAACTGTCTCCTCTGACCTCACCCCAGAGCAGCCAAGCCCCTTGTTAGATGCTGTCCTAATTCTACGTGTTCTTCATAGCACTTACAGAAGTTTATAATTATATCTTTGGATGATTATTTCATCGATGTGTCTTATTCATAAGGCCCATGAAAGTAGAATCCATATTTGGTCTCATCGTGTCTATAATACCTACACAGTGCCTTAAAATGTATATGCTTGGGGCACCTGAGTGGCTCAGTCTATTAAGCATCTTACTCAATTTTGGCTCAGGTCATGATCTCAGGGTTGTGAGATTGAGCCCCACATAGAACTCTGTGCTCAGTGGGGAGTCTGCTTGAGATTGTCTCTCTGCCTCTGCCCCTTCCTCTCCCTTTCTGTCTCAAATAAATATTTTTTTTAAAAATATATACTCAATAAATACTTGTCAAATGAATGAATGAAGGTGGAATGAGGTCATTAGTCCATTTTGATACTGGTTCCTAAGGAAGACCTCTATTTCAGAAATCATTTATACCAGAGACAGTTGTATCATTAGAGGACAGAATTAGCAATATAAAGGAACTGTAGAGATTTCCAGGTTCAACTCATTTATTTTACTAAAAAAGACAGAAACTTGGACAAGTTATATAACTTACCGGCGGTCCCATAAAAACTACTGACTAAATTTATAAGTTCCATCTCTACCATGAAATATGTGAGAGCTTATCATATCACTCACCTTCTACAAGGTTTCAAACCTTACTCATGTTTTCAAACTCCCATGCCCACTTTAGTTTGCATGTGATTACTTTCACTCACCATGGTATCTACATCAGTCCTTACTCTAATAGGTCCATTTAGTTTATGTAACTTACATAATCTCACTGTCAGCTGCTCTGACAGTGGATTTCTGTTGAAATTCAAAAAAAAAAAAAAGAGGGTTCCTGGGTGGTTTAGTTAAGTGTCGGACTCAGTTTCAGCTCAGGTCATGATCTCAGGGTAGGGTCATGGGGTCAAGCCCCAAGTCAGGCTCTATGCTTGGCACTGAGTGCTCTTGTCATTTTTGCCCTCTGCTTCCCCCTTTGCTCCCCCCTCCCCCTGCTCACATGCTAACGTTCTCTTTCTCTCTCAAATAAGTAAAATCTTAAAGAAAATCTGATCAGCATAAATTAGGTCTATTGTCCAATTCTGGTCTAGACATCTGTAGCCTGAGGGAGGACTGTATCTTAAAGTACCCTCGGGATTGTAAATAGAAAGAACCTGTCTTTTCTGGACAGCTATGGGCCAAAGAATGAAACTGGGCCACTTTCTTACATCATACATGAAAATTAACTCAAAATGGACTAAAGATCTAAATGTGAGACCTGAAAGCATAAAACTCCTAGAAGAAAACATAGTAATTTCTTTGGCATTGGCCACAGAAATTTTTTTTAGCTCTATCTTCTCAGGCAAGGGAAACAAGAGCAAAAATAAACTGTTGGGACGACACCAAAATAAAAACCGTTTGCACGGTGAAAGAAACCATCAACAAAACAGAGACAACGTACTGAATTGGATATTTGCAAATAATACATCCAATAAAGGATTAATATCCAAAACATATAAAGAACTTATACAAGTCACCACAAAAAAGAGGATAATCTGATTAAAATGGACAGAGGACCTAAATAGACATTTTTTTCAAAGAACACATACAAATGACCAGCAGACACATAAGGAGATGCCCAAAATCAGTAATCATCAGGGAAATGCAAATCAAAACCACAGTGAGATATCACCAAATGCCTGTCAGAATGACCAGTATCAAAAAGACAAGAAATAAGTGATGATAAGGATGGCAAGAGAAAGGAACTTACGTGCACTGTTGGCAGGAATGGAAATTGGTGCAACCACTGCAGAAAACAATATGAAGCTTTCTCAAAAAATTAAGAATAGAAATACCATATGACCCAGTAATTCCTACTGAATATTTATACAAATTAAATGAAAACACTAATTTGGAAAGATATATGTACCCCTATGTTTATTACATCATTATTTACAATAGCAAAGCTATGGAAGCAACCCAAATGACCATCAATAGGTGAATGGATAAAGAAGATGTGGTGTATATATACAATAGACTATTACTCAGCCATAAAAAAGAATGAGATCTTGTCATTGGGATAGCATGGATGGACCAGAGGATATTATGCTAGGTGAAAGAGGTCAGTTAGAGAAAGGAAAATAACATATGATTTCACTCATATATACATAATCCAAAGAGAAAAACAACAAATAAACAAATGGACTCATAAATACAGAGAACAAGCTGGTAGTTGCCAATGGGGAGGAGGTTGGAGAGATGGGAAAAATAGGTAAAGGAGATTAAGAGTCACAAACTTCCAGTTAAAAATAATTTATGAGGATGAAAAGTACAGCGTAGGGAAACTAGTCAATAATATTGGAATAACATGTTGGAGTAACAGATAGTAGATACACTTACTGTGGTGAACATAGCATAATGTATAATTCTTATCAAATCATTATGTTGTACATCTGAAACCGGTATAACATTGCATATCAACTATGCTTCAACTTTTTTAAAAAATAGGAAAAAAACCATGTCTTTTAAGATGTTTGTATTGGAGAGGATGTAGATACATGAAAAATGCTTGGGCAATTTTAGTAAGGCCAAAGTGCATAGAAACATACACATAGACATAGACACTATAATATCTTTGTTTTGAATTCATTTAATATGGGAAACATTTTGGTTTGTCATTTTGCCTTTCACATCATATAATCTGTAGTCTATCCAGAGTGCAAATACAATTTTAAAAATACTTATCCCCATCACGTTCACTGTATCCAATACTAAATAACTTTATAAGAAGCATCTCTCACATGGGTGCCTGGGTAGCTCAGTCCATTAAGCATCTGTCTTCTGGTCAGGTCATGATCCCAGGGTCCTGGGATTGAGCCCCGCATCTGGCTCCCTGCTCAGTGAGGAGCTTGCTTCTCCCTCTGACTCTCACCCCCACTTGTGCTCTTTCTCTCACTCTCTCTCTCAAATAAATAGACAAAACCTTAAAAAAAAAAAAAAAAAGAAGCATCTCTCACAGACACTACTAGGCATCTGGTAAATGGATATTTGATAAAATGTCCGCTCCCATGATAACACTATTTTACCTATTGATTCTATGGTGCTGTTTTTATAAATTGATGATAGCAAGCTAATTGTCACTCGTGGTTCAGCTAATTAAAACAGAATGGTACTAACAAGAAACCTGGGATGCCTGGGTGGCTCAGTTGGTTAGGCAGCTGCCTTTGGCTGGGGTCATGATCCCAGATCCTAGGACTGAGCCCCACATCAGGCTCCTGGCTCAGTGGGGAGTCTGCTTCTCCCTCTCACTCTGCCTGCTGCTCCCCCCTGCTCATATTCTCTCTCTCCCTCTCTCTCTCTCTCTCAGCTTGAAAGAAAGAGAGGAAGGAAGGAAGGAAAGAAGGAAGGAAGGAGGGAAGGAAGGAAGGAAGGAAGGAAGGAAAAGAAAGAAAGAAAGAAACCTCTAAGAAAGTGTGAGTACGGAGTAAAATCCATGGAACCACAGTTTCAACCACAAGTTTGGTTTTTATATTCAGTTCTCTAGCTTGGTGCTTAGTATACATGAAATGAAAACAGTAATGGGAATTTTTTACTCAGTTATATAACGGAACCTTAGAAACTCAATTCTCAGTTTCTTAAGAAGAAAAATCTCTGTGACACTACATTCATAGACAACCTCCTGTAGCTCAGTCAGCTGGACAAACTCTAAATTTAGGGTACGTTTCTCGAGATTTTGAGTTTCAGTACAAGGTTTCCAAAATGATGAATCAGTTCAAAATGTACTGTGGGACAGACCACATAAAAGCCACTTAAATTTAACTGTAGGAAAGAACTGAAACCAGAGAGCAGATTGGAGGCAAAGGGTTGTTGACGCGGTTGCAGATTAGGCCAGCTATAAAACAGCTTCCCCTAATCTGCCATATTAATTCCCGGAGCCCATTCCTCAGTTTTGTTTCTGAAATTAAATCTAGCCAGAATTTATATTCGTTGCTAATATTATCATTTTTTGTCAGTTTGTACAAATACACTTTGTCTTTCCTCTTAAAATTTCCTTGTAAAAACATCAAGTTCTTCCCAAAAAACATTAATAGTCTTTTTAGATTGCAGTTCTTAACTGAGTTAACTTTTCTGTCAATAATCTCCCAAACATTATTTCTTTCCAAGATTTAATGGTTGAAACACTCAACATTCCAAAATTATTCCTTTTGCCAATACACATGCTATTTTTTTTCCCTTTGTCTTTCCTCCTTCTTAGGGGTATTTGACTTTCTTTTCCTTTCTAACTATTCCTTAGGAATTTGTCCTACTCCAGTAAAAAAAAAAATTTTTTAAGGATTTTTAAATTTCTACATATGTGCGAATGTTTATGAAATAGTTCAAAAATCTAACATCCTAAGCAACATAATAATCAAGAGAAAAAAACCCAGACATAATTTACTGTGCATAAATGATCCTAGCAGCCTCACCACCCAAAAGGTGCTTTCTCTTGTTTTTATCTTATTTAATTTACACAGAAGATTAGTACTGTGTTCTTTATTTCACTATTTAGTAAAATACTGTTATTTTCTGGTTTTGCTTACTGGGAAATTGAACTGTGTAGGCTTTCTTTTCCTTCCAGTTAGGAACATTTGGAAAAATAATAGCCTTACTTTCCTATAAAATATAGAGACTTACATGAATATCCATAAGGGTTTTCAATTTATCATTTCTGTTAAAATTATATCCTTAGAAATATAATTTGAATAACTTGGTCTTATCTGATTCTGAAGAGTGAAAATCATTGTCTTTATAGAAAAATAACCTACAAAAAATGTGTGGCTTGATTGTCTTACTTGATAATTTGCCATAGAAGCAACTTAGTAAGTGATGTGTCTCTTTTCCTAAATAGTATAAATATTTGTGAGATTACTCTGTCAAATTGGAAATATACCATTGGCCTATTTTGCCATTATGATCTACACCTAACTTCCTTCTCTCCAGTCCTCTCTCTCTCCAATGCATTCTGCTATCAGATGAGTCTTCCTAATGTCCTATTTTCTCTAAACCATGACTCTACTCACAAGCTTTCAGTGACTCTCCACTGACCAAAACATAAATCAGAACTCCTTGAGCGCCTGACACTCAAATTCAAATTTAACTCCAATATGCACCTTACCTACTTTTTCTACACGGAAACATTACTTCAGTCAATTGATCTAATTCCTGTCTCGCACATATACCTTACATTTCCCTGCTTCTGTTTCCATCCTTGGATGAAATACACCTGCGTTTCTATACATCCAAATCTTACCCACTCTTCAAGAACGAAATCTAAGCCATCCCTGCCATGATGCTTTTCCTAACATTTTAGTTGGGAATACTGCCTCCATTCTCACATTTTTCCCTTTGGTACCACAATAAATTTACATTATTCCATATGATCTTCCTTTACTAGATGTATGATTGTAATATATAAAGAAATAGGGGCCCCTGGGTGGCGCAGTTGGTTGAGCGACTGCCTTCGGCTCAGGTCATGATCCCGGAGTCCCGGGATCGAGTCCCACATCGGGCTCCCAGCTCCCTGGGGAGTCCGCTTCTCACTCTGACCTGCTCTCTCTCACTCTCTCTCTTTCCTAATAAATAAATAAATAAAATCTTAAAAAAAAAAAAAGAAAGAAAAGAAATATTTGCACTCCACTGACTGTAATCCTTCAAAGGTTTCCCTCGGGGTGTATTCCAATAATGTTCACATTGCTGAAATATTTCTGGGACTCATCTCTGGTAACCACAATCCCAGTTGCACTAGAAAGTTAGTCACTTTGGGCGCCTGGGTGGCTCAGTGGGTTAAAGCCTCTGCCTTCGGCTCAGGTCATGATCTCAGGGTGCTGGGATCGAGCCCCACATCAGGCTCTTTGCTCAGCAGGGACCCTGCTTCCCCTTCTCTCTCTGCCTGTCTCTCTGCCTACTGGTGATCTCTCTCTCTCTGTGTCAAATAAATAAAGTCTTTAAAAAAAAAAAAAGTCAGGGCGCCTGGGTGGCTCAGTTGGTTGAGCGACTGCCTTCGGCTCAGGTCATGATCCCGGAGTCCCGGGATCGAGTCCCATATCGGACTCCCGGCTCTGCAGGAAGTCTGCTTCTCCCTCTGACCTTCTCTCCTCTCATTCTCAGTCTCTCTCTAATAAATAAATAAAAAATCTTTAAAAAAAAAAAAGTCACTTTATTTTACAACCTCTTCTATTATTTATAAAAGAGGAAAAAAAATTGCCCAACCCAGTTATCTTTCTCTTCCCCAAATCAGTTTCTAATAATTTTTGGTTGTTTCTAAAAATCTTTTGTCAAAGGGAAAAAGTCATCATTGAGGACATTCAAAACAATACATCATAACTATTAAAAGCATATACTCTTTTCCATTGTTGAAAAAGGAAGTCATCTTCCTTTAGAGTAATTGATAAAAAATTACTAGGTTCTATCCATAGACATTTATTTTAGTAACTGAGAGTTCAAATGACCCTTCAGAGTGCTTCAAGGTTTATTTGCATCATTTTTGGCAATGGCTTAGTTAGTAGTTTTCCCACCAAAAAACCTTTTTTTCCAACTGGAATGACATGAAAAGGTGAAATATTTTGTAATATTTCAGAGACTGTGCAATAATAAGAAAGCACACTCCACTACCTGAAGTTGCAGCCAAAATAGCAGTGGAGATTTTTTACTATGGAAGGATTTATTATGAATTTCCTCAACATTTCTGCCACTTCTAAAGGCAACACAAGGGTTCTGTGGTCCACTGGGTTAAATAGATTATATGTTACAAATTTGCATATGTATGTCTGTAAGGCCCTGTGAAATCCATCCTCAAACAGAAAATTAGCAGTTGTACATCTGCATCAAATAAAGCCTAACTTCATTGCCTTTCTCAGAAGGGCTGCGGGAAGATAATATGCTTCTACTGTCATTTCCATTTCATTCCATTTGTGGAAACCAGGTCTCTTCCAGCTTCTAAATGATTCCTAACTCTACAGAAGCCAAAAAATACAGTAAGCTAACAACACTTTTACCAAGAGACCATTATTTTCCATAAAATTTTACTGAATAAAATCTAGCAAAATTATTTTTGATTATTTCGATTTCTCCAAAGAAAATGACAATTTCAGGGAAAAGAAAGAAAATGCTGATTTTACACTTCATTTTTAAATTATTTAAATAACTATAGAAAGAACTTTAATAAAGGGTTTTATTATAAATCCTACATTTTATGTTTCTAATATTACCACTATGAATAAATTATAGTAAGATTTAGAAATAATCATTTAAAATCATTAAGGAAACTCAATTTTGCATTTACTTGCTTTTGACATGCTTTTGTTCATAGCATACCCTGTCACTGTCTATTTCTCTACCCTACTTGGTTATTTCTTCATTGCCCTTACTTAATATTATATCAGATATTCCTATATTTTATCTGCTTAGAGTTGGGCTGTCCCTTCTTGACCAGAGTGTTAGCTCTATGATGGCAGGGAGTTTATCTTCTTTGCCACAATATTCCTAGTACTGACAGCAATGCACGTAAATATTTACTAAGTGCATTCATTATTTACTTAATTTATAGTAGATCCTACTTCCATAAATTTGTACACCATATCAGAAACTAGACTGTAATCTTGTAGTATTCATAAGTGAGTGTTCCTAAAATTATACAGGAAATATACATTTCATGGTTTTTGTGAGATTCTCTGAATAGCACGTAAACACCCAAGAGGATAGAGGGTTATTGCTATGGAGGGAAAAAAAATGAAGGGAAAGTATCAGCTATGCCAGGAAACATCTGGAATTGAGGCATGGGGGGAAACAAGCCAAAGGGGCTTCAGGCCATAGGAGACCATTGTTGCACCTTGTTCTCAAGATTCCCCAGTGACAGTTTTCTAGATATTCAGTACCAGAACAGGAAACACTATCATGATAGAGATACATAGAAGTGAATTCAAAAATCTTAAAACATAGTTTTATATGCTCTGACGAGTTCCCTTCATTTATCTGTCTCTGATTCATACATTTAATTAAAACACTGAAAATAGTTGATACATTATGAAGCCGCAAATCCTCAACCTTTAAAATCTCAAAAATTAGTTTACATTAACTGTTTCTGTATGACATACCACATTTTAATTCAGTTAGTATTTCCTGCAAATTTTTTTTTCCCTTGTGCCTGTTTTGTTGTTGTTGTTGTTGTTGTTAACATATAATGTATTATTTGCCCCGTTTCCTGGGACTTTTGATCTTATGTCTTTAAAGGTTGAAATTCGTTTTGGCCAATATGCTGCCATGGGAGTTTTGGCAAATGTTAGCAAGAAAAATAATTCACGAAGTGTCAGAGTGAAAATAAATCTGTAATTCTATATAAGCAATAAATCTGAAAAATAAATCTGATTGGACACCCAGAAAACAAATTATTCATTCAAGCACTATAAGTAGTAAAAAGTTCCTTGTTGTTTTTAAGTAAATAAATTTCAATCCAGACCAAAATTTACACATTTTCAACACAAATTTAAATTTACATATCATTTCATAAAACAAGATAATGTTAATCCAATGCAACCACAAAAACAGTAGGCTTTTAGAAGTGAATTCCTTATTTGTAGTTTAGAAGATTCTGACTAAAATCTTACCCTAAATATGGGCTGGAGTTTCTTGAATGCAGGAATATTTAATTCATTTTTTAAGAACCTCAGTGTCTGGGGCACAGAGGGGCTCCATGGATGTTGAATTAATGAATGAATGCCCATAAGTCATGAGGGTTTTTTGTATTCCAACACACTGTTAAAACAAATTCTCTCAACTGTTTTTCTTACTAAAACAAATGCTGAACAAGACATAAAGTAGGACTTAAGTGTATGTTGACACTTTCTTTCCCTCCCAATGAATTGATATCATTTTAATTCAGTTAACCATCCTTACCTTTAAATTACCCCAATGTACACCGAACCCAAGCTCAGGGAAGAATAGGGCCTGATTTATTCAAGTATTATCTCGTTCCCTTTGCTGATAGTGTCACTAGGCTTATCTCTTGTTTATTTTTTTCCCCTTCCCTTATGTTATTTCATTGGATATTTGGGTTAATGACAGAAGCTCTTCAAGTTGGCTTTAAAAGAACAAAGACATCTTTTATTTCATCTTTGATTTGCTTAGTAGGTAGGGCAGTCTTCATGCTGGTTGATTAAACACTTCAACACTTTATCAAGGACCCAGATATTTTGCACCTTTTCACAAGGAAATCGTCAGTGTCACCTTAGCAAGACATCGAGGGTCATTACAAATGCTATATCCAAGCATGACAATTTCAAAAGGAAACAAAGAACACTCTGAAAAGAAACTTTTCCCAGATTACTGATAGCAGCCTTCTCCTATTGCTTCGTTGGCCCTAATTAAGTCATATTTCTGATCTAATGACATGTTCCATATTCTACTGGTTATAATACCAGACCATTTTTTGCTTGTTGTCAGTTTTTGGTTCCTCAGGGAAGCTCTAATATCTCTCATTGCTAATTAGTAAAATGATAGTACTTAGTCTTGAAACTATAGACCTTTCTAATATTTATGAAGAAATGCCAGCAAAATTAAAAAAATATGTATCTTTTCTTCAATTCCAGCCATAGAAAAACTATTATCTTGCATCACAATTTCCATGTTAAAGTTAATGCTGACAAAGGAACTTGGGAAAAGAGCTGAACTTCATGATGGTTCTAAATTATAAAGAATAACTTTAGTTCCTAAAGTTTTTGTAATTTTTTTCTTTTTTTTCTTAAAGATTTTATTTATTTATTTGAGAGAGAGACACACACACAGAGAGAGAGCACAAGCAGGGGGAGCAGCAGAGGGAGAAGGAGAAGCAGGCTCTCTGCTGAGCGGGGGCCCTGATGTGGGGCTTAATTCCAGGACCTTGGGATCATGACCGGAGCTAAAGGCAGATGCTTAATGACTGAGCCACCCAGGTGCCATAGTTCTCATAATTTTGATTGATTGGCCTATTTTATAACTTATTGTTCTGGCAATGGTATTTACATTGAGATCACTGTTTTTGAAAATATGTAAATTTTTGTGAGTTTGTCAGGCCAGAAGAAGTTAATTGACACTTCCTTCTTTACTCACATGCATGTCGAATGTGAGTAAAGAAAAACGAATAATATGTAAGTCTTTGGATATCTTGTTTTTTTTTTTTTTTTTGGATATCTTGTTTTTAAAAAAGAAACTATTTCCAGAGAAACAAGAACTGGGAGAATTTGTCAACAACAAATTCAAAATAAAGTAAATAATAAAGGGGGTTTTTCAGGCAGAAGAAAAATAATCCCCAAAAGAATAAGGACATAAAGAAGGAATGGAGAGCAATTGAAAAGTAAATAAAAATGTGAACAAATGTAAATGATTATTGACCATGTAAAAAACAGCAATGATATGTATCGGGTATAAAATATATATAAAGTAAAAGTGCATGCAAGAATAACAACATGTGAGAGGGAGCAAAATGAATTGTAAGGTTGTCATATTATTTGGGAACCAGTACAAGTCAGAGTTATCCCATTGGAATGTAATGCAAGCCACATAAACAATTTTAAAGTTTAATATTCACGCTAGAAAAAGTAAAATGCAATAGGTAAAGTCAATTTTAATGTATTTTATCCAACCGGTAATATGATAATTTCAATATGTAACCCATTTAAAACTTATTAATGAGATATTTTATATATTTTTGTCCTAAATCTTCGATTTTAAGCACGTATTTCAGCAAATCTGAACTGCAACAGGCCACGTTTCAAGTGCTCAACAACCACATGTGACTAGCAGCTGCCGCATTAGACAAAACAATGTTAGGGTGTAGGTCAAGGAAAGAACTCGCAATCTTTAGAGAAATCACTTAAAGTACTAAAAGTAGAATAACATATAATAATCAAGTGTGGAAATGGGAAACAATGGGATAGGAAATAAAGCTAGTTGAGTAATATACAGTGATGGTGCCCTGCTGGCCAGTGCACCTGTATTACAGCTGTTCGGAGCGTTTTTGCTAATAGCTCAGTTTCCCTTACCTGGAAAAGTGCCTATAGTCGAACAGAAACCAGCTCTCCCAGATTATGCTCCCAGCCCCAACAAAAAGCCAAAGACAAAAAGGCAATGACTGACTAATACAGGGCAAAAAAGGCTGGCACCTTTGGCAAAAGGTTGAACCAATTCTAGGCTACAGTTTGGACTTCAAAATTCCCACAACCGCATCTTAGCTCACCTCTTCTCCCTACCTTAGCCTGCTTCCCTCCAAAAGCATGTCTTCAATAAATTATGTGTATCCAAATCCCTGTCGTAGCCTCTGTTTTTAGAGAACCTAACTGAAGATTCTGGGTTGATCCAAAGGAAAGCAAGGAAAGAAAAAAGAACATAAAACAAATGAGGCAAATAAATACTGATATAATAGATATAAACTTAAATATCAGCAACCATATTAAAATGTAAATTATCTAAATATTCTAGTTAAAAATATAAAGATTGTCAGGTGATAAAAATATTTTTTAAGAAGGTCTAACTATATGCTCCTAATGAGAAAATAACACATATATAAAAGGATGAAGAAAGATATAGTATAAAAACACCAAAAGAAAGCTGGTTTTCCTATACTAATGTCAGATAAAATCTATTTGAAGGCAAAAAACATTGCTAGAGATAAAAAAGGATCTTTAATAATAATAAAATGCCTACCCACCAGGAAGACATAAAAATTCTATTGTATAGACCTACTAATGTACTTCACAATATGAAAGCTAAAAATTGACAGATTTAAAAAAATACACAAATCTATAATTAGTGAGGGAGAATTTAACACATCTAATTTGATAACTGACAAAAAAATCCAGAAAATTAGTAAAGTTATAAAGATATCCTGAGCAACACAATTAACAAAATAAAAGTATGTTAAAATGTTAAATGTTAAAATGCACCAAAGGATGACAGAATACACAATTTTGGCAACTGTATATGGAACATTTACAAAATAAATCATATTTTGGGCCAAAAAGCCAAACCCAACTAATCTAAAATGATTCCAATAATCCAAATATATTATTTGATTATAGTGGAATGAAGGTAGAGGTCAGTAACTAAAAGATAAATATAAAATCTTCAAATGCCTAGAAAGTAAGTAACATTATCTACATAAACAATGAGTTAAAGATGAAGTTATAGTGCTTATTAAAATATTTAAGCTGAATAATAATTGAAATATAACCTTTTTAATAAGATTTATTTCTTTTAGAGAGAAAGAGCTGAGGGAGGACCAGAGGGAGAGGGAGAGAGAAATAAAATAATCCTGACTCCCTACTGAGCATAGAATCCCACACAGAGCCTGATCCCAGGACCCTGAAATCATGACCTGAGCTGAAATCAAAAGTCAGATGCTCAACTGACTGAGGCACCCAAGTGCCCCTGAAATACAATATTTTGAGACATAATTTTGTTATTACTTTGTTGAGGTGGAAATTTATGACTTAAATTCATACATTAAGAAACTGAAAAACCTAAAAATCAATTGTTTAGGTATTCATCTCAAGAAGTAGGAAAAAGAAACCAAATTAAACTCAAGAAAGAGTAAAGAAGAAAAAATAAAAATAAAGAATAAGTAATAATAAAGGTAATAAATAATAAAAGGACAAAAACAAATGAAACAGAAAACATTGATAGAAAAGCCAGTAAGTCAGAAAGTTAATTATTTGGAAAGAGCAATGAATTGATATTCTCCTAGCCATATTAAGCAATGAAAAACAGAGAAACCATAAGTAACTTATGTCAGGAACAAAACAGGGAGTATTATCATAGGTCTCACAGATGCAGAAAAACATTTGATAAAATGCAAGACTACAGGGGAGAAAAAATAACCTCTAAGCAAACTAGGAATAAAAGAAATTTTTCTGTAACAAAGAACATTACCTAAAAATACAAATTAGTAAAAAGAAGGAATTACCTTAAGCTGACAAAGAATATATATAAAAAACTGTCACAGAAATAATATTTAACTGTGAAATATAGAAAACTTTCCCCAGATTTTGGGGATGGATGAGAAAACCTTTCCCACCATCACCATTTGTATTCAAAACGTCACTTCACACTGTACCCAGTATAACAAGGATAGATAAGAGAGAGAGATATAGATAGATGGAAAGATAGAGATATAGAGAGATTAGATAGATAGATAATAGATAGAATCAATAGTTGAATGGATGAATAAATGTACAATGAAATACTATGCTGTCACGAAAAGTAACAAACTTGCTACACAAAACAGTATGAATCAGTCTCACAAACATGGTGATGAACTAAAGAAGCCAGGCACAGAAAAGTTCATACCATATAATTCCATTTTTATAAAAGTCCAAAATTTGTAAAAATAAACTGGTGGTAATATAAATCAGGATAATAGTTAACTTGGTATCAGTAATCACTAGGAAGTAGACAAGTGGGAGTTCTAGAATGCTAGATTAGTGCTCTATTTCTTTATCTGAGGATTGGTTACATGGTTTTACTCTCATAATTTGTGCTCCTCCCATTTCTCTCTCTCTCTTTTTCACAAAATATTTAGAAACAAAAATGTATAATGTCTATTATGTATGCTTGGGTCTTTAAGAAAAACAATAAAAATGTCTGTTATTATAAAAGACAGATTAAATTTTATGAGACAATTTATTGAATTATTTTCCCCTTTATATTTTAGTAATATATTAAGAGTTTGTTCATTTAGATCAATATTTTATGGTGATCAAAATAAATAATGGCTATATTATACAAATATAGTTACCTTAATAATAATAATAATAACTGAAATATAGAATATTGAAAAATATAATAATAATAATAACTTAATAATAACTGAAATATAGAAAATTGAAAAAAGCTATGAACCTGGTCACAAATAACTTTAGATAACCTTTTAAGTCTTCATTATTATTTCTTACCCTAGATGTCTGATCTTCAAAATGTGATGGAAAGGTTTTTTTTTCTAGTAGTGAGGAGAAAAAAATGTACAGAAGTCTTCCCTATCCACAGTTTTACTTTCCATGGTTTTATGTTCCATGGTTTCAGTTACTCACAGTCAATCATTGTCTAGAAGGAAATGATCTTCCTGATATATCAGCAGAAAGTCAATAGTAGGGGCACCTGGGTGGCTCAGTGGATTAAAGCCTCTGCCTTTAGCTCAGGTCATGATCTCAGGGTCCTGGGATACAGCCCTGCATCAGGCTCTCTGCTCAGCAGGGAGCCTGCTTCCCCCTCTCTCTCTGCCTGCCTCTCTGCCTACTTGTGATCTCTCTCTCTCTCTCTGTCAAATAAATAAATAAAATCTTTAAAGAAAAAAAGTCAATAGTAGTTTTGTGCTATGTCACAATGTTAACATCATTCACCTCATCTTATTGTGTAGGCATTTTATCATCTCACATCATCACAAGAATGATGAGTACAGGGGCACCTGGGTGGCTCAGTCATTAAGTATCTGCCTTCAGCTCAGGTCAGGATCCCAGGGTCCTGGGATTGAGCCCCACATCAGGCTCCCTGCTCTGCAGGAAGCCTGTGTCTCCTTATCTCACTCCCCCTTGCTTGTGTTCCCTCACTTGCTGTGTGTCTCTTTCTGTCAAATCAATAAATAAAATCTTAAAAAAAAAAAAAAAGGATGAGAACAGTACAATAAGATAATGTGAGAAAACACATTTTTTATAACTTATTGTTGTACTATTTTATTATGTTATACTTGTTAATCTCTTACTGTACTTAATTTATAAATTAAAGTTTCATAGGTTTGTATGTGCAGGAAAAACATTGTGCATATAGGATCTGGTACTATCTGTGGTTTTAATAACTGGAGGCTTTGGAACATACCCCCCACAGATAAGGGAGGACTATTGTAATGTTCAGATCTGTCACCTGGTAGAGGCATCAGAAATCTTTGAAGTGTGGATAAGGTAAGCTAAGTCATCTTCCTAAAAAGAACTCCAGCAGTTCTTCAGTAATCTTATTTTGTCTTAGATTAAAAAAAAAAAAAAACCCGTACAACAAAATAACAATTCTGAATACACTCTTTACAATGACAGCACAAAAAGAAATACAGAGTTTTCACTCATGAAAGAAATTGAAGAAGACACAAAAAGGTGGAAAAGCATTCCATGCTCATGGATCGGAAGAATAAACATTGTTAAAATGTCCATACTGCCCAGAGCAATCTATACTTTCAATGCCATCCCGACCAAAATTCCACCAGTTTTTTTCAAAGAGCTGGAACAAACAATCCTAAAATTTGTATGGAACCAGAAAAGACCCCGAATTGCTAAGGAAATGTTGAAAAAGAAAAACAAAGCTGGGGGCATCACATTGCCTGATTTCGAACTTTACTACAAAGCTGTGATCACCAAGACAGCATGGTACTGGCACAAAAACAGACACATA
>CM052799.1:95013521-95163617 GCA_028533885.1 Nasua narica
CAGATATGAATTTAGTGCCATTGCATTGCCTGTATGGTGACTGTTAACTGTATATTGTCTCTCCTCTTTTCTGGTCTTTGTTCCTTTTAGGCTCTCTCTTTGCTTAGAGGACCCCTTTCAATATTTCCTGTAGGGCTGGTTTGGTGTTTGCAAATTCCTTTAGTTTTTGTTTGTCCTGGAAGCTTTTTATCTCTCCATCTATTTTCAGTGACAGCCTGGCTGGGTATAGTATTCTTGGCTGCATATTTTTCTCATTTAGGGCTCTGAATATATCTGAATTTCTGGCCGGCCAGGTCTCTGTGGATAGGTCTGCTGCCAATCTAACATTCCTGCCTCTGTATGTTACCAATTTCTTGTCTCGAGCTGCTTTCAGGATTTTTTCTTTGTCACTAAGACTTGTAAGTTTTACTATTAGATGACGGGGTGTAGACCTATTTTTATTGATTTTGAGGGGGGTTCTCTGTGCCTCCTGGATTTTGATGCCTGTTCCCCTCAGCAGATTAGGGAAATTCTCTACAATCATTTGTTCCAATATGCCTTCCACCCCTTTCTCTCTTTCTTCTTCTTCTGGAATCCCAAATATCCCAAAATATTGTTGCGTCTTATGGTATCACTTTTCTCTCGAAGTCTTCCCTCATGGTCCAATAGTTGTTTGTCTCTCTTTTTCTCAGCTTCTATATTCTTTGTCATTTGGTCTTCTATGTCGCTAATTCTTTCTTCTGTCTCATTTATTCTAGCATTTAGAGCCGCCATTTTTTTTGAACTTCATTAATAGCTATTTTGATTTCATCTTGGTTACATTTTATTTCTTTTATTTCTCCCGAAAGGGATTTTATTTCTCCTGAAAGGGATTCTTTAATTTCTTCCATTTTTTTTTGTGCCCAGCTAGCAATTTGATAACTGTCATTTTGAACTCTATTTCCGACATATTACTGATGTCTGTACTAACTAGGTCTCTAGCCATCGGTACTGTCTCTTGTTCTTTTTTTGTGGTGAGTTTTTCCACCTTGTCATTTTATCAAGCTAAGAATAGATGAGTGAGAGAGAAAAGTACTCTGGAGTTCTTCGGTTCTCACTGATTGATGAACTTGGTCTTGGCTGGATATTCTCACTGATCTTCTGGGGAGGGGCCGTTACCATTGGATTCTCAGATGTCTTTGCCTGAGGTGGAATTGCCCCCCCCTTGCCCAGGGAGGGGCCAAGCAATTCACTCAGGTTCGCTCTTGGGAGTCTTTGTTCCCTTAGCGCTTTCCGTACCGCCCTGGAGGCCGGGAATGCAAATGGCGGCTCCCAGTCTCCACTGGAGGAGCTGAGCGCTGGAGTCCCTGCTCTTCAGCGTAACTTCAGAGGAAAGCCATCAATCACTCCCGTCTCCCGGGTCTGCACAAACTCTGAGCTCAGCCACCGGTGGCAGCGCGCCTCTATCTCTGGCGCACGGCCCCGTCTGGAGTCTCCAAACCCAGCAGATTCCTGCTGCGCGCTGCCATGCCGCTCCTCCCCAAGGAGGAAGGAGGCGGTCTCTCCGGAATGCCTTATGTGATCCCCACTCGAAGGGCCGCGGCCACGGTCTAGGGTAAGCCCCAGCTGAAAACGCACTGCGCGGCTCTTTCTCTGCCGCAGGCTTCTCTGCCCCGATATCTGGGAGCTCTGCCTCACTCAGACATTCCCCCCCCCCATCTCTTTATGATCTCACGGGTCCTGAAACCACTCTGTTCCCGTGAGGGCCAGACCTCCGGCCTAGCCTCTGGAGCAATGTCCCTCAGTGGAGCCGACTCTAAAAGTTCCGATTTTGTGCTCCAAGGCTCTGCGGCTGCAGGGAGCCGGCCTCTCCCCCCGCGGTCTCTCTTCCCGTCGCTTTGGAATCACTTTTCCAAATGTCCTACCTTTCCGACGGTGGTTGATTTTCTGCTCCTAGAATTGCTCTTCTTCCTCTCTTCTCTCTCCTGTTGAGTATGCTGGCTTTTAGAATGATTTATTAACTATCTAGATGAACTTCTGGGATCCGACTCTATCTCAACCTCCTACTTCTCCACCATCTTGCTCCTCCCCTCTCTCAGTCTTTTTAAGCAGACATATTATTTGAGCAAAAAGAATATTTAAAAATATAGGAGTTTAGCCTGAGCCAATGACATTTTATCTTTTAATTTGATTTGGAAAGATACTGTTGAAACTCTGAAAATGAGGGAGAGTCACTTTTTCATAGCAATAGAAATGCAAAATTTGAAATGATCTGGCAGAGTGCCACCTGAGGTTACACTGCAGAGGTTTTGCCAGATGGATTTGGCTGCATTTGTAGTTGCTACTCTGTAAGTTGGCAGTTACTTTTTCCCAAGAATGGATTCTGTGACTTAAAACACCCAGCTCGTTGGCCACAACCCTTCCGATTGAAACTGAAAAGGGACAGTTGTGAAAACCATGCTGGACAGAGAGGAAGTGAACTATTTCTATCCTAACCTACACACTGACAGCTTATACCACAAACGTCACCCTGTTGTGGGGTTTTTAAGTGAATTCCCTTAAGGAGAATTCAGATTCTGAGGGTAAAAATTCAATCTAGAAATTGTGGAACAACTGTTATTCTGAGCCCCTGATACGGGTGGAGAATCTATCAGCGTGGCCTTTCCTACCTATGCAAGTTTGTTACTATGTAGTTGCTTCACAGGGTGGTGGGGTTACTGCACTCCTAGACCGGGTTCTTGAGCCTCAGTGTCATAGAAATGAACACTGAACCGAGAGAAAGAAAGCAGGTAGAGTTTACTAGAGATAGCTTGTGTACAAAGGAGCAGATAAGAAAGATGACTGTTATTCTCTCCGAGTGGGTGACGTGCAAGACTTATTAAGGCAGTCTTCGAGAGGGTGAGGGGCTTGGAGTAGGGAAACATCCTTCAGTCCCAAGGCCTTTATCTTGTGGTCATTACTTTTCAGTGGCCATAGGACAATCACAGAATGCCTTTTCCAGGGTCAACGTTTTTTTTCAGGGCTCCTGGAAAATAGAAATATTTGTGCAAGCAGGCTTCACATTGTTCCTTCTAATTTCACCCAAACAACTGTTACTCCCTCACAGCTGTTTTCCCAGAAGAAGGTATTTGTCTCTAAGTGTATGACAACTTTTAACCCTTGCCTCAGACCATTGGTTTTGCAAGAGTTGAGTCCCTCTTAATTTCCCTATACTGTCTTAGTGTGTTGCCTTGGTTCTCAAACTGAGCCTGTGTCAGGGTGCCCTGAGAGCTTGTTAAAACATGAATTCTTTTTTTTTTTTTTTAAAGATTTTATTTATTCATTTAACAGAGAGAGAACACAAGCAGGCAGAGAGGCAGGCAGAAGCAGAGAGAGGAGCAGGCTCTCTGCGGAGCAAGGAGCCCGATGTGGGACTCGATCCCAAGACGCTGGGATCATGACCTGAGCCAAAGGCAGTTGCCCAACCAACTCCACCACCCAGGCGTCCCTAAAACATGATTTCTTAAGCTCCCCACTCCAAAGTTTCTGATTTGGTAGATCTGATGTGGTACCCAGGAATCTGAATTTCTGACAAATTCTCAGGTGATGCTGCTGGTCTGGGGAACACCCTTTGAAAATCACATATTTGGTGGTTAAGAAAAGACCCTAGACCCAACTGGCCAGGTTCAAATCATGACCTTATCTTGGTTGAGTTACTTAAGCTCTCCATGCCCAGTTTCTATACTGCTATGGAGAAGATAATGGTGGTATCTACTTTATAAGCCCACTGGGCAGATTAGATAAACTGATGGATATAAAGTACTCAGAAGAGAGGTTGGCATGCAGTAAATATGTTTTTGCTGTTCTTACTAAGACAACCTTCCTGAAATAGTGATTTTCAGTTTCTCCTTTTAATGTATGTAATTTTTGGCTAATGTTTATACTGAGGGCATAATGGAAAATAAGAATAAATTGCATGAAGCAAGGTAAGGGGTACAAAACTAGAGGAGATAGGGCACTTGGTGGCTCAGTTGATTAAGCATCTCCCATCGACTCAGGTCATGATTTCAGGGTTGAGCCCTGCATCGGGCTCCCTGCTCAGCCAGGAGTGTGGTTCTTCCCCTCCCCGTCCCTCCCCACTGCTCATGTGCTCTCTCTCTCTCTCTCTCTCTCTGCTCTCTCTCACTTGCAAATAAAATCTTAAAACAAAAACAAAACAGAACATGAGGAGAATCAGCAACATGGACAGGTATATGAACTCTAAAAAGTTGAAAAAGTCAAGTCTAAATAAAGTGAATTTGCTTCTCTTCCCACCCCCAACTGTAGAACAACAACACACATGTGTGCACACACACACACAAGATGATGCTTCTGCCTTTTGCTTCTGAGCTGTTCATATGGTGATCATTTAGTCATTTCTTCCATGAACTTCCTTTTGTCCTATGGCTAAAATGACTGGCTTTACTTCAAGATCAGGTTAGGTAATCCTTTGGCTGTCTTATCCCTGAGGCCTTTGCTCAATCATCCCAAAGCCAGGAAATCTTGCACATTGAGTTCCAGTAATAATTTCAGCATTTAGAATATTTAATGCAGTCTTTGGAGTACTGCATACAGTGATATGTCGGGTAAAATTGCCCCCAGATTTAGGTTCCCTATATATATGTCTTTATTTTTTTCCCCTCACACAAAACTCAGGGTTGCTCTAATAAAGAGTTGTGAACTACAGCAAAAACTTGAGACACGGATAGCACTGTCTTGATGGTTCTCCAAATGCCATGGAGTTTTTCATGGCTTATTGTGCCTTCTGATATAATTCTGGGCAAAATTCAGTGTCCACATCCATCCCCTTAGCAATTCCTCCAGCTACCTATATCAATACACTTCTTCATTCAATTTTAGCAACACACTTTTATGCCAGTAGTCTGGACCTTTAAACAATGTTTTATCTCTGAAACCTTGCACTTCGATATTCCATCCTTTGGTCACAACTTTTTGCACATTTAACTTGCCTTTCCGTTGCATGGTGGACTTGATTATTACCTATACCCCCATTTTCTCTGCTCCCTCTTGTCCTTCCCTCTCCAGCCTGGATCCTGTAGCCAATCATTTTAACCTTCTTTCCAGTAGCTCCTCAAGCCCTTTCTCACCACCACTGCCAGTTCTCAGCCCAAGGTCCACCAAGGAGTCCTTTTCTCCTGGGTTGCCAAGTGCCGAAGAAAGCACATTAGTGGGTTCAATTGGTGTCATCGTAAACTTGTAGTTTAAAATTTTGGCTGAACCCCTGATACCGCATAAATGCAGGCATAGGTTGTCAGTCATGGGAACTGTTCCATGTCATGTGCTAGAGGGGAGGGGAACCAGGGCTTTATTTATTAAGTGATGACTGATACTTCTCCAGAGGAGAATTCTAGGGAGGCAGCTAATGGAACAATAAAATTAGTCATACAAGGAAAAATAATTTTGGACATTTTCATAAAGCTTAATGCTTTCATTGCCAAATTTCTTCTCCACTTCCCAGGAACGTGACAGTCGTCGCTTTTCTGGAAACTCATCTGACAATTGCAGCCTTCTCTGATTTCTTATATCTTTGTTGCTTTTTTCAACAACATGATCTTTTTTTTTAATGCTTAAAAAACAACTAATCATTTTACTAGAAATACCAGGTTTCTCAGAGCCCAAACTGCCTACCAGTGGGTAAATTAAAGAGCTCAGTGTGGTGACAGATTTCTGCAACCTTGATGTTTTGGGGCAGTTACCTGAGTTCCACTTCCTCCTAACACATATTCTCTTGATTAATTCCTCTCCAATGCAATTTCCAAATTAAGTCCTGATTCTACCTTTAGTGTCTTCTTCACTGAGGAATCTTAGAGGAATTGTGATTCCTCTCCAGGCTGACCAACCGTCCTCATTTGTTCAAGACTGAGGGGTTTTCTAAGATGCAGGACTCTCAGCTCTTGGCCTATTTATGTCTTGTTCTTCCCTACTACCCCAAACTCATACCAGAAAAGTATTCTCACAGCCTTGAAAAGCAGCATTATCTAGGACCAACAAACAAGGTAGACTATTCTGCTGTGGAAGTTCCTTTTTTCTTTCTTTCTTTCTTTCTTTCTCTTTTTCTTTTTCTTTTTTATCTCTCTCTCCTTTGCTTCCTTCCTTCCTTCCTTTTTAAAGATTTTCTTTATTTGAGAGAGAGGGAGCAAGCACTAGCAAGGGCAGAGGGAGAGGGAGAAGTAGACTCCCTGCTGAGCAGGGAGCCTGTCATGGGGCTTGATCACAAGACCCTGGGACCATGACCTGAGTCAAAGGCAGATGCTCCTAGGTGCCTCTGTGGAAGTTATTTCTAAAACTATATCATTTTATGCATCTTTTAAAAATTAATAAAACTAGTCCTTAGATGTATAGTTGCAAATATCCTCTTATTCACTATTTCACTTCCTTTTGCTGAAACTACAGGTCTCCATGTAAGAGGTTAATGGCCAGGTCACATGCTCTCCATCTGTCCTCTTACTCCCTATTTCTCTGCACCCATCTTCCTCAGCTGCCAGGGCCATCTAGAAAGAATGAAAATGGGATGTCAGCATGGTTTCTCCATCAGTACTACTCTCTTCTGCAGTGTCAACCTGTGACTTTTAGTCCCCAGGGCCTGACCATGTCTTGATGCTCACTCATTTTCCCATGACTGAATTGTTTGATGTGCCTCATGGGACCATGACACTCATTTTGAAAGAACTACATCCTGCTCCAAATCTGATGTAGCGCACATTTTCTTTCATTATCCTTTACCATTTAGCAGCTCTGTGTCCCAAGTCAGAGACATTGAAGACATGGCCATTTCCTTGATTGATGATATTTCCTCCCCTGATTTTCATTGTTTTGATGTTACGGTGGGTCTCAGGAAGAAGAGTGGAGGAAAAACACCTTTCCTTGCTGTCTTCACTGGGACTGTACTTTGGGGAAAAAATGATCAATTACACATTTTTCTATTTCATCATAAATATTCTTTCTCTTTTTTTAAAGAAAGATTTTATTTTAAATAATCTCCACACCTTATATGGGACTAGAACTTACAACCTTAAGATCAAGAGTTGCATGCTCTATGGACTGAGCCAGCTAGGCCCTCTATTTTTAGCTTTCTCATGAGCATATATTGTACATTGAGGACCCCCAAAGACATTGGATCCTTGAGGACTCTGGGGCTCTCCTCTTAACCTGATAGTCTGGAGATGGGTTAAGCACAGATCTGTTTTCATTAGTTTTTTTCCATTTTACCACTTTCTCTTTCCCCATGCCCCCCCCCCCAAATCACATTTTATCAAAATATAAATGACACTTGGGAATTCTTTAAATATTGGTGGAGAAAGACTTTATGAAATTCATATAGTAGTCTTGCAGTAAACATTTTTTTCTATCACTTCTTGGAAAAGGACAGGTTAAAAATCCAAACTTCTCTTGATTCTAATGAAAGTATTTTGTGGAAAACCAGTGAAACATTTCTGTGCTTAAGAAACATAGGAGATGACATTCTCTTTCTGAGTGACTCAAAATTTCCATGTAAAGAAGGTAGTGATAATTTATACTTCTTTATGGTTTCCAAATAAACTGTAAGAAAGGAATGTTTCTTTCAGTATAGTTGAATATGCATCTTAAATGTAATTAAGCTGTTATAACTAGAAGTCTACATTTTCCCCTTGTAAATCTGAATTTTACAAATCTACATACTAGTTTCCTAAGTGTCAAACATTATTGCACAGTTATTATTGCAGGATGTAGCAGTAGAACTCTTTCAAAGGTTGAACTCTCCTCTGTAAATAATTAAGACTTAAAACCAGTGATTCAAGCTGTATTAGCGGAACCGAAGGTTTATTTTATTTGGTGTGACATTGGGCAAAAGCAAGTGACAAAAACTTCATAAAACTAGTCTACCCCTGAGACTGCAAACTTTGCAAAGCTAGTGGCATTGAAAATAAAATAGTATTTTTTCCCTCAAAATTGCTTGCCTTCTAAATAAGTCTTTCTGTGTTATGTTCAATGTATCAAACCATTTTTAAGTGTTTCAAGCTCTGAGAATGAAGAGCAACTCTTTCCTTCAGGGAGCTCATACTCATTATCCCCCATGTGGTGATGGTCAGTCTTTGGAGTTTTTGGAATAATCCCCAAGTCAGTAGTCCCCATAATTTCAACCATATGTTGGAAAATATGTTTACTAGATCTATGCTAGACATACAGCTTTTCATTTGAAAAATAAAGATTCTGACTCATTACTTGAGACTTGAAATTCCACTGCTTGCCTCTATATTGTGACAAGCGTATTTTATTTGATTACATTTTCATGCATTACTTTCCTTTGCTTTTCTTCTTCCTCTGACTTTTTCCTTCTTCTGGAAACTTTAAATCAAGCTAACCATTCTGATTACACACACATGGCATTGGAGAAGGTGGCAAAGCACCCCATCTCCGGGTTTCCTTTCCATCTTTATGGTCTTTCTTCCTTAGCCACCTTTTCTGGATCCTGCTCCTGTAATTGACCTCACAATATCAGCTTCTTACAGGACTTGTATTCTCCTTTAACAATGTGTTCTTCTTAGATTGTGTCATCTGTTTCCATGGCTATAAATACCATTTATCAACTATAAATCCATTCCACAATGGATTTCTTGGTCTCAGAACTCCTCTTCTCTGAGCTCAATTTAAGAACTACTCAAATCTGAATATTGGCTCTGCCCCTCATCAGATATTTGAGTTTAGATATTGGGCTTCTACATGCTTGAGATTTTTTTTTGTATAAAAAGTGGTTTTAATAATAGTATAAAACTTGTAAGTTTGTTGGGAGAATTAAATGAGTTAATGCAGAAAAATGGGTACGTAGTGATATAAAAACTGGTATGAGCCCTGAATTAGTTAACATGACTTAGATTGGGCTGTTATAATAGAATACTGAGTGGCTTAAACAGCAAACATTTCTTTCTCACAGTATTGGTGAAAGGTGTGTTTTCTGGAGGTTGGGAAGTCCACGGGACCAGCAGATTCATTGCCTGGTGAGGGCCACCTTCTGCTTTACATCTTTTTGTGTACTCACATGGAGAAGACCAGAGAGGGAGAACAAGTTCTTGTGTCTTTTATGAGTACTTATCCTCATCATGAGAGTTCTACCCTCAAGACCTAATTTTTCCTAAGGCCCTGACTCCTAATACTATCATCCTGGGGGTTAACATTTCAGCAATTTGGAAGGTGAATTCAGAAGGTGGGGAGATGTAAACATTCAGTCCAGAACAATATAGCAAGCTCTTAAATGTGGAGCACAGTGAGTCATCAAGAACTATTACCTATTACACCTAAATGCATACCCTACATCTCTGCCAGGTTATGTCAAAACATCTTAAGCTCCTGATTGTTTCTCTCTTCTTTTGTGTTTTGCTTTTTCCTGTATCAGGAAAGCACCAGTTTCCACGTAGTTATTCAAGCTGGAAGTCAAGGATCATAGTCCTCTTCCATCCTTGCCCCTGGTATTCTAGAGGTTGGTGAGCTTTCTTAGTTCTCTTCATTTTTACCTCCAGTTTTCTAACCGAGTATTTGTTTTTCTCTGGACCAATGTAGAAGATTTCTGACTTCACCGCCTCCTCTTTTACCTCTCACCCTGCCCTTTTCCATTTCTATACTGTACCCACCAGTGCACATATCATCCATCTCCCTGATTAGAATTTGTCAGTGGATTCTTAGTTCACTTATATCCAGTCAGCGTCCCTTCTGTGGAGGAAAGGTTCTGTGGCATCTAGCCCTCTGCCTCTCCAGTGTTGTTTTGGCTTTCATTCTCTTGCTCAGCACGTTGCAGTTACATGGTCCTGATGGTTCTTAGAAGAAATGAAATTCCTTTCCATTTAGGGCCTTCACCTGGCTAAGCCTGGACATTCTTAGCCCCTAGCTCTTCATACGTCCTGAGTGTTCTTATTTATCAAATATCAGCTTAAATGTTACCTGTTAAAGAAGTATTTCCTGACCACACTATCTGAAATAATGCTACTCAATCCAGCCTCATTAGTTTCTATCACATTTCCCAATATTTTCCTTCAGAAGTTCTTTTGTCTGTTTATTTCATGTTCTTGTGTATCATCTCTTGCCCTAGAATGTATATGACACAGAAGAACAAGGACCATGTCAGTTTTGTTCATCATTGTATTCTTGGTATCTAACAATATGCCTAGTTGATAATACTCATTCTATAAATAGTTCTAGGATAAATGCATGATTGAATTCCTCAGGACTTTTAAGATACTGACAGTTCTAAATCTCATCAGATTGACTCTCTTTTGAACTGAGAAGTGGATATCTCTGTCCTGTGGACAGAGGGCTGAAGCAGGTCTGGTAACTAAATTGGGGAGGCTGGAGAGGAGATTGCCTGGCAGATGTGGCTAATTAATCTGTAGCTGTGGGTGGGGTAGGAGTAGAGGTGGGAAACTGAGCTGGTCCTAGGTCAAAGGGACTGTGACTAGAAATACACAACAGATGGTGAGATGGAGTGCTGCTTGTGTCCTTCATGAGTGCAGATGAGTATGGAGCTTTCATTGGAGGAAGGAAATAGCTGACTTAGGGAGTTGTACATGCCTGCATAAAGCCATCAAGGAGACAGGAGCACTGGAAGTCAGTTCAGCCAGGAGAGATGAAAGAGAGCCAGCCAGCAGCAGGGCCAGTCAGGCACAATAGCTGAGTGTGTTAAACTCAAGATCTCTGTTTTAGCAAGTCCATTTGACATTTCCTGGGCAGCTCTGTCTTGGGTGTTGTCTCTCCTCTTAAAGGAACTGTGTCTGAAAAACCAGGAAACCAAGCGGGAGGTAGGGTGGTGATTTTTTAGAGTTCTGACTCATCTAAAAAGTCAAATAACTGTTATAAAAGTAAAAATATTCTTTTTTTTTTTCAAAGATTTTAGTTATTTATCCAACAGAGAGAGAGAGGTCACAAGCAGGCAGAGAGGCAGGCAGAGAGAGTGGGGGAAGCAGGCTTCCCACTGAGCAGAGAGCCCGAAGCGGGGCTCGATCCCAGGACTCTGAGATCATGACCTGAGTTGAAGGCAAAGGCTTTAACTCACTGATCCACTCAGGTGCCCCTAAAAGTAAAAATATTCAAAGCCATACACAATGACCAATAAATCTTCCTCCCACCCCTTCTTTGTAGCCACTCAAAACTCTTCTAGAGAGGAAATCGTGAGTACTGCTTTTGTGTATATTTTAAAGAAGAGATTCCATTTTGCAAAGAAGTAAGTATGTCATATGAAAATACTTTAGAAGAAAAAAACACAATGCTTTGCACCTTGATTTTTAACTGTAATGGTACATGTACACACATGTTATTCTTTTAAACTGTGGCCAACTAATCCATTGGATAGATGTTGACTTACAATTTATTTAGTTAGACACTTAGTGATAGACATATAAGTTGCTTTCAACCTTTTGAGCTTATAAACAATGATAAATAATTTTTTCATATATCAGTTCTCAAAGTAAATCAGGTTATATTTATAAAAGTGGCTTTTTTGGTCAAAGTGTATACACATTTATAATTTGAATTGCTATTGCTAAATCCCCCTCTCAGAGGCTGCTTCAATTTACACTCCCAAGGATAATGTATTAAAATGCCTGTTTGGGGGCACCTGGGTGGTGTAGTCAGTTAAGCATTAGACTCTTGGTGTCAGATCAGGTCATGATCTCAGAGCTCCATGCTCAGCATGGATTCTGCTTGAGATTCTCTCCCTCACCCTCAACCCTCCTGTTCACGCGCTCTCTCTCTCTCAAATAAATAAATAAATCTAAAAAAAAAAAAAAAAGCCTGTTTCTCCACACCTTTGCCAGCTTTTTGGTTTTTTGAATAATACTTCATGATCGTTACCAAACTGACAAGAAGAAAATATCTCTAGCTGTATGTGGTGAGGAGCGATTTGAGATTTTATTTTATTTAAGTTTACTTTTCTTTTGGTACGTGTTGTTTATAGCCTTTGCTGAAATTTCAGTTGGGTTGTTGATCCTTTCTTACTGATTTGCAGCAGTTTATTACCTATTAATAAAATTAACACATTGTTTGTGATTTGACTTATAGATATTTTCCTCAATTTTGCCTTTTATAGATTTTTTTTCCCTTGGCCTCAACAGTTTTTTTTGGTAGTTAAATTTATCAATCTTTTATTTGGCTTTTGGGTCTTATATCACACTTAAAGAATTTCTAAGTTTTTTAAGCGTTCCTTCCGTATTTTCATCTAGTAAGTTTAAATTTGTGTTATTCTCAATGATATACATTGAATAAATCATATTTTCTTCATTGATTTGAAATGCCATTTGTATTATATACTAAATCCCTTTGTGTGCTCCCACTTTTTCATTATCACAGCTAATTATAAGCTTTTAGTTGTAGCTTTATAACATTCATGTAATGGCTTAATTATTATTTTGTGATACGCTTTGACTTCTAGAAAACTGATGATGTCTCATTACTCTTCCTGTCCAGAAGTTTCCTAGTGATTTTTCTTTGTTAGTTTTCTATGTGAACTTGAGAATCAACATATTTATTATTTTTTATTTTATTTTATTTTTTTAAACAGCAGATTTTTTTCTGTAACAAATAGTTTTAATGTCAGTGGTTAAGTTTATACTATTATGAATTTAAGCAAAGTTAAATTGAGTCATGGCACTTAATAATACCTTTTAAACGTCCTGCTGGATGTTTTTATTGGGTTGAATCTACCTTCCTTAGGACATAAACTTTCCATTTGTTTCCATCTCCCTTGTGCCCCTCAGGAACATGTTAAAATTTCTTCCAGAGAGATCATGTAGGCTTCTATTTAATTTTATTCTTAGATGTTTTTATATTTTTGCTGAAATTTATGGTTGATTTCTAACATTATATCTTTTTTAAAAATTTTATTTTTAGAAATTTTATTTATTTGAGAGAGGTAGAGAGAGTGTGTGAGAGAGCACACCAGTGGGGGAGATGGAGAGAGGACGAAGCAGGCTCCCTGCTGATTAGGGAGCCCAACTGGGGACTTGATCCCAGGATCCTGGGATCATGACCTGAGCGAAAGGTAGATGCTTAACTGACTGAGCCACGGAGGTACCCCATGAACTATTATTTTACAGTAAGGAAGGATGAACTATACATGCTCAGTCCTGGCTGGTTGATATAGGACTTAACTGCAAAACAGGGAATCCATAGTTTTCTGAACATTAAAGGAATCCATAAAGTTCTGGATTACAAACATAATAGCACCTTTTTCCTTCCTTCTTTCCTTCCTTTCTTCCCTTTTGTAAAAGGGGCACATTAATAATGCAACTTCAAGGTATGGATATAAATAAGAAATAGGTAGGTCATATGTTCTGTTACTTTTCCTTAGAGTTTGCTTTTCATTAATGTATTGGTTTTTCTGTTCTGAGAATTTGGTTGAAATTTTTTAATGATGATCATGATTTGGTTTTTTAATTGACAAGCAGATTTAATGTGAAAAGGAGAAGGAAAACCAGGTTATCCAGCTCCTTCCTTTGGATACAGGTTCCCCTATATTAGAATAGCACCTTTTTAAGTTTCTCTTATAGACTGTACTTTGCTCCACTGCAGTTTTCTTAGGCAGCAATAAGTGCTCATATCTGCACCTATTTTCCCTATTTTAAAGTCTTTTAATATTATTATTCTTGCTTTAAAGAGTACAGACTGGCCAACAAACATTTGCAATGCTACATGTAAAAAGCTATATAAGGAGTGACTACAGGGCATTCAGGATTTTAAACTCAGACCATGAGGGAAGTCTGGAATATACTCTTGACCGCTGAGATGTATTTCTCAAAGAACAAACTATTGAAAACAGCATGGAAAAACTGAGAGAAGCCCACAGAAAATAAATGTCAAGTTATTTTGCATTTCTGGGACTCTCTCATTGTATTGTCTCTAAATGTGGATTAAAACTTTTTGTCTTACATGACTTCTGTTATCCTTTTACAGTGATGTTTTGGAAAATATTACTCACATATTGGAGATAAGCACTTTTGTCAACATCAAGTAGATCTTTTTGCTGTAGGAGTTAATACTTCTTGGTTGTTGAAGGGGAGATTGAGAAGTAGTTGGGATGAGGGAACAAGGCAAGCTGAGGACAAAGTACAAGCTGACACCCCAACCCCCCCAAACTCCCATGGATGGATGGATGGATGTGACATTCCTCCAGCACTCCTGGATGAAGGAAAAAACAAATAGTTGACTTATGGAGATCACAATCCTGTAGGACATGAGAGTCTCCCTCAATTTTACAAATGTCTTACGAACTTATAAGAACAAAGCATTTCTGTCAATGGCCTAGCTGCCAAAAAGAAATGTAGATACAATCCAATGTCCTTATAATCTGCAGCCCATTGACAGATACTTGAAGTGTGCAGATTTTGATGTTCCTCCAGGAAGTTCCCAACTACCTAAATGTTAATGTCTTACTAGAGGGGTGAACAACCTTAACTTGACAATGGCTAGGCCTCTGGTGTCCTGTGAATCTTGAACATATGAAAATCCTTTTGAAACCTTCTTTTTCCCTTACCTTTCCTCTAACCACCCCAGAGTATATAATCAGACATCCCTCACAACTGCAGTGCAGCTCTTCTGACCATCGGTCCTGACTCTGTGCTTTAATAAACCACTTGTTTGCACCAAAGATGGCTCAAAATTCTTCTTGGTGGTTTGCTCTGGACCTCACCTCACTGATATCCCAAAAACCACATCAGTTGTACCAGATGGAGTTGTGATTAATCTGGGCTTTTTAAGGCATGCCTTTTTTACAAAGGTACAAGAAAACGACAGTTTCCAGATTTTCCTGAATGTATTTTTTATCTTTATTTTTAAATTTTCAGACTCAAAGCTTTCTTTATTAGTCTTCTGTGTAATAACTGAGATTGGTGCACATAACTCTGGTACTTTAGGTTCTTAAAGCACTTTAACATCATTTTTGAAGTTCTAAAGAGGCTATATGACAGGCCCTACTAAATTTATTGATATAATCTTGGTTTGCCTTGCTAAATAACTTAACATTCATGGAATCTTTCTCTAAAACCACCCAGTCTTTGGTGGCTTTGTCATTATCTCCAAAGCATCATTTTAAGATACAAATGAAAGTCAACTCTTTTTCTGGTTGTTAGGGATTAGGGTAAAAAGCCACTAGAAGAATGAAAACAGAAGAGAGAAAAGGAAGCTCAGTAGGAGGCAGATCACTTGAACTTGAATTTTCTAACTAGAGCCAAACTAAATCCACTTGGATTAAGTGTACTGGAACCCAGAAAATGTTAAAAAAATAGGATCAAATACTGAAAATTACATATGGGAAAGGGATAAGTAGGAACCTCATTTCATAAAATAGTCCTGAGAAAAGCCAGTTTTAAGTGACTGTTGAAGAATTAAATTGACTTCTTATAAATGTGCTTTTTCTATTGACTTTTTTTTAACTTTTTCCCTTATAGACTATTATTTGTCCAGTAAAATCATAATCATCCAGTAGAAAAACATGGTATATATATAGAAGTTATATAGGTCCAAATCCATCCACTTGGATGATGTTAATTGTTCTCACTTATAAACATAGAATATGGAACATTATACAATGTCCATAGCATCCATGTCTTAGCTATTGTGAATAATGCTACAATGAACACTGAGGTGCAGATAGCTTTTCGAGGTAGTGTTTTCATCCCTTTGGATATATTCCCAGAAGTGGGATTGCTGGATCATAGGCAGTTCTATTTTTAATTTTTTGAGGACCCTCCATACTCTTTTCCATAGTGGCTGTACCAGTTTGCATTGCCACTAACAGTGCACAAGGATTCACATTTCTCTACATCCTTGCTAAGGCATGTTATCACTTGTCCTTTTTATAGTAGGTATTCTAACAGGTGTAAGAGGACATCTCATTGTGATTTTGTACCTGTTGTGTGATGTATGTACCTACTGGCCATTTGTTGTTGTTGTTGTTGTTTTTTAAAGATTTTGTTTATTTATTTGACAGAGAGAGATCACAAGTAGGCAGAGAGGCAGGCAGAGAGAGAGAGGAAGAAGCAGGCTCCCTGCTGAGCAGAGAGCCCGATGCGGGGCTCCATCCCAGGACCCTGAGATCATGACCTGAGCCGAAGGCAGAGGCTTTAACCCACTGAGCCACCCAGGCGCCCCCCTATTGGCCATTTGTATGGTTTCTTTGGAAAAATATCTATTTAGTTCTTCTGCCCATTTTTTAATCAGATTTTTTTTTTTTTGCAATTAGGTTGTATGAATTCCTTGTATATCTTGGATATTCACCCCTTATTGGATACGTGAATTATAATATCTTCACCCAATCCATAAACTGCATTTTCATAGTTTCTTTTGTTGTGCACAAGCTTTTCAGTTTGATGAAGTTTCACTTGTTGATTTTTTTACCTTTGTTTGTGATTTGATGTCGTATTCAGAAACTTATTGCCAAAGCTAATATAAAGGCACTTTTTTCCTGAGTTTTCTTCTAGGAGTGTTACAGTTTTAGGTCTTACATTTCAGTCTTTAATCCATTTCAAGTTAATTTTTGTGACACATTAAGATTAGGGACCCAATCCAATTCTTTTCCTTTTAATATCCAGTTTCCCCAGCACCTTTTATTGAAGAGACTATCCTTTCATAATTGGGTTTCCTTGGCTCCTTTGTCAAGTATTGGTTGACCATAAATGCATAGTTTTATTTTGTTACCTCAGTTCTGTTGATCAATGTGTCTGTTTTTATAATAGTACCATACAGTTTTGATTACTGTAATATAGTTTGAGAAGTTTGTAATGTAGTTTTAAATCAGGAATGTGTGATGCCTCTACTTTTGTTTTTATTTCTCAGAACTTCTTTGGCAATTTAGGGTCTTTTTTGGTTCCATATGAATTTTAGGATTGCTTGCTTTATTTCTGTGAAAAATGCCAGTGGAATTTTAATAGGGATTGCATTGAATATATAGATAGCTTTGGAGAGTATAAACACTTGAATGATATTAATTGTACTGATTTATAAACATAGAATATCTTCTCATTTGTTTCAATAAATGTCTTCAGTTTCTTTTATCCATGTCTTTATGTTTCAGTATATAGATCTTTTACGTCCTTGATTAAATTTATCTCAAAGTTTTTCTCATTGTATTTAATGTTATTGTAAATGAGATTTTCTTTTTCAGATAGTCTTTTTTTTTTAATTTTAAAATTTTTTAAAAGATTTTATTTAGTTGACAGAGAGACAGTGAGAGAGGGAACACAAGCAGGTGGAGTAGGAGAGGGAGAAGCAGGCTTCCCACCGAGCAAGGAGCCTGATGCAAGGCTCAATCCTAGGACTCTGGGATCATTACCTGAGCCGAAGGCAGATGCCTAATGACTGAGCCACCCAGGCACCCCTCGTGCTAACTTTATTTATTTTTTTCCAATTTATTATTATTATTATTTTTTAAATTAACATATAATGTATTATTTGCCCCAGGGTGCATGTCTGTGAATTGTCAGGCTTACACATTTCACAGCACTCACTATAGCACATACCCTCCGCAATGTCCATAACCCAGCCACCCTATCCCTACCCTCTCCCACCTCCCAGCCACCCTCAGTTTGCTTTGTGAGTCCAGGAGTCTCAGATAGTCTTTTATTAGTGTATAGAAATGCAATCGATTTTTGTATGTTGTTTCTATATCCTGAGCCTTTACTGAATTTGTTAATTATACTAGTTTTTTTTTAAGTGGAGTTTTTAGGGTTTCCTATATCTAATACCATGTAATCCGCACACAGGTACACTTTTTTCCTTTTTTGGTTTGGATGACTTTTATATCTTTTTCTTGCCCAATTCCTCTAGCGAGGACTTCTAAACTATGTAAAATGAAAGTGGCAGCAGTGGAGATCCTTGTCTTGCTCCTGATCTTAGAGGAAAAGCTTTCTTCTCCCTTTTTCCTTAGTCTAGCTAAATGTTTATCAATTTATCTTTTCATAAAACCAGATCTTAGTTTTGTGGATTTTTTCTGTTATTTTTCTGGTCTATATGTCATTCATTTCTGCTCTGATCTTTGTTATTTCCTTCCTTCTCTTAACTTTGGCCGTAGTATATATACTCTTTTTCTAATTCCTTGAGGTATAAAGTTAAGCTGTTTGAGAGATTTTTTTCTTAATGTAGGTAGTTATTGCTGTAAACTTCCCTCTTAGCACTGCTTTTATTATATTCCTGAAGGTTTGGTATGTGTTTTTCCGTTTTTATTTGTTTCAAGATTTTTCATTTTCCTTTTGCCTTCTTCTTTGATCCATTGGTTGTTCAATACCATGTTGCTTAATCTCCATATATTTGAGAATTATCTAGTTTTCTTTCTGTTACTGGTTTTTAGTTTCATATCATCATGGTCAGAAAAAGTACTTGATATAATTTCAATCTTCTTACATATTCTAAGCCTTGTTTTGTGACTTAATATACTATTTATCCTGGAGAATGTTTTCATGTGCTTGAGAAGAATGTGTATTCTGCTTCTGTTGAATGAAATGTCCTATATATATCTGTTAGGTCCATTTGTTATAAAGTATAGTTCAAATCCAATGTTCCTTATTGATATTATGTTTGAATGATCTATCCATTTTGGAAATGGAGTATTAAGGCTGCCTATTCATAGGTTGTCTATTTCTCCCTTCAAATCTATTAGTGTTTGCTCAATATATTTAAGTGTTCCAATGGGTGCATATATATTTAGAATTGCTTTATTCTCTTGATCAATTGACCCCTTTATCATTATATAATGACCTTTTTTTGGTTCCCTATTGTAGTTTTTGACCTAAAGTCTATTGTGTCTGATATTAGCTTAGCTATCCCTGTTCTCTTTTGCTTTCCATTTGCATGAAATATAATTTTGTATTCTCGCATTTTGAGCCTTTGTGTGTCCTTAAAGCTGAAATGAGTCTGCCTCCCCCCCCCTTTTTAAGATTTTATTTATTTATTTGAGAGAGAGACAGAGAGAGATCAAGCATGAGCACAAGTTGGGAGAGGCAGAGGAAGAAGCAGACTCTCCACTGAGCAGGAAGCCCAATGTGGGGCTTGATCACAGGACCCTGAGATTATGACCTGAGCCAAAGACAGATCCTTAACTGACTGAGCCACCCAGGCGCCCCTGAAATGAACTGCTTTAAGAAGCATATAGTTGCCTTTTTTTTCTTATTATTTATTTAACCACTCTACACCCTTTGATTGGACAATTTAATACATTTATATTTGAAGTAATTCTTGATAGTTAAGGACTTACTAATGAATGCCATTTAATTGGGTTATTTTGGAGCTGTTTTGTAGTTCCCTTGTTTCTTATTTTACTTTTTTTTTGAACTGATGATTTTCTGTAGTGGTATGTTTTGATTCTCTTTATCTTTGTGTATCTGCTGTAGGGTTCAAGTTTTGTGGTTACCATGAAGCTTACGCAAAACATATATAAAACAGTCTACTTTAGGTTGATAACAACTTAGATTTCATACAAAAATTCTGCTTTCGTACTTCCTTATTAAGACTTCTGATGCTTGCAGTGCCTGGGTGGTGCAGTTAGTTAAATATCTGACTCTTAGTTTCAGCTCAGGTCATGATCTCAGGTGCCGCTTCCTGACAGTGCACTGGAGAATGAGGCACAAGCAAGTCAGCTGCAAGAGAAAGGGAGCAGGGATCGACAGCAGAGACTGTCACCCCGAACAACTCCTCAGTCCCATATTTATTGGATACAAGATAACAACTAAAAATGGAGCAAAAAACGGCTATACATTAACCATATGCCTTGTAGATAAACAAGAAGGAACATGAGTTATACATTGATTACAAATCTCATAGATAAGTAAGGAGAGTAGATTATATATGGTCAAGCAGTATAGAATTTATAGTTGAGCAAGCACAATTAAGAGGATAGTCTTAATTAACAGTAGGCTGTCTCTGAGGCAGGGGAGATAACATCAAAAATGAAGCAGGCAGCGTTCCATCCTGAGTGGGCCAGGCGTTCCCGGCTGCTCGGCTTCCAAGACGTAAATCATCCTCTCCCCCAGAGACCTATTGCTAATGCATGTTTTTCTTAAGGTAACATTTAAGCATGCTTGCCAGGCTAATACAATTTCTCGTAGTTATATTTTAAGTAGTACGTTGTTTTGAGGGACGGTTACACTCAGGGTCCTGGGCTCAAGCCCCACATTGGGCTCCATACTCAGTGCAGAGTCTGTTTGAGATTCTCTCTCCTTCTTCCTCTGCCCCTTTCACTCATGCTCTCTCTCTCTCTCTCTCAAATAAATAAATCTTTAAAAAAATTCCGAGGCTTTCTCAGAACCTTTCTATGGATATACCTGTTCCACATTTCTTGTTCTTTCTTGAAGAGGAGTTCTCAAGATTGTATGCCTTCTCTGGATCCTGCAAAGCTGGGGCAGGTACTGACAGCCTCTAATTTACCTTCTCTAGAGCAGTGCTGAATGCTCAGGTTTGCATGCTTTCTCCTAACCCTGCACACACTCACTAGCTATCTACAAAGGCACACTCGTTGCTGTTGGGGGCACACATACGGAGCTGGCCATGGAGTGTGTGTATATAGAGTGGGGCATGTGTGAAACATTGGGAAAGTCCATGGGCCAGTTGTGGGGATCTGTAGGAGAGGGAACCACAAAGGCTTGATGGGTGGGCTTCTTGATGCAGTCTGCAAAGCAGTTAGCAGGATCTGCATGTCTTTGATATATTTCATTCTAAGTTCTGGCTTGCTGTTCTTCCAGCTGCTCATTGCCTCCTGGCCATGCAGTTTATGATTTGGTATTCTTGGTGGGGTGAGAAAGAGATGGGCTTGTTTTGCAGTGTCCTACACAGCTGGGGAAATTAGGTGCTTTCCCATGTGGGAGAAATGTTCTCACTTGCCCCTGTGGGAGAAATCATGGGCTGAGAAGTTTTCTCTTGGCACTGGGCTTGTGCCTTCCTGGGAGAAGGGAAAAACCATTCTAGACTCTTCTTGGAACTTGGCTCTTAAGCTCTGGAAAACTTAAGCAGGTTTTCTGATTTGAATGTCAAATGCCTATTGGAATTTCCTTAGATTTTCTCCCTAGCCATTCTTTGTGTTCCAAGGCCTTTTATAGACAAACCAAAAGTGACAGCAGGGGCTCTAAATGATGTTTTTGATTCCTCATTTTCCTTGTGTTGGAAATAAAGAAGACAGAAGGCAGCCAAGTGGGGAGGATGAATGAATTACCTGCCTTGGCTTTGGACTCTTACAGAGCTAACTAAGAAATGAATGCCCTAGAGTGACAAGATCAGTCTGAGAGGCCTCCTAGAGCTTTGTAGGGAGTGTTCTTTAGAGAATTCTTAAGTGAAAGGGGTCCATATAAAGCTGCTTCATCTTAAGGAAGGCATGGTTGAAACTTAAGGGATGGTGATCAAAATCTTGTCTCCTCAAGTGGGCACCATCATGAGATGTAGTAAAAGTTACCTCAGATATTTGTTCCAGCTATAGGAGTCTTCTTAAGGAAGAGGTCCTCTCTTCCCTATTTGTTCTGTAGTCTCACCAAAATAGATTCTTCCCTTAAATCTGGATCTACTGGGACACCTGGGCGGCTCAGTGGGTTAAAGCCTCTGCCTTCAGCTCAGGTCATGATCTCAGGGTCCTGGGATCGAGCCCCACATCGGGCTCTCTGCTCAGCGGGAGCCTGCTTCTCCCTCTCTCTCTGCCTGCCTCTCTGCCTGCTTGTGATCTCTCTCTCTCTCTCTCTCTCTGTCAAATAAATAAATAAATAAAATCTTAAAAACAAAAAAAACACTTCTGAAAAAAAAATCTGGATCTACTTTTTTTTTAATCCCCTTGTGGGCATTATCTCAACTCTCATTTCCTCCTTGACATTGGAAGGGTGAACTTATGAAATATATATAAGTAAGGCCTAAGGGTGTGTATATATTACATGTGTGTTATATATGTAATATATATAAAATATATCCAAGTAACATTTTACTGTATAGCTTCCATATGAAATGATTTGTTCTCACAAAGAATAATTTCATAGCATTCATCCATAAGAGAAGGAGTTAATACAGACATTCCATTAAAAAAAAAGTCACTCTGGTGAATAAGGGTTTCTTCTAAAATCCTCTCTGTTATCTAAGGCATATTAAATAGGAAATAACATAGATTAATTCTATTTTATTCAACCACAAATAATCAATAGATTTATTTAACAAATTTTTTCTACCATCTACTATGTGCCAGACATTATGTCCTTTTTCTCTTAACCCTCCTAATACCCCTCTCTCCTTCATTGTAAAAACATTTTGACTTACCATTGAAGAAATGTGTCCTGTTTAAAATCAAATCTTCGACTACTCAAAGCAAAGCTTATGCATGTCCAGATCCCGAATACTTATTATCCACTGATTTGTTATGAGTAGGCAGTTAGAGTTACTTTTGGGTAAGTTTTTACATCCTGATAGCTCAATGTGTTTGGTCTATCAATTAAACTAATAAAGTGTTTGGACTATGAAATGGTACATTGAGACTTCTGTTCCAAGATGAGAAGCACAGAAATTTAGAAAAATAATAGATGTCATAACCAAGATTTTTGAATTTGAAAAATGTATGTTTTAATCTTATGTTTGGATTAAATTGGAATATCTCTTTTTTTTCCCCCAGAGAAATACCTCTTTTTTTTTTTTCTTTTTGTTTTAATTCCTTTCTGTGGCTTACTCTCCCTGTGATTAGTTCTAGGTTTTCTGAATATTTTTCAGCAGGTTTTCAATTTTTCCTAGGGTTGGAGGTTTATTGATCATGGAATTATTCTTCATTTCTTGAAAGTAGAGCAAGCCAAGTAAAATATACACCTATGTTAATAGAATATTTGAAAATATTTGTTATAATATACAGTAGCTATACTAGTGGCACATGGTATAAAACTTCATTCTGAATTTCTTGTATTTTAATTTATCATTTTACTCCTTTATTCATTGAAAAATCAATGCTGGAGTGCCTGGTTGGCTCGTTGGTTAAGCATCTGCCTTCAGCTCAGATCATGATCCCAGGGTCCTGGGACTGAGCTCCACATGAGGCTCCTTGGTCATGGGAAGCTTCTTCCTCTGCCTGCCACTCTGCCTGCTTGCACCCTCTATCAAATAAGTAAAAATCTTGAAAAAAAATCAATTATTGCACCCTTTCTTTGTTATTGCATGCTAATTTCTAGGCCAGGCTTTGGGACTATATGAATTGAATGAAATAAATGAGTCTCCTCAAGCCTATTAAGAAAGAATATATGTAAACAAGTCAATTAGAATTGCTTATCACTGAGTTTACATAGCATCACCATGATAAAGTATACTGGAACCAGAGAGTGGGAATTGATTTACTCTATTTGAAAGGGGTAAGTAAAGGTAGATTGTAGGAAATTACACTTGAGCTGGGTATGGAAAAGCAAATAGGCAAATGCTAGGTCGAGATAGTGGAGAGCAGCAGTATGGTGTGCGGTGTGAAGGTTTTCTAAACTCGTGCGAAAGATTAAGCACAAAATAATATTTTTTGTTAGAGAAAATACTTGTTCTTTTATTCTTTCTCTTGAAAAAGATTTTTAGGAGACTTCTTTACCAAAAGTTATCTTAAGAAAAACAAAGATAAAAAAAAAAGAAAAAAAGAAAAACGAAGATAATTAAAAGTCCCCTGTCCCGGTGGAGAGAGATAGCAAGAGTAACAGGGTCATGCTAAGAAATGGAGATTTTTATCCTGATGTTGATGAAGAGTCACTGATGACACCAACTAGGTAAGAAATAAGAACAGAGCAATGAAAAAAAGTTAACACCGGGAGCAGTTTGGAGGCAAGATTAGGGGGAGGGAGGAGAAATGAAAAACATGGAGTTCCCTGAGGAAGCATTTCAGGGACCCACTGAGATAATTAAGGGTGAGTAACAGTTGGAACGAAGAAAAGTTATTGACATTTACTTAGCCGTAGAATCAAAAGGACTCGAGAAAGAAAAGCATTGGGGGCTTGGAAAATGCTATGGATAAGATACTAAAAATCAAGATTAAAAAATAGGTGTAAGGGTGAATAGAGGGGTAAGTTACTTATTTGGAGACCTGCTGAGTTTAAAGTTTATTTAAAGTTTACTTTTAGCCCAGTCCACTCCTCTGACCATCTGACATCTAACTACTTACAGGATGTCCCACAGATATTTCAGCTTTCTGTTTCTATGATTTTGAGTACTCTCCGTACCTCATATAAGTGGAATCATGCAGTATTTTTCTTTTTGTGTCTGGCTTCTTTCACTTAGCATAACATCCTTAAGGTTCGTCCATGCTGCAGGATATGTCAGAATTTTCTTCCTTTTTAAGACTGTATAACATTCCATTATATGTATGTAGTACACTTTTTGCTTATCCAGTCATCCATCCATGAACTGTTAGGTTGCTTCCTGTTAGGTGAATAGTACTGTATGAATATGGATATGCAAAGAAATATCTCTGTGAGATCTTAATTTCAATTCTCTTGAGTATATATTCAGAGGTACAATTGCTGGATCATATAATAATTCAGATCTTTTGAGGAACTGCTATGGTGTTTTTCATAGCAGCTGGACCATTTTACATTCCTATCATCTGTGTACTGGCTTCCAATTTTTCTGCCTCCTTGTCGTTTTCTGTTTTTTTAATTTTCAGTTTAATCTTTTTAAGGAGTCATCTTAATGGAATCTCATCATAGTTTTGATTTGCATTTGATGTGCATTTCCTTAATTATCCTGTCACGTGCTTCTTGGCCATTTGTATATCTTCTCTGGAAAATGTCTATTCAAATCCTTTGCTCATTTTTGAATTAGGTTTTTCTTTATATATGTGTATATATTTGCAAACATTTTCTTCCATTCTGTAGTTGCCTTTTTACTCCATTGACATTGTCTTCTCTTTCTTTTTTTTTTTTTTAAAGATTTTTTTTTATTTATTTATTAGAGAGAGAGAGACTGAGAATGAGAGGGGAGAAGGTCAGAGGGAGAAGCAGAAAGTAAAAATCTTGAAAAAAATCAATTATTGCACCCTTTCTTTGTTATTGCATGCTAATTTCTAGGCCAGGCTTTGGGAGTCCGATATGGGACTCGATCCCGGGACTCCGAGATCATGACCCGAGCCGAAGGTAGTCGCTTAACCAACTGAGCCACCCAGGTGCCCTTTTTTTTTTTTGAGTGAAAGAGAGAGAGAGAGAGAGAGAGAGAGAGCGCAATATGTGTCTATCAGCAGGGGGGAGGAAGGAGAAGCAGAGGGAGAGGAGAGAGAATCTTTTTTTTTTAAGATTTTATTTATTTATTTACTTGAGAGAGCCAGAGAAAGAGAGAGAGCAAGCAGGGGGAGGGCCAGAGGGAGAAGGAGAGAATGTCAAGAAGAATGTGCTGAGCATGGACCTGATGTGGGGCTTGAGCTCATGACTCTGAGATCATGACCTGAGCCGAAATCAAGAGTTAGACATTTAACCAACTGAGCCACAAAGGTGCCTAGGCACCCTGATATTGTCTTTTAATCCACAATTTTTTTAAATTTTCATGAAGTTCAATCTGTCTATTTTTTGCAAGAAACCATAAAGCAATTGTTCTCTTTTTATGGAGCTATTATCCCAAAGTCATCTCATGGTTAAGCAGATGATACAAATATAGCATTGCTTTTAAAATTCAAAATACTTTATCAGATATAAAACATGACTTTCATTTGTTTTGAGAACCTTAAAAATACCTTTTAATACAATCTTTCCTAGAGAGACATTACACTATGTCTGGATCTCTTTGAGAAATCTCTCATGATCAGAGCATAAACATTCTACTCTAATTCCCAATTTTTGGTAATGTTATGCAATATCATTTGAAAGTTATTTGAAGTAGCTTCAGTGAAGTTTCCCTTATGCAAGCAAATAACTCTCCAATATTTAGTGGTAGTGGTTTTCAGCATGTGTTGAGTATTAGCTTTTACTTCTTTTCCACGTTTTCCCCTCTCCTTTCCACAAGTAGTCTAGTAAAAATGGGATTATTTCAGCAACTTTAAAAACAAATGGGAAATAAAAAGTTAAAGCCCATTTAGAGATTTCATATAATTTTGTGTGTAATTTTGGAATGTGGAGGTCATCAAGGTGGGTCTGGAGAGCAAGGTTTATAACTAGCCGTCCCCTAAATGAGAGAGATTTGTCACATCTCACAGATCTGGTGCAAAGGCCAACTTCCTGAGGTGAGTAGAGGTACAAGTAGGCAAGTGGTCCAGAATTTGGGGGCCCCACAGCAAACAGTATTGACAGAAAGAAAACACCAAGAGTGGATTGTATTATAGATGACAAGTTAATTACTCTTGACTTCTTTCATAGTCTTTGCTATGTACGGAAAAGCATATGAGGGTGCAAGTCTAGGCTCCCCAGTCGGCCTTTTCTGGCATGGGTGAGGGTGAGCCGCAGGTCTTTTCTGTGTTGTTTGACAACAATAGGGTGGTTATTGTCTGTACTACGCTGCCCCTTTTCTGGTCCTTTTGCTAGAGAAAGCAGGGTTTTTGTTTGTGTGTTTATTTGTTTTGGTGTTTGTTTTGTCTGTGCCTTTTGGATTTTCTAGTTTGCTGTTTTTTTTTTCAGTGCCAACTCTGGTATATATGAGCCAAAAAGAAAACCCAAGGAACACACCACCATTTGTTCCTTAGGTCTGGAGATCCCTAGCCAGTCTGCCTCCTTCTTTATACCTCTCAGAGACTTCTTATAGTTCTTTTATAAGGTAATGCTCAGGAATTTTAGTTGTATTTAGTGGAAGAAATAGGGGTATAGATGTCTAGTCCATCTTCCTGGAAGCAGAAATTCATTTCTTTATTTTTTAGCCTCTCTGAATCATTTTGATTTAGGATTGTCTCTTGTATACAGCATATATTTGGGTCTTGTTTTGTGAGCAAAACCGAAAATTGTTTTCTTTTGATAAGAGAGTTAAGCATTTTTTGATATGACTAATATATTTGGTCTAAATTGTGTGTAATTTTGGAATGTGAAGGGCATCAAGGTGGGTCTGGAGAACAAGGTTACTTTTTTTTTTTTTAAGCTCATTACTCTTAAATTTTATCAATGCCTTCGGTTTGTGCGTCATTTAAAACAAGGTATGTGCTTTAGAAAGCATTCTTATACATAAATAAACCAATGAACAGTTAAGTAATTTATCCCTAAAACATGCACATCATTTTTATTTAGGTGTGTATAAGAAAGGGAAATAAGCTTTAACTCTTTTTCTTTGGATTAAAGACATTTGGAAATTATTACTGAGGAATGCCAAATGTTTTCCTGGAACAAAGTGTTTTCCAATAGGAAATGCTGATATAATCAAAAAGCATTAGTGTTGATAAAGAAGACCAAGAAACATTTGTGCCATGTTTGATCACCAAGAAAAGAGTTCCAGTGGGCCTAAAATATGTGTCAAATAAATGAATCCCATAGCATGAATCAAAAGTGGTTTAGATGGAAGAACAGGGAGCAAGAGCCAGATTATGAGACACATGTATATTCAAGGCACATGACTAAGACTACACAGGTGGCTACGTTTTATAGATTACTTTGTTCTTTCATTTCATTCTTTTACAATTATGCATATTTGGTTGTATTTGCTTTGTGTCTTTATGACATGTATGATCTTTGTGTTATTTGGTTTTTTATTATTTGTATCTAGGAAGGTTTGTATTTTTATTGTACTGGTTACCTTTGTGTTTCTTCCTTTTAAAAATAGCGTTAAGTCCTTATTTTCTTATCTAACCTTTTACTATCTGGTTTATACTACTTTTTTAAACATCCTTTGATGCCTACCTCCAGCAATGAAGTTTCCCTGTTTTCCTTTTTCCTTCTTTGTTTTACTAATTTTTTAGTTGCAAAATTTCTTTTTTTTTTTTAAAGATTTTATTTATTCATTTAACAGAGAGAGAACACAAGCAGGCAGAGAGGCAGGCAGAGGCAGAGAGAGGAGCAGGCTCCCCGCGGAGCAAGGAGCCCGATGCGGGACTCGATCCCAAGACGCTGGGATCATGACCAGAGCCAAAGGCAGTTGCTCAACCAACTGAGCCACCCAGGCGTCCCTAGTTGCATAATTTCTATGTCATCAGATATATGACATTTGTATCTTAGTCCTCCATATTTATCATATATTGTTTTAATCTTAGATATATATTTATATATTTTTAATACACTAATGATTAAAAAAAATACTAACCATTGATCCTTTTGCTGAAAGTTTCCCAGTCATGGCTTGGATGAGGTTGGATGGAATTCATTCTCTAGTAAATTCCTTAAGAAAAGTTACAGAATCTTCTAAGTTCTTAGATGTTAGAAATGATTTTACTATGTTTGATATTTGAAGGACAACTCGGTTGGACATAAAATCCTTTTTTCCTATTTTCTTGCATTGAATATTTCTATAATTCATAGTTGTCAATTCATAGTTGTCTTGTTTTATATTTTGTCTTGAAAAGTCTGATGTCAATCTAATTATTTTGACTTTGAAAATTCTGTACCTCATCATTTTAGGTTGATTTTTATCAATTACCCAGTGAAATTTTTCAATGTGCAGATTCAGTTAATTTTTTTTCTGGAAGTTTTTCTTAGACTATAGTTAAATATATTCTGTTGTTTTATTTTTTTTTCAATGGTTTTGATAATAAAAATAGTATTCCTTCTTTATCTGTCTTCCATTTCCACTACTTTTTGACACTTTTTACTTCTTTATGTCATTTTCATTCTGTCAGTCATTTACCTACATTTGTTCAGTGTCCCTTATTATATTTTCATTTGGCCCTATTCTTCCTTAAGCATCTTGTAATATAATTTTCATTTCTGAGATAATTTTGTCTTTTTCTTCCATTTTTTTCCTAAGTTCAATCAATTCTTTATTTCTCCTTTTTTTTTTTTTTGCTATTTCTGTTTCTACTTCTAATTCAAATTAGTTTTTCAGTATTCAAATATTTGTTTGATATATTTACTCCTCTTGATAGGACAAATGAACAAATGAACTCCACCCCCTGCCCCGGGTATCAATAGCCTTCTGATTAAGGAAATTATGTTTTTGAAGCCATCATACTTTCTCTTTCCTTTTTTATATTTTCTATAACACTTAGCATATGTTAAGTTCACCCTAGACTTGCAATAAATAGAAAACTTTTCTGTAGTTTTATATCTATAGATTTAATAACTTAAGTAATTATGTTATGAAATTATTCAATTAGACTGTTACAAACTATAGCTTAAGAAAGGAAGCAAATACTGATCCCCTTCTCTGAACTTGTAATACTGAAATATTCCTTAGTTTTTATCTATATGATTCCATTTATCTATTCATTAAAGAAGGCGTAGGAGTATCTGTTTAGTACAGCATTTATCAAACTTTAATGTACTTATCAATTACCTAGTGATCTAAAATGCAGACTCTGACTCAGTAGGTCTGGAATGGCCTATAATCTGAATTTCTGCAAGCTCCCAGGGATGCCCATCCTGCTGGTCTGAGAACCATACCTTGAGTATATACTTTTGCTGTATACTTCAGGCTTCTATCATGCAATCGAAATTTGGTTTGTTTTTATTATTTATTTGGCTTCAAATTATGCATTTGATATATTTGTACTTCCATAATGTTTTCTATAAAGAAAGACCTCCTTGAAGGGGTATCATCAGAGCTGAGATGTGGAAAGTCCACAAAATTCTCCTGTATCTCTTAATGCTTTCTTCTTTTATCTAGGTAGATTTACAGGACAAGGGACCTTTGTGTGTAGGGTTATCCTCGGACATTTCCTGGAGCTTCCTGTCTTGGAAGGCACCAGGATCCCTATTTCAAGTTCTACTTCAGTTACTTCCTTAACACATTATTCCTTGCTTTCTTCACTTACAGTCTTCTTTGAAGCCACGGACCATGTAAATGCCTATTGTCCTTCCAGCTACTAGACCAGCTGATTAGCAGAGTCAAAGAAACATTTTTTTAAAGATTATTTATTTATTTGACAGAGAGAGAGAGAGAGATCACGAGTAGGCAGAAAGAGAGAGAAGGGAAATCAGGCTACCTGCTGAGCAGAGAGCCCAATGAGGGGCTCGATCCCAGGACCCTGAGATCATGACCTGAGCCGAAGGCAGAGGCTTTAACCCACTGAGCCACCCAGGCACCCCCTAAGAAACATTTTCAATGTCAGTGTTGGTCAGGGAGCTTTATTCCCTGAAAATCTTCTATACTATGGGTAAGAAATGCAATTGCCTTGGAGCCAGGTATCCTGGGTTAAAATCTGGTGCTGTATCTGTAAGTTTTACATGCAAAATTAATTTTACATGTACTTAATTCTTATATGCAATTCAGACCTAATCTGACTGTAAATGAAAATGACCTTTATCATGTTTGTGTCCATAATGGGCCATATTACACTTCTCATGTGTTCAAATGATATTTTTATAAATCTCCTAAGTATCTTTGGAATAGCACAATTATATTGCTTTATAATTTTTGTGTAATATATAAATATTTAAATATCTAGTTTTTATAGGGTTGTTTAGGCATTTCTTCACTTATCAAAATGTGTGGTAGCCTCAAAAAAAAAGGAAAAAGGTGTTCGTCTCTCAAGCTCTGAGAGATAGTTCAAAATGCAGTTGCTGTATATTTATTTTTTTAAGTATTATTCAACAAATATGACAAGCATTTTGACTCATTTTGCACTTTAACCTTTGCTTTTCATTGAAATAAGTTAAAAATGAATAATGAAAATTATGCTTTAAGAGGAAATTTCTCAGCCTTAATTCAAATTCTTTATAACTGTGAGATAGCAGTTAGAGTATTGGAGATAATATAACAAGACAAGAGGAAAATATAAGCTCATGAAAAATACTTACATGTTTCTAAATGACCAAATCTCTCTTTTAAAAGTGGATTCAGTAATTCAATGATGTAAGTATAAATGAATCACTAACATTTGGGTTTGATTTTTCTTACAGTGCATGTGATTGCTGAAAAATGGAATTCCGCCTAATATCATAAATTTTGAATTTTAGCAGTCAATTTGTGGAGTTATGCATCAGATTTATGCACATTCCTTTAATAATCATATCTGGAAAGGAAAATTTATTTCCTTGATGTTTCAAAATTATAAACCAAAATTCATTTTGAGCATAAAGTTGAAGAGATTAACTTGAAAAAAAAGTTAATGGGGTGCTTGGGTGGCTCATTTGGTTAAGCATCTTCCTTCCACTCAGGTCATGATCCCAGGATCCTAAGACAGAGCCTCGCATCGGGCTCCCTGCTCAGTGGGGAGCCTACTTCTCCCTCTCCTGCTCCCCTTGCTTGTAAGCTATCTCTCTCCCACCCACCCCCGTCAAATAAATAAATGAAATCTTAAAAAGAAAAAAAAATACTTATACATTTACTCAAGCAACAGGTTAGACAATAGTCAAGCAAATTTTATTTGTATATAATACCCAGTGCTCATTACATCAAGTGCCCTCCTTAATGCCCATCACCCAATTACTCCAGCCCCCCACCCTGCTCACTTGCAGCAACCCTCAGTTTGTTTCCTATAGTTCAGAGTTTCTTATAGTTTGTCTCCCTGTTTTTGTCTTATTTTATTTTTCCTTCCCTTCCACTATGTTTATCTGTTTTGTTTCTTAAATTCCATATATGAGTGATATCATATGATATTTGTCTTTCTCTAACTGACTTATTTCACTTAGCATAATACCCTCTAGTTCCATCCACATCATTGCAAATGGTAAGATTTCATTCTTTTTGATGGCTTGAGTAATATTCCATTGTGTGTGTGTGTTTGTTACATATATGTATATATGATACATATACATATACACACATATACATATACATATATATATATATATATATATATACATAGATATAGATATACATACTCTTTATCCATTCATCTGTTGATGAACATTTGGGCTTTTTACATATTTTGGCTATTATGGACATTAGCAGGTTATTTTTCATGTTATTTTTTTTAAGACCTGTTTTTTGTTTTTTTTTTTTACTTTATAGTTAGCATGTAGTCATTATAAAAAAGTATGTTGAAAAGAAAAAAAACATGAATACATGGATTTCTTCTAGTCATTACAATGTGACCACTATTAATAGTTTAACATTTTTCTGTTTTTCCATGCATAATATTTATTTATTTATTCATTTATTTATTTATAAAAAGACTTTACTTATTTATTTGAAAGAAAGAGAGTGAGCAAGAGAGAGAGAAAGCACAAGCCAGGGGAGGGGCAGAGAACCTGACTCCCTGCTGGGCAGGGAGCTCCACATGGGACTTGATTCTAGGACCCTGGGATCATGACCCAAGCCAAAGGCAGACACCCAACCTACTGAGCCCCCCTGGTGCCCTTCCATGCATATTTATATCATTGGAATTCTGTACGTATTTTTATTCGGGTTATTTTTACTTAATACTTAGTATTTTAACCTAAATATTTTTCCATGTTAGTAAACATTCTTTGAAGATGGTTGTTTTTGTTTTGTTTTGTTTTTTCTTTTAGTGGCTGTATAATGTATCCCAGAGCTATAATATATTTTGCTTTTGCATTCCACTATTGTTGAATTATTTCTAATTCTCTTATAAATACAGCTATGATAAATATTGTATACAGTAATTTTCTTTTTTTTTAAAGATTTTATTTATTTATTTGAGAGACAGAGAAAGTGAGAGAGAGCATGAGAGGAGAGAAAGTTAGAGGAAGAAGCAGACTCCCTGTGGAGCTGGGAGCCTTATGTGGGACTCAATCCCGGAACTCAAGGATCATGACCTGAGCCGAAGGCAGTTGCTCAACCAACTGAGCCACCCAGGCTCCCCATAATTTTCTTTATATATAAAAGTCTTCTCTGCATTTAGAAGACTCAGAAAAGTATGCAAATTACTGGATTAAAGAACAAAAATATTTGTCAATCTCTTGATACAATCATTTTTCTCCAAAAAGATTGCACTAATTTGCGTTCATTTTAGTAGTAGAAACTCTAAACAAATTAAGACTTCCTCAATAAAAGGCAAAATATTTTATCACATTTTAATTTTTTTCTATTTGTTTATAAATCTATTGAAATCACAGAGCTTTCATTTCTATTTGTAGGAGCTATTATAAGGAATTAATCCTTTGTTTTCTTTCTATTTACACTCTTATGTTAAAAGAAGTTTTTGAGGCCTCTGGATGGCTTAGTTGGTTAAGTGGCTGACTCTTGATTTTGGCTCAGGTCATGATCTTGGGGTCCTGGAATCAAGCTGTGTGGGGCTCTCTACTCAGCAGAGAGTCTGCTTGAGGACTCTTTCCCTCTCCATCTTTCTCTGCCCCTCCCCCTGCTAATAAGCTCTCTCTTTCTCTTTCAAATAAATAAATCTTAAAAAAATTTTTTTGAAGATAAAGAATGGGAATTTGCACTTTTTTGACTATGAAGGAGAAAAGACCTATGAACAGAGGATATCTTTCTATTATTAAGGTTTTTAAAGTTTTTTTCAATAATGTTTTGAAGTTTTCAGAAACTAAGTTTTGTACCTCTATTGGTAAATTTATTCTTAAGTATTTTATTTTTTTTGTGCTGTTGTCCATGGAACTGCCTTCTTAATTTTATTTTCAAATTGTTCATTGCTAGTGTACAGAAATACAATTGATTTTTATACATTCTACTTGCATACTCACAATGTAGTTCAACATGTTCCTCTATCTTCTGTAATTCCTACAAACTGACAGTTGGATTAAAACCTTTTTTATTTGATTAAAAGTCTTAATTATGTTTGTGTTCCATCTCTTTGGACACATACTGTTCAGTTTTTGCTCTCTGTTTCTGCTCTCTGTTGGTTTTGCTCTCAGTGGTTAACAACCATTGATGCTCAGTGCCTAGACCTGCTAACCTCAATTGGGCTTAAAATAAATGTGATTCAAAACAAACTCAGGGTGGCTGGAGGGTAGAGGGGAGTGGGGATAGGGTGGCTGGGTTATAGACATTGGGGAGGGTATGTGCTATGGTGAGTACTGTGAATGTGTAAACCTGATAATTCACAGACATGTACCATGGGGCAAATAATACATTGTATGTTAATAAAAAAAGAAAAAAATAAAATAAATGTGATATTCTAATTATATCACTTCTTTTTAGTGATTTTCAGAAGATGACTAGTTGGTTTGCTTTTAAAATACTTTTATAAACCCATGAATTTAAATGTTATTAATATGCTTCAATGCATTACTGTTCTCCAAACTAAAGCCTCAACTGTTCCATATTTGGTCAGTGGGAGCGTCTTCAAATTGGCTTTTGTGTCCTTTTGACATGACCCTTGCATTTGATAGCTTCCTTAGTATCTAGTAAGACAAGGTACTCTTGGCTCAACTAGTACATTTCTCGTACTGAAATTAGTCATTTTCCAAGAAGTTCTGGTTTCTTTCACTTGGAAATGTTATTTCAAGATCACAGTCTGGACACTCAGATGCTTATTGCTCATGGGTTGATTATTATAGATCATTTCTAGGCTTTCTTAGTAGACAAAAATATAAAATGTTACATGTGTACATGCACACTGAATTATTTACATTTAAAGATTAAATATGTTGTGGTTTTACAATGGTATTTCCTCTTACTATGATTTTGTAAGTGCTTCCCCCCTACACCCCCACCCCAGCCCTACCAAGAGTAGGACGGTTAAACACATTTTATCTCCCATGGTAATCTCTGCTCTGATCATCTGCGTCTCCTCTGGTTTGCTGTTTTTATTTATGCCCCTTAAGTTCTCATATTGTTTTTCTCAAGCTCCAACTGGATTAGACTGAAAGTATGAAAACATGAGGATAGATGTTTTTAGGAAGTTCTCATTTGTATAAGAGCAAAACTGTTTTTAAATTCAGAATTTAAAACACTATAAATTAATACTGTAATTGCTTAGAATCTAGATATTTTGAGATAAGCTTATTCTACTATTGAACTTTTTTTTATTCAAAGAATTCTAAATTTGTTTCCATTCTATACAGTACTCTGATTTAGGAGTGTCTCAAAAATAGTTACATAGTCTTTGAAAACACGACTTTAAAATGTACAATAATGTAACATATAAAGAAATAAGACAATTTTTTGAGCAGCATAGATGATTTCTAGCTTGCCTGACACATGATTTTTTGCTTTTGTTTGTAAAGTTTTTTGATGTACCATTTTCCTGATTTCATTTCGTTGTCTATGTTCTATTTTAGCTCACTGAACTTTCTTTAGGGCAGTTACATTGAATTCTTTGTCAGGTAGTAAGATCTCCATTTCTTTAGGGCCGGTAACTGAGGCTTTATTTTGTTCCTTTGGTGATATCATGTTTCCCTGATTCTTTGTGATCTTTTTGTAGCCTTGTGTTGGTGTCTGCCTATTTGCAGACTGGCTTTGGCTGGGAAAACCCTTCACCAATCAGCTCAGCCAGAGATTCTGAGTGGGCTGGTTGATGGGGTCCACCAGTGGGCAGACCAATGCCAGGGACACCAGCAAAGTCTGTTGCTCACTTTGTTCTCCCTTCCGTCTCATGGGAGAGCTTCTGGGCCAACAGGATCTCTCTTGATACTGCATTCTGAGGGGTAATGCAGGTACAGGGAAACTGTTTTCCTTACCCTTCCCAATGCATCTTTTCTTCCCTGTGTCTCAAATGAAAAGAAAAGTTGACTTCTTGTTCTTAGCTCTTTTGAGCAAGTCTATTTCTTGTCCCAGAGGGGGAAAAGAACAATTTTTATCCTAAGATAATCTAAAAATATAGCCTTTAATTGTATATACATTGCTATATATCTAAATATGAAGATATTAAAATTGTTAAGGGAAGTTACAGATAATAAAGAGGGAAAAACATCATTCAAAGGAAAATTGATCTTTGAATCTATAGGTATACCTTGACAAAAGTACTACATTTTCCTATTCTTGGATAGCAAAGGTTTCTTATAATCATCAAAATAATCTCACTCAAGAGCCTGGTCATCTTTGTTTTGTTTTGTTTTTTAAGATTTTATTTATTTATTTGACAGAGAGAGACACAGGGAGAAAGGGAGCACAAGCAGGAGGGGGAGAGGGAGAAGCAGGCTCCCCGTGGAGCAGGGAGGCTGATGAAGGGCTTCATCCCAGATCATGACCTGAGCCGAAGGCAGACGCTTAAGGACTGAGCCACCCACCGGGGCTCAGGCCCCGAGCCTAGTCATCTTTTTATGTGCTTTTTTTTTTATGCTTGCAAATAAATTTTTAACAAGATTTCACTTGTGAAAAGACTAGATTTTCTAACATTTCCTGCTATTTTCTGTCATGTTTATTTTCCAAAAAAATCAAGATTATGACTGTTTCCTATAGCCATTAGTATCTTTAAAATTTCATGACACATACTGCCTCCTTTTAATAGTGACAAATTTAGCTATCAAAACCAGAATAATAGAACTATTAAGGTGTCTTTTACACACACAAGACTACTAGATTACATCAATAATTTTCTCTTTTACTTTATAAAAGGCAAAATGCTAGAAATAATTGTGTCTATATATTAGGTTCATGCCCTAATTTTAATTAGCTCGGCACTACTGTCAAAACTGTTCTCCTTGCCAAGCCCAGGATATAAGAAGAACTGACAAATCAAGAAGAGAACCTTATTTACTCTATAGTAATTTTATGCAAAATGAATATGTTTTTCGTATATTTGCAGTTTTTAGGAAGAATGGAAACAGTCAAGCTTATGTGCAAAGACTACCCCAGTAACTATCAATAAGTTGATTATCAAGAGAGTTAGTTTCTAGGTCTAAAATAGCTTTCCAATTGGTGACAGTCATGGCACACACAGGATACATTAAAAGACCCCAGGGTCAGTGACTTCACTGTCTATAATATGTTCTTATTCTCAGGGAAATCATTTATTAAATTGTTAAAAAAATTAATTTGTATGAAACTTCAGTGGGCGACTTTACTCTTCTCAATTCTTATTTTGTTCATTATTAAAATAAATAACCAGAGTCTTTTACTTCTATAATCTAAAAGTGCTCTCTGCTTCTTCCTCGCACTTGCCTCAAGTCCCCCACCACAAGGCTCGAAGTATTCTGGAAGAAATATCAAAAGAATGATGACTTTAGTAAAGGACTTTACCATATTCTCTTAACCATTGATTCTGTATGGCACAGCCCAAGGCATGTGGGTGTCGTCATCTGGGGAGCAAGATGCCTGTCAAATAAGATTTCTAACACTCCTAGTGTAGATGCAGAGGACTTTGTGATAGTATAGCAGAAAATAACTCTAGATCAAATGAATAAGAATTAATTACCTCAGACTGAAGGAGAGAGAAATTGAATTGTGATTAATGTTTTATTTTAATAATATGATATGAGAACATTTACTTTTCTTTCTTTTTTGGGGGGAGGGGGTGGCACCTGGGTGGCTCAGTGGGTTAAAGTCTCTGCCTTCGGCTCAGGTCATGGTCTCAGGGTCCTGGGACTGAGCCCCAAGTTGGGCTCTCTGCTCAGCGGGGAGCCTGCTTCCCCCTCTCTCTCTGCTTGCCTCTCTGCCTGCTTGTGATCTCTCTCTCTGTCAAATACATAAATAAAATCCTTAAAAAATTTTACTTTTCTTTGTGATCTATCAATTTTAATAGGTTATCCTATTACCACCTGGAATAAATTGACTTCTTAGAATTCAGTAAAAGTCCTGAAGAATAAAAACTTAATATACAAAATAATACATTATTGGAAAAATTTAAGAAAGATTTTGTAAAAATCGACAGCACGCTATTGGCCCTACTGACAGAACAGCTCAGAACAATGGTTAAATATTAGGCAAAATACCTTTCACGTGTTCTGTTGCTCTTTGTTACATTATAGTTATTTGCATGTTTCATTAAAAATCTTATTTAGTGAGGCATGATAAATCCACTATTGAAAAACAAAGCCTATTTTTCTCATATGGAAATGATGCCAAAATGTAGTTTTTGGTAACTGCTCTATCATCTATGGATTCCCAGACTTTCAAGTAGGAAAAAGAGTCACTTTCTGGAAGGACTGAAGTCTTGGAGATCTTAGAGAAACAAATAATTCTACATTTGTAACCACTGCAGGCAAAATTTACTAGGGGTGCATTGCATTGGTTTTTTCTGAACCTTAGCCTTGAAATACATTGTTACAAAAGCAGTAAAAGTACTTCTGGCAAATAGTGATTACTATGTCCTTCAGAGCTTTACAAAGTCTCCACAGAGAAATCCAATATGAAGCCCTAATTTCATATAGCTCTAGTTATGTTAACCATATTAATAAGGATATTTTTCTTAATTACAACAAAAAAGCCAAATAAACAAAACATCAAATTATTGATACCGAATTAGAAAATAGCTAAACAAATGTATGTGGCCAAAGCTTCACTTATGGGGGAGTGAAATTTAACCAGAAGCAGGGACCGAGAAGCGAGAGGGACACTTTGCCCTGCTGGCATTTTGACTCAGCATCTCACATAACAGAAAAAAAGCAATTTATATCCTTAGATGAACTTTAAAAAGCAAAAACATGGTAAACCTGGGTGGCTCAGTTGGTTAAACATCTGATGAGTTCGGCTCAAGTCATGAGCTCAGGGTTGTGAGACCCCATGCCTGGGTCTGTGTGGGGTGTAAAGCCTGCTTAAGATTCTCTCCAAACCTTCTGTAGTGCACTAGTCTCTAAATAAGTGAAGCCTTGAGCCATTTCCAAAAGTGGTAACTCCTTGACTTTTGAAATCCTGATGACTATCAATATGTGATCGTTAATGCTTGCGGGTATAAAAATCAAGAGAGCAAACTGCTGTTTTTCCAATTTGAACAGATTATAATTTAGGTCATTTGTTTGTTTGTTTTTGGCTTTTACTTTAAGTACCTTCTATGTTCGTTTTTTTGGTTGAGTTATTCTGAAGTCATTTTTGTAAAACATTGCGAGAGAGCAAAGTTATTATTTTTGTTAATGCCTGTGCCCCTCTGAGTTTTCACAGATGCCATGTGGTGAGAGGCACCGTATCACCTGCAGACAGCAGGAACTAAACAAGTTATCTCCTAAAACTAAAATGCTTTACTGTGACTCCATTTGTTTAGTTTTACAAATCTCCTATATATCTTTGAGTGGATCATTTACTCATTTCCAGGTTTTTTACTTGCTAAAAATAGGCACTTAGCTCAAATAAGTTCCTTAACAAATATTAGATCCCTCCATTTTCTGTCCTTGGTGGTAATGAATATCCGCTTTGTGATCTTGCTGTGAAACCATTTTTCCTAAAGGCACGGTTTTTAGTTTTCCAAGATATGTTTCCAAAATAGCTTGTTTTTGGTTGTATAGAGAGAGCCCGGAGGATGAATGAGATAGCACAGATCATTTTCTCATCCCTTATAAGCCCTAAAATCTTTGAGAGTAATATTAGTATACTGTGGATTCAATTTTAGTATATGTGCTGCCGAAGCGAGCACAGTATACTGTGGATTCAAAAGTAAAATTAAAACCTATCTTTTCCTGGGAATTTTTGGTACTATACTGCCTCTCAGTGGTTCATTTAGTAATTAATTCAATTACAAAATGTTTCATAAAATAAGAAATCTAAAATCTACAGATTTTTCAATACCTTGAATTCATTGAGTTCCTCAAGTAACAATAATGTAAATTATCTCGTGTTATGTATGTATATTGTTACTGATGAACACCCAGAAACCTTGATGTGTTATATAGAGAATTTCGTGGTCTGCTTTCCCTGAAGCAGGAATGAATGAGTCTATATGCAAAAGAGGGATTGTCATAATATGAGAGAGTCAAGCCAGGCTGAGTACAAGGACATGATTAGATTGGAAAATCTCACCTTTGAACATTCATTGTTCTGTGTTCAAGCATTACTAAGTTTTGTTTGTTTTTAATCTATATTTTGGTGCCCTCATTGGAAATCCTAAAAAATTAGAGAGCTGAAAGTTTACTGTGAGGCCTCTCTCTGTTAAGTTGGCTGAATTCAAATTTGATTGAAAATGTACGCATATGTCTATGAATAGGGGACTATGCCTAGAAATTCTAGAAAAACAAGAGGCCAATACAGGTTGGTTTCCATTATCAAGGAATTCATCATTCATTATAACAAAAGGAATACTTCACATGTTTCCTTTTGAACATTACCTAACATTTGTTGATTGAATATCAAAATTGTCAACTATTCTCCTTTTTATAGTGTAATTTATAATTATCTGAAAGATGTTCTGCTAAGAATAGTGATAAGAATGTGGAAAAACAGGTTTCAAAATTCTATGGGTTGCTCTCTATTGGGTAAGGACCAAGTGTAGTATCTGATTGAGGTTTTTAAGAAATGCCTCTGGTTTAAATTCATTTATGATCATAGAGGCATAATTGATTTATGAATTTATAGGCATAATTTACTTAAAATTGTCAATGGTTAGAAGTTTCCAAATAAACTTAAGTGAACTGAATGCTTGCAATATTGTTGAAAGTATCATCTTATTCAAATTTTTACAATTTCACTTTCATAAAAGTTCTAGGAAAATAAGAAGTTAGCCAGAATACCTCCTTTCAGTTGAGTTCAGTATCAATAACAGTTTAAAAATGTTAAGTTTTAAGTCCTTTGTGGGAAGTGCAATCCAGTCCTCCTAAGGATCCTATTCCCAAGGGAAGCACCAACTAGCTGAGTTTTGCTTTGAGAGTTGTCAATGATCAGAAGGCCTCGAATGGGTCCTTGTCAGGGCAGTGACAACCCATCTTTTCTCTAGAACATCTTCATGTCATGAAATCTTTTGGTCAGCAGAAGCAGCAAACATCTTCCGGGTGGGTCATTCCAGGTGTTTACGACTTTGTGTCAGGCTTTCTAGAAAAGAGAGATGCCTTTTTAAGTATTGGAATGGTTATTAAGAGAATTTGATTAAATTATGCACAGGATATGGTCTCACACTGAAATCCTTAGGCTTGCCAAATATGAGTTTGCTGGGAGAGAATCTGTGCTTGCTTGTAGATATGCGTTCCTCTAATTTTTAATACGGCTGATTGATGGTAGAGTTCTAGGTTCTCCTATCATAGGAAGTTGCAGAGTCTTTGCCAATGATTTGTTTCAGGGTTTGATTTATTCACTCTATTTGTCCAGAGGACTGAGGTTTATAGGAATCTGCAAACATACGTATAATTCCTGGATCAGAGTAGAAATAAATGACTTCCTAGATCTAATATCCTCTGGTGTGCCCAAAGTGGGAACGATGTATATTAAGAGATTTTACCACTGCATCTGTATATATTAAGGCTTTACCACTACCTAAGCTATTCTGATATCATATACACTGTAACTAGAAAAATCTTTTTCTTTTAATGGGGCTTCATTCTATAAAATCCAAATGGTTCCTGGAAAGTTGGTTTAGGGAAAACTTCCTGTGTTTACTCTGGAAGTGGCCTGTAAAGTATTCTGCTGGTAAATTGCAACAGATATTTTAATATCAGCAGATACTTTAATATTTTAAGTAATTTCATCTATTAGGCATAGTAAAAGTCTAGTGTTTTTAAAGTCTCTCTTTAATTTAAATGATTTTGTTGATGATACAGTACTGACCAAGCAAATAGGGACTTTGGCATGGGAATTATTTTGTTATAGAATTCCTATAATCCAGTCAAATTTCTTTTTGCCCCTTTTATAGCCTATTCATCCATTTTCCTTTGTGAAACATATTTTTGAAAATGAAGAAAAATTTCTTACAGTATCAAAAATGGGGCTTCTAAGTTTGGAGTCTGCTGCGGGTTAATAGCAGCTTTTGAAACTCTGTCAGCACAATTATTGCCTTTAAAAATTTTGTCTGTCTGTCCTGTGTGAGTGCCCCAATAAATCACTGATAATTTGAGTAGGCAGTTGTAAAGCCTTTGACAAAGTACTATCAGTTTTCTATGAGGTATTTAGGTTCCCATCAAAATAAAAAATCCTCTATTTAAAAGAATTTATTCTGTTGCATGACATGTACCAAACTTATATACTGCAAACTTTTGACACACAGGGAAAAGAGGTCTTTAAAATGAGCAGTATCAGCTGGTGAAAAAGGCATGCGAATAACTCTGGAGTCCTGGGTAGCTTCTCAATGACATCAGCTTTGATGGCACTCCAAATAAGAAGGTCTGCTTTTCCTGGTATTAAGGCAAAATCTCTATTACATGGCACTTTGGTTTCCTTCCTGTGTGGACATTCATCGGCTTACTACCTTGTTCTCTTCTCTTTGTTTCCCAGGTGCTGGTCCCTTTGGGCTGCTTCTAGAATTCCCTCATGACCACCCCCTTCTTGAAACAGACAGTGCTCCCAGTTATCTCCCCTCCTCTTGATGTAATCACAATCTCCTGTTTTCAGAGTAGCCAATCTTAGTACTAATTTCAATGATACTAATAATAGCATCAGTGCTTTACTATGTATCAGTTTGTGTTATCTGATTAAAGTAATTCGTACTCATTCTCTACATATCTTTTCCTATTCTTTGAAATACAAGATGAAGCAAACACTAACTGCATGATACCTGCTGTGAAAATTTTCTCTTGACTTCTTAATTTAAGTTGTTTGGACCACATCTCTTGAAGCTTTATTATTATCCCACTTATCTCTATAGAAAGCAGCCGTGGTTTAACTTGTTACCACTTGTGTATATGTCACATGCATATATAATTTAGAATCTTCTTGACTTTTCTTCTCTTTTATTCTTGCCAATTGTCCTGGTCCTCTCTGTTACTAATCTCTACTTGTCCTAGTTTCTACCCACTGTTACTGTTGGTGGATTTGAGCCTTTGCCTTGCTTAGTTTCCTTAGACATTAATTAATGCATTAATGTTTCCTAAGTGCCTAGTACAACCAAAATACTGTTTATTTGAAAGGGTAGGTATAGAAACAAATAAGCAATTTACAATTAGAGTGACCAAAAGTCATGGTTTGCCCAGATCAGTCCTGTCTTATGCCCATTTTCTTGGCGTGATTAACCATTTTTACCTGAAAAAATGTCCCTGTTTTGATAAAGATTATGTGGTGGCCTGATTTATAAGGGTAACTGGAACATATGGTACAAATTGTTTAAATCCTGTCTGGAAGATGAAGGAAAGAATCTTCCAGAAGGCGGTACTTGAAGGCAGACCATATGTTGAAGACACCTTTGCCCCACAGGTGGTGAAAGCGTAGCCAAGTCCAAGGGCAGAGCAGCTATAAAACTTAAGAATGCCTGAGGCCTCTGTAAATAAGGGCTATCTCTCTTAACTTCTAACCCAGAAGGTCTTCAAGTATTTTACAACTCACCTAAATCATAAAAGTTTTATTTCAAATAGGCACAGTATCATCATGATTTGTGATGCTTAAGATTTGCAACACTAGGGCACCTGGGTGGCTCAGTTGGTTAAGCAACTGCCTTCGGCTCAGGTCATGATCCCGGAGTCCCGAGATCGAGTCCCACATCGGGCTCCCAGCTCCATGGGGAGTCCGCTTCTCACTCTGACCCTCTCCCCTCTCATGCTCTCTCTCACTCTCTTTTCTAATAAATAAATAAATAAATAAATAAATAAATAAATAAATAAATAAAATCTTAAAAAAAAAAAGATTTGCAACACTATATTGCATTTCTCTTATGCTTTTGTATTTCCCTTCTCAGAGTTAGTTTTATTCCTATGCACAAAACCTGATTGGAAAAAATTTTAGTACTGATTCCATTTATAGTTGGAAATGTTCTTTGGTGTAATGAGCTTGATTCATACATTGATCAACACTGGAAATATTCAGTTCACTGTAACTCTGAAGTGTCTTCAGGTAAGGGAATCTGGGAAGAACGTCTACTCCTGAATAGCAGAAACAAGAGTTACATTTAGACCTGTTGCTTTTGCTATCTTCAACCAAAAGTATGGATATAGGTTCGCGATAAGGGTTTATCCTCCCCAGATGAACAAAATTATCATGTAATGCTTTCAGAAATAAGAGGTCAGAAATGTACATGAAAACTATTGGTCATTAGGGAAATATAGTTAACAATGAGATAACACTATACACATAGTAATATGTCTAGTTTTATTTCTTTCTTGTTTGTTTGTAAAGGACAATATTGGTTTCGCTAGTTTCAGCGGGTGTAACAGAATTCTGGAATAGCAAAAGCCAAGTGGTAGCACTTTATCACCATAGAAAAGATTGAATATACTTACTCTACTGAAAAACAATGTCGCTTGGGGGCTTTGACCTATAGCCAATTAATAGTGGTCAATAGACCAATGAGTTCTGAAGGACAAGATTTGTGGGTAGCTCATATAGGTTTTCTTGATTATGTATTTGTCTAGTTTCAGAAAACATAAAGATGAACAGAAGATCAATGTCAGCTGCTTCAATCCCTGATCCAATATTGTTAGCTTAGCTATTTTTAGACTCAGAGCTATGTACTGAAGGGGAGACTGAGTCAATTTTAGGAAAGTCCCTGCAGTGCCACAGTTGTTTGATGTATTAAGTAAAGATTCTTCTAGCCCTTGTCCAAAGGGACATATGACCATTTACCTGAATAACTGTGCTGAGGGAAGGAAAATACTCACATATTTCATCAGATGTTTGGTATAGATTCTGAACCCACACACATACCTGAGGTCCAAAGCACCATCATGATATTCCCTTCCCCTGCTATTCCCTCATTAGAACAAGAGAACATAGATATTAGATATTAGATAATTGATGTTTTGGTCCAAGTCTATCTTGCAGTGAATTTAATGGATTCATTTACTCCCATTGCTTTTTCCTTCTTTCTTGAAAGCATACTATAGATGAACATTCCTAGAAGGTAGAAGAATTCTCACATTGTTTTTTTGACCTATAGAATGAAGGATAATTGTCATAGGAAATTCTCAAATTTGAGACAATGGGAAAACAAGAGCTTAACTGCCCAAATGGGAGAAAGATCAGGGCCAATGAGGAAAAAGAAGTGCTGGGTAAAGCAGAGAAAATGGAAAGCACACCAAACTATTAGTATTTTGGTTATTTAAAAAATATCTGTCCACTTCTATTGACTTTATTATTTCACACATGTTGATTATCTTTATTCCTCAAATGTTTCAGAACAGTGATACCGCTTCTTTATAACGAATACAAAGAAGGAAAAGAAAGCAGGCTTTCAATGAGAAATTACGCGGTGGGGAAAAAAACAGAAGTGACAATAGCAGATTCTGCTGCAAACTTAGTAGGAAAACCTGGGAGCAGCACCAATTTAATGAAAAATTATAGGGTAAGAATTCCAAAACTAATCTTACGTAAGTAAAAGATTAGTAAAAGAAAGATGAGTACACCAAATTCCAGGAAGGTGTGGGTTCCCCAGCTTTCGCTTGCCTTTATGATCCTTTGCCTAAGTAGAACTTAGTACAAAATAGGCATACAATGGATATTTCCTTATAGAATAATTGATTTTCCTATGGTGAAGCTCTAAGATGCACTGAATGTCCAGCATATGACACTGAATATTTAACCACTGAATAAATATTTCAGAATTAGATGAATAGATGATGCAGCTTAGATAAGAATGAATCCTCTATTTTCCTATCCAAAGCCCAGTTCACTGCACTAAGCCATGGTTTTTGACTGTTAATGTTTCATTTCAATGGTGTTGGCCTGAAGTTGACTGGATCTTAGGAGACAGATTTTTTTTTTTAACTTCTTCTCATTAAAATTTGCAACAAACCAATCATATAGTTAGACTTCTTGGTTTATTCAGTGCTCTACTTACATTCGCAAAACCAAAGTGTTGCTGGGCTCCTGTCCCAGGGTGAAAGCCCGCTGTGAGAGGTACTAATTACATGCTAATGATGCATACTTGATTTGCACTCTGTTTCAAAGAGTCCGCATAATTGCAGAAGCAGTTGGTACTGTCACTGTCAGCCTTGGAACTGAACAGTAGGTCCAGGTTACTAGGATGATGGTATTACCTAAGAGGTTGTACTTTTGACCTGCTACTCAGTGTTCATTATACATGGAGTAATATCAAACTAATCATTGTGCAGAGAGATTGCAGAAAAGAATATTGCAGGTGCAAAGCTGAGTGCTTTGGACTGGCTTGTATTCTCTTTGATTATAATGTTTATGCATTCATGCTAGATAACATGGCAGAATGCTGGAGAGTAATAATCCTAGATCTCATTTCAGTACTAGTACACTTATGGTAAGGTTCCTCCCTTGCCCCCTTAGGCAGGGAAGCCCCTGTTGACCACAAATAAACACATGCAGACTTTATGATAATTTGCATTTTGAAAGAGTCTCTTTGAGGATAAATCTGGCAAGTTATATATGTTTACTCTGTGCAGTAGAGAATGATAGAATCTTTGCTCCCTATGGTGAATAAATATGTATAGAAAGACAACAGACATTGTGACATGCATAAAGGAAATGCCTAATGGTGAAGTTTGTGAATTGTTAAATATCATTATGTTTGAAGTTTCATTAATATTCGCCTACCACCTATATGTGTAGATTACTTCTATTTTATTCTGTCTGATATTTGTTTAGGTCCTTACTATTCAATGTCTTCCTCTTGTTCCTTGAGTTCATTTCAAGTGCTCATTAAGGGGAAATAGAGCAAGAAATAATGTTTTTGAACTCCTTTGATGTTCCAAGTTTTTTATGTATCTCACTTCATTTTACACTATTCCCTCAATATATTCAGAAGTTTATAGAGGAAGAAGCTGAGATTCAGAAGAGGTCCCAAACTGGAAAGTGAACCCATGCCCTTTCTGCCGAAGCATTCTAATTCCTGGGGGGGAGGGTTTGGTTTTTATGATAGTGATGAGAGGAGGCAGCAGCCAAAGGTTGATGCCAGTTAAGGGTGGGGATTAGCACCTGCAGGCAAAGCAGGGAGTGCGGTGTGCTGGTAAACACTGAACAACTCACTTTCTGAGAAAAGCCCTGCCTTGTAGTATTGGCTGGCTCAGTGCTGTAAATACTGTAGTATTTACTACAATCCTGGCTGATTGTAAATGATCGATGTGATGTAACTGAAGATAAAGTTGGGAAGAGATGTGCAGTAGCCCACCTAATTATATATTTTATCCACAATGTAGATACTAGAGACATAAACACCCTATGTTCATAGATACAGTAAACGTAATAAAACGAATTAGCAATTGATCAATTTTGAGTATTTATTGCCTTATTTTTAATATAATTTAGTTAAGTTTATGTATTTTTGTCATGGCTGTAGTTAACAAGTGGCTTGCTAAAGATCTGAACATTTAGCAATATTAAAAATTATAGAATATAAATTTATAAAAATTTAATATAAATTGAAAAATATAAAAAATTTTAAAAATTAGACCCACAACTCACACTGTACATAAAACCCATGATCACTTGAATTAATGTAAATGGAACTCACAACTTCAAAAAATAATTACAGACTATTTTTAGGGCATCTAGGTGGATTTTTGAGACAAGGCATAAAATATATAAATCAAGGAAAATATTGAAACTTTTTTTAAAGCAAATGATAACATATAAAATAAAAAAAAATATGAGCCACAGGGTGGGACCCTGTAATGGTAATTCGTATAACCAAGAAATAGTTCACTTTTTATGTATGTGAAACAAAATCACAGATCTCAGATATGTACTAGACTCAAATTTACCCATGTGTTTGAAAAAGTTTCTTATTTAAAAAGGTTATATTATGACTAGAGTACATTGGTATTTAAATATTAAAGTAGGAAATTGTGAGGACTTTTATTTGCAGATATTTGCTTCTCTCTTATTGATGAAATCAACATCTCATGTTAAGGAGAGTAGTAAATATCAGCAGTTTTAATATTTGAACAAAATTAAAAATCCACATGTTAGTAGAGACTTTGTTTCCATTGCAAAATGCATTATCTATATAGGTTTCATGTAGGCCTTAAGGAACTCTCAACCTAAGACTACACATACTATCTACCTCTAAATATAAGGTCTTTTAACTCAAATAGAGAGATTAAGTGTCCCTCTTTCCCTGCTGAATACAAAAAAAATTTTCTGAGCCTGTAACTTTGATGTATTAATGAATTAAAGTGGGATTTCTACTTCCACTAATAGTGAATCAAATAATAAAACTAACCCTTTTATTGCAAACATTGGAAAAACAATGTATGGCATTAAAAAACAAAATAAAACAAAACGACTACCTGAAAGAATCATGGAGTCAACATGGCATTGACAAAATTTCAGGACCAATGTCCAGGTAAAGAAGAAAACCAATAGTAACCTGAAAGTTGCTCTTTTCCCCTAGGTTGTCTGATCACCTATGTGAGTTCATTCTGAGAGCCTGAGAGCCTCAGCAGATCTTTTGTATTGCTCATGGGTATAAAAAAACAAAAATTGAAGTCCATATTCTGTTAGAAGGTGCGGTGCTGGTGGGCATCCCAAAAGTTTGGCTTGGAACCACTTGAGTAAATGTGATCTACAATGGATCTAATATTCATATTCAATTTATTCTCAATAGGTATACTTAGATTAAGGTGATTAAGGAATTTAACAGAATGAAAGTGAAGAGGAATAGAACATTATCCTAAGTCTCAAATTATTTTGAGTTTTTCCAGTTCAATGTCAGATACTCAAACAGAAAAGAAAAGCATGCCCGGGCACATGAGGAGGCAATGTCACATGGTAAACATCCAAAGGAAACAAAAACCATAGAAACACATCCATAGGAATCCAGATAATATCAGAGACAGCTTTAAAATGTTCTATGATTGGTTCAGAGATACAAAGGCATAATACAGAAAAATTGGCACGTAGCTGGAAGTCATTTAAAAAGTAGAAATTCTGGGGGCGCCTGGGTGGCTCAGTGGGTTAAAGCCTCTGCCTTCGGCTCGGGTCATGATCCCAGGGTCCTGGGATCGAGCCCTGCATCGGGCTCTCTGCTCGGCGGAGAGCCTGCTTCCCCCTTTCTCTCTGCCTGCTTCTCTGCCTACTTATGGTCTCTCTTTCTGTGTCAAATAAATAAATAAATAAATAAATCTTAAAAAAAAAAAAAAGTAGAAATTCTGGAACTGCAAATAACAAAAAACACAGAGATGCATTTATTTATAGTGAGAAACAAATTTTGACAGAAAATAAGGAACTTGGCATTTCTTGCCTGTATCATTGAGAAAATGGAATTTGTGCCTGCTGCCTAAGCCAGTAGGGTACTGTGTTATTGGTACTGTACTAGAACTTTCTACTGCTTTAGGAGGGAACACAAAAGGAAAAAATGGTCAGTCCTTCTGTGTGTGTTCAAAAAGTCAAAGGAGATAGGTAAGTTCTGAGTCGAGAAATTAAAAGCTGTTCCATGGTGGGGGAGGGAGAGAGAGAAATGTGACAAAAGTTCCAGTGGCTTTATGTGGTTGATGCCTTAGGGAACCTTCAGTAGTTGAGGCTCCATTAAGGCTGGACACATAGAGTGCCTTCTCATGGAGAAAATTGGGAGAATATTATTTAATATTATATACTGGTTTGAGAACCCATGTTTGTCTCAAAATCTGCCAAATCTCCATGGATATTTGTTTAACAGTTCCCATCTGATGGAAACGTCACAGAGAAGATATAATAAGCATCTTCTGCCCTGAATGGTTTTAATGTTGCCTCTTTAACTTATAAACCAAAAGAAAAAGCTGTCTACATGTTCCAGAAAACTCTTGGCCCTTTCATTTTCAGTGAGAAAAATAAGTTAATTATTAATACAGCTGAAGAACAATGATGCTGGGAATGCCTGAGAGAGTTGGAGAAAATGTTCACATTTTGGGGACCTGGGAGAAGCTAGGATGTGTTTGAAACCTTCTGTAAGTCTCGCATGTGATCTTTTCTCCCCCTCACTTCCTAAACAATGTTACTTACAGAGATGTGTGTCATTGCCGGAAGAAAAGATCACAGACCAGGCCTGAATCAAAAGAATGGCAAAATAGAAAAAAGTTTGTGCATGTTGTCCATTCTCTACCTCTCCAACCCTCTTCCTAGCTACCCAGGGAGCTGGTGCCCTTAGATTGCCCTCTGGAAGTCACCAGAAAAATAGCAATTGGGGGACATACTTCAAAGTAACTGACCAGCACTCCTCAAAACTGTCAAGGTCATCAAAGACAAAGTCTGAAAAACTGTAATTGTCAAGAAAAGCCTAAGAAAACATGATTAGTAAATATAATCCTATGTAGGATCCTAGAACAGAAAAGAGGCATTGGGTAAAAAAAAAAAAATAAGAAAATCTGAATAAAGTATGAACTTCAGTTAGTCATGTTTCAATATTGGTTCATGAATTTTAACAAACATACCATACAAACAGAAGATGTCAGTCAAAGGGGTTATAGCGTGTGGGATACATGAGAACTCTCTGTACCATTGTTGCAGTTTTTCTGTAAATCTGAAGCTCTAAAACTCAAAAGATGAGTTTTAAAATAAAAGAGTGATGGAGTAAGGACCTTGGCAATACTGCCCCTCAATGCTAAAACTGCAAAAATCATCAAAAAGAACCATAAACCAAAAGTCAAAAAAGTGACATATCAAATGTTGGGCTTTGGGAAGTCTCATTCTCTCATTTTCATTGAGTAAAACAAGATGAAGTTTAAAGCCATCCACAGAGCGCTGCTGCTCACAGCTCCTAGAAAAAGGTCTGGCAGAGGATGGGGTCAATTTTACTGCTTCTTCATCTCATACAACTCATTTGTTCTCCCCTTAAACTGAACACTGATGACCTGAGGGACATGTGTCATTGCCAGGATAAGAGAAAATCTTTCCAGACACACACCAGGGTCTGACTGCGAAGTGAAACAAAATCTTTGTGTATTCTCTCCTGATCTGCACACTCACTCCCCAGCTGCTTGTGCCCTTAGACAGCTCCCTGGAGATGTGGAGTCCCCCCACTGATTATACTAAAACCTGTGCCTCATGAAAGACCCTGTACTCCCTGGTTTCTTATTTTCTTGGCGTCAGCTGCTATATTTGAACATATTTCTAAAATGATAATAAATAACAATCCCTGAGAGCTAACTACGTGCCAGGCTAACATGTATAATACAATTAGAGTAATTCAGTCATCGTGTCACATATATTTTACCCTCTTTCTAAATAAAACATACTTGGTATTTCTCTAGCTTTCTTAGGGCAGTGATGAGAGCGTATTATAATGATAATATTTTATAACTGGATGTGAGTGCATTAGTTATAACACTAACTGCTGTCATAACTGCCGATGGGCATATTTGTAGCTGGTATAACAAATTACCACAAACTCAGTGGCTTAAAACAGCACAAATTTGTTACATTACAGTTATGTAGAGCAGAAGACTGAAATGGGTCTCACTGGGCCGAAATCCATGTTGGTGCAGCTGCATTATTCACTGGAGTCTCTAGGGGAGAGTCTGTTCTGTCTTTTCTATTTTCTTTCTTTTTTTTTTTTTTAAAGATTTTATTTATTTATCCGACAGAGAGAGAGAGAGGTCACAAGCAGGCAGAGAGGCAGGCAGAGAGAGTGGGGGAAGCAGGCTCCTCACTGAGCAGAGAGCCCAATGCGCGGCTCCATCCCAGGACCCTGAGATCATGACCTGAGTGAGCCAAAGGCAGAGGCTTTAACCCACTGAGCCACCCAGGCACCCCTCTTTTCTACTTCCTAATAGAATCACCCTGACAGTGATTCTGCTGCCTCTCTCTTCCATTGTTAGAGACTCTTGTGATTACGTTGAAATTATCCAGATATTCCAGGATAATCTCCCTATTTTAGGTGAGCTGATTAGCAGCCTTAGTTCCTCTTTTTGTGTACTATAATGTGTTCATAGGTTCCAAGGCTTAGGAACACGAACATCTTTGGAAGGTCATTATTCTGCCTACCACAGTAGTTCATTCCAAATTTGAGAGAGTGAGTCTTAACCATTCCGTGTCCAAATTTCAAAAGTTTTCAGATACCTACATGTAATTTCCTTAACTATATACATTGGCCCTTTCATTTCTATGTATCTGCAGCTGCAATTTAGCCTCATAAAATCTCTCTCTTTTCCTCTCTCTCTAATCGGTAAGGTGGTTTCAAGACAGGAAATCTGTTTACTATAACTTCTATTTCTCATCTTGGCCCTTCTCGTCAATGGCCTCTCCTAATGTTAATTCCAAATGTTAATTCAGTGGGTGGATTTATTTATTTATTTATTTATTTTTAAGATTTTATTTATTTATTTATTAGGAAAGAGAGAGAGTGAGAGAGTGCATGAGAGGAGAGAAGGTCAGAGTGAGAAGCGGACTCCCCATGGAGCTGGGAGCCCGATGTGGGACTCGATCCCGGGACTCCGGGATCATGACCTGAGCCGAAGGCAGTCGCTCAACCAACTGCGCCACCCAGGGGCCCGGTGGGTGGATTTAATATGGTCAGTACCTTTGTCCCTTTTGGCACTAGTGAATTAGCTGTTTTAAAATATTAAGCACATACTATATGCAAAGTACTAAACATTTAAGAAAAAATATCTTATGGCGCCTTCCATCAATGTGTTTACTGCCCATTTGGAAAGTCACACAAAACATGGTGGAAGTATTAACAATTCCATAAATGGCATGAGTGCCAGTTAGCCAGAACTGTAAAAATTATGAATATTGTTATTAATAGTTCTTGTTTCACTCTCAAAAGTGCTCTGGTTTAAATGATAAATTATGTTGCTTAAGTCAATCTAAATTCTGAACAATAGTATATGACTATGCCTCATTTCCTTTCTTGCAATGACTTGTTACCAAAAGTTTTATTCTTTTTTTAAATTTAATTTTTTCAGTGTTCCAGGATTCATTGTTTATGCACTACACCCAGTGCTCCATGCAATATGTGACCCCCTTATTACCTACCACCAGGATCACCCATACCCCCACCCTCTCCCCTCCAAAACCCTAAGTTTGTTTCTCAGAGTCCACAGTCTCTCATGGTTCACCTCCCCCTCCAATTTCCCCCAATTTATTTTTCCTTTCCTTCCCCTAATGTCCTCCATGTTATTCCTTATGCCCCACAAGTAAGTGAAACCATATGATAATTGACTTTCTCTGCTTGACTTATTTCACTCAGCATAATCTCCTCCAGTCCTGTCCATGTTGCTACAAAAGTTGGATATTCATCCTTTCTGATGGAGGCATAATATTCCATTGTATCTATGGACCATATCTTCTTTATCCATTTGTCTGTTTAAGGGCATCTTGGCTCTTTCCACAGTTTGGTAATGGCTATGAACATTGGGGTACATATGCCCTTCTTTTCACTGCATCTCTATTTTGGGGGTAAATACCCAGTAGTGCAATTGTAGGGTGATAGGGTAGCTCTATTTTTAATTTCTTAAGGAATCTCTTCACTGTTTTCCAAAGTGGCTGCATTAACCCCCTAACTACTAGAACTTATACAGCAATTCAGTAATGTGGCAGGTTACAAAATCAATGCACAGAAATCAGTTGCTTTCTTATACACTAACAATGAAAATATGGAAAGGGAAATTAGAGAATCTATTCCATTTACTGTAGCACCAAGAACCATAAGATACCTGGGAATAAACCTAACCAAACAGGTAAAGGGTCTGTACTCGAGGAACTACAGAACACTCATGAAAGAAATTGAAGAAGACACAAAAAGGTGGAAAAGCATTCCATGCTCATGAATCAGAAGAATAAACATTGTTAAAATGTCTACACTTCCCAGAGCAATCTAGACTTTCGATACCATCCCTATCAAAATTCCACTGGCATTTTTCAAAGTATTGGAACAAACAATCCTAAAATTTGTATGGAATGAGAAAAGACCCTGAATTGCTAAAGAAATGTTGAAAAAGAAAAACAAAGCTGGAGGCATCACATTGCCTGATTTCAAGCTTTACTACAAAGCTGTGATCACCAAGACAGCATGATACTAGCACAAAAACAGACACATAGACCAGTGGATCAAAGTAGAGAGCCCAGATATGGACCCGCAACTCTATGGTCAAAAGTTTTATTCTTTGCCAACATAATGGGTGATACATGGTTTTTATTATAAATTTCACTACATTAAATACATTCTTTTAATTGAGTATGTTCATTCAATTTTCATGTATTTTAAAATCAGTTCTATTTTTTGATTTTTCCATTCCTTTTGTCAATTTTTGAAAATGGATTTTTCATCTTTTTCTCACCAATTTTTGGTAGTTCAATATGTAACACATAAGTTAGAGTTCTGCTTGTGATATAAGTAGCATCACATTTTTGCTTTGTTTTCAGTAGGTTTTTTAAAGATTTTAGTTATTCGAGAGAGAGAGAGAGAGTGTGTGTGTGTGCTCACGAGCAGGGGGTCGGGGCAGAAAGAGAGGGAGAAGCAGATTCCTCACTGAGCTGGAAACCTGATGTGGGACTTGATTATAGGACCCTGGGATCATGACACGAGACAAAGGCAAGCACTTAACCAAGTGACCCACCCAGGTGTCCCAGCAGTTTTTTTTTTTTTTCTTAAGTAGTGTTTAAAAACTGTATTTATGTGCATTTATTTATGTTAGGTTCACCTGTAGTTGACAGAAAACCTACAGTCTGTCTTCGTGAGACACATTTTTCTTAGGTTTTTATATTAATTCCAGTTAATATATAGTGTTATATTAGTTTCAGACATACAATAGAGTGATTCAACACTTCCATACATCACCCTGTACTCATCATGACAAGGGTACTCATTAATCCCCTCATCTATTTTACCCATCACCCCCAGCTATCTCCCCTCTGGTAACCATCAGTTTGTTCTTTATCTTTATGAGTCTGTTTCTTGGTTTGTCTCTGTCTCTCTTTTTCCCTTTGCTCTTTGTTTTGTTTCTTAAATTCCACATATAAGTGAAACAATACAGTATTCGTCTTTCTCTTACTGACCTACATCGCTTGGTATTATAGTCTCTAGCTTCATCCATGTCATTGCAAATGGCAAGAGTTCCTTCTTTTTTTTTTATGGCCGAATTATATTCCAGTGTGTGTGTGTGTGTGTTTATACAAAAAACATCTTAAAATTTTTTATTTAAATTTAATTTAGTGAATATATACTGTATTATTAGTTTCAGGGGAAGATTTCAGTGACTCATCAATTGCATATAACACCCAGTGCTCATTACATCAAGTGCCCTCATTAACCCCTTACCCCCACCTACCTCCCCTCCAGCAACCTTCCATTTGTTTCCTAGTTAAGAGTCTCTTACAGTTTGCCTCCCTCTCTGTTTTCATCTACTTTTATTTTTCTTTCTCTTCTCCATATGTTCATTTGTTTGGAAAGGTTGATGTATTTTGTCAAACGTTTTTTTCTGCATTTATGGAGATGATTCTATGGTTCTTGTCCTTTCTTTTATTAATGTGGTATAACACATTGATCAATTTGCAAATGTTGAATCATCCCTGCAGCCCAGGAATAAATCCCACTTAGGAGTGGTGAATAATCCTTTTAATGTACTATTGGATCTTATTAGCTAGTATTTTGGTGAGAATATTTATTTATTAATAAAAAGGCCCCCTTTTTAGTGGGGCCTTTGGTTTTGGGATCAAGGTAATGCTGCCCTCATAGAATGAGTTATGGAAATTTTCCTTCTATTTCTATTTTTTGGAACAGTTTCAGAAGAATAGGTATTAATTTTTCTTTGAATGTTTAGTAGAATTCTCCTGGGAAGCCATCTGGCTCTGGACTCTTGTTTGTTGGGAGATTTTTGATTACTGATTCAATTTCTTTCCTGGTTATGGGTCTGTTCAGGTTTTCTATAGCTTCCTGTTTCAGTTTTGCTAGTTCATTTGTTACTAGGAATTTATTCATTTCTTTCAGATTGCCTAATTTGTTAGCATACAAATGCTCATAACATTCTCTTTTGTTTGTATTTCGTCAGTGTTTGTTGTGATCTCTCCTCTTCCATTCATGATTTTATTTATTTGGGACCTTTCTCTCTTCTTTTTGATAAGCCTGGTTAGGGTTTATTAGTCTTGTTAATTCTTTCAAAGAACCAGCTCCTAGTTTCACTGATCTGTTCTACTGTTTTTTTTTGTTGTTGTTGTTTGTTTGTTTTTATTTCTATAACATTGGTTTCTGCTCTAATGTTTATTATTTCTCTTCTTCTGCTCGATTTAAGCTTTATTTGCTATTCTTTTTCCAGCTCCTTTTAGTATAACATTAGGATGTGTATTTGAGACTTTTCTTGCTTCTTGAGGAAGGCCTGTATTACTATCTACTTCCCTCTTAGGACTGCTTTTGCTGCATCCCAAAGATTTTGAACTGTTGTGTTTTCATTTTCATTTGCTTCCATATATTTTTAAAAATTCTTCTTTAATTTCTTCATTGACCCACTCATTCTTTAGTAGAATGCATTTTAAACTCCATGTATTTGTGGTTCTTCCAAATTTCTTCTTGTGATTGACTTCAAATTTCATATCATTGTGGTCTGAAAATATGCATGGTATGATCTCAATCTTTTTGTATTTGTTGAGACCTGATTTGTGATCCAAAATGTCATCTGTTCTGGAGAATGTTTCTTGTGGACTCGAAAAGAATGTAAATTCTGGTGCTTTAGGATGAAATGAATGCTCTGATTATATCTGTTAAGTCCATCCGGTCCAGTGTGTCCTTCAAAGCCCTTGTTTCCTTGTTGGTCTTCTGCTTAGATGATCTGTCGATTGCTGTGAGTGGGGTGTTTAAGTCCCCTACCATTATTGTATTATTATTAATGAATTTCTTTAATTTTGTCTTTAATTGGCTTATATATTTGACTGCTCCCAAGTTAGGGTCATAAATATTTACAATTATTAGATCTTCTTGTTGTACACTCAGCTTTGTTATGATATAGTGTCCTTCTTCATCTCTAATTATAGTCTTTGGTTTAAAATCTAGTTTGTCTTATATAAGGATGGCTACTCCAGCTTTCTTTTAATTTCTGTTACATGACAGAGAGTTTTCCATCTCCTTACATCAATCTAGAGGTATCTTTGGGTCTAAAATGAATTTATTGTAAAAAGCAAGTTGATGGGTCTTATTTTTTATCCATTCTGATACCCTCTGTCTTTTGATTAGAGCATTCAGTCCATTTACATTCAAAGTAATTATTGAGTGATATGAATTTAGTGCCATTTTATTAACTGTAAAGTAGATGTTCCTGTAGATTGTCTCTGTTCCTTTCTGGTCTTTGTTACTTATGGGCTCTCTCTCTACACAAAGAATCCCCTTTAATATTTCTTGCAAGGCTGGTTTAGTGTTTACAAAGTCCTTTAGTTTTTATTTGTCCTGAAAACTCTTTTTTTTAATTTAATCAATTTATGAGAGAGAAAGAGAGAATGAGCAGAGGGAGGGGCAGAGGGAGAAGCAGATTCCCCCCTGAGCACAGAGCTTGATGTGGGGCTCAATCCCAGGACCCTAGGATCATGACCTGAGCTGAAGGCAGACACTTAATGACTGAGCCACCCAGGTGCTCTTGTCTGGGAAGCTCTTTCTTTTTCCTTCTATTCTGAATGGCAGACTTGCTGGATTAAATAGTCTTAGCTGCATATTTTTCTCATTTAGCTTATTGAATATATCATGCCAGTCCTTTCTGGCCAGCCAGGTCTCTGTGGACAGGTCTGCTCCCAGCCTTCTGTATCTACCCTTGTAGGTTAAGAACTTCCTCTTCTGAGCTGCTTTCAGGATTCTCTTTTTATCTTTAATTTCTAAGCTTTACTGCAATATGTCAAGGTGTTGATCTATTTTTGTTGATTTTGAGGGGAGTCATCTGTGCTTCCTGGACTTAAATGCCTGTTTCCTTTCCCAGATTAGGGAAGTTCTCAGCTATAATTTGTCCAAATAAAATTTCTTCTCCTTTCTCTCACTCCTTAATGATATTCATATTATCTCTCTTTATGGAATCATAAGTTCCCTCAGCGTACTTTCATGATCTAATAGGTTTCTTTAGCTCTTCTTTTCAATTTCATTATTTTCCATCATTTTATCTTCTGTATCACTGAGTCAGTCTTCTAATTTGTTCATCTTCATATTTATGGCCTCCACTTGGGACTGCATCTTGGTAATACCATTTTTAATTTCAACCTGACTAGATTTTAGTTCTTTTATGTCTACAGTAAGGGATTCGCTAGTGTCTTCTATACCTTTTTCAAGCCCAGCTACTATCTTTATCATCATAGTTTTAAATTCTAGTTCAGACATCTTACTTATATCCATATTGATTGAATCCCTGGCAGTGAGTACTACTTCCTGTTCTTCCTTTTGGGGTGAATTTCTTTGTCTTTTCATTTTTCTCCAGAAAAGAAAGGAGAGAAGAAGAAAGAGATAAAGGTAGAAAGGAAAAGAAAAACAACAATAACGGCAACAACTTCAGGAAGTATTTCGAGTGTGTGGTGTATACCCTCTGCTGTTGTATTTTGGCTGCTGTTTCCCATTGGTTCATCCTCTAAAGAGTTCCTCCTTGCTTATAATGCAGAGTGTTTGGACCTTTAAGTGGTGTGCTTTGATTTGTTTGTTGATAAGTTTGTAAAAGAAAAAAAAAAAGCCTAATCCAAGACAAGAGAAAAGGAAATGGAACAAAAATACAAACAGACAAACAAAAAAAACTAGAAGCATGATTCCAAAGAATAAGAAAGAAATGAGGAAAAAAAGAGTAAGGAAAGAAGAAAAGAGAGAAAAAAAATATAAAAAAACTGATCCAAAAAATAAGAGAAGGAAACAAACCAACAAATGAACAAAAATTATTCCTAGTATCAAAGAAAGAAAGAAAGAAAGAAAGAAAGAAAGAAAGAAAGAAAGAAAGAAAGAGAAAAAGAGAAAATACATAAAAGAAAAAATTAAAAATAAGAAATAGGAAAATAAAAAATTTTAAAAATTTAGAAAATAAGAAGAGAAGCAAGTCTGGTCCTATTTCCACCAGCAGCTGTCATTTTGGAGCATTCTTTAATGTGTAGACTTGGTACCTATGGGGGTTTCTATGTCAATCTGAGGGAGAGGCCTGTGGGGCTGGCTCACAAACTGACTTGCCCTTGTAAAGATGCCTCAGCCAGATGCAGGGGGCGGGGTTTAGTGTAGGGGACTCTAGCCTCCTCTGGAACCACTGTGTTTCTCTCTAAAGTCCAACTGTTCTGATGGATGGAGGGAGAATATAGTGTCACCCCACCCTCTTGTCCCTGGGGAGGGGAACTCTTGGCCACTACTGTTAAGGAAACCCTCTCAGGAAAGCAAAGAGTCTCCTGTGTCCTGGGCTTTCTTCAGTTCCTTGCCCTGAACCTAACTATGCCTGGGCCATCAGCACGCCTGATGCCATGGATCTCCTGTGTTTTATCTCTGGCTCATGGCTGAGATTCAAAACTCCAAGTTTTAAATGGCCTGGCAAGGGGTGGACCCAATCCCCTCCCCCAGAGGAGAGCCTCCCAGCTCACCCAACACCATCCTGTCCCAGAAAAGCAGTTGCATAATTTGTGCACAGAGGCTGGAGTTTATTGTAAGGTTCAGCAAAAAGCTGCAATCAGGTTATCAGACATCTGTGCTCAACTCAGTCTCCTGCTCCATTCTGTCCCAGAAAAGCAGTTGCACAGCGGCTTGAATCTACTGTGGGAGACAGCAAAAGCAGCGGCCAGGTTATCTGCAGTTTGCCTGTGTCTGCTGTCTGTTCAGTTCTGTCCCAGAATAGCAGCTGCGAGGCATGCACATGGTTGTTTAAGTCTATGGTGGCTCACAGTGAAAGGTTGCTGCAAGGTTATCAGCCCTCTGAGCACACCTCTGTCCCTGCTGTTGACTGCCGCTCAATGGGTCCAGCTGGCCTTTTGTCCGTGGAGAGGCAAAAGGAGCTCTTCCAAATGTACTCTAGGAAGGGGAGGGATCTCTCCCAGTATAACCCAGGGGATCTCCTCAACCCGGGCTAATTGTGTGATCCCTACCGGCTGTGCTCTCTCCTTCTCCCTGACTTTGCTCAGCAAAACGGGTTCCCTCCCCTTGGTGGCTGCGGGGCTTTCCTCTCCCCGGGTTCATGGCTCTGAACCTCACATGTTTTTTTCCTTCCAACTGTGCAGCTTGTTTTCTTAATCCTCAGACCACATTCTTAGTTGTTCAAAAGAGTTGGATATTGATCTAGTTGGAACACAGTTAGGTCAACATCCAACTATGTAGCTAAATGCTGTGTACTTGCTAGGTGATTGAGAAGGAAAATCATATAATCATATAAATCATATAATTTTATGTGTCAGGAAAAGGATATATCCTGCAGTTACATTAATTGGGGTTCAAAACTTGCATCCTGGATAGGGTGGCATGAGTCTAGAAATCTGGTTTGGATTGGTTAAAACGAGCTTTCTTATTTATTTCTCAGTATAGAGACTTTCATTATGTTCTTGGGTAGACCAGAGGGCTGGGTCTGTCAGCCTAGATGGTTAGATCTGGTCATAGAAAAATGCTCTATTTAGATATGGTTCAGGCTCTAAATGGAACCACTTTCTTTCATATCAATATATAGAAATATAAATGTTGGATCCTAATGCTTTTATGACTTAGCTGAATGAGGTTGCAGGTCTACTCCAGTGGGAATCAGTAGTGGTACTTCTCGGTGACCTTGTCTTGCCTTTGTAGATGTCATGCTCTCTGATTGGTTTGTGCTATCTGAATCTGGAGGCAGAGTCTGTCAAAACCTGTTTTTGAAGTGTACTTCCTTTGCAAGTGTACTTCCTTTGCAAAGATTGTCGATCAAAAATATTAAATTTTTTTTTAAGATTCCATCTTGATAAATTGATAAGGTTTTTGAGTGTATTTCCAGGTTGCTCTGGAAGAGTTCGAAGATGTGGTTTTTGATCACCTGTTCTGCTGGAGACAGGATAGGGAAAAGGGGGGCCATGAAAGAATGGAACATGTACCATTCTGTACCAACCTGTACCCTCCCCTTGCTGGGAGGGGCTTCCCTCCCCTGGGACCCAGACTGAGGATCCACTTCATATACGGGGAAATCCACACAATACCCAAAGCACAGCTGGGAAGACAGAGGCCCAATCCCAGGCCCTCAATTTCCCCTACATTTATAAAAATGTATTTTTAGATGCTTTTCAGAGTCATAGAAGTATTCCTTACAGAAAAGAAGAAGGAAGGAGAGGAGAGGAGGGGAGAGGAGGAGAGGGATGTGGAGGGGAGGGGAGGGAACGGAACGGAATGGAACAGGCTGTTTATAAGGTGTATTGTTTGAGCTGGGCTTGGAATGAAACTACCTGCATCACCTTGTTGCCATCCTGCTATATTTTTTTCTCTAATCTTGGGGTCCCTAATCTGTCCACCCTCTTCTTTCCAACTTTTAGAGTTTTCCTTTATTTACCTCTTGTATTGGTTTAGACTTTATTGTTGTACTTAGAGGAAGCAGGAGGAAATGAGTCTATGCGATTTTGTTCAGACTGGAAGGTCAGTGTGGCTCATTTTTATACCTTCCATGTTTCTATATAACCTATATAGCATTTTGGTATACAGTTATGAATACTCTGTGTCTTTAGCTGCTAATTCTGACATTTGTGCCAGTCTGTTCAGTTTTGATTCATTGATTTATTTATTCATGATGGGTTTCTTTCCTGAGTATATTTGCATGTGAGGTTATTTTTTTATTGGGTGCCAGGAATTATGAATTTTACCTTTCTGTGTGCCGGATATTTTTGTTTAAAAATTTGACTCTTTCAGTTCTTGCTTGTAAGATTTTTTGGGCAGAACCGGAGCAATGTTCAGTGTAGGGCTAATGAGTCCCCACTCCTGAGGTAAGACCCTTTTGCGTTTCCTACCCAGTTTTGCCCCATGAATCTTCAGAGTTTCCAGTATGACTCTTCAGACAGCCATGATTCCTGGCCCTCTGTGAGTCCTGATCATTGTTCACTCTAATTTTTTCAAGTGGTTCTTTCCTCTGCCCCAGGTATTTTCCCTACATACATGTGTCAGTTAGTACTCGAGGAGGACCTGCTGCAGACCTCAGAAGTTCTTTTTCTGTGTAGCTCTCAGCTAGGGTCTTCTGTCCCAATGAACTGTAGCCACAGCACTGTGGCTTTCTTTCCTATTTTGAGGCTAGTTTATTAGAGTATGGAATTGATCTGGCCTCTAGGTGCATAAGATTTATCATTATTTAGTGACTTTATGTATAGAAATGATTTTTCCCTTGAGTCTATTTAAATTAATAGCAATATAGCCATGCCAGCTTAGTTAGTAATTTCTTGAAATATCTTTGTCATGTGCTGATTGCTAATATTTTTGTGTACTGTATTTTAGATTTTTGTGAACAATATATGGATAGATATTTAACAATCCTATCAGACTATATTTATTTTATTTTGAAGATTTTTGAAGATATTTATATCTATCTATATAGCTAGCTAGCTATCTGTATTTTTTTTCTTTTTTTGAGAGAGAGAGAGAGCACTTGCAAGCAGATGGAGGGGGTAGCAGGGGCAAAAGGAGAGAGAGAATCTTAGCAGGATCCACGTTCAGCATGGAGTCTGACCCAGGGCTTGATCTCACGACCCTGAGATTATGACCTCAGCCAAAATAAAGAGTCAAATGCTCAATCTGGGTGACTGAGCCACCCAGGCACCGCTATTTTGAAGCTGTATTAAAACAACTTTTATTGTGGTTATATTTGTGAAAACTACTTCCCATTTTTAAAAATGTGTTAAAAAATACATAACATTAAATTTCCTATTTTAACCATTTTTAAGTGTATAGTTCAGTAGTAGTGTTAAATATCTTTACACTGTTGTGCAATAGATCACTAGAACTGTTTTCTTTTGCAGCAGTGAAATTCTATACCAACTAAATATTAATGCCCTCTTTTTCCTTTCTTCAGCCCTTGGTAATAGCTTTCTACTTTCTGTTTCTGTGATTCTCACTGTCTTAGATCCTTCATATGAGTACAGTCTGGCAACATTTGTTCTTCTGTGACTGACTTATCTTGCTTTGCATAATATCTTCAAGTTTCATCCATGTTGTAGCATATGACAGGATTTTCTTCTTTTTAAAGTGTGCATAATAATCAAGTATATGTACATACGATATTTTCATTATCCATTTATCTATTGTTAGACATTGGGGTTGCTTCTACCTTTTAATTTTGTGAGTAATCTTCACACTATTTTCCACAATGGTTTCGCCATCTTACATTTACACCAGTTCTAGTTTCTTCACATCCTCACAAACACTTATTGCTTTTTGCTTTTCTGAAGAGTAGCCATCCTAATAGTGTAAAGTGATATCCCATTGTGGTTTTGATTGGCATTTGTCTTATGAATAGTGATGTTGGACATCTTTTCATGTGCTTTTTGACCCTTTGTGTATCTTATTTGGAGAATTGTTTATTCAAGTTCTTTCCCCAATTTTTAATGAGGTTGTTTGTTTGTTTTAAAGATTTTATTTATTTATCAGAGAGAGAGAATATACACAAGCAAGGGTGGGGAGGGGCAGAGGGAGGAGCAGACTCCCTGCAAAGCAGGGAGTCCAATGAAGGGCTCAATCCCAGGACCCAGGACTATGACCTGAGATGAAGGCAGACACTTAACTAACTGGCCACCCAGGTGTCTTGAGGTTGTTTTTTTGTTGTTGAGTTGTAGAAGTTCTTTATATATTCTAGATATCAACCTCTTATTAGATATATGATTTGTAAATATTTTCTCCCATTTGATTGTTTGCCTTTTCACTCTGTTGATTGTCTCTGTTGATTCCCTGAAATTTTTAAGTATTGAAGTATTCCCATTTGTCTATTTTGTCTTCATTGAGGGTGCTTATGGTGTGTATCTAAGAAATCATTGCCAAATCCAATGTCCTAAAGCTTTTCTTCTAGTTTAATAGTTTTAGGTTTTACATTTAGGTTTTTGAGTTAATTTTTATATATGATGTCAGACTATATTTATTTAAAAATAACTTTAAAATCAAACAAAAATATAATGAATGCATCAAACAAGTGCATAGTTAATGAAATATGATACTCTGAAGACCCACGTTATCCACTACACTGGTTAAGAAATACAACTTTGCCAAGTCACCCATGTACTCATCCTTGTGCCGCCATTAAATCACAGCTTTCCTCTCTTTCCAAATGGAACCAGTGTCCTGAATTTTATAGTAATAACTTCACTGCATTTCTGTATAATATTACCACCCAACTATGAATACCTAGAAACTCTAGTTTGTTCCTTCACTATTTAATGTCTTTAAAATTTCTTTCAATCTACAATACCCTTTATTCCTAATTTATCTGTGGAAGATCTGGGTCTGCAGGGTTTCCTAAAGTTGGGATTTTGCTGATTGCACATTTCTTTGCAGTTTACTATGCTTCTCTGTCCTCTGTGAATTATCAGTTGGAATCTAGAGGTTCCATAGGTTCCAAACATAGGTTCAATCTGTTTGGCAACAATATACATGACGGGACTTTATTTGACCATAAGACACATATTTGTCACTTTTTGTTAGATTAAAAACCATTGAGGCTGTAAATACAGATTCATTAATGCAATGGAGATTGTAAAATAATGTTTTAATTTGATAATTTTGCTTTTTTGTATTACCTGGAAAATTTTATACAAGATGGTTACCCTCACATATTACTTAGTTAAATAATGGCATACTTCATATAAGAAAGGCAAGATAAAATGTTTACTATTTCCATTTATTTAACTTCACTTTTCAAGATAATGAATTAATTCTGTTATCTTCAGAATATAACCAATTAATTAAGAAATAATATTTCGGTACAGACTTGAGAATTCAAGCCTATTTTTTAAAATTTTTATTTTATTTTTTCAGTGTTCCAACATTCATTGTTCACGCACCACCCCCAGGGTTCAAGCCTATTTTACTGATTAATTTTTTTTTTTTTTTTAGAGAGAGCATACACATGAGCAAGTGTTGGGGAGGGGCAAGGGAGGCGAGAGGGAACCTCAAGCAGGCTCCATGCCCAGCACAGAGCCCAATTAGGGGCTTGATCTCACCACCCTGAGATCATGACCTTAGCAGAAATCAAGAGTTGGATGCTTAATCAACTGAGTCACTCAAGCACCCTGATTAATTTCTTATTAAAGTAGTTCAATAGTCCCACTCTGGGCCATTGTAAGCTTGTTTTAGGCCTCTTGATATGACTCTGAAAATCATTGAGATCTTCCTTGCAATCTGGTTTGTCAATATTTTCCAGACTCACCTTACATAGTCCCTGAAAAAAATCTGGCATCAGTCATTTATCCAAAAAGTCCCTGGTTTTCCTTTAATATGTGATTTATTTTAATGGTGGTGATATTTCAATACCATAATCTGAGCACTAGGTTTCTTCAGTGGACAAAACTAGGAATTATATACAAATACCCAATTTTAAAGAAAAAGTAATTCTTGATATTCTTGATAATATTTTCATTCTGAATACTTCTATTCAGAAGTATTCTAATTCATTTCTGAATACTTCTAATTAGGGCCTTCATCCTCACACAGCTGTAGCTTGATAACATTATTTCTCTTTCTTTCCAGTCCCTTTCTCTCTCTCTCTCTCTCTCTCTCTCTCGAGATGCAGTGTGAAGACAGAAACTTTATCTTAACTCTATTTTTCTCTCAGTCTTTGTCATCAATGACCACTCCTGATTTTAGTTTTCAGACTTCATGGTGGATTTGAGATTTGAGATTTCCCCCTTACTAATATCCTAAAGCATTAATCAATCAATTAACTTGGTTATCCATTAATTTATTCAAAATATGTATTTAGCACCTTTATCTGCAAAGTATTGAGCACTTAGAGGTTGCAAAAACAAAAACAAAAAAAGTATGATGTCTTATAGTCCACTGGGAAAGGCAGGCACACAAATTAAATTCGATGAGAGAGTTATATGATTAGTTATGTATGTTAGTATCAGTTATTAGTTATATATGTTAGTATCAGTTTATCCAGGACAGTTGCAGTTTATATTCGTTATTAATAGTACCTCTTTCACTTGCAATAGTTTAAATAACAAATGATATTACTAAGATATGCTATGGTAGATTCAGGGAAGACTACAATGTAAGTGAATAAAAATAAACATTTTAATAATGAAATTTAGGATAGACTTTGGAGTTAATACTTAGGTTTTCAAGAGACCCAATATAGACTTATATTAGACCTCTGATCGGATTGAATTCTATCACTAAAAATTACTTTCTTTAAGTCCTAATCTCTGGTAATGAGCTTGAGTATTATAGGTTTATTGATTTGTGACTATTCTTTTATTTCCTAGGCCCTGACATATCAGGTAGAAAATCTCCAGTTCCTTGCATCTCTAAAGAACATCAAAACAATCAGCTTTATGGACAGGGTCTCTCTCAGATTGCAGCAAACAGAAGTCCAATATTTGCACTTGATATTGCCATACTAGGCTACTTGGAATAGATTGGTTTTAAAGATTTACCATTTAACCATAAGAACAAAGTCACTGTGTAATCATTTAAAAAGTAGTGTTTCCTGAGATATTTATACTGAGCCTTGTGGTACTTCAGACTATTATAGTTCCAGTTTGATGAATAATGGCTTATGGACAAGTTGCCTCCCCCCTTATCTTTTGGCCCAACGTTTGGTCCAACAAATAGGATTTATTAACATAATAATCTATGCTAGTTGCATGAGCCTGCATTTTGACTAAATATCAGCTAATTTTTTTTTAAAGCTTCTACGTACAAAATTTTACTTTGTGGTATCTTAATAGCTCTCATGTAGGCTCCAATTTCACACCTAAGTTGCTTAAGGATGAGGACAGTATTGCAGCGTGAAGAAACACCGTGGGAGTTGTTAACTGTTTTATTATCATATAGGCATGAACTGCTTTGTTATGATATCTTCCTCCTAATCTGTATATTTCAAAAATGAGTCACTACTGATGCAACAACTTTTGAATTAAAAATTAGCTTCACACTGCTAAGATGATTATATATTACCTGAAAATGTCCCCCCCCCCCCCATCTACAGTTGTTCTGCTACTTACTAGTCATTATTTGTGGAAATGTTTTAATCTCAACACTGTGAAGAGGCTGAAGAAAGGTTTATCATGGGGTTCAAAGTGTGGGCTCTGTGTTTGGGGCTGTTTTGTGCTCTCTTTGCCTCTCGTATGTATACCTCCATACCGGGCAACATTGAAAAATACTGGAAAGTAACAGCCTTAGATATATTTGCTAAAATTGGCACATTTATGATAAGATTAACATTTTTTTCTCCTGGATATTGGAATGCCTTGTTGACTAAAAATCAGTGCTTATGAACTTTTTAGTAGTTACTGCTTTTGAAGTAACCATTGCTTCTTTGTTTGTTAGAATAAATCAATTACATAAAAGCAAGTAAATAAAATTTGCTCCAGCTGCATCTGTGGAAACAGAGTGGGGTAGGATTCTTGCTTCCCAGTAGTTTATATCTAAATGTAAAGATTGTGTCTATTGTGATATGCATTAAGTGGTATCACTGAAGGGAAAAGTTTTGTTTACTTGGTAACTTATGCTTGAATTATATTTCACACACTTGAATTTTCAGTTAGGTTTTACTTATATATATTATACAGATAAACATTACTGGTGTTTCTACCTACTTGATGTTAATTTAGGACTCCCACTATCTCAGTGGTTTCCATTACTTATTTTTAATTCTAAATTGCTAGGTTTCAGAGATTGTCTGACTTGAAATATGTGGGGTCAATTATGAATTCAAGCAAAAATAGCTCCTTGGTAAGGGGGAGGTATGGTTAGAAACTAGCATTTTTGAGTTTTTAGAATACATAGGCTTTCTATAATATATACCTCCATACATTCCCACTTTCTTTTAATTATTTGTATCACTTTGTAGAGGGGGAAAAAGAAGTTCAGAGGAGCTCATGCAGCTAGAAAGAGACAACCTCAGAATTTGAACCCACAAAAATACCTCATTTCAAAACTCATAGTCTTTCTGCCAAACCAAGAGGCTCCCAGAAACGTTCTTTGATGAAGAAGCAATAAGAAGGTGAAAGGAGACAATAGCAGCAATGAATGATTAGAGAAGAGAGAGCAATCTGTGGTATCAGAGGGAGAGGCTGTCCCCTGGTACTTTGTACAGCAGAGTAGCTCTGTGAAAACATGGCCATCTCCTGTCCGTATCTGCTAAGTCCTGATATTTATCTCTCCGTTTACCTCTAGAGGACACCTTCGCCTAACTATCTCTTCCTGCAACCCTCTTACCCCTTAACGTAACACGAAACCAGGTGTGAGTAAGCAAGTACAAGCTCCATAAAGGCTTTTCCTTTTTCAGCTACAAATTATTCTCACCATTGCCCATCTGTAATAAAATTATGACCTTTATGGATCTGATATTGTATATGGATTGTTCTTTATTTTTCAAAAGATAATAAGAAAAACATTCGTGTATTTACTGTAAAGATTATGCTGGTAAAATTAACAGTCATTGGCTGTTCTAAAGAAAATGGTTTTATTCTTCTCAGTACTGAATTTAGTAAATCAAAGTTGAGATACCAGGAAGAAAAATTAATTCTTTAACATATGAAAGGGAAGTGAAAATGAAAGTTCTTGAGAAAGGAAACTTGATAAATAAAATGCTTTGTTATGTCTATCACATGTTAAATTGGAAAGCTGAGTTTGGTAGAAGAGCATGTCCCACCTTCAAAAATTTCCTTAACCCTTCATTGTACCTTTTTTATACTTAGAAAATGGGGATACTAATCAAATAATTTTCAGGATTGCTCTGTGAATTACAGATCACATATGGTAGAAGAGCACAGAATAATCTCTGAAGCGGAACTTTTGTTATTGTTCAAAATATACTTAAGTATCTGCTCAGAAACAAAATATCTGAGAAATGAGAAACAAGGCAATTTGCCAAAAATCTTTTAAAATTCAATTCACTAGATGAAAAATTAGTATAATTTACCCATTTACCAAAAACTTGCTTTAAGGAATACTGTACCTGATTATATTCTCTTAGCATAAATTTACCTAAGAATTTTTATTAGTGAAGAATATTTAAATAAGACAAACTTTATGGAGTACATACGTATGCTAGACACTCTTCTGTGTACATTAAAAGTCCTAACTCACTTAAATCCTACAACAACCCACCAAGGGACTTCATTATTATTATTATTATTATTAAGATTTAAAAAATTGAAGTAGAGAGTAATTTATATCCAGTCGCATAGTAAGTGATAGTCTAAGAGGCTAGTCTAGAAAAATGGGTGGAGATTTGACTTTGACATTTCCTGGTGCAATTTAAGAGCTTCTTCATATTTCCTCATCATTAAAGTATAGGCATTACAGTCTCTTTAAGACCCTATAATAACTCAAACTCTTTGAAATAATTGTAGGAATAAAACCTGTTTAATGTACTATTTATTGTCCATGTAATTTTTAAGGTTCTTCTTTTGAGTAAACTGTCCAGTGAAATGTCACAAAGATCCTAGAAAAGTTGTCAGAAATACCAGAGAGTTTCCTTCAGTGATACCAAATATGGAATTTGGGGGATGGGGACGGCGGGGGGATGAAGGACATAAATCTATTTGGAGTTGAAAACCAGGGCAATTAAATAACTAATATTTATTAAGACATAAGACACCATTTAAAATTTTGGATTAAATAAAGTGAACCATAAAGAAGAAAAATGCAACAGCATGTCTACAAAACAAAACAAAAAAAAGGTGGTACAAGACCTAGACATTTTTCAGATAAGAATTTACAATAAGAAATAATGATTACAGGCATTAAAAAAAAACTGCTGGTAAACTGACAGCTGTTAAATGATACAGTTACTAACCTGAAATACAGAGTACTTGAGATTTTCAGCAAGGTTATAGACTAAGATCTATGCAGTATTATTTGGAAATAATTGTTACAAACATTCTATTTGTTTATTTTGCTTATATTTTCTTTTTTAATTTTCTCTTTCTATGCATTTGATGTTAAAAATTAAAATGTTCAATTTTATTTTGCTTTTACAGGCTCTATGTTCTGAGAGTATAGGTATATTGAAATCTGAAGAGTTTATTTCCATGATGCTGAGTCTGGACTATACCCAACCAGTTTCCAATGACTATGTCACAGTGATGGATACGGAATTTGTTGATATTCCAGTACGTTTGTACTTGCCAAAGAGAAAGTCAGAAACCCCAAGACGAGCTGTAATCTATATTCATGGTGGTGCTTTTTGTGTTGGAAGTTTCAGTAAGTTCATTGTATAAGAAAAAACTATAACTGGCTGTATATTTTTGATATAAGAACTATTTAATATAAACATGCATACTTATATAGGTATAAGTGTAGCTATAAATATTAGATATCCAGTAGAGAGATAACCACAGACACGTGTTTGGCAAAAAATATCATGGAGATCATTATTTTTGCTTTTGTTTGTTTCGGTTTGCTAAGCATTTGCTTCTCAGCTTTTATATTGAATGAACTCATATCAAATGAAAGTAGGATATGAATGAATCAATTAGTATAACTTGTTTTCTTTGGGATCAAAATATACCCAGAAGCAGAAGTATTGAGATGATGCAGATGTTTTAAATGGTAAATCAGAGTCATAGGTTGTTGGTGGCTACAAGGTCAAGTAATGTATTCATTATTGTAGATAACAATAATGCTAACAGTGATAAAGCTTAGAATGGTACCTAGTCCTGATTCTTAAAGGAAAACACAAAATAAACCCATGTTATAATAAACTCTTTGTTTTCGGGATACCTGGGTGGCTCAGTTGGTTAAGCATCTGACTGTCGGTTTTGGCTTTGGTCATGATCTTAGGGTCATTAGATCAAACCCCACCTTGGGTCCTGTGCTCATCTTGGAGTCTGCTTGTCCTTCTCCCTCCCCTCACTTATGCTCTTTCTCTCTCTCTCTCAAATAAATAAATAAACAAAATCTTTAAAAACAAACCAAAGAAAATAACAGATTTTCCATATTTATTCTTCATAAATATTCTTGCTCCCCAGAATTCTCTCCCTACCTTTGGGTTTTGACTTTACACACTCTCTTTTCCAGTCTCTTCTCTTCTCCAAATATCCACATCCAGTCCTGAGTCTGCTTGGCTGACACTATTCCTGAGTCCTGGATCCATATATACAACTATCACTTAGACATTTACAACTGGACAAACCATACACATCTCAAGCTCAATAAGACCAAACACAATTTATTGTCTTGTGTCCAAATGGCCTCAGAAAACAAACGAAAATCCTGCCATCCATCTAAATCAACATCTGAAAGCCCTGAGTAAATAGCAATTATGGTTAATTATTTATAGTTCCTTAGTGCTCACATCAAATTACTATACCCCCTTCATTATACTTCTGAACATTTGACTTCATTAACATAATTTAATACTTCATGATCTTTTAAAGATATTCCTTTCTGATCTCTCTGCTTGTGTCCCACTCAACTTTATTTCATCTTCTACACTTAGTGTACTGGATCTTCCTAACATGCAAATCTGGTTATATGATTTCTTTGTTTAAACTCTTAAGTGACTTTCATCACATAATAAAAGAAATCTAAATCCATTAGCAAAGTGTTCAGATTTCCAGGTTCTTACATTTTTAACTTTTCTTGCCAACGCTCTCCCCTTCATAATTTTATTTCAACCATACGAGCTGTATTTAGTTTCCAGACCCTCTGTAAATTCTTATTTCTATCTCTGGCTATGCTTCTCTAGAATGTCCTTCCCAACTTACTTCAAGAAGACTCCTTCTCACCCTTTTATGTTTAGGAAAAGCATCATTTTGTGGGTGAGGGTATGTGTGTGTGTGGGTAAGGATGTGTGTGTGTAGTCTTCTCTGGCTTTAAAAAACTTTAGCAATGTTCCTATATGGTCCATTGCAGCTTATATTTACCTGGTGGCAATAATCCTTGTTTTGTTTTATAATCGTGTTGCATGTTTGGTTTAGCATCTCTTCAGGAAGTGAAATCACCTCTTAGCATCTACCAAAACATTTCCATTCAATAAATGTTCAACAAATACATGTCTTCTGAGAAAAACAAAAGTGAATGACTGAAAAGAAATTCTGTGGTGTTATCTAGAGAGATTATAGTCAAAATGTTTTCCCAGTACTTTTATGTCTTTTTTACCCCCTTAATTTTTTCAATAAATTAGATTTCATCTATAATTTAATTTATATCAGGCATTAGGGTGGTTGGAATACTTTGCTTCCTTTATAAAATACATGATAAGATATTATAATATATATAAGATAAATTAAATACCAGTTTGGCCTCATTTGTCTTTAAAGAGATGTGTTAATGCCATTAAGGTTTTTATAAGGTCTATGAACTATCCAAGTATGCATATACATATTACCTGGGACTTCAGTCAGCACAAGAGAAATGCCCACAGATGGGAAAATATCACTTTGTTTGAAAAATACTTAGAAGTGTTCCTGATTATCAGATTGATTTCCCCTTCATTGACAAGTACAATGATTATAATCAGTAATTCCTAAAAATGTGCAATTATTCAGGACGCACATTCCAATTTTTTGCTCAGTTGAATGAACTATAAAAGACTTAGATACCTTCTATTTTTTAACAAATCAGGTCATAGACACTAGCTATTCTCTGGTATTTATTAATTTCAATTTCCTTGCTTTATTTCTTAGTCTTCCTATTATTTTTTTCTCCTTTAAACTTTTCAAATTTGCTTTGAGAACTAAGAAATATAAGAAGATATTTCTCTGGTAGACTTTTTTTACATAGAACCGTGGTTGTTGTTTTTTGACATCTAACCTAATATATTCTTGTTTCTATCTGGGTTCTACAAGTGATATAAATTCAATAATTGGACATAGAGAAAAATATGAGCCAACAGATTATATCAGCAAAGATCATGAGTTAGGACAGCTGGAGATAAAGAATGGGAAACGAGAAACTTAAACTGACTTTTGTTGTAAGACAAGTGAAAGGTATTGGGAAGTAAAAATGAAGACAGGTTTGAAACATATCATTGAGGGGCTTTTAGTATGAGGGTCAGAGGGTTCTTATGTCTTGCACGTTTTGGTGTTCATCTACCCCTTGCCTTGCCTTGCAATTATCAACTCAATCTTTAATGAAAATATTATTTTTCTACCTAAAAGACTACCTGACTTACTTTTCTATTTTCATGGTAGTCACACACTCAGTATTTCATTAGTTTTTAATTTGAAGTTTTGTTAATGTGCATGATCAAATTTTGTAATTTGATCATGGCTCTAGAATTCTCTGAATTTCTAGGATCCTGTGGTAAATAAAATAACAGCAGATGTCACAGAGTTGCCAAAGTCTTGTGGCCAGGGCATTGGTAAATTGGATTTCAAGGTGCCTGGGATGACATATGTGCATATACATAGAGGGATGATGGCTTGTGTGCCATGTGTACCAAAATGGATATTTACATCTAAGTTCACATACTGACTTCCCAAAGACTCTCTCAAAATTTAGTTGCTTTTCTTTAGACTCTATCTTAAATACCAAGGTTATTGCATCATATGAGATAGTCCACTATCTTATATTCTTCTGTGATTCTGTGAGTCTCTCAGTGACATCCTTGAGTGAGCATTTTTGGAAACACTTGCTCTAGACACATAAAACTCAGGTCCTAACTTGTGCCCCGAATAGCACAGCTAGGGAGGAAGAAAGAAATTATTATGCATTTGGGATAGTAGGTGGTGTTTGGGTTGGGGATAAAATGTTTTATTTTGTAATAATTTTTGTTTAGAGTAATGTAGGTGATGAAGGTTGGAATCAGCTAAGAATTTTAAGCTGATCTCAGGAAAAGTGATCTTACATTGTGGATTTTGCTGGAAAATATCAGAATGTCTCAGGACAATTCAGCATTTTCTTAGATTGGTATAGTCTATATTTCTGAAACTGACATCCCTAAGGGGAATTTCTTTTTTTTTTTACCCCTCTTCCCTAGTCCATTGTAACAAAAACATACTTAGCAACTTCTAATCCAATAACTTCTTAGGGTACATAGTGACATAGGTTTTTGTTTGTTTGTTTAGCTAGGAAGCTATGAAAGTTTAGAGAGACAACTAAAGTGACAATTTGATCGTCCAAAGAGTGATTGCCAATGTTGTCATTGTGGTTACTTACAGTACCTAGAACTTCCTATTTTCAAGGATGCTTCTAATATATAATATGAGGACATTACTTTTTTACCTCCATAGCTTTTTATTTTTTTTTTAAGATTTTATTTATCTATTTGAGAGAGAGAGAGAAACAGCGATAGCATGAGTAGGGGAAGGGCAGAGGCAGACTCTGCACTGGGCAGGGAGCCCGAAGCTGGCTTAATCCCAGGACCCTGGGATCACGACCCGAGCTGAACAGACACTTAACTGTCTGAGCCGCCCAGACACTCCTTACCTACATAGCTTTTGAAGTAATCTAAATGTTCTCATTTTAAATCTGTTTTAATATAGTGATAGGTTTGTGTCTGGCTTATACATCCTATCAAATCCTTATAATTTGTGTTGTTCTTTGCCCTAAAAAGTTTAAATCTAATGGATTTAAAGTAATAGACACCAACATCTTTGGGATGAGTTTAACCTATACTTTGTTTAGGACTTTCCAAATATAGTTTATGATAAAATTTTAAGTATTACATCGCCAACATTTAATGTTAAGTACAGATATTTACAACCTTTGTTATTCTAAAGAGCAAAAAGAAAGAGCCCTGATAGATAACAGGCTAATAGAATTATTCTCTTTTTACCAGCCCACGTATACAGGGGGGAAAATTCATTTATATCCCTTAAAAATATGGTGTGATATTTTTTTGCCTTACAGATGAATTTTGCCTTACAAATGAGTTTATCAAAAACATGCAACCACCCCCCAGCATACTTAAAGTTATTTATACTTCAAGATCTTCCATCTAAATTCAGCTGCTAGGGGATGCCTGGGTGACTCAGTCAGTTAAGTGTCTGCCCTCAGCTCAGGTCATGATCCCAGGGTCCAGGGATCGAGTTCCGCATCTGGCTCCTTGCTTAGTGGGGAGCCTGCTTCCCCCTCTGCTGCTCCCCCTGCTTGTGCATGCTCTCTCTGTCTCTGATAATAAAAAATAATCTTTAAAAAATTAAAACATTAAACTTATATGGACTTATTTAAAAAAATAAAAATAAAAATGAAATCAACTGCTGGGGATTATCCGTGGTGAGATATGTACATTGCAAGCATGTAGAACTTTTTTTCTAAATGACCTTGAAAAAAATATAACACTTTGTGTAGGATACTCTCTTAGATCTGCTGCCTTCAAAAATCCATGGTGCTTTTCCTATATATATATATATATATATATATATATATATATATTTAATGTTTGGATCATCGGTTACATTGAGAAGATGATATAAGCTGTAGAGTGTTTTAATCCAAAACGTGCTTGGAATAAATATTATGCTTATAATCTTAGGGAGTTCATAATATCCCCTACTCCTCACATACAATGTTATCCATGGACCTTAGATACAAAGTTGAAAACTTTTATACCAATTTTCTTTTTTTTTCAAATAATAAGGAGTTAGTGGAAAGACTCAGGTTTGATTTTTGGAAGATTAAACAATAGAGACTGGTGTTAAATTGCATCTATTTGGAATTTAAAAGCTGCAAAGAAAGATACAACCATAAATTGTACTTAAAAAATTGTTTAAATGAATTGTTCTTTTTTTAAAACCATAGATTAACTCCTCGATATAAATTTCCAGTTCCATATGAAGATTGCCTCACTGTAGTCAAGCTTTCTCTTCAAGACAAAATTCTTACAAAATATGGAGTAGATCCCACCCGAATCTGTATTTCAGGAGACAGTTCTGGGGGCAATTTGGCAGCAGGAGTCACTCAACAGGTATGTTTTGTCTTTATTTTGAGAGGTTGAGGTCTAAACTCATTTTTTTTCCTGTAGAGATGATCAGTTTTTCTGGCATCATTTGTTGAAACGACCATCTTTTCTCATTGGACTACAGTGATGCTTGAGTCTAAGATCAGTTGAACATAATATGACTATTTCTGAATCCTCTCTTCTGTTCCATTGATACTACATTGACTTCAGCTTTGTTTTTTCTTCAAAATTGTTCCTACTACTCTAGATCTGTTCCATCAAAATGTTGGAATATCTTGTCGATTTCTAAACTGACAAATGGTATTTTACTTTTTCAATGTATATATCTTACAAATCTTTCTTCAATTTATTCCTGAGTTATTTTGGAAAATTTTCGTGTAAAATAATATTTTTCAAATGTTTCTTTGACAGTATACAGAAATAAATTTAATTTTTACATTGGTCTTTTACAATCATATCCTTTTTTTTTAACAAACACATTCTTAAAAGTTTCACTGATAGCTTCTAGTATTTTTTAACATTTTCTAGAATTTTCTACACAATTCTATCTTTCACAACTAGAAAGTTTTAATTTTTTCTTTCCAATCTTTATACTTTTCTTAATTAGTACACTGGCTAAGGCTTTCAGAATGATATTGAATATAATTGTCTTGCTCTGAATCTTGGAGGAAATTACTCAACATTTCACTAATAAACATGATGTTAACTTAAGGCTTTTATAGTTGACTTTTGTTGGTTGAGGAAGTTCTTTCTATCCCTAGTTTGCAGATGGTGTTTCTATAAATAGGTATTAAATATGATAATTTTTTAGATTTTACTTACTTACTTATTTATTTGTTTATTTATTTATTTATTTATCTATTTGCTGTTTTAGAGAAAAAGATCTCCAGCAAGTGAGCAGGTGGAGGAGGGGCTGGGGAGGGGCAGAACAGATGGGAGAGGGACAAGCAGACTCTGTGCTGAGGATAAATCACCCTGAGATCAGGACCTGAACTTGAAACCAAGGTTGGATGATTAACCAACTGAGCCACCCAGGCACCCCAAATTTGCTAAATGTTTTTAGTGCATCTGTTGTGATGGCCATGTGATTTTTTTTCCCTTATTCTTTTAATGTGGTAAGTTATGTGAATTTACTTTTAGATGTAAAATTATGCTTGTATTCCAGACATGAGCCTCACTTGATCATGATGACTTAAATTTTTATGTATTACTGGTTTCCATTTGCTAAAATTAAAGATTTGAGTGATTGATTTTTTTAAAGTTCTTTGTCAGGTTTTGATATAACTGTTATATTGGCCTCATTCAATCATTTGGGAAGCATTCCAAATTCCATATTTTTGTTTCAGAATACCTAATCATAAATTTATTTATTTGTTCTTTGAAGAATGGTGAGGAAAATAGCAAGCTCATGGCTGAAATCAGAAATCATAACACAAATTCTTCATTTGTTCAAATGACACTCAGTTTCTAAAAGTTGAACCTTTAGAGAGCTATTGAGGAGAGAGTAAGTCAGGTTGTTTTGAATATGTGATTGTGGGGAAATCAGATATAGGCTAGTCACACAAGTCAATTAGTCGTCTGTGTCTCCTAAGCCCAAGCCTTCAAGGCTTGGAAGATTCTTCATTCATGCACCAAAGCTTGATGTTAGGTATGCAAGGAGAGACTCATAATAAGAATTGTGGGTTTGTTCTCACTCAGAATTCGGCGGACTGGTTCAGGACATTGGAAGGGGCCCTTGTGGGCTGAGTGGAACTTGTAGAGGTGCTCCAATGAGTCGCTGCTGCTGGGAAAAAGGTAAAGGGACCAGCTGGAAGGGAACTGGGGGAGCTCCCAAGTGGGGCCAGCTTCTAGGGGTAGAATGACCTTTGGCTGAATGTGGGCCATGTGGGGCACATGAGAGGAGCACTCAGTGTCTGCCTCCTTTGGGTTGTGAGGCTTGGAGGGGGTGAACTGCAGGACTGCTGTTTCCAGGAGTCATCTGCAGCAAGTGGAGCTAGGGTAAAGGTAGTGCCAGTGTTGATGTCACCAATGCTCACAAAGGCTTCTTTAAGAGTTTGGTACATTTGAAACATCTCATCTCAGTGATGAGCGTGCTCAGCAGATTCCCAACCGAGCATTTTGGTCCTCTAAAGAATATAAATGTGCTAAGAGCTCTGAAGTCACAAAATCTTTAACATTATTGATTATAAGGTGCATTATTCCTTTTGGAATTTTATGTCAACACAGGCATGGACAGTTAAAACACTATTTTATATGCATGGTTTATATTATAGTAGGAGTCTACTAGGTTATGAACAATCTCACTTGACTCTCCACTTCTGGGTCCATGGGAAACTTTTCTGCTTGACTATTCTCATTATTTGCAGTTAAAGATTCATCAGGAGAAACCTCAGTTCTTAGTAGAGAGGACTTCCAGCTACCTACATCCTCCTATGAATCACATGCTACCTCAAGAAAGCAACAATGTTTGTATACCTTTTTTTGTTTTTTATTAAAGAATGCAAAGATGTGTTTGCTAGATAGAAAGCTCTTGTTCATGTCCCAAATTTCCAGGTTGTCCAATACTTTTCTTTTTTCCTTGTCATCTGTGTATGAGGACAAACTTTCAGTGTCACAGACAAACTAGTATCCTTTAGAGCCTCCTTGCATGATGCCAGTGATGCTGATGGCTAGCTACTCCTTGAAAGTCACCTAATGTCCAGTTGTGTTTTTCTCGTGAACTTGACTGCTTCTCTGCTAAGCGTTTGCAAAGTTAATGAAATCTTCCTCGGTATTGATGATGTAGGAGACTTGGATATTAATCAATAGTACTTGGAGCATTGTCTTGCCTTCTTGTTGTCAAACATGGTTAGCAACAATCCTTTCCATTTCTTTGCAGGGTCCAGGCAAGTTTACCATTTTGGGGGGTATAGTTCTTGACAGTGTTGATGAATTTTTATGTTATCAAATCTACACTCTTCAAGGAAGGTCTTCTCAGTTTTGCAATTCATTTTTTGACTATTGCTTGGATTGCCATGTCTGGAATAAACAACTCTGTCCTGATACAGTGTATGTTTTTGATTGCATAGGTTATTTCTCTTCACATTTCTTTCTCATTGAACTCCATCTTTACTATCTCAAAGGAAAGCCTTCATAGAAAATGCAATTGATTTTAGCACCCCTTGAGTGTTCCAGGGTATCTACTTGATCCCCTGACCCTTTGATTCTCTTCTCAAAGTCCACAGAAAATTGTTGATCTACCTGCAGCAATGCTTTGGTCTTCCTGGTAGGGTCTTCCGGCTTGATGTTTTTGTAGTCTTCTACTTCATGTTCTGTGGAGAGCAACTGTCCTTATAGTTTGTTCCTGAAGTTTGGCAGAGTATCTCAAACGTGATTGGTAAGTTACTGACTAAGAGACTTCTGTAGGAATGGGGTCCCCATCCAATTAGCAATATGTTTGTAAGCTGGATGTGAGAGACACAATTTCTTTTCTGTCAGTGTGGCAGCCTTAATGTCCTTCTCCCTATCTGTGTTCTTCTGGCTTCTGATGTGATAGTTACCACCATCATATAACCACTGCACAGAGGTGGCATCTTGTTCTCTAGGACATCCTTGGCATCTGTTTCTTCATCTGTAATGTCTAGTTTGGTGATGACTCCAGGGGTTCTCAGACCTTGAGGATCAACATCTTTAGCTAGTTTCAGGGATTTGAATTTGTAAGATTGGTGTTGGCTAGGGCAATAGCCAAAAAGCCATTCTTCTGCATGATGGACTGCACAATCATTTCTCTGATTTGATACTCAATTTCTGGTGGCTGGTCTCCTGTTAGTACTTTTGTAACTCTAGGTAGGTTGATAAGAGTTAGATATAGCACATGTGGAGAATAGATTCATAAATTAATGGGTATGGTGGAAATGCCTTTATTCATTCTGGTCACCTGATCTGTTTCTGCTTCAATTTCATGGCACATGTCATCAAAATCTGTAACTTTTTTTTCCTTCGTAGTGTAGAAATCCAGCATATTCTGCTTTGGAATAACAAGTTGCAGCACAAGAGACCATCTCATTACAATGCCCAAACCTTGTGGGAGAAAGTCCTAGATTATCATGTTTTTATAAAAGGATATAACTTAGATACAGCCAGATGGGAGACATTCATAGCGCAAGTTGTGGCAAAAGGACTCAGAGCTTTAAGACCCTCTCCACGTGTGCCATTCTTCCTAAATTTCCATGTGTACACAAACGCAGAATCTCCCTCATTTAAAAAAAATTATTTCCTAAAAAAAATTTAAAATTAAAAAAAATTATTTCCTTTTAAGTATGAAAATAAGATGCTCAAGTTAAAACACAGGAAAATTATGTACACTCATGTGTTTACATTTTATATATACATATACACATGCAAATATATATACATACATACATATGAATATGTACATATACATATGCATATATACTAATCTGTAATACCACACACACACACACACATGTAAAGCCCTATTGTAGAGCCAGAATGGCAACAGTTAGCAAACCTTCACCTTTGATAGGCAACCTGGACTTCCCTTCAATCCAAAATGTTCCACTTTAATCCCCTTCATATTTGGACTTCTATATAAATTTTCTTAGGGGAAAAAAATGAAAGAGAATTTCATTACCAAAAAGTAAATTTGAAAACCATTAGACTTGTTGATTCCTGAGGGCTCTTATGACCTGAAGTAATTTGCTGTGTATTTGAAATAACACATCAACTTATTTGAAAGATCTTGCTGGGATAGGGTGGGAGGTATGGCGGGGAATGAAAATTAGAGACTATCCCCTCTTTTACATTATTATATTCATTGCTATGCCAAGTCATACAGCACTCTAATCTTGAATTTTATCTAGAACTGGTTTTTGGATATAGAAATTCTGAAAACTGTCCAGTAATTTACCCAATAACAATCAAGAAGCACCTTGCTAAACTTATAATTTCTGCTTGCATATTGTAATATTTCCCAGGCTTTGTAAATGAGGAAAGCTTTTGAAATGACAGCAGATGTAGTCATAGACATTCATCAAGATGTGAAGACCTGTCTTACTGCTTTCCAGGAGGGCAATCCTAAATATTAATAGTCACCAAAATAGATGTAATTCTCAGTAAAATTTGTGGGGGCAATATAAGTTGTTGTCTTGTAGTTAATTACAATTTGACATTATCCTTTTTCTTGAATTAGTTAATTATACAGGAACATAGTATCTTGATTCCAGAACCCTGAGATCATGACCTCAGCTGAAGGCAGCAGCTTAACCGACTGAGCCACCCAGGCATCCCTGTAATTTTCTTCTGTGGACTTTGTTTATTTTTCCATTATATTCTAATTATTGAAAAGGAAATGAATATTTCCCTTACAATTCTGACACTTTTTGGCAACTTCACATAATCTGTCCTAAAATCACTGATGTTGCTGGCCAGTCTCAGTGATCTGAATAATCACTATAATCAAGGAAACCTTCCTGGGCATATAGTCCTTTAATTTTTAATTTAAAGGAACAAATATTGTGTTGGGTTTTTTTTTTAAAGATTTTATTTATTTATTTGACAGAGAGAGATCACAAGTAGGTGGAGAGGCAGGCAGAGAGAGAGGGGGAAGCAGGCTTCCTGTTGAGCAGAGAGCCTGATGCGGGCCTTGATCATGACCTGAGTGGAAGGCAAAGGCTTAACCCACTGAGTCACCCAGGTGCCCCAAGGAACAAATATTGTTAAAAATTTAATTGCAACATTTAAATGCAATATCATGGCCAGCTCATCCAATTTTATTTTAAAGTAATTTATGCATTATTTTTATTTATTTAGGTCATAAATGTCTTCTTAATTTTATAAAATAATATGAATTGATTTGATATTTTGAAGTAATTGTTAAATTCCATTCTTCAATTGGTTAAGTGCCTGCCTCTTGGTTTCAGGTCAGGTCATGATCTCAGAGTCCTGAGACGGAGCCCTACATCTGGCCCTACGTCTAGCTCCTCACTCAGTATGGAGTCCGCTTGAAGTTCTCTCTCCCTTGCGATTCTTTCTCCCTCGCCCTCTGCACCTCCTGCTCATGCTCTCTCTCTTAAATAAGTAAATCTTAAAAAAAAAAGGAAGATGTAGTATATCTATATTTTTTAGAGTTTATAGTTTTGGCATTTCTAAATATACCATTTCTACCAATTTGTGTCATTTGTCATAGGTGTCATTCATATGGCCTTGTGATACAATTTACAGCAATATTTCTGTGGCATCTCTATATCGTATTTCTATGGCTTCATATAGTCTTGTATGTTTGACACTTCTTTAAAAATATTTTAAAATTTTTCTTTGCAAAATAGTCTTAATAGTAAATATGAATCAGAGGCTGTAATTAATGATGATACTTCACAGAAAACTTGAAAATTGGCACCCCTGGACATGGGATATTTTTAGTAGTTAGGTATACTACTTTCTGCCATGTTTATTTATCTCTATGTAATCACAACCTCTCGGGGTTACATAGAGTACCTGAAATCCATTGAAAGCAGATATACCTGTCCTCTGTTAACTTGAATTTTGCGTCACCACTGCTCTGAAATCCTTTATCCATCTATGCTAGCAGAATCAAGGTAAATTGCAAAGCCATTACAGAGTCTCAGGAGAGTCTTTGTTATCATTTATTAGATCTTGAACTGAGTATCCCCCACTTAAGACCTAGAGAAATTCCTCCATTCTCCTATTATGGGTTAACTAGCCATTCCTGTGTTGGTCAAGTGAAAGATATGTCTAGGAAAAGCAACTTGTCTTGGGATATACATCTTCATCTCAGGGAAAGAAATGTCTCAGTAAATTTGTTACATTAAATAAAAGATTGGCTAACTTCTTCAGGTCTATAGAACTAAAAGGCCCTTATTAATAGTGCAAGTCTGAAATTCATCTGACCTTGAAATTATTCCTTTCAATGTTTGAAAGCTGTTTGCCTGAGACAGTATAAGAACAAATTTGCCTTACTCTGGAGTTACAGATGGTGGTCCATTTGGTAGGTAAGAAAGTTGTTTTGCTTCAGCCTAACATCAGATATTCAAATATCATAATTTTGGTGGGTTTTTTTTTTTGGATTTGGGTTAATTGTGTTCCACATCAGTGGAAAAAATAGTTTGAAATTATTTAATTAATTTGACAATGACTTATTTTTTGATGTGAACTCATAAAAGATAAAGGAGCTATATCTGTTTCAATGCTATAGAATTTTAGATTCCAGTTGGTCCATGATTATGTTGAGGATGCATTTAGTGAGGTATTATTTTCCTTGAGCAGCCAGGCTTTTTATTTATTTTATTATTATTTTTTTTAATAAGGAAGTTTAAGGGTAAGAAATATTTATGTTAACCAGATATTTATGTTATGTAAAGAATTTCTACTTATTCTTCTGTCTCTATTTCTCTTTCCCTGGTTTCCTTCTCTCCTCTAAAAGATCTCCAACTTGAACTTAGTTTTGATTCACAAGCTTATTTTTAAGTCTATTGTCTGTGAATTGAAATACATTTTCTTAAAGAGATAATCAGCAAATGGCCACCAGATATGTTCTTCTTTTAAATCCTGTATTATCTACAAAACCAATTAACAAATTGACCAACCAAACATCAAACAAAATTCCTCAATATATATTTACATGTCTTCTCCTCTATTTTTTTATGGTTAAAAATGGTATTTTAGGGGCACCTGGGTGGCTCAGTGGGTTCAAGCCTCTGCCTTTGGCCGGGGTCATGATCTCAGGCTCCTGGGATCGAGCCCTGTCTCCAGGCTACCTGCTCAGCAGGGAGCCTGCTTCCCCCTCTCTCTCTGCCTGCCTCTCTGCCTACTTGTGATCTCTCTCTGTCAAATAAATAAATAAAATCTTTAAAAAGAAAACAGTATTTTAATTTCAATTTTTTATTAATAGTGAAGCTAATTTTTATGTTTTGATCATTTCTCTTCCTTTTTCTTTCTTCCAGTTTGGATGGTCATCATTGAAATCTTTATTTAGTTGCCTCTATAATTATTTATTAAATATTTGTGAAATTTGAGCATAATGTTACATTAGCTTCGGGTGTATAATATAATAATTCAACTTCTCCATACATTGTGCTATGCTCACCACAAGTGTAGCTGCTATCTGTCACCATAAAACACTATTGCACTATCATTGACTATATTCCCTGTGCTGTGCCTTTTATTCCTGTGACTTAGTGATTCTATAACTAGAAGCCTATATTTCCCACTCAAGATCATCCCGCCACCTCTGCTGGATTACTTCCCTCCCACCTCCTACCACCTCAGGAGTCTTTAAAAGTTATTTCTTTCCAGTAGTTTCAAAATCTCAAATATTATTTGCTGTTTTACTTCAGCATATAACCATATCTGGGCCTTCTCATCTCCAAATCAAAACCAAAAGAAAGAGCTGATAAGCCTTTCTTAACCTTTTATCCAACCTTCCGTTCTATCACTAGTCTTTCTTTTTGTACCCAATTAAATTAAAAGCAAATTATACTCCTTTTCTACACACTCATAATGTGTTCCTTCTTCAGTTCATCACCTTTGTGTTCTCCCTTGGCTGTTTCTTCATCTTGCTGTGGCTAAATTTGTCAGGGATCTTGTTATTTCTCTATTTAAGGGCATATTTGTTATTGTTCTTTTTATGTGATGTCCTTTAATCACTTAAAACTCTTTCCAACTTTTGCCTTAAAATACTCCTTTCTTCCCATGAGGTCTGTAACAGCACTCTCTCTGTTCTCTTTTTACTTCTCTTCACTCCAGTTTTATGAGAGATAAACTCTGGGTCTATACACTCCTTTTACGTCAGGATTCCTTAAGGCTCAACTTTTGGTCCTTCTGTCTTTTATGCTACTCTTTGCCTGGCCTCGTGGCTTCAGCTCCAACTGATCTGCTGAAGGCTCTTAAAGTTATGTCTCCCACTAAGGCCACTGTCATGAGCTCAAAAACCATATATCCAGTTTTCTCCACCTGAATATTCTATAAGCTCTAGAAACTCCCACAGGCAAACTTCCTCTATATTACCTGAAGCGGTTCTACACAGCTACAGTATAGTGATTATTATTTGTTGCATGTGCCTATTCTCAACTAGACTCTTAAGTATTTTGGAATCTGGGAACAACAATTTTTTTTTTAAATCTTTATGTATCCAAACCCTGACATCATACCGGTCCTCTTCCTGCCTTCTTCTTCTACCCCTCAGAATTACTCCAGGATTTGACTTTTGCTTCTCTTCAGCCTGTTTTACCTGCTTAGCAGCTTTCTACAACCTGTCCCATTGTGTAATAGCACAGTCTTACAGATTATCTTTAAGTTTTTGTGGGAAAAATTTAGAGATTAAATAAAGACACTCATTCTGCATACTGCTGAAATGAGCGGTAACTGGTTATTTGCCTTTGGAATCAAGTTGGTTTTGCTATTTTCCTGAGAAGAGCATGAGCAGATTCATTTTTTTTTTAAAGATTTTATTTATTCATTTAACAGAGAGAGAACACAAGCAGGCAGAGAGGCAGGCAGAAGCAGAGAGAGGAGCAGGTTCCCTGCGGAGCAAGGAGCCTGGTGCGGGACTCGATCCCAAGACGCCGGGATCATGACCTGAGCCAAAGGCAGTTGCCCAACCAACTGAGCCACCCAGGCGTCCCTGAGCAGATTCATTTTTGTCCCTTCCCTATTTATGCAGTCACTGTTTGTTTCTCTCTCGCTCCCCACTCTCCCCAAAAAAGTTCATAGGTATTATATCAGAGGAAAGTATGGTGGACAGTGATGTTAGAAAGGTTGTCAGGGACAAATCATACAAGGGCCTTTTGAATTTTTGTTTTACTTGACTCCAGGGGCATTGTGAACTCATAGAAAAATTTTAATCACATTTATGTTTAAAAAGTACTGTTGTTTGGCTTATTTCACTTAGTATAATACTCTCTAGGTCCATTGACATCATCATAAGTGGCAAGATTTCATTCCTTTCTTATGGCTGAGTATTCCATTGTATATATGATTTCACTCATAGGTGGAATTGAAGAAACAAAACAAACCATCATAAGGGAAAAAAGAGAGAGAGAGGCAAACCGAGAAACAGACTCTTAACTATAAAGTGCAAATCGATAGTTACCAGAGGGGAGGTGGGGATGGGTTAAATCAGTGATGGGGATTAAGGAGAGTACTTGTGATGAGCACAGGGTGTTGTATGGAAGTGTTGAATCACCATACTGTACACCTAAAACATTACACTGTGTGTTAACTAACTGGAATTTAAGTAAAAACTTTAAAAAAATACTGTTGCAAAATAGAGAGTAGTTAAAAAGGTAGTGGGAAGAAGAACATGGTAAAGAATTGCAAAACTTTGATAACCAAAGAGAGTATTGTGGATTAGGTTAGTGGCAATGGGAATGGAGAATAGTGGGTAGATTGGTGAAATAAAAAGGTGAAATTGACAGGCCTAGGGAACTCTTGGATTTGGGGGTTAATGAATAAAAAAGAAGTCAAGTATGGTTGATGGGAAGTGGATTTGAATGTTTTATGATGTTTACAAGAAGAAATTCAATGTAAAACACTAACCAGAATGTCTTGCTTGTAGTAAATACTCACGGACTATTAGCAATCATGATTTCTCAAAAAGCATACAGGTTCTGATGTAAAATAAACTTTGGCAGCTATGCTTTTGTTTAAAGGTGGAGATGGGACTGGTCAAAAAATGTCTACTCAAAAGAAGTAAGTGAAATGAAAATAGAAGAGAATTAGGTAATAGGCCAGATTAAGCAAGTGATTGAAATGGTGAAAAGAAGAAGCTTATGACAATGCTCCTCCATTGTATAGTAATACTTAAATAGGGTTGGGGAGAGGGTATGTTTTTTAGAAGACTTCTGTGGTCTGAGCTATGGGTTTTCCCAAGAATTATTAAGGTGTTTGTCCCGCTAAGACAGCACTGGTACATCCCCAAACAAAAATGGAGCTGAGCCAATATTTCCTACAGTTTACCCAGTGGAAGATCAACAAACATTTTCTTTTCTTTTCTTTAAGATTTTATCTATTTGAGAGAGAGGGAGAGAGAGAGAGCAAATAAGCAGGGGAAGGGCAGAAGGAGAGAAAGAAGCAGATTCCCTGCTTAGCAGAGAGTTCGACTTGGGGCTCAATCTCTGGACCCTGGGATCATGACCTGAGCTGAAGGCAGATGCTTAACCAACTAAGCCTCCCAAACACCCCCAACAAACATTTTCTGAAGCATCTCAAGGATAGGCTGTTGGCTTTCTATTACATTTGTCTCCATAACAGTAAGTATAGCTATAATTTACCGAGTTCTTACCGAATGCCCAGAACCATACTATAAATGCTTTATTTATCTCACCCCCACAAAACTGATATGCCATCTCTATTCATTTATATCCGTTTTAGAGATCGGGGAATGGAGCCTTACAAAGTTAAGTGTCTTGTAGAAGTTCATGGAGTTAATGTAAATCCAGGGTTCAAACTTGGCTATGAAAAGCTTAACCCCAATACTGATTTCAGGCCCTTCTTGCCCCATTGATTGGGTTGGTACCTGGACATGAATCCAGCACTGTTGAGTCATATACTCTGTTTCACTCCTACTTTTAAGACATAAAATGGGAGGTGCGATTTTTGAGGAAGGAATAAGGAGCAGGAAAGAACAGGACAAATCCTTAAGGAGGAGAGCAAGTTGATCATCTCGGGCTTTTTGAAGGCCCTGTCTTCATCATTTGGGCTGCTATATCATAATAGCGGGTACCGGGTGGCTATAAACAACAGAAATTTATTTATCACCATTCTGGAGGTTGGAAATCTGACATCAGGGTGTCAGTATTGTCTGGTGAGGGCCCTCTTCCAGGTTATAAGCCTCTCATTATCCTCAGGTGGTGGAAGGAGAAAGCTAGCTTTCTGGGCCATTTTCCATAAGGACATTCATCCCATTCAGGAAAGTTACACTCCGGAGACCTACCTAATCACCTCCCAAACACCCCCACTGACTAATACCATCATCTAGATCATTAGATTTTCAACATATGAATTCGGAGGAACATAAATGTGCAGGCTAAGCAGGCTCCATGTGGGAGTGTTCCAGCTCCCAGTGCAGTTAGAACATACACCCTAGGACGAGGCCAAAGGCCTCTCTTATTGGAATTCCTTCATGATGGTTCGTAGTTCACCCAAATATGCACTGGTTATCTATATATTGGTGAAATCGGGTGTGGTGTGGGGTTGGGGTGGTGAGTGAAAAGGAAAATTAGTGGGAGGAACAATCCCAGTCGCTATGGAGCTGAGATTCCTGGGTTGAAAATGGTACATCTGCTAAGTTTGGTGAATAAGATTTAGCACTAGTGATGTAGGAATTCTGCATTTAAGTTAATATTTTGTAGACATCTATCCTTCTGTGGATGACAGTCAATGAAAAAGTTGCTATGTATGTGCAGAACTTGGAATAACATACATCCAATCCAGGGGGCTAGATGGTAGGGGCCCTTGGGAACCAGTGACTGGTTTTAGAGGGGCGGTGGATAGTGAGGGACTCACTGTGGGAACTGTAGTATAGGCCCTTGACAGGAAGAACCTACCTTTCTCTAGGAAAGCACCATACCCTAATAGATGGTCTTGGGACATCTGGGGAATGGGAGAGGATTCGGCAATGCTTCAGACCGTCTGGAGCAGGCTTTATGTCAGGCACAAGTATCCATGACCGACGGCTACACTGAATGGGCTTCAAAGCAGTTGAGTCAGTAGACTGATGTAGGCCTCTCTGCACAGGGCATAAAGTCATGAACCATATTGTCTCTGATTTTGCTATCAGCTACTGCTCAGCCACCATTCCCAACTCATGGGGGTTGGTTGTAAACAGAGAAATTAATGTAGGAGTGAAAATAGTTCTGATGCACATGTCACTCCAAGCTTTTTAGCATGATACAGAAGTCTTTTATGAACTAGTTCCAAATACATCCTCAAATATGTAGATTTAGAAGACCAAGCTTTACCATGGTGTGAATAAATTACTCTCATGAAAATAATATCAGTGGTATGACCTGTAACTTGAAAAACCAGTTAGAGATTCAGATTATATGATTTAATAAAAGAGGGGCAAAGGGAATAGTTTATAAGGGAGAATTCTATTTTACATTTCATGAATTTAGGATTAATGGTACTTAAGTATAAAAGGGAAGTTCAAATGCATGATATCCATTGTGTTCTCACTGAAATAATGTTAATTACTGAAAAGGATTAAAAATAAGATTGTGCTTTGTTGAACATATTCCATAGCCTTTTACTAGGTTACCCAAAGGTCTTTGTTATACTGAAAAATAAGAAAAATTTAAACAGACAATTCAAGAACAGTTACCAGTGTTTAAACCTCAAGGATACTATAGCAAGCAAAATATGTTCTCTCAACTTTTTTTTTGACTTTGTATTTTCTTTCTTGTTCTTTTCAGAGTAATAATGTCCTGAGATAAATGTCTTATACATTTTTTATGGTCAGGTACATATGAGTTGCCCACAAAATGAGAATTACATATCCATTCATGTGATATTCAGATTTATATTATAGGATGATCCACCCAGGTCTTTCAGTAGTAAGGTTTATGGACCAATATTAATGCTTATTTGCACCTTTGCACTCTAGCTAGTTGTCTTAGAGTCCATGGGGGTAGAAAGAAAAAACAAAGCTATAGATAATTCAATAATTCAGTATTATTGCTGGGTCCTATTTGTATATCTGTCTCTTACTGCTTTTTACATCCTATGATTTTTGGTTCTAATGATAGTGTCTTCTTAAGAGCATTATAAACTGAGCAGCAATATCGATTTATTCATTTCTTTGCTTTTTTTAATACTGGACTGAGCATTTCATTATCTTAGACTCAGTAAGAGAGTGAATGACAACTTAGATATTATCAGTGTTTTTGGAATTCAAAATCCAGTAGAAAGATCCATTATGTACATTTTTATAATATAAGGGGAAAATGAACATTGACCTGAAAGAGGTAGAGAGCTTTGGAAGTTCAGAGGTGCTTGGAGAAAGAAAAGTGAACTTTGATCAGGTACTCACCTGCATAATCACATTTACATGGTTATAAATATATATAGAACATGTAGAAAACATCTGAGAAGATTCATACCAGACAGATAACATAGTTGTTAAAACTAGGGCAAAATTGCCAGACTTGGAGGCCCTGACCAGCAGGTTCTCTTCCAATATTGTGAAGGGGGTTAACTTTGAAATGAGCTTCAAAAGATGACTGAAAAGTAGGAAGAGGCATTGAATGACCAAGCAACAAATGATGTATAGGGAACTTGGAATAGTTTGTATTTGTGACACATTTGTGGGAAAACAATTTATTTCATCTGACATTCCAGAAAGGGCAGTTAGGGCCAGATAAGGTTGTTGGTGGATTCCTTTTTGCCCTATCCCTGTGTATGTGGTGCTGCTTGTTTCTTTGTCTAGGTTTGGGATTTTGGCAGTGGGATGTTGATGGTAGACTTTTGCTCAATAAATCATCTACCTGAGGGCACTTGGAGAGATTTGGGAATTTTTGTCAGGAAACATTGTTTTGGCTCATTTTCATTTTAAACTTGTGAAGCCTTTAGCACCTTCAGAGAGCATTAGGGAGGTGGTAGGATACTATTTCCCTTTCTGAGGTACCTCTGGGATTTCAGTTTATTCCCTTTTGGGGTCCAGTCAGCCATTATGGTGAAAGATTGTCTTAGAGGTACATCCTCCAGTCCTGAGCTTTTCATGTAGGGCAGCAGCAGGATTTTTTCATTTGTCCTGATGCCATTGTCTCAGATGCCATGCTTTAGCTAAGACACTTGCTCCTTGGAAATAATTTTGAGGTTCTCTCCTACGATCCACAGGGTCATAGGTGAAACTCAAGATACTCTTCACCCCTGGAAAGACAAAAGGACTCCTTACCAAATATTTCACATTTTTCTCCTTGCATGTCAAACTAAATATCAACAAGGTTTTGTTGTTGTTGTTTTGTTTTAATAATTTCATTCCTTTGTTTTCCAAATATCACCATTTTTTCAGAAGGTAAGTTACATATCAATTGGCTTTTTCTTTCTTTTTCTTTTTGTCTGTGTACTTTTACATTTTATTTATTATTTATTTATTTTTACTATGTTCAATTGGCCAACATATAGTACATCATTATGAGTACTTTTACATTAAAATGCGTTTCTTAAAATTTATAGTATGATGTTGGGAACTTGCTTAATAGCCAAATACTCTTATTTTAAACTTTAAAATATTTTTATTTTAATATTAATTTTAAATTTTAAGGTAAAATAATATTTTAATAATTATATTTATTTCTTCCATTCACTGTGGTGGTTTTCAGTCCAGAATTTTTACAAATTTATATGTACTGTCAATTTCCCTCAGGGATATACTATTTAGGTTATTTGCATTGATGATTATTGACAAAAGCCTCATTATTTGTATGTATCTCTTTTCCCCTGTCTCTCTCTTTGTTTCCCTTTGCCCACTGTACTGAACTCATTTTATGCACCGAGCCAATTGATGATAAACCATCAACCTGCTAACGCAAATCTAGCAAGGTTTGCACTATAAGTGATTACGAAGCAAGGTTTCTGCTTCTTCTGTCACTGTCTCAGATTGAGGAGCTCACTATGTCCATTGTTCCCAGTCTTTCAAATTGCTCTTGGGTACAACCTAATGGTGCCTCATCTCCTGCCATATGTCAGTTTTTAAAAAACATATATAGATATATAATTGACATAGAACATCATGTTAGTTTCAGATGTACAGTATGATAATTTGATATATGTACATATTGCAAACTGACAGCACAATAAATCTAGTTAACATCTACCACCACACGTGACTACAAATTGTTTTGCTTGTGATGAGAACTTTTAAGATTCACTATCTTAGCAACCTTCAAATATGCAATATAGTATTATTGAAATATAGTCACCATACTGTACATTACATCCCCATGACTTATGTTATAACTGGGAGTTTGTATCTCTCCTTCTCCCTTTCTCCCACACACAACCAACATTTTTTAAACTTCTGTTGAAATGAGGTTGGCCTTTTTTCCTGACACTGAAAAACATTGTAAGTATTGTGAAAATAATTAAAATAACACATCAATTTATATAGATATGTTTATCACCAGATCACTTAAATTATTAAAATTAAATCTCTTCTCCTGGTGTTTTGGAGGTCCTTGCTTATAGGACATCATTGTGTTTTCTCAGGTGCAGAATGATCTTGAATTTAAACATAAAGTCAAGATACAAGCTTGACTTTACCCTGGCTTACAGATGATTGACACTTATATCCCATCTCACTGAGAAAATGAGCATGGTATAGTTCTAACAAGGGACTTAGGCATAAAATTAGTGAGTTTTTATTTCCCCAGGCATGAAACACTTTCCCAGGCAATGAGAAGAAATGAACACATGCCTCTGGAATCAAGACATCTGTTTAAGTTTGTTAACTGGAGTACTCTCTTACCTGAGAAGTTTAGAAAGGGTTATGTTTATACTGAACCAGTTCTTGGAAGACACCATTATTCATGGCCAGAACTTATGGATATCAGAGTTTCACCTTTGTTAGCCAATGATTCCTGGTTACAGAATTTGCCACAACCTATATTCTTACTTGCCGATATGATCTTGTGAGGGATGAGGGACTTATGTATGTCTCAAGACTTCGAAATGTTGGAGTTCAAGTTACTCATGACCACATTGAGAATGGAATCCATGGAGCTTTATCATTCGTGGCATCACCAGTGTATTTACAACTAGGTTTCAGGATAAGAGATGTATATATTAGTTGGTTGGATAAGAATTTATAAATATAGTATGTATAAAATATAGATGGCCATCAAGAAATGGATTGTAATTCGTGATATTTTATAGTTGTAGTGCAAAGAACAACATAATTTGTGTTATCTGAATCTAGATTTAAATCAATTATAACAGTTACTGTATGCCCTTGAACTAGTTAATTTTTCTGATTCACAGAACCTGAATGTGTAAAATGCATTTAATCCCTTTATTTATAGCTGATTATAATTACGTTGGTCCCAATAGGGACTGATCCCTAATAAAGCTGAGAAATAAGAATGGTTACTGGCAAATTAGTGAAGATAGTTTCCAGGAAGGCACAGAAATTGCAATAGTGTGTGAGAAAAGAAAAAATAAAGAAAAAAAAGTTACAAGGTAATCGTATCAGTTTCCTGTGGCTGTTGTAACATATTACTACAAAATCTAGTGGCTTAACACAACAGAAATGTTTTCTCTCAGGAGTTCTGGGGGTCAGGTCACAAAATCAAGGTGTTGGCAAGAGCCCCACTCCATCTGGAAGCTCTAAATGGAGCTCTTTGCCTCTTTTATCTGATGGCCACCAGTATTCCTTGATGTAGCCAGATAATTTTATCTTGAAAGTTAGCATCTTCAAACCTTTCTCTGCTACATCTTCACATGGCCTTTTCCTCAGCCTCCCTTTTAGAAAGATTCATGTGTTTGTATTTAGAGTCCACCAAAGTAATCCAAGATAATATCCCCATCTCAAGATCCTTAATTTACAAATACCTGGCTTTTTTCCAAGTAAAGTAACATTCACAGGAATTAGGACTTAGATATCTTTTGGAAGGCATTTTTTTTCACATTTTCAGTCAAATGTTATGTTTTAAAAAGGCAACAGATCAACATTATAATTCATTCTAATCTAAATATGTACTCAACAATATAGCTCAGCTCAGTATGGAGTAAACAAGGTTTTCAAAAAACTGTCAAATATGTCATTTAAAAATACTCAAATAATAAGTCATTTCTACAAGCCTTTTGTTGAGTGAAATCATAAACTAAAACTAAAAATTTATTGCTGTGGAAAAAAATGTCTATAGTATAGTAGTATGACTGTTGAATATTAAGTATAACCAGTTGAGTCAAGTTAAGAAGTTAAAAATGTAGCAATAAATTTGTGTGCAAGTCTGTGTGTGTGGTAGGGGTAGTGAAAATTTACAAGCTAGTTGACCCAAGAGCAACTGAGATATCTAACTTGTTCAGTTAAGAACAAACATTTTATCAATCCTACATTTTTCAGCAGGCAATTAAAAATGACAATTTCAACAGCCCCAAACTCACACATATTTTTCATACTTTTTTTTTAATGTAGAAAGAAAGTATGTGCAAAGAGCTGTTTTTCTTCAGTTCACTTTCAGCACCTAAAGGATGGAAAAATATCTAAGACCATTGCAAATGAGAACAAAATGAATGTCATTGGAGTCAGTTATACTTCTCCTTTGAGGTTTATAAAATCCATATGGAAAATTGATCTTTTAACAAATTATATTGTCATAGTTCTGATATAATTTCCTTTAAATTCTTTTAAAAATATCTATATTTTAAAAGATATATATATATATATATATATATATATATATATATAAACGATTTTTTATTTATTTGACAGAGAGAGAGAGAGAGAGATCACAAATAGGCAGAGAGGCAGGTAGAGGGAGGGGGAAGCAGGCTCCCCGCTGAGATCATGACCCAAGCTGTAGGCAGAGGCTTTAACCCACTGAGCCTCCCAGGTGCCCCTTAAAATATATTTTTAAGTTGTAAAAAGAAATTTTTTTTTAATGGTACTGAATCTGATTCCAGTTCTTTCTCATCATTTAGTATACCGGCCACCAGTTCTAATCAGGGGGAAAAAACCTCCTAGAAAACTCTTTATTATGAAGCACATTTAGCAAAAATAACTGATAGGCGAGCGAACCATTAAAGGTGCAGCTTTCCAGGAAACACATTTTGTTGATTGTTCACTGAATATTCTTCATAGTGATTCTAGATGAAAGCCTCTTTCAATATTGTGAGTATGAGTGTGTAGTCTCACTAGCATGCAGTTTCACATCCTTGGGCAGGATATAAAAGGCTGGCTCACAGCTAGAGAAAAGGTCAAAGTGTTTAATTCCTGAAAAGCCTTACATTCCAGAGTAGGAAAGCACTTTTCCTTTATTTTTTTAATTTTAATTTTTATTATTTTGATACTTAAGGATGTGCCAGGAAAAAAAAAAAAAAAGAATGTGGCAGAAATGTATGCGAAGGCAGCCCAGTCAGTCCTCATTTGTTTAGTTTGTATATTTGGTCTCAGAACATTCTGGAAGAGAGACGTTTTGCAAAAAGCCACTGCTAGACAGGCTTCCTTTGCAATCTCTGACACTGGGCTCTTGGCTACCCAGTGGCTATATCTAGCTTTGATTACTCTTGACAGCCGCAAGGTTATTTTCATTGGGCCATACTCCCCAATTGGTTGCCTTTTATATGGTGATATTGGAACACTGTGATAAAGCCACCAGGATTGGAAATATGCAGGGTACCTGGGTAGTTCAGTCAGCTAAGTGTCCAACCCTTGGTTTTGGCTCAGGTCATGATCTCATGGGTGCTGGGATTGAGCCCCACCCTAGTTGGGCTCCATGTTCAGTGGGGAGTCCACTTGAAGATTCTCTCCCTCTGCCCCTTCCCCTGCTTGCTCTCTCTCTCTCTCTCTCTCAAATAAATAAATAAATCTTTAAAAAAAGATTGGAAACCTCCAACAAAAGTCATGTATTCTAATTTCTTTATTGGCAATATAAGGGATGATCTGATTATATCCCATACCATGTCACCTAAAATCTCCAAGCTTTCCATTCTCTTTTCTAGCTATGTTATCCAGACATTGATTATTTTCCACACTTTGTGTCTGTCCCAAAAAGAAATAGTGATATGGAACTTGGGTAAATATTCTCGAGGTACTGAAAGAAAGGTTAATATTGTAGTTTGTTGATATATCCCTATAATCTATCTTTGTACTACCTAGTGAAACTATATGGAAAAAAATTCTTGACTTCATCTATCCAAGCTCTGTGAGTCATCTGTTAATTTTATTGATAATCTACCCTGTGCTCCTGGAAACATAAAGCATAAATTTTCAGAGCCACATATCTGACAAGTAAGTAAGTAACAATTTCCAAAGTATGTCAACAGTGCCCAACCCTAAAGGAAATTTCTAGGTATTCTCAAATACTCATTCCGGCATTGTATTACTCTGCTAGGATTGCTGTAACAAAGTGGTATAAACAACAGAAATGTATTGTTTCAAAGTTCTGGAACCTAGGTCTCTGAAATCAAGGTGGCCAAGGGTCATGTTCCCTCTGAAGGTGCTAGGGAAGGATCTATTCCATCCCTCTCTCCTAGGCTCTGGGAGTTCTTTGGCTTATGGCAGCACAACCAGTCATTACATGGACTTCTGTGTATGTTTCTCTCCCCAAATTTTCTCCTTTTATTAAGAACACCAATCATATTTGATAAGGACCCATGTTAATGACCTCACTTTAACTTTTCTACCTCTGTAAAGACCCTCTCTCCAAATAAAGTCAGAATCTTAGGTATTGAGGATTGGGACCCCAACATATCTTTTATGGGGAGACAAAATTCAGCCTTTGTATTTGAAATTAATTTTGATGGATAAAAATATCATTGATTATTACATATATTAATTATATATAGATATATATTTTGATCTAGTATTGATTACCTATATATACATTTTTTTGGCTTAAAAATTGTTATAAAATATCTGAAGGCCTTTGGTTTTTCTTTCCCCTGTAAGTTATTTGGTCTTATTTTCCTTAACGTGTAAGAGATTGTTTTTTCTTTAAAGAGTAATAATTTTTACTAAATTATGTCTTAGTGTTGGTTATTCTGGTTTGATTTGTCCCAGGTATGCCATTCACCTTATTAATACCTAGGTTCAAATACTTTTTATTTTTAATTTCAGTGACATCTTCTTAAATAATAATTTTTAGCAAATGCTCTATTTTCTTGTTTTGGTTTTTCTTCTCTAGGAAATTTTATCCTATCTATGTTGGATATTCTTTCCCTCTGCTCTTTTTTGTGGATTTTAAAATCATTTTAATCTTGTTCTTAATCTCTTTTGCATTCACTTTTTTTTTACATTTACATACTATAAAGTTCACTCTATTTGGTGCATAAACCAAGTTTTGATAAATACATACTGTCATGTAAATTTCTCCACAGTGAAGGCCCAAAATATCTCCATCACCCCCAAAATATTTCTTCCTGTTTCCCCTAGCCTCTGGCAGCAACTATTTTCTATCTCTGTGAGTTTGCCTTTCTTAGAATATCATATAAATGGACTCATATGGTAGCCATTAAATTTCTTTTTATTTTAAACTTATTCCTAATTTTCAGGCTGTATTTCCCCTATGACATTTTCCATATTTGTTCTCCCTTGTGTCAATTCTGGTCTACTCTTCATTAAAAAACAAAATTTTTAAAAAAGATTTATTTGTCTTCAGGGGTTGCGGGGAGAGCCCAAGCAAGGGGAGGAGTAGAGGGAGAAGAGAAGCAGACTCCCCACTGAGCAGGGAGCCCAATGGAGATCTTGATCCCAGGACCCTGAGATCATGATCTGAGCCAAAGGCAGACACTTAACCTATTGAGCCACCTAGGAGCCCCTGGTCTTCATTTTTGAAAGTATTTAGTTTTCTGAATTTTGGGGGGGTGTTATTAATTAATTTTTGAGTTTTGATAATTTTGCTCATTTCTTTTTCACATTGTAGATCACTGTCTTAATAATTTTAGGTAATTATAAAGTATTAGGATATAGTTTTCCTCTGCTTTGTAGGCAAGTTTTTCTGTTTATATTCTCATTGCCTGTAGAGAGGTTATTCTGCTTTTATTATGCTTGCTCTTATATTAATTCCAAGTAATATTTAACACTATTTTCTGATGCTCATTTTTACATGAAAAGAATTACCTTCTAGAAGGTCAGGGGAGGGCATGATTTTACAGATTTTTATCTTTTGACTCTTGAGCTCCATCTACTGTTAGTCCTGTGAAATACTGCATTTTGTTCCTGCCATTTAATCTGCATCCCTTCCCCCACCCCCAGACCCGCCCACACCCCCAAGCTAATTTGGATTCTATTCCTATATTCCCAGCAGTTTTTAAGTCACTGTGGAGCTCTGTCCTGAAAGAGGCTTTGATTGGCACCTTCAGATCTAATTCCAGATAGCTTGTACTCACCTACTAATAGGGTACCCAAATCCCTGCCAGTTTCAACTGTTTTCCAAATTTTACTAAGATTCCCTAATACATGTTGGTAAATTTTGAGTCTATCAAATGCTCTCTTGTTTTGCTCTGCTATCTCTTCTTCAGTCACTGATGCTGCACAGGCCTTGTAGTTGTCTGTGGATTGTTTTGACCATTCATACTTGGAGGTTTGTATGGATACTTTATATTCTGGTTCATATTTTGCTCATAGTATATTGTCTATGTATATAGTATATGTCATAGTATATTGTAGATTTTTGGTTTTATTACCCAAATTTCTGTGTGGATTCTCATGGGGGAGATTTTGGGATTTTCAAAAATTGAGGACCCATAGTGGAAGATTTGAGCCCATCCTTTTTCAGTATATGATAGAAAAAAACAGACAAAAATTAATAAGTAGACAAGATTTTAACAGCATAATAAAAAGGATTTAATTTACACATACTGAACTCAGTAGCAAATAATGCCATAATACACATTTTTTTTTCAAGTACACAATTGAACATTAAAAAATCTTCTTGGCCACTAAGCAATTATTGTCAAATTTCAAATGATGTAGAGCATATTCTTGGACTATAATGGAATTAGGCTAGAAGTTAATAGCAACATAATAATTTGAAAATCCCCATCAGTTTGAAAGTAATAAATATATTACTAAATAACTTAGAGTTAAAAACTAATTCATTATAGAAATTAGAACATATTTTGAAATTGAAAGATAATGAAAACACATGTATATCATGACTTGTGGGATGCAGGTAAAGCTGGTCTCAGAAGAGAATGAATAACATACATTATAATTTCTAATGCATGTGTTAGAAAAGAAGCAAGGCCAATTATCAATTAGCTAAATGATCCATCTGATGAAATTTTAGCTTGTATTTCAGCAGGATCTCCTCTGCTTTTCATAGTCCAGTCATCAAAGTACCTTAAAGCTCCACAGACACATCAGACTGTCATACCTGGGGAATTGTGCTCAAACATATACCCCCCTACTTAGAAGAACATCCTGGCCACCACTTGTGTCTGGCCTCCATTTTGGCTGCGTAGACGTCTATCAGTAGCTATAGCACTTTAATTGTTTGTGTAGAGAATATGTATCTCATTTAAGAAGTTACATTTTTAAAAATATTTATTTTTCTTTTTCCTTGGGAGCTGGGGAGGAAATAGTCTGGCTGAGCACAGGGATTTTGGAGTTGGGAGAGAGCCTATGAAAGCATGGAAGGCCTTAAATGGACTCTCTGTATGGCTTACATTTATTACAGATTGCCCATGCCCTTCAAGATTGAATTAATTTCCTTCTTTCTTTATCTTCTCTCTCTTTTGAAAGTCTTAATAATAAAACACCATGAATTCACTATTATGTCCACTTCAACTGGTTATTACCAATATGTTGTAGCTCTCTATATGTTTCTCCTATCCAGTCTCTGTTTCTCTTAAGAACCAATTAAAATTCTGATTTGGGGGTATGAAATTCTCTTTTTCTTTTATTAAAAATATTTTTAGATGTGTATAAGCAATCCTAAGCAATATGTTTAGTTTTGCTTGTTTTAGGGGCAAAATATAGAATTACTTTATGTAGTCTTTGAGACGGGTTTCCCTCAATCATTAGCCATAGATATTGCATAGAATGTAATCTTATTCATTTTTAACAATGCATAAAATGTTGTATTATGAGAATATGTCACAATTTATTTAACCATTCACTTGTTTTGGAGTATTTAGTTTTTTCCCAGGTTTTTGTTTTGTTTTTGTGGGGGTTTTTTGGGTGTTATTATGCTGTTACAAAATATGCTGTTATAAATATGCTTTTCTAGGCCTCCAGGTGTACATATGTAAGAATTTTTCATATATATATGTGTGTGTGTATATATATATATGCACATATATGTAGGAGTAGAATTGCTGACTCTTGGAAAATTTAATGCTGCATTATTTTCTAATAGCTATACCTGTTTACATTCTCGAAAGCAGTATTTGAATATTCCCATTGATCTGCATCTTTTCCAGTAATTTCATTTGTTAAACTTCTTCATTTTTGCCAATTAAATTTGTGTGACATAGTATTTTATTTTGGTTTTAGTTGCATTTCTCTAAATATTAATGAGTTAGGTTATCTACCTATGCTTAGTGGTCTTAAGTGTCTCATGCCATGCATATTTAAGTGTTTTGCTTTTCATTGCTTATTTTTTCTAATTAACTTGTGCAATGCACATTTTTCTATATACAGATGCATATGCATATATAGAATTCTGAATTTTTTTTTTGTTCGGGTAGGAAGTAGAAAGAATGTTTGCTCATGTAGGGTCTGGGGTAGCTCTAGTTCATCCAGATGGAAGGCCTAACACTTCTGCATACCAATCTGGAAATCAGGAGAAATACTTTGATGAAAGCTCTTTGAGAAGAGCAGCAAGCTGAAGGTGACTAGTAGGCTCTTCTAGATTTAACCAATGTTTTCTTTTCTATCCCAACTACATAGGAAATTCAGACACAATTTGCCTTCACTTGGATGGAACTCCAATATTTGTTTATTATCTTCCTTCAGGGGTGTCTGACCCTTCTCAAATACTGTCATTACAATGTTAGGGGCAGTTTCCGTAATGTAGTGGTTATCACGTTCGCTTCACAATGTTAGGGGCATTTTGACCTGGTGAATATTAAGAGGAAGGTAATTTTTTATGGTGGCATATCAGGATAATTTCTCCCTGGGGAGAAAACCAAAGACTATATTGATTTACATGATTAGCTGAATATGGTTAATCAAAATTGATAAAATACAGCAACTAACCCAATCAATAAATTTTCTAAGAATAACCTGATTCAGGATCTTGAGATACATTACATGGATGTATGGAACAAAATAGTCTTTGCTGGATGAACACTGAGAAATAAACAGTCCCTGCAGGCTATTTGGATATTGCTAGATGTATATACCAACACAGGCACCCTGCATTGAAATAACGAATCTAGCCGGGGTCTGGAACAAAAACGGCCTGCACACAGGATTTTGATGTTCACTAGACACTTGCAGATAAAGTCAAGCACTGCCGCCCAGTGGTGTCTTTTGGGATTCTGGATTCAAAATGTACTTGATGCAGTAGCAAAATTCTACATTTTTGAACAATTGCTAGTCTGTTATTGGGCTCTGCTACAAACATCTTCCACTACAGAAGTCCAGTAGATAATCTTAAGAGCTGAGATATCTTTTATGTAATATGTAGTATCAGAGAGACATCCTTTTTGATAACATGGAAAAAATATATATAGGACATATCTCGAGATGTATCGGGATGGGATTAAATCCTCTTGTTATTTGTTTCCTATTTGTTACCTCTGATTTATTCCCCACCATTTTCCTTCTTTTTTAAATTATTTCAGATTTTTATAATTTGTTTTCTCCACTACTGGGTTATGAGATATACCTCTTGGTTTTATTATTTTTTAGTGGTTGCTTTAGAATTTACAATGTGCATCTTTATGTTGTCAAATCTAACTTCAAATAATGAACTACTTCATACAAGTAGGAAGAACTTTCCAACAGTTTACTGCCATTTCCTCTCTCCCATCTTTTTGGTTATTGTTGCCATATATTTCAATGCTATATGTTATGAACCCAACATTATAGAAATAATTTTTTAAATTGTTGATTATCTTTTGAAGAATTTTTAAGATGAGAAAAAAAATCTATATTGACTCAAATGATTATCTTTCTATAAATCTTCACTCCTTCATATAGATCAAAGTTATCTTCTTTTTTCTTTCTGAAGCACTGCTTTTTATCATTTTCTGTAGTGCAGGTTTGCTTGCAGTGATTTCTCTCAGCTTTCATTTCTTGAATACAATTTCTTATGCTTGAATATAAGAAAATGGTTTCACTTTGAATAGGGTTAACATGTGATTTTTCTTCAGAACTTTAAAGATGTTGATCTGTTCTTACAAATTTTATAATGAGAAGTCTGTGACTCTTCTTATTTATATCCTTTTGTATTTAATATTTCTTTTTATCTCTGGATAGTTTGAAGACTTTCTTTTTATCACTATTTTTTAGCATTTTGATTAAAATGTGACTTGCTATCATTTATATTTCTATTCTCTTGTGACTTACTGAGTTTCTTGGATCTTTGAGTTCATAGCTTTCTTTAGATTTGAACAATTTTGACCTTTTCACCTTCAAATAATTTATCCTCTTTTCTCCTACCCCAACAATATATCTGCTACCTCTTTCTGGAACTGGAATTACACATATTCGGTGGCTTGATATTTTCCCGGAGGTCACTGGAACTCTTCATTTTTCCATTTTTCCTCCCCTGTGTACTTAATCTGGAATACTTTCAGTTGTTATTCAAGTTCACTGATTTTTGTACTAAATTCGAGATCTGTTTGGTAAATACTCAATCTTTGTTCTGCTTAAAACTGGTCTCGACTAGTCTATGTTCTTTGCATTAAAAAAATTACTGTCTGCTTATCAATTTTTCCCCAAAAAAGCTTTTGAGATTTTAAGTCAGGCTTTGTGGAATCTGTGGATTAATTTTAGGAGAACTGGTAAATTAAAATTAGTATGTTTTCCAATCCATGCACATGGTTAAATCAATCTCTCAATTGATTTAAGTCTTTTCTAATTTCTCTTGACTACGTTTTCAGTGTCATAGTCTTACAAATCTTTTGTTAGATTTAATTATGGAAATTTGATGTTTTATGTTGCTATTATGAATGGTCTTGATGTTTTGATTTTATTTTCACTTTCTCGTTATAGTATATAAGAATATGTTTGATATTGTAATATTGACCTGTATATTAAGATATTGCTTAATTAACTTAACTGTGACTTTGTAAATTCCTTAGGAATTTCTTCTCAGATGATCAGGTCATCTTCCAAGAAAGGCAGTTTGTTCCTTTCTTTTCAATATGTATGATTTTGATTTTTCTTCTGTCTTAGTGCTTTGGGTAGGACCTCTAATGCTGAGTTGGGGTGATGAGAGTGACTATCTTAATTTTTCCCCCAATTTTAGGAATGAAGGATTTTATATTTCACTATTAAATATGATAATATGTTAGATCTAGGTTTTTCATAGATACCCTTGGAGAAATTCTTTTCTATTGTTTGTTTGGTGAGAGATTTATTATTATTATTACTGTTATTATTATTATCATTATTAATGCATGTCAAATGATTTCAACTGCTTTTCTGTAATCTATTGAGAGTATCATATTTTTCTCCATTAGTTTGGTTTTCAAATGTTAAGCCTACATGTATAAATAAAATGAATCCCATTTGTGATATGTATATTACTTATATGTATAGTATATATATAGTAGTTGGTTCTATTTTGCTAACATTATGTTTAGAATTGCAGTGTTCACTCTCATGAGAAATTTTCATCTGTTAATTTCTTTTTATCTTTCTTTTTTTTAACCTGGCCCTGAGACCAGTTTAGCTGGTCTCATAAAATGATTTGTGAATCAGCCAGTTAAGCATCTGCTTTCAGCTCAGGTCATGGTCCTGGGGTCCCTGGATGAGCCCTGGGTGGGTCTCTCCCCCACCCCCACTCATGCATGCACTCTCTCAAATAGAAATAAAATCTTAAAAAAATGATTTGTCATGTAGTCCATCTATATTTTTTCCCTTCTCTGGAAAGTTTATGTAAGACTGGTATTCTTTCTTCTTTCAAAGTTTGGTAGATTTCTGCAGTGAACCAATCTTGCCTATGGTTTTCATCTTTGGTAGTTCTTTAAATTTTTTTAATTTACTTTTTATTTTTTAAATTTTTTTTAAAGATTTTTATTTATTTGATGAAGAGAGATCATAAGTAGGCAGAGAGGCAGGCAGAGAGAGAGGGGGAAGCAGACCCCCTGCTGAGCAGAGAGCCCGACACGGGGCTCGTCCCAGGACCCTGAGATCACGACCTGAGCTGAAAGCAGAGGCTTTAACCCACTGAACCACCCAGGCACCCCAATTTTTTTGTTGATGAGCCATTCAAGAATTTACCACTTTATTGGCATTTCCAAAAGGTGTTCGGACTTTTTGTTGATACTCTTTATTTCATACTTATTTTTATTCATTAATTAATGTTCTTATCTTTATTAATAATTTTCTCTGCATACTGTAAGTTTTATTTGCTGTTTGTAATTTCTTGAAATGGGTGATTGGATCATTGATTTTCATTTTGAATGAATGATACTATCAAATGAACACTGTAAACATATGTCATACATTTAAATATGCAGAATCAACTGAACAACTTTTCAACTTTTTAAAGTTTGACAGAAATGTGGATTAATGAGGAATTCTTTCATGATAAATAGATTTTGTTTATTTCTTTGCCAAGTGATTTCTAGATACCATGATGAATATAGAAGTGATTTAATAATTAGGGGCACCTGAGTGGCTCAGTCATTAAGTGTCTGCCTTCGCCTCAGGTCATGATCCCAGGGTCCAGTGATTGAGCCCTACATTGGGCTCCCTGCTCAGCAGGAAACCTGCTTCTCTCTCTCCCACTCCCCCTGTTTGTGTTTCCTTTCTTGCTGTCTCTCTGTATCAAATAAATAAATAAAATCTCTTTTTAAAAAAGTGATTTAATTATTATAAGAAGATAATGTCAACATCTTTCAGTTTAGTGTACAAAAAATAATTGTGGCATAGTGTAAGGTAACAATACTACTGGCCTTCATCAGAAAGATAGAAGGATCATCATCAGTCTTTAGTTAGGGAAAGAATACATGATGTATGAATAAATGGCAATGACTCTGACAAGAACTTGGACAATAATTCCAATGAAACAAAGTCGTGGAAAGTGCTTATTGAATGGAAATTTTTTCTATGACTTTTGTGATTCAATTATTAATGGAATGGTCATAAGAACCTTTGATTGTACATATCAATACAACCATATACTGTGATTAGAAAGCATCCTCAGGGGCGCCTGGGTGGCTCAGTGGGGTTAAGCCTCTGCATTTGGCTCAGGTCATGATCTCAGGGTCCTGGGATGGAGCCCCATGTTGGGCTCTCTGCTCAGCAGGGAGCCTGCTTCCCCTCTCTCTCTGCCTGCCTCTCTGCCTACTTGTGATCTCTCCTCTGTGTCAAATAAATAAATAAAATCTTAAAAAAAAAAGAAAGCATTCTCAAATTTACAACAAAAAATTTATTATACAAAACTAATTGGTCTATTCTTTGGGGATTAGGATATTTAGATATGATAGGTAGAACTATAGTATATTTTAAAGAGAAATATGGTACATATACATATATATAGTATTATAATGATGTAGATTACTAGATCTCAGCTAATTGGAACAAAAGACCCAAATTCAAATTTAAATGTAAATGGGAATTCCATTTCATCAAATTCCATGCCACTGAGGGTTGCTTGTACCAAAACCTCACAAATTATTAATGAAAATTGTCTCAAACTAACTTTCTCTTCCTCTATGTTGTAACTGAAGAAATCTCGTTTATTTGCACCTTTATAGTTCACCTACTTTGGGAGAACAGTGCTGTACAGATGAATGGCCCTACCTATCACAGTAGCTGAGAATATATTTATATATATGTGACTGCGTGACTCAGTCATTAAGCATCTGCTTTTGGCTCGGGTCATGATCACAGGGTCCTGGGATCCAACCCTGTATCAGGCTCCCTGCCCAGCAGGAAGCCTGCTTCTCCCTCTTCCAATCCCCCTGCTTGTGTTCCCTCTCTTGCTGTGTCTCTCTCTGTCAAATAAATAAAATCTTTAAAAAATAAAAATAAAAAAAGAATATATTATGAAGAATATACTCCCCAGCTCAACCACCATTATGGAGACTGAGACCAAGAATGAGTGGGGCCACATCATAATTGTAGGAATGGAGAGGGAGAGACCAGCACCGCTGGATCTACTGGTTTTATATTTAATCAGTATCATAGGGTATAATTCACCCACTGAAAATATACATACCACAAACCCATTTCAAAACATAATTATTTCTACCAGAGAATCCTCATAATTACAAATGAATGTGGGGTTTTATTTCCCTTCCATCCCCCTTTCTCCCTCAGTTGAGGAGTATATGATAAATACATTGTTTTCATAAGTATATTCTCAGTGCTAATTTCAGTTGAATTGCTTCTTTTTCTGACCCATGTATGTTTTATGTTTCCCTGTTTCTGTGACTAACAAATTAGTCTCACTCTCTATAGCTTCCAGGTGAAACTGTGAAGCCTCCTCATCTTTCTACCTCCTGTCCCTAGCTTGTCAATTGGACTTTCTTCTTGGGCTTTCCCCACCTGCCTAGAAAGTAACCCTCAGATTTCAGATAATCAACCTAATCCTCCAGGTAGGGATCATTCTCCATATCTGCAAATACACCTGTGAGTTCTGGGATATTTAGACTGGCATAGAGCACCGCCACCACTACATAGCTAGAAACTAGAACAGCAGAAACTACTTGCACATTGTTAAACATGAAAGCCCTAACCACAAGGACTGGGCTCAAGGATTTGATATAAGTAAATATTTTTGGGAACTTTCCAGATGGGCTGCATCCATGCTGAATAAAGCGTAGGCAATACCCCTTATACTAATAAGGACAATAGTTCCCTAACATAGTAGTTATTCAGGCAAGTCTTTTCTTCAAATTCCAGAGCATGCATCAGCTGTATTACTTCTTTCCCAAGGCAAATGTCCCAAGACATTTCCCAATGTCCCAATGTCTTGGGACACTGCAATGGAATTGGAGGCATCCCAAGAAATATCCCAAGATGTTTGTCAAGAACACATCTTGAAACAGGTTTCTTCCTCTCGAGATTTTTTCACTCAGGACTTCTCATTAGGAACAGATGTGCTGGGGCTACTATTTAGCCAAATGCCATTTGAGTGGTAAAAGGAGTATGGAAAGAGATTTATGTTCTCCTGACATGTAAATTCCTGTCTTTCAGCAAGACAATGGGCTCAGTTGAAATAGTTTCCTTTCCTTTACATAATTAAAAAAAAAACCAAAACCCTCTTTTACAATCATACCTTTAACCAGCTAATCTAGATTTCATCTTTTGCTGAAATTCTTCTTCTCCAGCCAACACTGGACTTCTTGAAAGTTGTAGTAGAAAGGGCCCTTTCCTGCCAGATAAGCAATTTTCTGTCTCTGCACAATACACACAGGTTCAAAGGTTACCTCCTAAGCTGCATTGGCATTATTGTCCATGCATTCAGCCGCAACTTGGCACTGGGGCAGTGAGAAGAAATGCCCCAGAAGCTGGTGGGGTGCTGCACATTGGTCTTCCTGGTTCTGGTGCTTCTTCACTTTAAAAGACAAAGAAGAATCACCAGGCACTGCCCAACCTTCTGAAGGATGAGCCTCATCCATGTAGACCAACAGGAAGTCAGCCACTGAACTCTTCCACCAGTTTGCTGAAGGCTGGGAGCTAGCTAATAAAAGGAGGTCAAGTGGCTGAGCCCAAGTTGATCTCCAGTAGGCGCTCGGGGCTGGCAGTCAAGAAGGTGACATTCAGCTCCATCAACCATCTTTACCTGGGCACCATTTCTAATGTTGTCACCTCCTTCAGAATTGGAGACACTACAGTGGAATTGGGGGCATCTTCACCCAATTTTACCTGCCATAGGCATCTGGGAGGAACCTCTTCCTGATGCAGCACCTTCCCTCTGAGGTCAGCATGGGCCTCCACTCCTCATCAGGGGACGTGGAACGGCTCAGCAGCAGCACTACGTGCCCTAGGACACATGGAACAATGGTTCAAAACCAGCTTAATCTAATACCAAAATGTATATTCTTTTTTTTTAATATTTTATTTATTTATTTGAGAGACAGAGAAAGTGAGAGAGAGCATGAGAGGAGTGAAGCTTAGAGGAAGAAGCAGACTCCCCGTGGAGCTGGGAGCCTGATGCGGGACTCAATCCCGGAACTCAAGGATCATGACCTGAGCCAAAGGCAGTTGCTCAACCAACTGAGCCACCCAGGTGCCCCAAAATGTATATTCTTTTTAGATCCCAAGGCAAGGAAACAAATGAATGAATGAAGGAGCAAGGGCTCCTGGGATTCCTAATTCATTTCTTCCCACCTTGCTTTACTCTGCCCACAGACTTTTCATTTTCAGGAGGTTCCTACGGTGTGTGTTGCAAGATGATCACCTGGGTTCACTACTTGCCCGGAATGGCCAGCAATCCCTATACTGATGGATGAAAGATTACTCCAAACTTTGCTGTGAAAGAGAGGAGAAGGCAAGGGGCTCAATGCTCAGAAACAAGACTTGAAATGGAAATTTGACAACAGAGATTTTTGGTGCTATATTTTGCAGATAGGAATTCTATATCATGTTCATACTAGCAAATAATTGTTATTTAAAGTAAAAATAACTTGTTTGCTAGAACTTGCTGAAGAAATAAACATTCTCCTGTGCCTCTACTGTTCAAATATTTTTACATAGTATTTTTTGTAAAAACAGCTTTCATTCTACTCTGAGAAGATGTCAAACTGGGTTTGACAAACACAATAAAAACTGGGTTTTTTCATTTGTTCAGATAATTTATCTAAAAAAGCCTGTTAGACATAGTCAACACTTAGAAAAATCTCAAAGGGATTATGCTGAGTATAAGAAGGCAATCTAATTTAACTATATGCCAAAAATCCCCACTATTTAATGGCATGAACTATGTATTTTACAACTAACAATATAAAATTTACAATATCTGTCATTTAATAAAAAATGAAGAAGCATCTAAAGAAGCAGAAAAATAAGACTCTCAAATTAGAAAAAAATATATATAATTGACCTATTGGATATCACGACAGATGATAGAGTTAGCAGACAAAGACTTTAAAATAGCTATTATATATATGCCCCATATGTTCAAGAAGTTAGAGAAAAGTATGAGCATGATGAAAAAAGTGATGGAAAAAGCATAGAAAAGCATATATTTAAAAGCCCAAATGGAAGGTCTCAAATTGAAAATTATAGTATCTGTAATTAAAAATATATGGCTAGGATTAATAGATTAACAGAAGATCCATGACCTTGAAAATATGGAAATGGTATATATGCATAATGAAGCAAAGAGACAAAAATAATAGGAAAAACGAGGAAAGTGTTAGTGACTTCAGGAGTAATATCAAGCTGTTTATATAAATTTAACTGAATTCCCAAAAGTAGAAGTGGAAAGAGGGTTCAGAAGAGAATATTTAGAGAAAAAAATGTTGAAAATCTTCCCAAATGGATCTAACCTCCTCAGATCCAAAAAAGCTCACAGAATCCAAATTTGAATATAAAGAACATCACACCAATCTACATCAGAATCAATTCCAGGAAGTCAGTGACAAAGAGTAAAGCTTAAAAACACACAGAGAAAAAGACTCATGATGGAGGTACAAAGATAAGAGTGGGTGGCTGCAGACTAATCATCTGAAAATATGAAAGGAAAAGATGATGTAGTAACATTACTAAAGGACTAAATGGAAACAAACAAAACCTGTCAATGTAGACTTCTTCACAGAGCAAAACAATTATTTTTAAAATAAAGACAAAATAGCAAAATAAAGATATTTTCCAAATAAAAGGAGAGAGAATTTATAGTCAACAGATCTGCACTATACAAATTGTTAAAGTCAGTCCTTCAGATAGAAGAAATATGATAGCAGATGGAAATTTGGGTCTACATGAAGTGCTGAAGACTCCTGGAAATGGAAAATATTGATTAAATTAAAAAATTATTCCTTGCTATTTATAACCTAATGAAAAGTTAATTGACTGTATGAAGGAAAATGGGATTTATTGCAAATGTAGAAGATACATGGCAGGTTTAGCACAGTGTATTATGGGGGATAATGGAAGCAGGTTATTATGTTGTTCTTACACAATATGGGAAGAGGTGTAATATTATTTGAAAGGTGAGTGATAAAATCCATATTATAAAGCCTACAATGTGCAGTAAAATATAAAACAAAGAGATATAACTATTAAGCTAATAATGGAGATAAAACGGAATCATTGAAAAAAGCTCAGGTGATCTGAGATGACAAATAGAAATATTTAACAAGATGATGGATTTGGACTCAATCACAGTAATTAGTGGGAACACTAGTAAAGCACTAATTTAAAGAACTATATTGGTTTTATTAGTATCAGACAATGTAGATTTAAAAATAAAAAATTATCAGAAATATAGAAAGACATAATGCTAAAAGGATTAATTCTTTAAAAACGCATGACAATCATAAATATTTTTTCACTTGAGAGCTTCTAAGTGGAGGAAAGGAAAAAAATATACAACTAAACACTGAAATAGACAAATCCAAAATTATAGTTGAATTATAGTTAGCAACACTGCATCACATGTTTGAAAGTTGCTAAAAGAATGAAAGTTCTTATCACAAGATAAAACATTTTGTGGGGCTCCTGTATAGCTCAGTTGGTCAGCATCTGACTTTTTATGTCAGCTCAGATCTTCATCACAGGGTTGTGAGTTCGAACCCCACATTGGGCTCCACGCTGGTCATGGACCTTACTTTTTTACTTTTTTAAAAAAAGTACGTAGCTATATATGGTGATGATCTTAACGAAACTTATTGTAGTGATTAGTTCACAGTATATACAAATATTAAATCATTATTTTGTATACCCGAAGCTAAAATGCTACTTGTCAGTTATATCTGCGAACTCTTGATTTTGGCTCAGGTCATGATCTCAGGGTCATGAGATCAAGGCCTGCACTGGACTCACCCTGGATGTGGAGCCTGCTTAAGATTTTCTCTCTCTCTCTTTCTCCCTCTGCACTCCCCGCACCCCATTCTCACTCTCTCTCTCTCAAAAAAAATACTTTAAATGTAGGCAGATGTTCACAGAAGTCTTATTCATAAGAGTTACAAACTAGAGAAAATCCAAATTCCCATCATCTGACAGATGGATAAGCAAATTGTATGTGTTTATACAAAAGAACAATATTCAGCAATAAAAAACCTAAGTGCTGATACATGAAATATCATGGATGAACCTCAAAAGCATTTTACTAAATGAAAGAAGTCAGACACAAAGAACACATATCAGTTGTAGGTTTTCACTTATGTAAAATTCTTGGAATTTTACTAAATGTCACTAAAATTCTTTAGTGACAAAGAGCAGTTCAGTGCTTTCTAACACCTGGAGCAAAGGGGGAGATGAAAGCAACCATGATGTTGGTAATAGGACTATATAGGTTTGGCCAGACTCATCGCATTATTCCTTTAAAATATGTGAATTTTACGTGATATGAAATATACTTCAGTTACACTGATTTACAAGAGAGAGAATTGGGACGGGCAAAAGAGAGTGAGAATGCACCACCTTGGAGGAGGTTCAAGCAAAGGGAAGCAAAGTATTAGACTGCTGCAAAATCCCAAGCACCAAGCTCATGTAATGTTTTAGGTTCACAGGTCCCAAATGACCAAAATAATAGACTATTTTAACCATTGAATCAGACTTTATCTAATTGAAGAGCCAAAGCATTTATTCTTAATTAAAATAATATCCTTTATGATAATAACTAAATCACATGGAAATAAAGTCATTACACCGTTTAATCTCCAGATTTTGTGGTTAATATCTTTCAGGCCCTGTTTGGCAAAATACTTGCATTCATTTAATCTTTTTAAAAATAGCGTTTTATCAAACATTGCAGCAAATTTTAGATTAAAATTTTTGACTAATAGAGAAGGCCTCAGAAATGAACTAGTCTCTTAACTTTCATGTACTGTAATTCATTAGAAAGTTTCTTTAAGTATATTTTATTTCTATTATTCAACTAGTTACAAATAGTGAGTATATATTTGGCCGGTACATGGGAGATTTCTAGCAAATTATTTACCTTGGCAAGGGAGAGACCCTTGGAGGATACACTTAAAATATTATCTTTTGTGATCAGAAATCTCTTCTATGCTGTTAAAACTTTTTTGAAGAGGTGCTAGAAAGTAACCAGGCCATTAACACAAAGAGAATTAAAATCTTTCTCAGTGAAAAAGGCATCGAAATGTCCTCACCCTTAAATAAAAATCTACTTATTCAGAAAATGAATACTGAATGCCTAGGTTAAGGTTTAGGCAAATAATGAAAGTAGCTCTTACAATAAGTCATTGTTAGGGTGTCAACCGTTGTGGTTTTGTGGAGGTTGAGTTCCTCAGGATGTAAGACTTTTAGTGCTAAATCTGAGACAGAGTAGACACAGAGACATAGATACGCAGAGACAGAGACACAGAGGAATAATTACGATGAGATGTGATACATGTTTTGATAGCTTTAATAGAAATGTATCTGTCAGTGTTGGATACATAGGACAGAGTCTAGTCTACTCAGTGCTCTCATCTAGGGGACAGACCATGAAATCAGCCAGCAAACTGTCTGCCTCCTAGTCTGCACCTTTCCCTTGCACGATTTGTGGTTTTATGGTGAGGACTGCAGAGATAAAATGTTAATAATCATCTTACTCTTGAATGTCTATAGTGATGAGCTGCATGTTCTAATCCTGGTTAGTTCTAGGTCTTTCTGCAGCAATAACCATGAATTTTGTTGCTGGCTTCTTTGTTCCCCAACATCTAATAAGAGCCAGTTGATAAATTTAACTGTTGAGGATCAGGAAAAACAAGATAGCTATTTACCAAATCATTCACTACTAAACCAGATTTTTCCCCCCAAACACTTGGGGAAAGCCTAGACATGCTCTTGGAATCACATTTAAGTGGTAGCAACGAATGAAGTCAGAGAAAATAGACTTCTACATTTTAGCTAGTATTTAAATTTCAAAACCATCTTCATGAACATTTTAGAACTTTATTTATAGTTGGAAGAGTGGCAGGTGAGACATTGACAATACTCTGAGTGGGTGAGAGCTGAATATCACAAAAATATCCAGGTTCACAAATTGGTTTTGTTTGTTGGTATTTTCCTAGGGTTGTCATTTATGGTGTTCAGATATAATATTTTTCCTTTCACTATTGCGAATTTAAGAGATTCAATTAAAAGTGAGTGCTACTTTTTAAATCAGATTATTTGGGGGTTTTGTTGAGCTATAAGAATTCCTTATATATTTTGGATATTAATCCCTTATCAGATACATGGTTTGCAATATTTTTTCCCATTCCGTGGATTGCTGTTTTACTCTGTTGATTGTTTCCTTTGCTGTGCAGAAGCTTTTTAATTTGATGTGGTACCATTTCTCTGGTTTTTCTTTTGTTGCCTGTGCTTTTGGTGTCATATCCAAAAAAAAAAAAAAAAAAAAAAATCATTGCCAAGACCAGTGTCATGAAGCTTTTTTTTAAAGTTTCCTTCTAGAAATGTTATAGTTTTCGTTTATGTTTAAGTTTATAATCCATTTTAAGTCGATTTTTGTGTATGTTGTAAAATAGGAGTCCAGTTTCATTATTGTGTTTATGGATGTATTTTTTTCCCTAACACCACTTATTGATCAGACTACCCTTTCCCATTGTGTAGTCTTGGTGCCCTTTTCAAAGATTAGATGGCCATACATGCGTGTGTTTATTTCTGTGTTCTCCACTCTGTTCCATTGGTCTATATGCTGTTTTAGTTACTATAGCTTTGCAGTGTATTTTGAAATCAGGAAGTGTGATACCTTCAGTTTAGTTCTTTTTTTCAAGATCACTTTGGTTATTCTGGATCTTTTAGAGTTCCATGTGAATGTTAAGATTGCTTTTCCTATTTCTGTAAGAGGTGCTGTGGGGATTTTGATGGTAATAACATTGAATTTATGGATTACTTTGGGTTGTATGGACATTTTAACAATATCAAGTCTTTTAATCCATGGACATGGGACATCTTCCCAGTATATTTGTGTCTTTTTAAATTTCTTTTATGAACGTGTTGCAGTTTCCAGTGCACATGTTTTTTATCTCCTTGGTTAAGTTTATTGCTAAATATTTTATTCTTTTTGGTGTTATTATAAATGGGATTGTTTTCTGATTTTTTTCCCTAGATAGTTCATTGTTAATATATAGAAAGAACTGATTATTTACGTTGATTTTGTGTACTGCAACTTCACTGAATTTGTTTATTACATATGGAAGCAACCTCAGTGTCTATAGATAGATGGATGGGTAAAGAAGATGTGAGATACACACACACACACAAATATATATATATATGTATATACATATATATATGTATATATATGGAAATACTACTCAGTCATAAAAAAGAGTGAAATCTTGTCATTTGAAACAACATGGATGGACCTAGAGGGTATTAGCAGTGAAATAAGTTAAACAGAAAAATGCAAATGCTGTGAGAATTTACTTATATGTGGAATCTGAAAATAAAACAGATTCATAGATACAGAGAACAATATGGTAGTTACCAGAAGGGAGGAGACAGGCAAATTGGTAAAGGGGATTAAAAGATACAAACTTCCAGTTATAAAATAAGTAAATCAGAGGGATGTAATGTACATCGTAGGGAATATAGGCAGTAATATTTTAATAACTTTGTATGATCATGGGTGGTAGCTAGACTTGTCATAGTGATCACTTTGTAATATACATAAATGTTGAGTTATATGTTGTACAAATGAAACTAATATTTTATGTCAACTACACTTTAATTAAAAAGATACAATGAGATCACCTCACACCTATTAGGATGGCCATAATAAAAAAAAATAAAAGGCAACAAGTGTAGTGAGGATGTGGAGGAATTGAACCCATGTTCACTGTTGGTGGGAATGCAAAATGGTGTGGCCATTATGGAAGACAACCTAGAAGCTACTCAAAACTTAAAATAGGACTACAATATGATCCAGCATCCCATTCCTGTGTATGTGTCAAAAGAATTGAAATCGAGATCTTTTAGAGATATGTGTACTCCCATGTTTATTACAGTACTATTCACAATAATCAAGATATGGAAACAACCTAAATGTCCACATACAGACAAATGGATTTAAAAATGCAGTCTAGAGCACCTGGGTGGCTCAGTCAGTTAAGTGTCTGCCATGGGCTCAGGTCATGATCCCAGGGTCCTGGGATCGAGTCCCACATCAGGCTTTCTGCTCAGCAGGGAGCCTGCTTCTTCCTCTCCCTCTGTCCCTCCCCCTGTTTGTACTCTCTCTCTCTCAGATAAATAAATAAAATCTTAAAAAAATGTGGTCTATACATATAATGAAATATTATTCAGCCTTAAAAGAGAAGAGAATTTAACTATTTGCAACAATATGATGATCCTAGAAGACATGGTGCTAAGTGAAATAAATCAAACACAGAAGGGCAAATACTGCATGATTCCACCTACATGAATAAGTATAAAATAGTCAAACTTATAGAAATAAAAAATAGAATGGTGGTTGCTAGCGGATGGGGCAGGGGAAATGGGGAGTTGTTCAATGGTTATAAAGTTATAGTTATACAAAATGATTAAATTTTAGAGACCCATTGTGCAACATAGTGCCTGAAATTAACAATATGCTTTTGTGCACTTAAAAAATTTGTCAAGAGGGTCCAAATCATAACCAAAGGGACACAAGGAAACTTGGAGGTGATGATTATGTTTACTACCTTGATTGTGTGAGGATATCATAGGTGTATGAATACGTCCAAACTCATAAAATTGTATAAATATGTGCAGGGTTTTTTTTTTTCATCTGTTTTGCTATATCAGTTATACCTCAGCCAAGCTGTAGAAAAAAAAATATGTAGTACTTTGCCATTGAATGCAGTGTTCTTTCACTCAGGTTCTTGCACTCCCCATTGTGCCATCTCTACTCAGCATTTCCCATAGAAAAGTAAGGAGGCATTTCCCTTCAGCCACCTTTTGGAGGGAGGCCTGGCTTGCATCAAACTTTTATACTGTTTTGGTTTTTTTCTTAAGATTTTATTTATTTACTTGACAGAGAGAGAGATCACAAGTAAGCAGAGAGGCAGGCAGAAAGAGAGAGAGAGAGGAAACACAGAGAGCCTGATGCGGGGCTTGATCCCAGGACCCTGAGATCATGACCTGAGCCAAAGGCAGAGGCTTAACCCGCTGAGCCACCCCGGCACCCCTTCATATTGTTTTCTAAAAGGAAGAATAAGACCCTGCTACATAGTGGGCAAAGTTTAGCCACATAGTTCTTCATGTTTATATGCAAGATGGATTTCTTTCAATCTTTAAATTCTGCTTAGAACTAATTTGTGCACTATCTCTTCTATCCATCTGCAAACTTACAAAAAAAAGATTGTTTCATAAAAAACAAAGAAAATAAGATTTTGACACTCGCTCCCATTAGTCAGTGTGCCTTTATCCCTCCTCCCTTTCAGTGCTGTGCAAACAAACATGGCCTTCCCTATTCTTATAATGACTTCTGAGCCCTGTGAAATCCATAAATGACTTATATTAAAATGCCAAATTTCCATTTACCCCAGTCCCTGGGACTAAGCCACAGCACAGGGAAAGGAAATATGTGGTATGAATACAGATGTGTCTGGGCTTGAAACTCAACTGTGTCCTTTTCTCACCGTAATAACAATAACAATAATAGTAATAAAATGAACAACAGTAATAACAGTAACTGTGGTGTTACCATTTATTGATGACTAGCCACACCTCATAACCTATGCTAAGTTCTCTAACTTCATTACCTAATTTAAACCTAAACAGTAACTGTGAAGTTTAAGTATTTGTATGCCTGTATTCTACATGAATAGAATCTTGCATTAGGAATCTTCATTATATCATAGAGGTAGCAATTGTGTAATTTGCAGTTACCTCATCTGTAAAAACGCAACATAATATCACAATGCAGTGTTTTGTTGTGGCATTTTGTATTAGAATGCCAAATGCATTTATTACAGGGAATAGGATAGAATGGAAGTTTTATTTGGTTCTTTGGTTTTCCTGAGATAGAACTCAAGCTCCCTGCTTTCTAAGATTCTCCAACTGCTAGTTTGCCCTGGTCTGACCACATGTGATGTTTCTGAACAGCTTTTCTGGAGCTTTCCTGGAGCTGCTTGGTAGGAGGCTGTTGATCTTAGCCCTCTTTCTTCGTATTGCTTCTTAATTTGTCTTCACTGATTTGGGTTAAAAATCTTCTCCTTATGTTTCTAAGTCAGTAATGTTGTAGCAAACACAAACCAAAAAATAGACCTTAAAGATGAAGAACTGAATTTTCATATATCCATTCTCACTAAACAAGGTATTCTTGATATAATTAAACTCATGGCAAACTAGGAATTTTTATTAATTGTTGTATATTATGGATATTTTATTTGGGTTTCTTTTTATTTTTTAAAAATAGTTTATTAATTTATTAATGTTTAAAAGTTGATAAAGCTATGTGCAAAATGATCCACAAAAGTCCAAAACCTGTTAAATACTATTTTTTTAAAGATATGTCTCGGTTTAATTGCATTGAAAACTGTATTAAAGAGACATCAACCTATTTTTGTTTTTTTGCAACATTTATACATATCTTTAAGTAACTATTTAATGAACAGCTGTATTGAAGAACTTTTGGTATTCTCTATGAGTTAAAGTAATGCTTTAATAGTGCAAGAGGGTTGTATTTTCTTAGGAAATATACATTCAATGGTGTTAACACAGGTTAGAAAAATCCAATAAAATGCTGAAACAAATATATTCAAAATTCCCGGAAAGTACTTTTAACACGACAAAATACAACCATCCTGTTGGTCGAACTAATTCACACAATACTCTGAAATAAATGTCAACAAAAGTGCCAAAGACAGATGTATTTGTTAGATTCATTAAGAAATTTCTTTTGGTTTACAGCCCCCCTCCCCCCAACACACTGTCAGTTTTCACCTCGTTTTGCTAGTTTGTTTCTTGTATGACACCAAGGATCCTGCCTGATACCATTTAGATAAATTGGACTGACTTATGCAGATTTCAGCCACAATGGATCATCTGTAACATATTTCCTTGTAAAGTTGTTAAAAGAAAAAAAAAAATCAAAGTGACTTTAACCAAATTCCAAAAAACTGATCCTGCTTACATGGAAATTTTGGCCTCAGCAATAAAATTGCTTTACATCTCCAAACCATCTCCACTCCTCACAGTTTACCTCCTGGACACAGCCTGCCTCCTACAGACCATCAAGAAAGGGACCCTGCCACAACCCCAGCTCCACTGACAGCCAGGTAGTTTGAATATAAAATAACAGAATTCTGAGGAAGGGTGTGAAGGGAAAGACAGGGTGGATATGCAGAACATACCCAGAGAAGCAGAAGTGCACAAAATCACAGGCTGGAAACTAGGGTGACAGAAAACATGTCAAAGCTCCCGACAGACACTGTCACACTGGGATGTTAGTCTTCGATGAGGAGCCAAATGAACCCTTCAGGAGCACAGAGATGCCTTTGGCTCAGTGCAAAATCAAAGCTCCAGGGCACGCGGGGTGTTGCGGGGGTGGGGGAGTGGGTAGGAAATAGATTCCACAAGAGAACCTGATCTCCACCCTTCCCAGTACGTTGTTCCCAGGAGCTAACCCACCAACACCCAGGCTGCTCTTACTCTGCCTGCCCTCCCTCTGGTTCCCTGCAGCTGCTTCCTGGCAGGAGTAGAGACAGATTTTTCTTTTCCCAAACACTGGGTAGTGGGTGACTACTCACTTAAAGCTTTTTTTTCCCCCATAATAATAATGTAATATATTCTCAGTTAAAGATTTGTGACTGATATATATATATATATATATATATATATATATATATATATCTCCCAATATCTATATTTCCCAATCACTTACCTAGATTTTCACTTTTATCAACTGGAATATTTCACCATCCTCGAGTCCTATTGAATCTAACAAATATTAAATAAACATTACTTCAAATGTTTTCATAGAGACAGGACAATATAATAGTTATCCTTAGTACTATGGGAGGAAGGGCAGTGTCAGAAAAATTTAAGAGGTTTTTGGGTTTTTTTAAATCTTTATTGTCCCCCATCCTCCCCGCCACATACACTGCCTGCACCATTAAGGGTTTGATGCTTTGCTCAAGGGGTGCTGGAACGTCTTATTTGAATATAACCCCCACTAGGAATCATCATTACTAATGCTGTTAGTTAAGGAATATGTTCCTTAACTGTTGAGGCTGGAGGAGGAGAGGAAACCACTAAAATAAAAGCGCAGTTTCGTAGTCAAACATAACTAGTTTTAGACCCCAGTTCTTGGTAGGAGAGTCCAGAACTAGGAAGCATCATTTTGTTTAACAAACCTCTCACTATGTGATGATGGGCAAAGCCCTTATTCTTCCCTGATCCTCAGTCTCCTCATTAGTAAGAATTGATAAAATAATACACAACTCATAAAATAGTTGTAAAAATTGAGTGAAGAAATTTTTAAAAACTCATAGCACAGAACCTGAAATGTGGATAAGCAGTTTTAAAACGTGACTTCCCTTTGACCTGGGTCTCAAAATAGTCATTTAATCTGTCTACTACTCTTCCCAAGTGAACACATAAACAGAAAATTTTTTGAAAGATAACTTTATTGCCGGGCAACACTACACATGATAGAAAACAATTTCACTCTGTAGTTTTCTGAAGGGAAAAAGTCGAAGTCAAAATTTTTAAGTGCTAGAATGAGAAGAATTGTTCGTGAAGGTAATGGTAACTAATCGTTGACAGACAACTGAAAATGAGCTCAAAGGGTAGGGCAAAGGAATCTATAGGTCCATACACTATTGGTTAAACAAGTCTCATTGTTCTTTGGTCTAGAAAAAAATCTTCCCTTACATTCAGTAAGTATCTGACCTAGCAAGGTTACCAAGATCATGGTTTCTTCAGTTAGTTTTAATTAGTGTTAGAACAGTTGATGTGAAATACCGCATTTAGCAAATAATACTCTAAAGTTTTCATTTTACACTCCCCCTCTTTCTATGCAGGAATCCCCTTAATATGCAGGAGGTGCTCATCCAACTTCTAGACAATGAAACACATGCACCCCAAGTCCAGCTGCTATGAATCAGTGCAATTAATTAACAACTAATAGAATAAAACGCTGTCAGCCCAAGTTGCATATTAACGAAGATGAAATCTGTATGAAAGAAGAGTTATGTATTAAATAGAAATTTCTCTAAAAAATTGTATTCACTAAATCTCCTTCAGTGCTCCTTATTTGAAAAGAATTTTGGCTTAAAAGCATTACTTTCTCTAACTCACCAACCCATTACTCTTTCCCAAACATGTGTCTCAGTATTATCTTTGCCATAAGCCTTCATAATTTGCATATTATGTAACTCTTACATTTATCTTCCTTCATAAAAAATTTCAAAATTTATAAAATTCCCTTAGCCGCCTCCCCTCCTCAAGGGGGAGTGTTGATTTGAACATATGTCCCTCACAGAGATGAGTTCTTTGAAATCAGAAAATGTATTTTCATCATTGCATTCCCAGCACCTAACACCATGTCAGTCACAGAATGAAGGCAGTTACATTGATGTTGGATGCTGGTAGAAGATTTGGTTGGGTCTTGAGAGAATGGAACTTGTTTGGAATAACCAGTGTGGAAATGGAAAAGAAAGCTAATCAGGAGCAAGTCACTGAGCAGTATTAGTTGATGTTTGAGACCACTCTTAGATTTTCTTCCTAGGATTTCTATCTAAATTGTAGAAAAATAAAATTGTCATGGGGGGCTTTCTATGAAGAAAAAAAACAAATCACATGATTTTTTAATTCTCATTAAATTTTGATTTTCTCTTTTTTTTTGAACTCTTTAGATATGATTTTCTGTCAAGATGGACTTGATGTGTTATCCAGTAATTGAAGCATTAATTATACTTTAATCCTGATGCCCTATATATCAAAATCCTCTCAACTTTCTTGAATGATTTATTATGGCCTCAAATAAATCTGTGTCCCAGGTGAAACTAAATATGGAAAGAAAGCTGATGTTAATACCTTCCCATTGAGGGGTTAGAGAGAAAAGACAAACAGGTAGGTAAAAAGAGATGCAAATCTTGAAAGTTCAAGATATTTTTTGAATAAAATTAATGGTTACACTGTATGGACATAACCAGCTCCAATGGATTTCCATTTCTCATTGATTTGCAGAGAGTTAAGAATAAAGACCTCAGAGTCAGAGAATTTAGGCTAAAATGATAGCTTCAGAAATATATAATAATGTGACTCTGGGAAAGAAAGAAATCTTTCATACTATTAGTTCTTACATTCCAGTGTCAATACGAGTACTAAGTGAAGCAATATATTTAAAGTGATACGAAGATTACATCACACATTTTAAGTCACCGTGAAATTTACTTGCTCCAAGAGGAGACTCTTATGGGTTTGAGCACTTAAACCCTTGGGCCCCTAAGCAATCCAAACTACTTATATTTTGTGATACTACCATTTTAAAAGGTAGTTTCCAGAAGATCCAGTTATGGATCCAGTTATGGATCTTCTGTCTGGAAATGATACATGACTTTCTATCAGCTCCCTTTTGCCAGAACTAGTTCCATAACTTCACTTAACATCAAGAGAAGGGATCTAAAAATTACAAGTGCACATGGGTATTTAGTGAACAGTGATGTCTCTGACACTGCTAATTGATTTTGTACGACCGTGGGAAGTTACTTTAATCTTTTCAATCTCAATTATTTATCTGTTATCTGAAGACTGGGACAAGTGAGGGTTTCACATATACTTATGGAGGAAGATTGTATTGGCTTCAATCCATACTATTGAATAAGCTTGTACAAGCTTCTGAACTTTCCTCTGCCTCAGTTTCTCTCTCTCTCTCTCATGTGACAATAATACTTTAGAATTAAATAAGATTTCATGCTTTAGTACACTTTCTTAGATCATAGTAAGCACTCAAAAGCTATTCACTCTCTCCATGATTATTGTGTAACTTTAACATAATTGGTATTATTCACAGATAGGTTCAATTGTAGCAAGATAATAAAAGTAATATAAAATACATATGACCATATCTATCTTACTTTATAAAAGCTCTCAATACTTTTAAAACACTTGTTTGTTCTCCCCCACTGAGATTTGTTATTTGAAGCGTATGCTGAGTTTCTGTATTTTATTATGGCCTTTTCTTTAATAGTTCAAGTATTCTTAACCTAGTAAGGGCACAAAAAATGTTTGTTCACTGACTGCCTGGCTGTTGGATATGACAAAATTTGGAGACAGTAAAGTTCAATAAAGACAATAAAGTAAAAGTACAAACTTTTACTAAGTTTAGTTGTAACTGGACAGCCAATGAAATGACAGACTAAGAAGTAAAACTGTGTTCAGGAAGTTAGGTAACACTCTATGATGGTGCCAAAAAGTGGGTATAAGTTTCAGCAGCTGAAATTGTAACTAGTGTATTACTAAATCAAAAGAGCAGAAGGGAACCATCATGGGAAGAAAGATTCTTTTGCTTCTGATTGTGGGGGTCTTCGTGGCATATTATATTTATATACCTCTCCCAGATAACATCGAAGAGCCATGGAAACTACTGTGCTTGACCACATGTATAAAAACTGCAACAGATTTGGTAAGTATAGAGTTTTATTGACTCTGAATATTTAACATTTTAATCAGGAGAATATAATTTTTGTGTTATTGCTATTTAAAAAATTTCTACTGTCTTGGAAATTTTGTTCTTAAAGCTTGCTTGCAGATGTTCACCCCCCCCTTTTTTTTTTACTATTTTTTTTTTAAATTATCTTTTTTTTTTTTTAAGATTTTTTATTTATTTATTTGGAAAGAGAGAGAGTGAGAGAGAGCATGAGGAGGGAGAAGGTCAGAGTGAGAAGCAGACTCCCCATGGAGCTGGGAGCCCGACGTGGAACTCGATTCCGGGACTCCGGGATCATGACCTGAGCCGAAGGCAGTTGCTTAACCAACTGCGCCACGCAGGCGCCCTTTTTTTTACTATTTTAACTATTCCTTGAAGGAGACCCCTAACAGAATGAATATGAAGGAAGTAGTCAATAGCTTTAATTTTAAATATTAAAAGATAAAACATAATCTTTTAAATATTAAAAGACAGGAAGACAAGTAAAAAATCTCATTCAGAGTTTCATGGCATGAATGCTGCCACAATGAAGCACCTTTATTTAAGTAAGAACTTCAGAAACGATAGGATTGAATAACGCAGTGATGAGTTACAGATTTCTGTGCAATAATCTTGAACATGAAAATGCATTCGTGTTGAAATATTTGTAAACAAGTCATCTTAGTAAAAAGCCAAGGAAGGGAAACTGGATGCACATGATTTTCAGTTGTAAAAGGGTGAACTACTTAGGCGATGGGGCAGCTGGTTGGCTGGCTGGCCCACCGTATCTACCCTGCCCCTCAAAGGCCTGTTGTTCTTTTCTGACAAGGCTCGTTTTGTGAAATTGAAACCATTTCCTATCTCCTTTAAACATCTTTGTAGTAAGTTGCCTTCTACAGCATAAAATGAAACAAAATAAAACCAAAAATAAAATAAGAGTAATTCAAGGACAGTTAGTCTGACAGTATTAAACCTTTGGCTCATTATCTCTTTCCTTGGATTTTTTTGAGGTGTTTTTTTAGGTCTCTTCTGGAATTGAATGGAGCTCTGAATAAGTTCAATGCATGCCTTATTTTCATTTTCTTATTAGTGATTTGATCATTTATAGTAATTTTATTAGCACATATGTTGTTGGATTTGGGTCAGTTTCATTGGAATATAGCTTCAAGTCTTATTTTTTGTAAATTATTCTTGAACTATATTTAAAATATTTATTTTGGAAAAAAATTAAAAAATAAAATGTATTTGTTCATAGTTTTGCTTTCTTTTACTATTTAGATTGATTATATGTGTATATATACTTACACATACATATTTATATACACATATGGTCCTCTTTTTATGTTTCTAAGATGATGTCACTTTCTCTCCTAGTACTTTTTAATCTTTTCTGCATTCCTCCTTCCTTTTGTTTTTCTCATTTCTATCATATAAAATACCTTGGATTTCTTTGAATTTGGTGTTTATTTCTGAAATTATTTCTCTTTTTTAATATTCCTTCTCTAATTTCTACCAGTACCAGTTTTCAGTCACTCCTTTCTTTTGAGTAGTGATCACCTCCAAATATCTGTGTATATCTTCCATGAATATGTACATTTCTCCTTTCTGATATCTGTTACGTTATTTTTAAAATCTATTCTGCAATATTGTGTAATATATTTCACCCACTTTGTAGCAACTTGTTTCTAATCTGTTTTCTTCATTTACTTCATGTGTTGGAAACTGTTATTATTTTTCTTATAGTACTTAGAAATAATTCAAAAGTTGTATATATGATATTCATGTAAGGTACTATTTGACTGAATGACTTTTCCTGGACAAACTATTACAAGAATGTTCTGAGGGATATGGGTGAGGTCAATATTTTTTTTCTTTCAGTTTTTGTGCTAAGTCACAAAATTGTTACAATTTGTACATATATATTTATACTCTCAAAAATGGAAGAGTCTCACTGAAAAAAAAGAATTTTTTTACTAAATACATCAGATTACCTTATAATATGACATCTTTCCAAACCTCTGTAAAATCCATCATACATTGATGAAGAAGCCAGTTTTTTGCCAATATCCTTCTCTCCCCCAAAAAGAAAAAACCTGAAAGTTTCCTGCTTGAATTTAATGCCATTGAGTCCTATTTTGTGCTTTGCTGATTAATTTGACCGTAAGATAAAGAATAGTAATTCACACTTTTGTTAATTCAATGATGAAAATAAATGGAAGTCATGGAATACAATCGCCTGTCAATTTGTTTGTGGTGCAGCATTATCTCCTAGAATAGAAATATCAAATATAGTTAACTAAAATGCCAACTCTAATAGATTGCTCAGCATTACCTTGAAAGGATTAGGGGGTTGCATCTAGTCTTGGTAAGAAATAACATTGTGGTCAAATAACATAACACTGTCAGACCCATCCTGGGTTTGGGATTATAAACATTTGTGAAAAGTGTTTTCCAACCACAATACCAGAACGTCAGATTTTCCTTAGTTACATTGAGACAATTTTTTTTTTAGAATTGTTTCTTTAATTATTATGTTCAATTAGCCAACATATAGTACATCATTAGTTTTTGATATAGTGTTCAACAATTCATTAGTTGTGTATAACACTCAGTGCTTATCATAACACAATTTGAAGCTTCCTAGGTTTGAGGCCATTTTTAAAAATACTGATTTTATCAGCTCTGTTCTTTGTTTACACTTGGCTCAGCTTACTTCTTTTCACTACTGTGACCTCAGAGATACACTGGTTGGCCTGTAAAAGGTGAACATATTGAAGCCCAACAATCATCTTAGTTTCCAAATTGCCAAATACCTACACTTCCTGTGCAAAACCATAACTTGGGTGCAGCCAATCACATAGGTACTGTTTCTTATATTTGAATGCTCAGAAATTCAATTTTATTATTTTCCTTTAGGGTATGACCGATTAAGATACAAGAAATAATTTTGTTCATAAATTTAGGGATATAAATTCCAGAATTGGTTGGAATTTTCCCTCTTAATTTATTTGATATTTCAAATTTACATAAAGGGATGCCTGGGTGGCTCAGTCAGTTAAGCCACCACCCTTGGCTCCGGTCATGATCCGGGTCCTGGGATGGAGCCCACATCAGGCTCCCTGCTCAGCGGGGAGCTTGCTTCTCCCTCTGCCTGTCGCTCCCCCTGCTTGTGCTCTCTCTGTCTCTGACAAATAAGTAAATAAAATCTTTTTCAAATTTACATTAAAAAATTCCGTTTAGGGTATAGAGTTAGTATGAAGAGAGTAAGGGATCTGAGAAGATATATCCACTAAGCTATTGCTCTAATTCACCACAGTTCACTGAAGCAAAGACAATCAAAGAAACTGTAAAATCGTTGTGATTCAATTCAGACTCCAGGGACACTGGACATTATTTTTAACACACTGGTAACTTCTAAGCCTTTTGTTATGTATTTATTACACTTCCTAGTAGGATCCAAAAGTTTGTGAGATTATAAAGTCATTTTACAAAATTTTATACTTAGTACTGTTTTTTTTTTTAAGATTTTATTTATTTATTTGACGGAGAGAGAGAGATCACAAGTAGGCAGAGAGGCAGGCAGAGAGAGAGGGGGAAGCAGGCTCCCTGCTAAGCAGAGAGCCAGATGCGGGGTTCGATCCCAGGACCCTGAGATCATGACCTGAGCAGAAGGCAGAGGCTTTAACCCACTGAGCCACCCAGGCGCCCCTACTTAGTACTGTCTTACACAACATATTTCAATTACTATTTTCGTAACTAAATTTTTATCTTTAACTTCTATGACATAGACCATTTTCTATCATTAAAAAATATTTATTTGAACTAACCAGTCTCATTCTTTGAAGAAAAACTACTTGAGTCTAGTGATTTCTGTTTTAAAGAGGGCCTTATATTTTCTGTACTTAACTTTGATTTAAACTAGAGGGCAAAGTAAATTAGCATATTTAGATACAATGACTTCTATGACACCTACTTTATGTCATAGGCTGTAGAAATTTTAAGTTTGTTAAACTTTAGTAAACAAATGCTTCCGATCTATTACTTTTCTATGTGGATATTTAAAATTAGCAGGTCTGATATTTATGCAGTTTTTTAAAACATTTTTGTTAATTGGTTGGAGTGCTTGTATAAAAATCATACCCAGCAGAAACATGGGGGATATTATTTAACACCCTGTAAAAATAATGTCGAAATAAAGAGGAGAGAAGATAGTCTGCTGGAGGTAGGAGTTTCCACCCTTTGTGTAATCGTAGAGAAGAGCAGGTAGGGGACATCCCAGTGTTGGAGGCATGGTCAGCATATGTGGAGCTGTCTGTGTGGGCGTACACTCAGAATATGGAGAAGACATGGAGCATACTTGTAGCTCGAATAACTGCTCTTCCAAATCCTGTCAGGCACGGACTAAGCATCTGCAGTTTACTCCCTATGAAGTCCTACCCTTCTGACGGCTGTTGTAATGAGGGCAGTCATTTCTTGGAAGTGTATACTTTTTGTGAGTTTAACAACTGACACCTCTTTGGGACATTTGCTGGGCACCAGTAAGGAGAGATACTTGTTTGATAGTTGAACACCTACCCAGGTGTAGCATGAGTAGGTTGGGAAATGCAGCTGGCCATGGGATACACCATTCCACTAGACCCGGGGCCAGGTCCAAGGTGACCAGAAAGTTAGGTTTCCGCCTAGTGTCTCAGAGGCATGTAATGATGGTCACTAAGGGATGGCATATTGGCTAGTCAGGAGTGACACCTGGTTCCAGAGTAAGACCTGGGCTTGAATCCCATATCCAGCTCTTATTGCCTACGTGGACGTGAACAGATCTTTTCAGTTCTCCCACCACAATGTACTCAACTGAAAATCTGGGAATATATTACTATGTGTCAGGCCTTAGTAAGAACTGAATGGGTATAAGCACAAATCTGGCAAAAATTAAACACAATAAGTATAGTTGTTATTTGTATCTACCTCCACCAAACTGCCTGTGTTATTCCTGGATGTTTGAAATTTTTAAAAAGGCTTATTTATTTATTTATTTTGAGAGAGAGAGCACAAGCAGGGGGAGTGGCAGGCAGAGGAAGAGGGAGAAGCAGGCTCCCTGCTGGTGGATATAGGGCTCAATCCCAGGACCCTGGGATCATGACCTGAGCTGAAGGCAGATGCTAACCAACTGATCCACCCAGGTGCCCCTGGATGTTTGTAATTTTACAGCTGGGTACAATCGCATGAAAAAATTTTGTAGCTGAACATTGGCAATACTGAGTAAAATAAATATTGAAAATCATGGTCATGTCAAATGTCTGTAAAAATACCTATAAGTTTTATAGGGATAGATACAAACATGGATATGGATATGTGTATGAATACAGATTTGGACTTAGATTATACATAGATATTAATAACACTTATAACTCTATATAAATATAGATAGTATGACATGTACATGTAAATACATATATATTATAAAGCTGCTAGTATTTATCAATCTGTCTGTCATCAGTCTGTTGATTGCATGATGTCTTTTGCCCTTTCTTTTGACTCTAATAACTTCTTAACTTTAGGAACATCTAATGACAATTCCTCAATATATGTCCATATCATAACATTATTGATTTTGGATCAAATTAGTTTGAGACATTAGACTAACTGAAATAGGATAATAACTAGAAACGACCTTTCAATACATGAATTAGACAGTGATGGTGTACTGCTTTCCTTGCTAACTGGTAGAGGAGATGGGCTCAAATGAATAGCTGTGTACTAGAAGTCAGAAGCTTATTGATTTGTTGCATTAAAGAGATCATATCTGCAATAGTAGCTGCAATCGAAGTTATGACCTGCTTAAGTTCAAGATAATCCTTTCTCAAATATTCTTTCCTCTATATAGATCATATAGTCGATACACCCTTTAACAAAACAAAAGCAGACCCTAGTTAAAGTGGTAAGGTCAAATTTTAATCAGTAATATGTTATTGCAATAGGGAAGAGGTTCAGCATTATTTGAACTCAACTTCAGTTTGTACAGAGGTGAATGGATGTTTTTAAGGGAGAATGGGAGTAGGGAAGGGAACAAGGGAGCACTCTGGAGTCAGGAAATGAGAATTGACAAGGGGTTGGTTATTATACATGCATTTAGGCCCACTGGCAATTATGGAAGTTTGGATTCTATTCTCTCAGTTCTTCCTAATGATTACATTCCCAAGGAATGGCTTTCAGGTCCTTGAGAAAGACTCTCCTAAATTGTAGGAGATACATCTACATTTCAAAGAAGCAGAGAAAGGATTCACCATTGTAAGCTTTTTTTAGCAAGTATTCTTAGGAAGGATGGTCAAGGGCTTATCTGTCAGGCTTTGGCTAGGACAGGCAGTATGTTTTTGCCATAGCATTGAACTTTCTCAGGCAGGCACTTTAGGGAGATCTAGGGTCATGCTGGGGATGGACCTTGAGCTTGACCTTGTTAGTATTTAAGTATGGTAATGTGGGGAAAACAGGTAGATGAAGTCATTTGTGCTGAATGTCTATAGTTTTTATAGGACAAGGTTGAGGGTCAGTTGAGAAAGGAACTCAGAGGAGTCTGGCTAGTGTTTAGTCTTGCAACAGAAATTATCACCTCTAAAGTTTTCAAATCTTTTGATTGCAGCATGAATTTTTGTAATTCCCTGGGATTTATTATTGCTTTTGTTTTATTATTTCAGTAGAAAGGAGCAGTTTCAGGTGTTTCTACATGACTCTAACTTCCATAATACCTCTTGACTAATGCAATAAGGAGCCCAAGTAAGGATACTGTCAGTTGCCAAGTATGTCTATTTTAACTATCCATTGAGAGAAACTGGCGAAATAAACACAGCTATGGATATTTACACCCTTGGACCCATTTTAATTGGGAATCCATCTAGAACACTATTTCATACTTGATACTATTAAGCTTCTACTCTGCTTGATGGCCATGGTGGCTCTGGAGTCTCTAGGAATTAATGCCATTTCAGAATGAGTGCGTAGGTATTCTCTTTCCAAAGTTTGGGTATTCTCTGTTCCCTCAATATTAACGTATTCAAACCAAAGGTCTTGGCTCTCTTGGGGAATTCTAGGAGGCAGATGTATAGTGCATATTTGTAATAGTTTTGCATGAGTGTTCCCTGAGGGCACCCTGTCTTTCCTCCCTCCAGGGAGTCTGAGTCTGTGAAGTGTCTCAACTCTGGAAATTGGGTAAGAAACCATAACAATACAGATTAAGTCAGACTTCAATCAATTGCTCTACCATTGTTCTCAGATCTGATTATTTTATTGCTGCAGTGATCTTTAAGATTATGTTTCACTTACCACTGGTGTTCATTTTGTAACTACCTAAGCCTTCTTATGCTTATAAGCCTTCACTGCTACTTGGCCTATAACTTTGGGATGATTTCATCTTCTCTATTGAAATCAGAAGGTCCATGTCAATGTCACAATCCTCTACTGTCATTTCTGGATAGCAGATGATTATCATTGCAAGTATTTTTACTAAGGCATTGTGAGAAGGAAGGGAAGGGTGAATAGGGGGAAATCAGAGGGGACGATGAACCAGAAGAGACTGTGGACTCTGAGCAACAAACTGAGGGCTTTGGAGGGGAGGAGGTGGGGGTTGGGCAAGCCTGGTGGTGGGTATTGAGAAGGGCACGTATTGCATGGAGCACTGGGTGTGGTGCATGAACAATCAATCTTGTAACACTGAAAAAATAAAATAAACATATTTAGGAAAAAATAGAGTTCCATTCTTTGTATACAGATTATCTTTTGGGCTTTGCTGAAATACACAGTATGGGGTGGATTATAGGCTACAATAATAAATTATACCCAATATTCAAGATTACTATTTCCCTAATACTTTGGCTTTCTTCTCTTATAATATCTGGGAAATTCAGCATCTCAGGGATGTTAGGGTGTTCGGTACCCACATAGATGTTTCTATGTTTCTAACTCTAGTACTCAGAATATCACTTACATATAAAAGTTAGACCAAGCTTTAACTTTCAACTAAAATATCTGGTGGGACAGCTACTTCACCTTGAACTGCAATTCTACAATGTGCAAGTTCAAACATTGGTTCTATTTAGAAAGAGATGTGAGAGATGAGATTTCTTTTAGGAAAAGTTTACAGAGTATCTGCTTTACTGACTCATTTGAACTGAACAACTGAAGCCCCAAAAACGTAATCTTTCTTTCAGTAACCTTTCAAGTTTAGTCAGTGCTGGAACTCATTATTTGCACCATAATATTTTCTTGCAACTGTTGCTTGGTCTCTCAAAACTTTCCTTTAATTTAAATAGGGACTATTACAGGTATTCATTTTTTTAATTATAGGTATTCATTTAATAACTATTTTATTACTACATTTCATGCATTAACAGTTTCCATTTTGCATTAGCAATGAGGCCATTTGGTATCTTTAAAGCTAACCAGGACAGTTATCTAATTCCAGCACATATCTTAAATGTTTTCCTTTCTGAAAACTCCTTCTAGACTATATTCTCTATTAGTCATCATTTTGTTAGAATATAGATACTATTATATCTATATATGTGTGTATACCATATATCTATAGATAGATAGATAGATATCAATAGAAATAGATTGAGAATATGAGATTTGAGATATACAGCTTTTAGAGTGTGGGGAAGAAGAGAAACCATTAGGAATTTCAGCTGCCTATAGCACTGAACTGGTAATTCTCAGAAGAACAGCCAGACGCATGGAAAGCCACATGTCTGTTTATGTCCGTATCAATATCCTTAGGGCCTCAGAGAAAATAATGGCTTTTTCTTCATTTCTGCCTTCTCATTCTTGCAGGAGTGTCTTTGTGGCATAATTTAATCTGGCAAGTATTTCCCTGATCTACCTTTCAGGAAGCAGGTGGGGATGATTCAGTATTGAAAACAGATAATTTTGCTTATTCCTTTTGTACCTGTTTTGCCTTTGTATAATGGGAAAGAGGTTGACTCTTTAATTATTAAAGAGTCAACTATTTAATTGATCTAACTAATTTAATTGATCATCACGTTTCCAATTTAAGATTAGAAAATGAGTTTTTTGATTCTTGGAATTCTAACATTATAGATCCTTCATGGTTTGGCTTATATTTACCTCTTGAGGTGCCTTTTCTTTTATACATCCTTGTGTAGACCTGACTTCCTAGCTTTACTAAGCTACCTGCATTTCTCTGATAGCAGTAGGAGTCTCCCTGTGTCTTTAACTTTGGCCTAAAGAGAGATTTCCTCCTCTGTTTGGCCAAACTCCTGTGTATCAGAGTTCAGTACTCATAACAGAGTTCACCTACTATTTGAAAACTTCTCCCCATGTCTCATATCCAGGCAACTAGTTTACCTTCCTATTGACCTTTGCCAAAGTTCATTGTACAAGTCTGTAAGACATGTCTCTACGACGTATCATTGTACATGTCTCTAGGTTATGTTGCTTTATAGCTGTGTATATATCTGTTTCTCCCACTTGACTTTGAGCTTATTTAGAGTAGGGAACTCACCCTGCTTGTCTTTGTACTCAAGGTAGGAAGTATAGGATATGCCAAGTTGTAATAGCTCAGTAATTTCTTTACATTTTTTTTTATCTGAGGCAATTATTGTGGTAAAAACTCTGAATCTCCAGTATTTTTAACTGTATCATTCAGATTCACCTGTAACAATCCAACATAGGACCATTGGGAGCATGCAGCATACTTCTATGTTCATAAACAACATTGACATTTGATATTTGTAACCTGGTGTATCTCCCCCCTTTTCTTTTAGATTCTGTTTGCTGAACTATTGGGAATCAACCATTTCATAAATACTGCAATGTTCTTTATGAGCTTTCAAGAAGTCCTACCCACATCTGATGAAAATGTCACTGTGATGGAGACAACTTTCAACAACATTCCTGTCCGTGTATATATGCCAAAATGAAAGCCAGAGAGACTAAGAAGGGGCTTATTTTATGTTCATGGTGGTGGTTGGTCTTTGGGGAGTGCTGGTACGTGCCCTTTGTTGAAAATCTTAATTTATCCTATAGCATATATTTTCCTAAGATGTTGACCTCAACATATCAAGAAGATATATCTGTTAAACATCCCAGAAAATATAACACTTCAGCTCTCTGAAATTCATTTCTTTGGAGCTAAGTTGGTTTAAAGGAATTATTTCAGATCTCTTTCTGAAAGGGCATAATGATTTGCTGCAGCAAATCTCAGGTCAGAAGAAAAAGTGTTTCATGAACTTAGACATTTACTATTTAACTTGTTAATTACAGAAATGATAGAATGTTATAATGAAAACCAAGATGAAGTACATGGAATAGTGGATGAGAAATGAGGAAATGGAGATGATGACTCTAGTCTTTCATTCAGCTTAGATAAGAAAGAAATGAGAAAGATGCTAAATGGAAAAGAAATCCAGAGTTGAGTAAGGGCATTTTATCTTCATTTCATATAAAAAATATATATTTCAGATTTTTATGCATTTTTAATGTTTATATACATTTTGAAATATATATTTTAATGTATATGGTACTGTATATATGTAAAATTTTATATTTATTTTGTCTATGTAAAATATTTTTAATATTATATACTTTTTATATTTACATAGGAGAGATCTATGAACATGTTTATAAACTGAAGGTAAAGATGGCAGTTAATAGAAATATAGTGAAAAAATGGGGGTGTGGATGGAGGATGGACTGAGGTTTGCCTGATCTAGGAGATATGAGAAGAAATTGGGTTTAGTGCAGAAGAGAAGAGTTAGCATCACATAGGAGGAGAAACACACTTTCTCTGCGATAGGAGAAAAAGAGGTGTTGATGAGTATTGATGTAGATTGGAAATGTAAATCGGAGCAGTAACGGGTGTGATCCTGTCTATCATCTTCTATAAATGCAGGCAGTAAAGTCACTAGCTAGTGATGAAGTGAGGTTTTCAAGGCAAAATCTGACTATGTTAGCTTCAATTCATTTTCATTAGTCCCTGCTGCACAAAGCACTTCTTTAAAAATCCTTTCATCAAAGTATTATTAAAGAATGGAAGTATGCGTCCCAAGATAAAGGAACTAAATAAGAATAAGCCCTGAAACGAAATGGTATTTTCCTGATACTTTTTAAAAAAGATTTTATTTATTTATTTGGCAGAGATCGAGATCACAAGTAGGCAGAGAGGCAGGCAGAGAGAGAGGGGGGAACAGGCTCCCCACCGAGCAGAGAGCCCGATACGGGGCTCGATCCCAGGAACCCCAGATCATGACCTGAGCCGAAGGCAGAGGCTTTAACCCACTGAGCCACCCAGACACCCCTGATACTTTTTATTTTTATATTAAAAAGACATAAAAGTTTATATTCTTTTTTTGTAAAAGTTTATATTCTAATCTAAAATATAAGAATGACTTTTTAAAGTAAATGTTAAATAAAAGCTTAAAACTTGGTGTGTATTTGATATTTTAGAAAAATTCAGCACCTGGCTTTGGAATCATTTCAAGATATCTACTCTTCTTTTCATGGCCTACATGATTTAACATTTGTGACAACTACATAATATGATACTTTCCCCATAGTACTTTATGATTTCTCTCTCCTCTTATTACTAGCAAATTCTATTTCGTCTTACAATTTTCTTATCTGCAAAAGGGAGCACTTACCCAAGCCCAACACAAACATGTGTGACTCATGCCCACTCCCCACACATGGTCAAACCCTTTCCCCCCACCCCTGAAAAACAGTTTTCCTTGTCTGCCTAGAAAGTGTGAATATATAACTCAGGTTTTAGCTTTCCCTACTTCCTCTTTTCATTATCTTTCTCTGGCAGTTTTGTAAAGTAGAGTGCTATTTCCATACAACCCTTTCTGTACCCCCTTCATTAAAACAACTCCTATTTTGCGTTACTGTTTTCTGCTTATATACCTGCCCCTCCTCGCCCCTGTCCCTAGTAGACTGTGACTTACTGAAAGTTAGGGAGTTAATATGTATGTGTTTATTCTTTCAACACCTAATGCATGCTGAATGAAAGGAGAAGAGATTAATCTCAAAAAGAATGCATTTGGTTTAAATTAGCCAGTGTGAAATGTGGGAAAGGACAAGAAAGCTGATGATATGTATGTAAAAGGATCACTGAGTAGAAGAATTCATATTCCATACCTATGATGAAATCTTAGAAAAATTTTTCCCGGAACATTTCAGTGAGGAAAAAGGTATAGGGATAAGCTTTCTGCTAATGGAAACACTCATCAATTCATTTGTCAGTTTCTGATTTTATTATTTCTTTTATTTCAGCTTTCTTTAGTTATGACTTCCGGTCAAGATGGACAGCTGACAGACTTGATGCTGTTGTCATTTCAGCCAAGTAAGAGCACTGTGGATTTGTCAGAGTTTTGGCCAGATGCTTTATACAGTAAGATGCTCTCAACTGCCTTGGTTGTTCCTTGGCTATGCTGGAAGTGTTGCAAATGAAATTGAGAGGGTGAGGATAGAGAAAGTGATCTTGACATGACCAGAAAAGAGTCAGAATGAAAAGAGTTGTATGGTTAGGTCAAGTGGGGATCAAAAACAGGAAGTCAAAAAATTGTTACAATAAAATTAATCTACTTCATCTTAGGGACAAATGACCTCTGCTGGATTTCTAGTCTACTCTTTTTTTTTTTTTTAAAGGAGACTGTACATAGGGCTTAAATTCATGACCTTGGTATCAAGAGTCAGAGGTTTAACTGACTGAACCACCCAGGCACCCCTAGCCTACTCTTGATTAACAAAGTGAGTAAGATGAAGGCTTTGGAGGCAGAGAATCGGGTTCGGAGCCTGGTTCTAGGATTCATTGGATGACTTCGTGGCAGCCAAATATCATTTTAGCTCAGTTTTCTCAGATGTAAGTTGGAAGTCATATAATATCCCCTATATCATAGAGTAATTCTAAGATTAGGTGATAAAATGCATTTAAAGCAATTAATATAGTGTATTTCAAGGTATAATCTTTCATTAAATGCAATTAGTCACCAAATAACATATGGGAATACAGGCAAAATCTATTCTCAAAAAAACATTCTAGATCAATAATTAATAATAGAAAACAAACCCAATGAGAATAAATAGAAAAATGAAGAAACTGTGGAAAAAAACCCATAATAGCCACTGCGTGCCAACTTGATTATTAGATTAAGCTGGAATAGTATAATTCAGAAGCTTTGTTTGCTATTTGTTGGTCAGCAGTAAAGCATAGTGACTACAAAGAAAATAACATTCTGGTAAAAATTTATTTAAAAGAAATGATCGCTAGGTTTTTTTTTTAAAGATTTTGTTTATTTATTTGACAGAGAGAGAGAGATCACAAGTAGGCAGAGAGGCAGGCAGACCAAGAGAGGGGAGGCAGGCTCCCTGCTGAGCAGAGAGCCCGATGCCGGTTCGATCCCAGGACCCTGAGATCATGACCTGAACAGAAGGCAGAGACTTTAACCCACTGAGCCACCTAGGTGCCCCACTAGTTTTTTTTTTCTAAGTCTAATCCAAGTTTTGCATTCAAGCCTTGTGAAAAAAATTTAAAAATTTGTAAAAGCTTTCATATTAAGCATTATCGTAGGAATGGCATTTGTCTTTAGATTCATAAAGACCCCAAATGCCAGGTTTGCTAAGGAAAATTTTTTCACTTTTGATTTTGGGGTTAGAGTATTCCTCCTGCTCCACACAGATGAACATTTTTTAGTGAAAATAATTGACTTAAAGAACATTGTTATTCTGCTTACAGCTACAGACTAGCACCCAAATATCACTTTCCAAATCACTTTGAAGACGTATATACTGCATTAAAATGGTTCTTGCGCCAAGATGTTCTTGACAAATATGGTGTGGCTCCTGAAAGGATTGGTATTTCTGGAGACAGTGCTGGAGGGAATTTAGTGGCGGCAGTGACTCAACAGGTACGTCGCTTAGGTTTGCTTCTTTTAAAAAATATTTTACACTTAAATATCTATTTCAAACATTAACGTATCAAAGCAATTATGTTAATATGTTAGAAATTAGAGATACATAGAGATAAATATTAGAGAACATTTATATTCTGAGTGCTTTTATTACTACCTTCTGCCAGATTTTTTTTTAAGATTTATTTACTTATGTATTTATTTGAGAGAGAGGGAGAGAGCATGTGGGGGGGATGGGCAGACGGGGAGGGAGAGACACTCTTAAGCAGACTCTGTCTCATGATCCTGAGATCACAACCCTGAGATCGCAACCTGAAACAAAACCAATAGTCAAACACTTAACTGACTATGCTACTCAGGTCCCCTAACTCTGCTATATTTTTTAAAAACACTAAAATGATAAAATGCTTTTTCCAGATCATTGGTTTAAATGTAATTAATATAGTCTGCTAAGTGTCATATTCTTTCATTTTCTTAAGGGTGGTATTTGTAAAATCAATCAATGATACCAGTCACCATAGCTACAGCATCAGATTATTCCAGTATCCTTCATGGAGTACACTAAAACTTGAATGAAAACTATGGTTATCAGAATTCTTAATTTGCCTGTAGACAAAAAATGTTAGCAGGTTTACTTGCAGAAGGAATTATAATTTCCAGAAATCAACCATCACACTATTTCTATGACATTTAGCTAAATCTGGACATCTATTAGCTATCAATTTGTGATGACACATAATCATAGTCTAATAGTGGGTAAAGCTGTTTCTTATGCAGTTATCTGACCTAAGAAATAAACCGGGCACTGGTGGCTTAGAAGCAGTGTTCCTGTATGAAAAAAGAATTGCTTGTAGATTTACAAATGAAAGTCTGCAATTCAGTAACTAACTCTAATCATAAATTACACACACAAATTTATCATGCAATCAAATAAAACTTGCTGTTGATTTTGTTGATTGTATTCATTTTTACATATTTTAAAGTATATCAATTTTGGCTATTGGTACTTTTGAAATAACCTTCTCATGATTTGTAGCCAAAGGAAAGATATAAATTTTGTGACTTGTTATAAATATGCTACAGAACCGATATCTGCTACTTCCCAGGAATTAACTTCTATATTGTCCACTCAATGTCACTCTGAGAAGCATCTTGATGCAGTACAAAGGGCATATCAGGAGACATGGATTTTTGGACCTAAAGAAATGTCCTGCTCTGTGGCCTTGGACAAGCCACCTAATCTTTTCAAGCATCAGTTTCTTTTTACTGTGTTGCATAATGAACCCTTCCTCTTATGGAGTTTAGACTTCTTTAGTGGTGAAACAATGAATTCTGACCCACAATTTTTAAAAAATCTGGTTAAAATGTCTTATACTATTCTGGAGAGCATTAAACTGCTAATTAGATATGAGAAGTTTCTAGGCCAAAAATTTTTTAAGGATACAAAATAACACACACACGAAGATAAGCCAAGTACTCAAAGTCCTCTCTGCTCTGAAGGTATATGCTAATCAAAAGAAAACAGCTCAACCAAGATGAGCTAGACAGTAGAAGCCAAGTTCCAGGGCCCTCCCAAAATGGAGACAATTATGAAGTACTTCTACTTTTATGTGAGGCCCTCAATAGATATGGTCTCACTGTCAGGGTGAATGCAAAACAAACCTCATGTGCAGTTGAAGCCTTGCTTCACCTCACCCGGATGGTATGGGGAAATCTCAGTCCTTGAACTTAAATTAAGTTGGTGTGAATAGTTGATGTTCCAGTATACCTGACAGAAATGGATGAAAATCTCCCTGGAAAAATATGGCGTCTTTATAGACTTAAAATGTTTCCTGCAAATATTTCTTTGAAAATAATATCCAGCACAGAATAAAACATATCCAGGCAAACAAGTAAATAAGAAACCATGAAAGAAAGCAAGCAGAATCAACAGACAACAGAAAAACACTTTACAAGATTCAGATACTACTGTTATCAGCCATAGAATATAAAATAATTATCCTAGTTTCTTCCATTAATTCACGACCATGATTGCAAATTTCAGCAGAAAAAATACTTTTGAAAAACAAACAAAAATTCCAAAACTAAATGAAATTATCAAAATAAAAACTTCCTTCTCATAATGCCCTCCATGATTTTCCTTATGCTCCACAACTAAGTGAGACCATAAGATAATTGACTCTATCTGCTTGACTTATTTCATTCCACATAATCTCCAAAGAAGCAGATGCAGTACAAAGAAGGGCCACACGTACCCCAATGTTCATAGCAGCAATGGCCACAATCGCCAAACTGTGGAAAGAACCAAAATGCCCTTCAACAGATGAGTGGATAAGGAAGATGTGGTACATCTATACAATGGAATATTATGCCTCCATCAGAAAGGATGAATATCCAACTTTTGTATCAACATGGACAGGACTGGAAGAGATTATGCAGAGTGAAATAAGTCAAATGGAGAGAGTCAATTATCTTACTGTCTCACTTACGTGTAGAGTATAAACAAAATCATGGAGGGCATCGTGAGAAGGAAGGGAAGGGTGAATGGGGGGAAATCGGAGGGGGTGATGAACCAGGAGAGACTGTGCACTCTGAGCAACAAACTGAGGATTTTGGAGGGGAGGAGGTAGGGGGTTGGGTGAGCCTGGTGATGGGTATTGAGAAGGGCACATATTGCATGGAGTACTGGGTGTGGTGCATGAACAATCAATCTTGTAACACTGAAAAAATAAAATAAACATATTTAGAAAAAAAAGAAAAGAAAAGGAAATCAACAGGAAAACGGCAAATAAGAAAACATCGTTCTTTGTATGGAAATATGAAAAATATATTAGGTACCTAATAGTGACCCATTACTTAATAGAATATATATCTTGTATATGTTCCTCACATTTAGAACAATACTTTTAGGAAATTGTATTCCTTTAAAAAGATAGATTGGAAAAGAAGAAAAGCTGAAATAAGCATCTGACTCAAGAAAAAAAAATAGAAGGAAGATAATAGTAATGGAAAGAACAGAAATTATGATACTCAAAACCAGGCTTACAGTAAATATGAACAAAAAGCAAAAAGTTAATTTGTTAATTCTTTGAAAGGACTAATAAAAATTTTAAATCTCTGGAAAGACAAATGAAGAAGAACAAAGTCAGGCATAAATACTTAACATCGGGATTGAAAAAGGGACAATACTGCAGACCCTTCAATATGAAAAAAAATTAGCCTTTGATAAGTTAAATGAACATTGTAGTCTTTGAAGGACATATTTTTTTATGTTTTTTTTTTAAAGATTTTTTATTTTATTTATTAGAGAGAGAGAGACTGAGAATGAGAGGAGAGAAGGTCAGAGGGAGAAGCAGACATCCCGCAGAGCCGGGAGTCCGATATGGGACTCCATCCCGGGACTCCGGGATCATGACCTGAGCCGAAGGCAGTCGCTTAACCAACTGAGCCACCCAGGCGCCCCCGAAGGACATATTTTGAAAAACTTTGAAGTTAAAAAATATTTAATAATACTTAAATTGAACAAATTTCAATAAAAATATAACTTGCAAAACAGACACAAGAAGAAATGAAAATCTGAGCCATTTTATAACCATTAAACAAATCAAGTCAATAACAAAGAACAATCCTGGTAAGAAGTCCTGCTGGCAATTTACATCAAGCATAAAAGAGAAATCACTTGAAATAAATGCAAAATATTCCAGAGAATAGGAAAAAAATTATATACTCTTTAATTATTTTCAGAGAAGCATGATCTTTATGACCAATTTAACAAGTACAGTTTCAGGAAGGAAAACAATGGGCCAACCACACTCAGAAAACTAAGGTATTAGTGTCATGAATAAAATATTAGAAAAAATGTATATACACTATATATATATGCACACACATATATACATGTATGTATGTGTGTACACGCACACACACACATATATCTATACATCATGACCAAGTTGCCAATAATGCAAGGAAAAGCATACTTTATAAAAATAAGTGAATTTCACATTACTAGATAAAGAAAGCAGAATCATATATCATCTTACTAAATGCAGAAAAAGCATTTAGTAAAAATCACAATAACAGTATTTGTTCCCTGGGAATAGATGGAACATCCTTAACCAGATAAACTATGTTGATTAAATGCTATAATTTTAAAGAAATACACACTATTGAATTCTAAAGAATGAAGGATAAGGAAGAAAATGGGTGTGCAGTCCTACAGGGGAGGAAGAAGTGTGTGTGGTCGATTCAAGGTATATGGGAAACTCCCAATCCTTAAACGTAGTTATATTTTACATTTCTGTTTTATGAAGTTCTATACTTGATTTATGTGTATTATATTTACCTACAAAGGCAGTTTTTAAAAAATCTATATGTTCAAAGATTTTAGCAAGTTCAATTTATTGGTGAAATATAAAATATTTTTGTATTTCTTCTTAAGTCAATCTAAAATTGGCCACCTGTTAGCTACTTATTTAATTATTACCATACTTCTACTAATGTAAACAGTGTTTTTCATACTAGATATTGAGCTAAATGGAATGTGGTACTCTTACATGAGACAAAACACTGAAATGATTATTTAAATTCAGTATATTTTTCCAACATAAAACAATTATTGTTTACATAAAACAATCTGGTAATGGGATTATTTTACTAACTAAATCTAGTTACTAACTGTGCTTTAAATGCAATAAAATAAATAAATAGTGCTGCCATTTGCTTTTGCTAGTGTGTGTGTGTGTGTGTGTGTGTGTGTGTGTGTAAAATGTCATATTTATACCAAGGAAAAAATATCAAGAGTGCTCTGTTTCTTCAATTCTATATTAAGGTTTTAGAAATAGACTTCAGTGTAGACATTATACTTTACTCAGAAACATCAGAGTACATATGGCTTTAATAATTACTATTTGTGACCTACACTAGCGGATCTCAAGTTTTTGCATGCATGAGAATAACGTGAGAAACTTGTTAAAACGGAAATTGCTAGTTCCTCCCTATCATACTTAGTAAGTCTGGGTGAGGACCCAAGAATTTGAATTTCCAATAAATCCTCAGGTGATGCAGATGCTAGGAGTCCAGAGACCACACTTTGAAAAGTTAATTAGCACTGTTAATGTGCACTGGATATTATATAAGACTGATGAATCACAGACCTGTACCTCCAAAACAAATAATACGTTATATGTTAATTATTTGAATTTAAGTAAAAAAAAAAAGTTCAAAAAATAAGTTAATTATCCTATGAGACACAGTAGGCCATTTCAATGTTGCAAGGCCAAGTAAATGTACATAAAAACATCTGCTAAACTCTAATGCTCAATATTACTGGTCTGCAAATATTTTTGGTCATGTATCCTATTAATAAAAAACTTCTAGTATGCCCCAAATATATGCATATTAATTTATATATAAATTTGTGTTAATGCACTAATATGATTTGAATATTTAAAAAAACATAAATGTTAAAATGAATTAGACTTTTGTCTAGGATTTATCTGCTTAGTATCAGAGCCAAATTAGAATTCCTAGTTATGTGATCTTTCTTTAAACGTTAATGCCAGTTGATAAAATAATATATGTAAGTGAATTTTTTATTTAAAAAAAAAAGTGTTTATTCTGCCATTCCTAGTTGTCAGGGTAGATAATTTACTTTTTAATCACAGATTAGACGGTCTCTTTCTCCATCCACGAGGAAAGTAGTACAAATCAGTTTATATTCATAAGATTTAAGTATAGATACATCTAATATTCAATATAATATCAAAAATTAGAAAGTTCTTTGAGATATATTTTTTGTTGTTTCTGATTATCTTTTTGAGATTCTGGATTTATCTAATATCAATCTATTGTTTTTAAATAAAAATATATTTTAAATTAAAATCACTATTTGAGCAATTCATTTGTATTATTTTCAGCTCATAGATGACCCAGATGTCAAGATCAAACTTAAGACCCAGTCTTTAATTTATCCTGCCCTTCAGACTCTTGATATGGATTTACCATCATATCGGGAATGTTCACATTTTCCAACTCTGTCCAAATCAATGACAGTCAGGATGTGGAGTGAATACTTCACCACAGACAGATCACTTGAAAAGGCTATGCTCTTAAATCAACATGTTCCAGTGGAATCAAACCATCTGTTCAAATTTGTTAATTGGAGTTCTCTACTCCCTGAGAAGTTTAAGAAAGGACATGTTTATAACAGTCCAACTTATGGTAGTTCTGAGCTGGTTAAAAAATATCCAGGGTTTCTAGAGGTGAGGGCAGCCCCCTTGTTGGCTGATGACAACAAATTGCGAAGTTTACCCTTGACTTATGTTATCACCTGTCAATGTGATGTCTTAAGAGATGATGGAATTATGTATGTTACCCGACTTTGGAATTCTGGAGTTCCAGTGACCCATAACCACATTGAGGATGGATTCCATGGAGGATTTTCCTATTATGAACTTAAAATTGGATATAGAATAGAAAATCAGTATATGAACTGGCTAAGTGAAAATCTATAGTAAAGATCTAGGAGTGGTGCATAAAAATATATAAGCCTCAGAACAGGAAACAGACTCGTAAGAATCAATGGGTTATCTTTGAGTTGATGTTTATCACCTGTGACCTTTCTAAGTCTTCATAGCCATCATGTTTGTTTTTTTTAAATCAGGGGTAACTGGGCGATGGACATTAAGGAGGGCATGTAAGGTAATGAGCACTGGATATTATGTAAGACCTCTATCTCTAAACCAATAATACATTATATGTTAAGTAATTGAATTTAAATTAAAAATAATTTATATTTCATCTTTCTTGTAGTAGTTGCTAACTTTGTGCAATAGCTTTCTTAAGAGGTGTGAGGGTAAAAGCTAACACACACTGTTGTTCTATCGGGTCTGGAAGATTTTTGATTATGTCATTGGAATAAATATTAAATGGTATCATTTGAATGTTAATAAAAAGGAAGAAAATAAATCAGGAGTTTCTTTATTTCTTATCCTAAAAGTTATTTACTTACTCCTGTATCTTAGGAAATATTAACTTTCCTGTTTGCTTTTTTTCTTGCTGCTGTTATTAATTTATTATAGCTGTAATTAACAGCCCTAGTTTTGCAATTGCTTACACTATTACTATTAAGAAGAAAGTTTAACTACACATCTAGATTATGAAATGCCAGAGCTTCAACTAGCATGGATTTAGAGCTTTGGGAAATGTTGTTTTGTAGGCATTAATATGAATTATGTGCCAACTGTCTATCAAAGTATTTGCCTCAATATAATGCCATTTCTCTATTACTACAAAATTCACCTCTTAATATAAGGCTTTTCCTGTGCTAGGTACTAAATTTAATGCCAAAGTACATTTAGGCACTTCAAGGAAAAGCAGCTCCATTCTTGTGACAAATTAGGGAGACTGAGGTAGGAGACAACAGCTCCACAAAGTAGTGGCGAATGAAGCTTACGATATGGAAGAAATAATAAAACCTAATTGAAAAATTTGTATCTCTGAAAGTTCTTATGTCCGTGTGGGCATAGTGAAAGAAAAACTGAAATTAAATTATGTTCTCAAACTGTCTTAGCATGGCTACTATAACACAATACCATAAAATGGCTGACTTACAAACAATAGAAATTTACTTCTTAATGTTCTGAAGGCCCCTGTTGTCAGCATGGTCAGGTTCTGGTGAGAGTCCTCCTCTGCATTGCAGATGCAAACTTCTCATCGTATCCTCACTTGGCAGAAAGCAGGGAGGGGAAGAAAGCTTTCTCATGACTCTTATAAAAGCACTAATCTCATTCATGAGGGCTCTATCCTTATGACTTCACCTATTCCTAATTATCTCCCAAAGTCACCACCTCATTATGCCATCACATGGGAGGGTAGAGCTTCAATATATGAAATTTAGGGGGACACAAACATTTAGTCTAAAAGCTAGAACATGGGGGATAAACCGTAGTGACCGTATTCTATATAACCTTGATAATTTTCTCGAAGCACTGAGGAATGCAGCCTAGGACTAGTATGGTGGCTTTTCACAGCCACCAGAAATCAAATCGTTGCTTTTCTGCATAACCATTGTCAGGCAGAAAGATGTGTTGGTTGTGGGATGGGAAAACCATAAACTTTCAATTCTGTTTTTATTAAGAAAAACAATAGAAGTCCTGGAAGACTTGCCAATATATTTCTCATTTTATGTCTCATTTTACAAAACCGCATTTTATGTGGACACTGTCATGGTTGCTTGAGGAGTCATATTTTTTAACCTGGGCACATCATCTTAAACAAAGTTAGTATTCTTTCAAGTAAAACCATAAGTGAGAAATGGATAGGCAACTGGCAGGCCACAAATTCGATAGGAGTAAATGGTTTAAATTATGTATGAAAAATAGAAGTGTTTGGGCTCATATAATATAGGAGGTAGATGTACAAATGAATCATGCCCATGGTTTCCAACAGCACATCTTTGGGTTATTTGTATATTCGGATGGACAGGGCTTTCTTTTTTCTTTTTTACTTGCATCTCAATGTCTCACTCTTTCACCTTCTTTAAACCACTTTCCCATCAATAAAAATAATCTATGTTAATTACTAGGTGGGGACATAGTTTTAATTTGGAATTGTAAGATACATTTAAATGGACATGAGTCCATTTCTCTGCAACCTTGCCAACACCTGCCGTTTCCTGACTTGTTAATTTTAGCCATTCTGACTGGTGTGAGGTGGTATCTCACTGTGGTTTTGGTTTGTATTTCCCTGATGCCGAGTGATGTTGAGCACTTTTTCATGTATCTGTTGGCCATTTGGATGTTTTCTTTGCAGAAATGTCTGTTCATATCTTCTGCTCATTTCTCAGTTGGATTATTTCTTCTTTGGGTGTTGAGTCTGAGAAGTTCTTTATAGATTTTGGATACTAGTCCTTATCTGATATGACATTTGCAAATATCTTCTCCCATTCTGTCAGTTGTCTTTTGGTTTTGTTGACAGTTTCCTTTGATGTGCAAAAGTTTTTGATCTTGATGAAGTCCCAATAGTTCATTTTTGCCCTTGCTCCCCTTGCCTTTGGTGATGTTTCTAGGAAGAAGTTGCTGCGGCTGAGGTCAAGGAGGTTGCTTCCTGTGTTCTCCTCAAGAATCTTGATGGATTCCTGTCTCATATTGAGGTCTTTCATCCATTTTGAGTCTATTTTTGTGTGTGGTGTAAGGAAATGGTCCATTTTCATTCTTCTGCATGTGGCTCATTTTCAAACACATTTTCCTTCATCTGTCTTTGTTCCCTGATGTCTTCTCAGTGGAATGTTTCTGGTCCCAGGACTCAGGTTTCTTTTTTATCCACACTTTCTTGTTTGGTGATATCATCTACTTTCATGGTTTTCAATGATCTATAAACTGAAACCCCAACTCACATCTCTTGCTTGGACCTTCTTAATTCCATAATATATATCTATCTGTGTACATGACAACTCCAGTTGGATTTCATCACATTTTTTTAAAAAGAATTATTTATTTATCTGAGAGAGAGAGAGAGCTAGGAAGAGAGGGGAGGGGCAGGAGGAGAGTATTTCAAGCAGACTCTCTGCAGAGCCCAACAGGGGACTCAATCCCAGGACCAATGAGATCATAACCTGGACAGAAATCAAGAGCTGGAGGCTTAACTGACTAAGCCACCCAGGTGCTCCTCCAGTTGGATTCTAAATAAAAACCTCAAACTTAAATTTCTGAGAGTCTTTCAAATAACCACCAATCTTCATCTTTCTCATTTTTATATATGGCAGCTCCATATTTCCAGATATTTAGATGAAAGAAACAAACAAACAAAAGCAAAGAAAAACCAAAAATGAACAAGCAAAAACTCAATATTTCTTGTCCCTTTCTTTCTGTCATGTCATTGTTAAATCCTCTTGGCCAAAATATATTCTGTATTTGACCTTTTTTTATTCTTACTTCCATTGCTAATACCTGATCTAATCTACTATCATTTTTTGCTGGAAATAGTCCAATAAAATTCTAACTATTATCTCCCCTTTCACCTTGTACCCTTAGAGTGAATTTGTAACATATAACAGAATAATCTTTATAAAATGATAAGTCAGATCATATTATTCCTCTACTCAAGGTTCCCCAAAGCTTCACTAGCTCAGTAAGACTTACAGCATTAATTGCTAACCACTCTGGCTTCCTTTGTGTTCATCAAACATCCCTAGAATGCTCCAATCTCATCATGAAGGTTTTGCTATCTCTGTGTCTTTATTGCCTCTCCTCCAAATACCCGCATCACTCATTCTCTTAACTCTTTACATGCTACTTTATAAACTCCAGAGCAGTCATTCAAAATTAGATACTATTAATTAGCCTCAAGTGAAGACAAAAGAGAATCATGGAAATGTTCAATTCAAAATAAGCCTGAAAAAGAGGAAAATGATACAAGAAACCATGGGATAAACAGAAATCAAATAGCAAGATATAAACCAAACCTTATCAATAATTATATAAAATGTAATAGTAATAGAAGGATATCTATGTGGCTAAATATTTGCCAAGTAAAATTTTGCCTCATGCTAATCTCTATTAAAATTATATAGAAATCATGAATATCCATTATTACTTTTACTATATTTCATTGTTCTGAATAGATACTATCAATCTCAATTAAGCAAGAAAATAAAATTTAAAAGGTAAACAATTGGAAAAGACTTAAATTATCACTATTTCAAATGACCTGGATAATTTAAGATAATCAAGAAGCAATTATAATAGAAATTCAAAAAGGTGGCAGTTTAGCAAATTAATAAGTAAAAATTGTTATATTTCACATAAGCAAAAAATAACCAGTTAGAAGAAAAGTTAGAATCTATTTACAAATTTTCTCTTTTCTGTTTCACTTTGCTCCCTCATCTCTGTAGAGTTTCTCTCTTTTCCCTTTATCATCCACTCCCAATCAGCAGTGTGCACCTTTTATTAAGTCTCTTCACATTAGTAAGTTTATAATCTACTATGACTCATGTACAGAATGTTCACTCCTTGGGCATGCTTTCCCATTTGTGGGTGGTAGGTGGGATTTTTCCTCAGTCTTAGGCACTTCATTTTTTCCTCTCTTCTTTATCGTTTTTCCAGATACCTCTCTCCCACATCCCATTCTCTGTAAAGATTTGAGGCAAGAGCTTGAGAAATGACTCAGCTGTAATTTGCTGATTACTTTTCTATTTATAAGTAATTTGAAGTTTGAGATTTGTTGTGTAGTTTTATTTGTTCTTCTGTAGTATTTTCGGAGGATGTTTCTTAAGATTTAAATTTATGTGGTCACCTTTATCCTTAACTACTTGGAAGACTAACATTGAAAATTAAACATAGGGGTGCTTAGTTGTCTCAGCTGGTCAAGCATCTGACTCTTCAATTTGACTCAAGTTATAATCACATGGATTGTGGGATGGAACCTGAGTTAGACTCCACGCTCAGCCAAGAGCCTGCTTGAAGATTCTTTCCCTCTGCTCCTCCCCCAATGTGTGTGCTCTCTTTCTCTCTGAAGAAAATAAATAAATCCTTAAAAAAAAGAAAATTAAAACATGAAATATGGTTTTAACAATATATTAAACTGAGTTGAAGTGAATTCTAGGACTAAAAGATAGATATAAAGATGTAGATTACATCAGAGAGAGAAGGAAGATATGGAAGATTTGAGAGAGATTAAATACATGGAGAATAAAGAGAGTAAGTACAGAGGACTAATTTTCAGGCCTTGCCATAATGAGTGGTTTATAGTTAAGGCATATTTAAATTTCTTTTTCCATGAACTGTTAGTTCATAATTTTTTTCTCCTTTTCTTTTAAGTCCTTGCTATCTTTATCATTATTATGTAAGAATTTTACATACGGTAAGAAATTAACCCATTGTTGCTATATGAGTTGCTACATGATTGTCAATTTTTTTGAGGTAGCCACTTATCTTTTGACAAAATTTGCCTTCATTCTATCAGATTTGGTGTGCTATTATCTTAAAATCTATTTCAGATTTTATCACATGGTGCTAATACATAATCTGATATGTCAAATTGCGTTAAAATGGTAAGTTTTTGATATGTGAGTTATATGTCAATAAAGTGGTTATTTTTAAAATGGCACCAAAACCCATGACATATTCAGAGACAAATTTACCAATATTGTGCAAGACAAGTTTACAGACAAATGAAAGCTTTTCTAAGAGAGATTAAACATGTCCTAATAGAAAGAAACTACATGTTCATCTTCCTAAACATTCAAAATTTTTTAGATGTCAGTTCTATAGATTTATCATGATCCAAATTTAGATCCCACAAGACTTTAAATTTTTTTAAAGAAAATTTCATGTTTATCCTAAAGTATGTATAAGAACAAAATGATATCAAAAAACTATTTTGTTTTAAGAGCATAAATTTGGAGTACTTACAATGCATGATTTCTAGACAATATAAAGCTACTGTAATGAAGACAGTATGGTATTTTAATAAGGATGAGCAACTAGTCAATAAATGAATAATGAAAAATAGATGATAAAATAATCCAGAAATCAACCCATAACTAAAAGGTTAATTTTTGAGACAAAGTTGCCAAAGTGGGCCAGGCCATGGAGGAAGTAGCCAGTGCGTCCACCTCCAACTCCATTTCTCTCCTGCTTCCCGTCATGCAACCAGTGGCCCTGCCAGGTTGAGGCACTACATTACAATATTAATAATTGCTTTATTTTGAATGGCTTACGTGCATGCATCAGGCTTTACATCAGTGTTAGGCTTGTGTCTTTCTACTGCAATAAATTGCCTTAGTTAAATTAAAACCCTTTGTTCCATCAACAACTAATGAGAGCAATTTGATAAACAGATTCTTGGAGTCAGCTACTTTTCCTAGATGGGGTGAGAAGATTGAGAGGAGTAAATGCCACCCCTTTCATATGGTTTCCTTTCTCTAAGATCTTTTACAGTATCCACTATAATACTGTTGATTATATTCCCCACTGTCCACATGGACTGCACTCTCTTTTAGATAAAGCACAGTATGTAAGATTCAAGTCAGTCAGGCTTCCAAAAGTGAGCTGACAGGAAAAGTATTCTCCTCATCTGTGAGCAGATGTTGAATACACAGAAGTGCCTGAGCAGATTTCTGAATCCTTGGAAAAAAAAGGTATTAATTGAAAAACTGAGATGAATTTTGTGAGAATCATAAACCCTCATCTCAACCATTTACAAACCATGTGAGAAAAGATTTAATTTACTATTAGGAACATAGTTAAATATTAACACATAGTTGAGTCACAGAAAATAAGATCTTAGATTTTAGTTATTATTTAAATTTTAAAAGCATTTCTATTAATATTTTGGAAAGTTATTCATAACTACGAGATTGGAAGTCATACATTTCTCCAGCCTGGCTGAAATGTGTTTGAATATGAGTGAAATTGAATATCAGAAAAAGTCAAGAATTTGGTTCACGGACAAGCTTTTACGTCAGTATTTTTACAGTGTTGTTGTATATGGTGTTCTGATGTGTCATTTTTGTTTCCTGCTTTAGTTCTCTAGATCCATGTAAGGGAAAAATGTCCTTTTCCTAGTGAGCAATGTTCTTTTAAACTTATTTTCCCTGTACACCATGCTTCTCTGTATTCAGTATTTGCTCACAGATGAGGAGGAGACTTTTCCCATCAGCAAAATCTTTGTAAAGCTAAACTTCTTTAATTTACAGTCTTCTACTCGGAATGCATTATCTCTTCTCCATTTTTAACCGAGTAATGATAAATAATTTGACTCTCATTGGTCATCATTCCTTTATTCTACAACACCTTCTGAACTATACTCTCTTGGCTTTTTCTATGTTGCCACCCAGTTTGCTATATATTTTCCTCTCAGGACTGCCTTTGCTGTGTCCCAGAGATTCTGAACAGTTGTGTTTTCATTTTCATTTGTTTCCATGAATTTTTTTAATTCTTCTTTAATTTCCTGGTTAACCCATTCATTCTTTAGTAGGATGCTCTT
>CM052799.1:95164117-95191741 GCA_028533885.1 Nasua narica
GCCTAACCTTCTTGATTAAAAGAAGAGTTTACTTGAAACATTGAAATAATTTATTCATTTGTTAATTAATTGACTATTCAACTACTGAGTCTTTCAGTCACATATATTGTATTTTGTATAAATTTCCATGATTCTTGGAATACTTTGCATTACTTATGAAAACAAAACCGAAAAACTCTTAGTTCATTGTTTTGATGTACATATAAGCACTTTCAATTGGGTACTAATGAACCAATCCCGTCTCGCATTCCTTGTTTGCTCTAATTCATCATTTACCTTTGGAATAAGGAACAAGAAGTTGGTTTGACTGAATCTCACTGAGCACTTTAATAACTGAATTGAGAGGTTTTCAAAATTCCCTAGAGTATGGAAAATATGTTCGTTAAGAGAGCTAAGTGCTTTGTGAGTGCATTATAGGTTAAATTAAGGAAATTATCTGCCCCATTAATAAAACATTTAGTGGTGTAATTCTCCTGTTTTAGTGTCTTTACCTCCGCAATACTCATTGATGCAATTATTAATTTTGAAATGTGTTTTATGCTGAGTTATTATTATACTGCAAAACTAATAAAACTTGATTTCACTCTTAGGCCAGTATTGGAATATATGTAATGTAATGAAAAATTTTCAGGTTGTAGTAGTTCTGATAATTGCAATTAAATAGCATAAAAAGTTAAGAAAATATTTCAAACACTGCCTTTTAAAAATATCCCCCACCCTGTACGTATTATGTATGTGTCTATAAGTAGTATTTTTTCATGTTAACCTAACTTGAAAATTCATCACTTGTATTATTGAAAGAAGTACACTTCTCTAGAGCAGCACTAAGTAATGTACAGAATTGTTGAATCATTATATTGGAAACCTGAAACTAACATAACACTACGTTGATTATACTTCAATTAAAAAACAAGTAAAAGAGTTATTATTGCTGGTCAAAACTCCTAGTATGGGCTATTGGATCAGGAGAAGTGCTTTGAAACCACTATGTAGAAAAGAAAGAAAAAAGAAAAAGAAAAGGAAAAAGAAAAAGAAAAAAAAGAAAGAAGAAAGAAAGAAAGAAAGAAAGAAAGAAAGAAAGAAAGAAAGAAAGAATTGTGTAGAGCTGCCTCATCTTGAGCACAAGGACGTCAGACTCAGTGGATTAGAGGGACATGGATGGATGGAGAAAGCTGACTCTGGGAACCTGGAGGGATGTTCTGTGCACAACAGATGCCAAGATCCATGTTGAGGGAGGAAAGAGTAATATCTGTCTATATCTATCAACTCTCTCTCTCTATCTCTGTCTATCTACCTCTCAGGGGGACTCCTTGTTGCTTCCTGTTGGAAGAAGAGAAAACCACTCTCTGATCCATCCCCAGATTAGTGCCTAACATTGTCTCTTTTAGTTAATTAAAAAGAAGGAAAGAAAAGAACAGCAAACATGAGAAAAAGAATCCATCAGTTTGACTCTCCATGATTCCTCTTTCAGGAGAAGGGTAGAACAAATCAGGAGCTTCTCACTGCCAAAGGAACTCAAAACACAAAAGCTTATGCCAAAGACAATGAACTACAAACAAAACTCTATTTTGTTTGTACACTGTGACCATAGTGAAATGCACCAGCTGCATCAATTTGTTTTGCCACTGATAGGGCCTGTAATCCTCAAACTCCAAGCAAATTTTTTGAATAATAATGGCCTAATCCCTTTATTCTGCCATTCTTTCCTCCTTTACTCGACATCTTTTAAAGACTTGTTTGTATATCCATCAGGAACTGGAAAAGGTGAAAGGCTCATTTGTAGTAGAGACTAGAATATAGGGAAAAGAAAAATGAATTAAATTTTTTCAATGACACTAGATTCTTGAATGTTAAATACCAAGCTTTGTGAGAGGAGAAAAAGAAGCAGAGTTTAGGAAAGATTTCCCCTAGCAATATCTGATATTTCTCTTCTCTCCTCATTTCTATTCCTTCCTCATTAGTCAGACACTAATATTTCATTGCCTCCCTCATGCCTCGCCTTCTTTTCAATAATGAACTCAACAAACATGTATTGATCACCTACTATGTTCAAAGTGATACAGGAAGTAAAAGGATAAATAGTTATAAAACCTGATCTCAAGGAATTTATGACCTTTTTATATGCAGATCTTTTTAATATTCTCAATAAAGTCTAATTCTCCATGGAATTTCTCTTGTCTGCTTTCCATATCACTTCAGCTAGTCTAAAATATATGCTTGTTATTGTTTGAAGTCTTAGAAGAAAAAAATTTTTATAATACTCTATTAATGATCTAGCACTTCCATAATCTCTGAAAGTCTTTTCTTGATTGTCTAAGTCAAATATTTAATATGTGATCTTGAAAAATTTACATCATTATCTGAGCCTTAGTTTTCTCATAGATAAAGCAAATTGATGGGCTGAGTTATAAATGGCAAATAAGAGATATAAAAGCTGCCTCTCTCCATGCTTGAGTTCATGGTAAACATTATTTATCAATCACACTACTGTTTTTTCTGTACCCAAACTTATGCTTAGAATATTTCTTAACAGAATGCTCCAGCAACTCCTTACAAATTAAAGATATTATTCTTGGTACATCTTGGTTGGAATATAGGAGTTCTCAGTTAAATATAAATTACCTGGTTCTACTACCTGATAACTTCCTTTTAAAAATCTAGTATCAACTGAGAATTTTTTAAAATATATTTTCTATTTATTGTTTTTATTGAAGTAAAATTGCCATATAGCATTATATAAGTTTCAGGCATACAATGTTATAATTTGAAGTTTGTATACATTACAAAGTGATCACCACCCTAAGTCTGTTATCATCCATCACGATATAATTGATTCCCTTCACCCATTTTGCCCATCACCACCACTTTCCCCTCTGGTAACCACCAGTCTGTTCTCTGTATCTGTGAGTTTATTTTTCTGTTGTTTTGTTTATTTGTTTTGTTTTTTGGATTACACATGTAAGTAAAATAATACAGTTTGTCTTTCTCTGTATGACTTATTTCTGGTACATAATACTCTCAAAGTCCTTCCATGTTGTCACAAATGGCAGAATAGGGGATGCCTGGGTGGCTCAGTGGGTTAAAGCCTCTGCCTTTGACTCAGGTCATGATCTCAGGGTCCTGGGATCGAGCCCCACACTGGGCTCTCTGCTCAGCGGGGAGCCTGCTTCCCCCTCTCTCTTTGCCTGCCTCTGTGCCTACTTGTGATCTCTCTCTGTCAAAAACAAACAAACAAACAAACAAAAAACCCCCGACAAATGGCTCAATAGTATTCCATTGTATATATAGACCATATCTTCTTTATCAATCCATCTATTGATAAGCACTTAGGTTGTTTCCTTATCTTGGCTATTGTAAATAATGTTGCAATGAGCATAGGGTGCATATATCCTTTTAAACTAGTGTTTTCATATTTTTTGGATAAATACCTGGCAGTGGAATAGTTGGATCATATGGTAGGTTTTTTGTGGGTTTTTTTTTCCCAAAAAAAAACTGGTGGCAGCTTTCATGTTTCCTTATTGCCCAGGATAGAAAATCCTGGTTGTGAGTATGACCACAATTGAAACATTAGCTAGATTTGTTTATTCTGATTTTATTGGTTTTATTATGTCTCAAAATTATTATAAACTGCTTCAACTACTTTTTGAAAAGTATCAGCTTGTAAATAATAAGTGAATTATTATTCCAGTGATTATTCTTTGTATGGCCTTTATAATTTTATTCAAGGTTTATGGGGTATCAATTTCTTTTAAAAAAAAAGATTTTATTTATTTATTTGACAGAGAGAAAGAGATCAGAATTAGGCAGAGAGGCAAGCAGAGAGAGGGGGGAGCAGGCTCCCCGCTGAGCAGAGAGCCCAGTGTGGGGCTCGATCCCAGGACCCTGAGACCATGACCTGAGCCGAAGGCAGAGGCTTTAACCCACTGAGCCACCCAGGCACCTCTCAATTTCAACTTAAAGTAATACAGACTATGTGTCAATATATACTGCTTGAAATTTTCACAGTTCACTTTTGCGATATTCAGATTTGTGACTGATGCAAGGGCCTTGTCTACCTTTGGTTATTACAAAAGCCTCCTTTTATATAGCAGAAAGAATTATATATACAGAACAAGGGACAAAAAGTTTCCAAATATTGTTCCCTAGAGGAATTAAATCCCAGACTCTTAGATAATCTATGGGAGAAGGGAATGCAGGAAAAATAATTCTAGAACTCAAGAAGAGAATAAAGAAGAAAATAAATCATAGAAATGGCGGGGGGAAATCCTCTGAAAATCCCAGATATCAAAGACTGTGCTGACATAAGGGAATGTTTGGAAGCACAGACACATGCATGCCAAGGTCAAAGAATAGGAATTCATGTGAAAAACAAGTACTTCTCCAACAATAAGCAATAAATTCACTGCTGATGATAAAAATTAGCAAAATTTGAGGAATCTGATTTACCTTTCTCTTAACTGAGTCTGTTGCATATTTATTTTAATTAAGACAGCCTGTTGCCTGCATTAACTTTATAACTATCCAGTTTTATTTACACAGATGGGAAAGATTTTGTCAGAATTGATATGTTTTTGTTAATTTTAGTTAGCATTTTATGCTTTTACAAAGTTGGAAATACTTGCCAATCATAATTTTTAAAGTTTATTTATAGGTTTGCAGCAATACAAAGTTCTAAATTTGCAGATGAAATTTTATTATTTTAACTCTAGGGAAATGAAAAAATAATAAAATCATATTTTCTAGAAAGAAACCTGTAGTATTAAGCTGAGAAATAAAGAAAAAAGAACAAAGATTCGATTGTGTGGCATGAAATGGGGGTGGAAGAACATTATATGTGCAGATGAAAGGTTAACATGAGCTAATAAGAGTCTCTGCCATAGTCTGGGCTCTAAAGCAAGTAATATGAATACTGCCAACAAATTTGTTTGAATTTGTGTTAGAGTATTTGCATTGCACACTTCCTGGTTCAGACACAGTGCAATACTTAAAAATTTTGTTTAAGAGATTGTAGAGACACAAGCTATTGTAAGAGGTAATACAGAGGGATCTCATGTATTCTTTACCCAGTTTCCCCCATGGTAAAATCTTATAAAACTCTAGTACAATATCATAACCAGGACATTAACATCGATACAGAGCATTTCCAGTACCACAAGGATTCCCTCATATTGCCCTCAGATAACCATCCTCACTTTCTACCCATTTCCACTTCCTTAAGCCTTAGTAAGCATACTCGGTTCTCTTTTTTTATAATTCTGTTATTTCAAAAATATTACGTAAATGGAATCATGTGGGATGTAACCTTCTAGGAGTGATTTTTTTTTCATTCACTATAAGTCTCTAGAGAATCGTCCACATTGTTGAGTGTATCCATAGTGTGTTCCGTGTTATTGCTGAGTAGTATTCTATTGCATGCATGTACCTCGGTTTAACGATTCAACGGCTGGACGGTTGTCTGGGTCGTTCCCAGTTTTGAGCTATTAGGAATAAGGCTGTTATGAACATCTGTGTATAGATTTTGGTGTAAATGTAAGTTTTCATTTCTCTAGGACCAACGCCCAGAGATAAATTTGCTGAGTTATATGGTATTTGCGTGTTTCGTTTTTTAGGAAACTGCTAAACTGCTTAACGGTTTAAAGCCCAGCTTGGCCATTTTACACTTCCACTGGCAACAAATGAGTGATTCAAGTTTTTCTGTATCCTCATTAGCATTTTGTGTGGTTGTTCCCTCTGAGACTTCTGCTGACATTGCTATGGGTGGCTCATTGCCATGGGGCCATGGTGACAGTCCTAACTCTCCACTAGGCCTCCTCTGACACCCCCAGCTTCAGGGAAGTGCCATGTTACTACCCAATGGGATGAAAGTCCTGGTTCCCTATAGGAGAGTCTGCAGTGGCAGAGTTCCTGTAAGGGCAGAATTCTGCCCCTACAGCCTGGCAAGTGTAGAATTCTAGACTCCTCACTGAGTCTTTGCTGGAGTAGGTGGTACTGTGCCAATTTTTCCCTCTGGTGTTTGTTTTGATTAGTCTTTTTTGTCTGAAAGGTTTCTATCTTGCTAGACTGCCTTTTCTTTCTATCTCTCTCTCTTTTTTTTTTTTTAGAAAGGACAGGCTTTTGGAATTCTTTTTTCTGTCTATGCCTATTGGCATTTTTAGATTGTGTTTCTTTAGCTGCAAGTTGTATATATGAAGCAAAACAAAACAAGAAGAGAAGTCACTACTGTGTTATTCTTTAGATATCAAAGTTTCTAGCTGTTCTGCCTTCTTCTCTCCCTCTTTCAGAGTCTTATGGTTTTAGCTGTACTTAACAATGAGAGTTAGGAAAAACTATATCTGCTCCATCTTCCTGGAAGCAGGGATCCTCTAACACAATTTAAATTAAACAACATAAATTAATAAGTTTTTCTTTAAGATAACAGAAATAAGTCATACTGTTACTGTATATGTTCTTATATCTCCCTGTTTCAGTTATGTGTAGTGGCTGTTTAAGTATCAAAAGAATATTGTTTTGATTGACTTCTATAAATGTTCTTACACAAAAATTAACTGAACTATAAGTGATAACTGAAATGACTTCAATTACTTGGAAGAACTTCAATGCTCAGATTGAGTAATTTTTAACCTCTCACATTACGTTTTAAATCTGTCTAAAAGGTACTTAAAAAGTTTCAAAGATGTGCCAAGCATAACACAAGAATTATTCTGGACATTAGAAAGTTCAGCTATATTAAACTGATTTTTCTTTTTTGTTTTTCACTTCTAATTACAAAGGTTATTGCTGCCAAAAGTCATTTTAAAGGAAAATAGAAATGTGCGTTAGAAAGTGAGTTTTTGGTCTGCTGGTGTTCAGAGTGTGGCCAGGCGGCTAAAACGGACCTGGGTTTTCCTTGCCAGTGGATTGTGGCAATCCACAATTGCCAGTCTCTTGTCTTCTGTTTCCCCTGGCTTCTTCTGATATCCAGGTGAAAGAACTGGAGAGTTTTTGAGGCCAGGCTTTTGAGCTGATTCTCAGCCCTCGATCAAAAGAATCCGTCCCAGAATTCCCCCTTTCCCCTCCAAAGAAGAAGGATCTTTCCCTGGAGGAAATTCAGAAGAAATTAGAAGCTGCAGAAGAAAGACGTAAGTCCCATGAAGCCGAGGTCTTGAAGCAGCTGGTTGAGAAGCGGCAGCACGAGAGAGAGGTGCTTCAGAAAGCCATAGAGGGGAACAACTTCAGTAAGATGGCAGAAGAAAAGCTCACCCACAAAATGGAGGCCAACAAAGAAAACCGAGAGGCCCACATGGCTGCCAAACTGGAGCACTTGCGGGAGAAGGACATGCACATCGAGGAAGTGCAGGAGAACAAAGAATGCAAAGACCCTGCTGATGAAACTGAAGCTGACTTATTTGTTCTGAGAACTTTCTCCCGTTCCCCTTCCCAAATATCCAAATACATACTTCCCAAATATCCAAAGACTGTACTGGCCAGTGTCATTTTATTTTTGCCCTCCTGACAAATCTTGAAGCAGATGTATGACTGTAGAGGTAGATCCAGATTATATGATGCTGTTTTCGGGGCTAAAGGGGAGAAATGAAAAGTGTTGTACTCTTTTTCTAAAGTGTTGAAGTCTTTCTAATGTAGCTACTTTTTCTTGGTGCATCTTTTCTACTACAGTGCATCAGGCGTATTGGGTTAGCGGCTAGTACTGCTTGGCTCTGTGAAAACCTGTTCGTGAAAAGAGTATGTAGTGGCTTCTTTCACACTGTTAGATGACAAATATCTGTTCACTTTTAAATCCCAATTCTGTCCCAATCTTACAAGATGCTACTGTAGTGGAATGGCTAATAAAACCATACAGTGCTGTCAAAAAAAAAAAAAAAAAAAGTGAGTTTTTAAAGATAATGCTAAGAAGAAATGAGAATAGTTGTTATATTTTAAATAACAAAATTTCTTGTATCACTAAAATGGTAGTTACTTTCATGTAATGAAACATTAGATTTCTTCCGTTGTCCATATATCACAGAAATTTCAGAACCAAATATCTATGTATACATAGATGTATATGCCAGTTAAAATTTTTACTTATTTTATTTTCAGTTAAAATTTTTAAAAATAATTTATGCATTCTTTTTTTTTAATTTATGCATTCTTGCCAGAAGATCAATTGTGCCCAATATATTGTATCCAACTACTTAGGAACACTGATAAATTGTCCATGGTTGATACAGTTAAAATTTATTTTATTATATTGTGACACAGGTCACAGAAAACCAATGGTGATTTAGAATGGGAATGTCTAGAGTCATATGACACAAAAAAATCACTTTCTGGGAGATTCAGAAAACATTGTTACATAAATAAAAACCTTTCATTCTAACTACCTACATATATAAACAGATACATACATACTAGTCAATGGTGTGCTAGATCCCAATCATTCTAGCTCCTGAGACCCTATTGTTAAACTTTTGGCAATTTTTTCAGCTAGTTGAGGTCAGGGTGGTAGTTTGAACTGGGAATAGGGGAATATTTACACTATGGAAATTAACAAAGTCTTTAAATCATAAATAAATAATAAATAATAGTAAATAATAGTAAAAATTTTAACGGGCATATACATCTATAGTATACATACATATTTGGTTCTGAAATTTCTGTGATATACGGACAACGGAAGGAATCTGTTTCATTACATGAAAGTAACTACCATTTTAGTGATACAAGAAGTTTTGCTATTTAAAATATAACAACTATTTCCCCTCAACACCCACTTTTCAAAGTGATAGTGGTTAAACATTTGTCAGTATGCCACTCCATAAATCTTTACCTTTGCCATCATTAGTAACTGGCACTTAAATATATATATATATTTAATAAATAGTTGTATATGGCAAATGTGTATAGCAAATTTTATATACATATTATTTATTATACAATTATATATACACATATGATTATGTATACATATGTATACAGATACATAGTCTAGGATTACTTTTCCATCCAATGTGCATTTTAACCACCACCCTGTGGCAAAACCTCTGCTAGGTACATTAGGGAACACAAGGGTGACTTCAAGGAGTTGCCTGCCTTATTTTTAGGAGAATACCTAATTTGAAACAAAAACAATATTGTGACATTTTCTTCCTCACCATTGCCTCATTTTCCCATTGGAGTCATGAAATAAATATTTCTCGGAAAGAGCTGATAGTTAAACAAATATTTACAGGAAAGACTGCTTGAAAGTTCCTTAGTTCTTTGGGGAGCACACACAGATTCTCTCCCTATAGGAAGTTACAAATAATAACGATATAAAGCACTATGCGATACATTCCAGGAGTGTCTAGAAATCTTTTCTTTCTCCGCAGGTATCCATCCACTCATGAGCAATGGAGGAAGAGTCTCTCCTGTTCCGATGCAGCAGATAGTTATGGAGCTGTCACTACAACTGGGCACATCAGGAGCAGTCACCCCAAAGGTTCAGGGACTTTGGGAACTTTGCTTCCTTCTCTTCCCTGTTGTAGCCCAGCTCAGCACTCCCAATCTCCGTTCATGGCTTCACATTTAAGACAGAAGAAAATCATATGCCTTGACCCTTCACTACAACAAACTCATTTTTAAATTTCTTAATACGGGAACACTTAAGATGACTGTTCAGGCCTCAAGGGAGAGAAAGCTGTATAAAATAAATGTTGGGTATCAGTTTATTTTATTCCTGGTCTCCCTCGGGCACTTATCAGTTAAGTATAGAGTAATAAAATACCTGTACAATGAGAAAACACGATTCATGATTAAAGTTATTAAGTTTGAACTGACAGCGATTCTGTTTTAACACCTTATTATTGCTTTTAAGGAGCTAAATGATAAATGGCTTGAAATTGTGTAGCTTATTTGAATTATGAAATTTAAGAGTATTATTTCTGTTATTACATAAATAATTGCCACACAGACCTCAGAGGGAAAATTATGTGCATCTAGATTTGCACCTGTCTTAGTTTAATTTAAAGTTATATACCGCATTAGATGTAATCATAACAGCAAATGAAATAAGTCTCTTGATAGCATTTATTGTACTATCATTCATATGGTTTTGTTCTTAAATTTCTGCCAGTTTAATGTGTCCCATTTCAAACTGTGCATGTATCATAAAGAAAAAAAGAAACATAAAATGAGTTGTCTTAACTTCGGCAACAAATGCTTTATAACTTCCATATAAAATTAGTTAAAATAAACTAGAAAAAAGATGTTGCATTGTTGTCCTTACAAAAGTTCTTATCTAAGAGAGAAAGAATATCCCTTAAAAATCTTTCTCTGTCCCTGTATATCCAGAAACCTAAACTGGCATAATCTTAGGGAATCACATTGGTGGCCTTATCAGGGTCAAGGGATAAGAGTGTTCTATTGTGAAGAATTAGCACTCTTCATCTTGAAGGGTGTTCCCAGAATAGAACGATTCTACCATCCTATGTCCTCTGTTGCAAACAAAGGGGAAAAATGCTGAGGATTTTCTAATCCTAGTGAATGAGTCTTCCTTACCTCCATGATGGCTCAGTCCAGTCATGTGATGACAGATGAAAGAATGTGAATCATTTGTCTACACCACCTCTCAATGGCCTTTTTCTTTATAAACGTGACATTGGGTCATATTTGGTTGTAAGACAGAGGAAATTTCAGATATATAAGTCAGCAAGATAATTCAAACTAGCTAATTAACATGTCTCTAAAACAATGTCTACGTATCTATACACAGAGGACATAACATAGTTACTATGTACCAGAGGTCAAGCCTTAAATGAAGGAAATTCCTCAAATTCTAGATTAGAGATAATCATACTAAACAGAATGCAGTTAATTATAGTGTTTTTTTTTAGACTTGTGTTTTTCCTCTGAGATTTAAAGGTCCCTGAAATACAATGTTTATAGGCTAAAAATAGCAGCTCTTGATAATGCCGGTGATAAAGACCCATTGAGGACTATAATTTTGAATGGGCAACATTTTATTGTTACAAGTAGAATACCCTAGTGAGTTTTTCTCCATACTAACATTCACATAGTACTATTATTCATCAATAGTTAAAATTTTGCCCCAGAGTTCAAAGATCTTCTAGTCACTCGCATTTTTATGTTCTCTCTATATCTTCTTTCACAAAGCTTATTTTCTTGTGTTTCATAGTTGTGGTGTCTCCATGTCCTATGACAGCCAGTTCCCTGACCTCTTATATCTTTAAATTCCCACAGCTCACAATGCAATGATACTCTTTTTCCAAGGTCATGTACTCTGGGTCTCCTAATACCCTCTCAAACCTCTTTGACCAGAGTTACATATAAGGCAAGCTACGAAGAGGTTTTCTTCAATCATTGTATCAATGATGTATGTATATTACAGACTATTTGTAGATGGACAAAATCTTTAGGAGTAAGTGTAACTTAAAAAACACATTAAATTTCTATACTAAATTGCATCATCTTACTCACAGCCTTCCATAAATATGAAAGCGCCATCTTCTACATAGATTTGGTAATAAATCAATTACTGATATGTTTAAATTATCCCTGTTACAGTTAAGTATTATATCTGTTGTCTCGAGGTAAGGAAAGGTGAATCAAATAAAATCCCTGCCTTTAAAAATGACTTAATAATGTTTTTGAAACTATCAATTATCTACCAGAAACCACAGAGGTATGAGCATGGATGTAGCTAGCCTCTTTTTTTTTTTTTTTTTTTTGTAGCTAGCCTCTTAATGTGAGGCTTCACCTCTCTCACCTTTCCTCAATGACTCGTGGACATGTGGACTAAATATGGGACTTAGAAAAATGTAAAATTATGTGACTCTTGGTTTCTTAGCACACTGCATTTTATGTTTCTTTATTAAAGTGAACATGTGGAGTACTAAATATGGGACTTAGAAAAATGTGAAATTATGTGACTCTTGGTTTCTTAGTACACTGCATTTTATGTTTCTTTATTAAACTTTATGTTACATTATGTTAGAAGGGCTTACAGCAAAACTTATCTGCTTAGTGATGCCTTTTCTTGGGTTTCTGGGAGGAGGATTTGATTAAGTGGCATATAATTTTGTACTCCATGAAATAAACATGGCCCTTCATGTCAGGCCAACTCTGAAATGATGAATATACATATTTGAGTTCAAAGTACATGAGTGTGATATGAACTTCTCTGTAATATCATCACCCTAATCTTTTTAAAATGGAATCTATAACATTTTATTGAGCATATATGGTAATGATATTAGAGCCCTTTAGGGGACTACAGGAAACAGAGAACACCAGCTGGATAGATAGCTTTATGCACAGTATTCTAGTCTGGGCATATCTGGTTGCAAAAGAGGCTTATTTTCAGGAAGCAATCACTGATAAGAATATAGATGCAAGTACAGTTAGGCCTCACTGAGAACCTGGAATTTTAAAAGTCAGCAATTAATGAATCAAAGCTAGGTTCTCTATCTTTCTCTCTATGTATCTATATTTGTCTGCCTATTATCTATCTATCATCTAACATCTCTCAGTATTTGCTCCATCATCTTTTCTTTCTGTGTGGCTGAGAATGGTCACGGTAGTCACCAACACTCATATTCCTTCAGCACAACTGCCTTAGACTAATTACCTCATTCCCAATTTTTTAATGATAGGTCTAACTTTCCAAGCCCACCTTTTCCAGCTTGGTCTATGGGTCTTGAATAAAGAATAGGCAAATAGTATATGCTGAAAGTAGTTTTCCTTAGAAAGGGATATAGATGGAAAGTGGTGAATGGCACCTCTTATAAACCTTAATCACAATATGCCTAAAACTAGAATCATCTTTCTCTTCTCCACCCCTTTTCCTTAACCCATGTCCATATGTATCTGTATTCTTTGTACCTTGTCTTCATGAGCAGCATCACTGTTTATCTAGTTATCCAATCAAAAAAGACAGGAGGAGGCACCTGGGTGGTACAGTCGGTTGGCCAACTCTTGATTTTGGCTCAGGTCGCACCTCATTGTTGCTAGATTGAGCCCCATGTCAGGCTCCATGCTCAGCCCAAAGTCTGCTTAAGTTTCTCTCTCCCTCTTCCTTGTTCTCTCTCTCAAATAAATAAATAAATCTTTAAAGGAAAAAATAAAATAGGAGATATAGTTGACTTTCCTTCTTTATCTCCATATTCCCAATGAGTTCTTGAAAGCTGATGATACACTGATTTTATGATGCAAGTGCCATTCACTTGCTGGAAATTTATGTATATTATTTTCATTCAATTTCAGAAAAAGTGCAAATTTAATATAGTATCCATATTTTATAGATGAAGAAACAGAGACTTGGAGCAGTTATGTAACTTATTCAAAGTGACCTACATAGTAAAAGAAAGAAGTAGATTTTTTGCATAGGCACTCTGACTCCAGTCTCATCTAACAGGAGATAAGAGTATTTGTAACCAGGATAGTCACAGAACCTTGGACTTGCTGCAGTTATTTTATCCCTAATGTTAATCCTTTAATGGCTAAGTTACTTTTTAATTTCTACCTTAATCAACAGCCAGGGAGCTAACTGGATAGTGATAAAATAATGACTATTCACTTCTTATGTCTGCATTATTTCTTGACTCCATTCCCTTTTCCATCCAGGATTCCTTATCATCCCTGGTACCCAGAATGCCTGGCTCAGTTCAGTGCTTGGGCCTCTGCATTATTGAAATGACAAGTTTAAATACACTCATGAATACCACTACCTAGAAATAAAATATAAAGAAAGAGGCATGACTTATTACTCTTTCCCATATTTTAAAGAAATTTTGGATGTAAGAGCAGTGAATTGTATCCTTTCCTTCTGCCATTTTGGTTTTATTGTTATAATTTTTTTTTTTTTATCCGTCTCGGGCCCTATTTCAGATTTGATTAATTGCTGCAATGTTTTCAACATTTAGAATAGAACAGTCTTTATTCTTTACAAATATTGGTTCATGATAACTGTGTGCTCTAATGTCTTCATCTGTATATTTGTGTATATGACTGTGTAAGTAAGAAAGAGTGTAAATTGCTAATTTAACTTGAATAATAAGCATCTAATTATTGTATACCTGTTCTTGTGACTTTGATGGCCAAAGCTGTCATTTATTTGCTGTTGCTTCTTGGTCAGATTCATATAAAAATCTACAAACTGTTTTACAGTGTCTGACTTTCTGATACATTTTACAGCAATATCTTTACAGAGAGTTGGGAGTATATGTGTACAAAATGTCTTCTAGTCAACATTGTAGGACTTTGATTTGTGATCTCTGCTACTTATTTTCTAGGAAAAAAAATGTAATTTGCTTTATTGGCCACCATTTTGTACTGTGCTCTCAACCCTTGTTACTTTTAATCAATTCAAAACTTAGTCTTGCCTAGCACTATTTTTTGTTTTTTGCGTTTTTTTTTTTAAATAATTTTGTTAGGGCACATAACACATTTTGACATATAAGTATATTCAGTTTATTGCTTTCATTGTTAAGGTTCTAGAACATTTTTCATAGGGAGAGCACATAATTAGAGTTCAATAAATGTTACGTGAATTAAAGGGAAACACTATTACACTGATTGAATCATATGCTTATTTTCCTCTTTCAATATTTTAATCAGTATTTTAAATATTGATAAAAATATCAATATTTTAAAAATATTGTTCTTTGTTCTTAAATGTTTTAGAATTAAACTCTAGGGTATATTTGTTAGGAGTTCTAAGGGACATATACATATCAGCAAATCTTACTGATTTTAAAGCATTCCACATTTTTGTTTATTGATTCTTAAAAAACAAAAAGAAGAAGAAGAAGGAAAACTTTGACCCAAACATTTTGTATAAACTATAATAGCATTCTAAGCAACTTTTGTGCTGGGCTTTCATTTCTGTGGTAAAAACTAAATAAATAGACAACATATTTAAATTATTTGGTAATTTTCATACTTAATTCCATAATTAAAAACAAATTTGTTTCTGTTGGCATTGTTTTATAGTAGCTGACTATAAGAAATAAAAAATTATGTTTAAAAATACCAATTTTTGATTCAATCCCCAAAGTATAGCAGTTTATCAGAGATTATTGCAATCAGGATGATGGTGGCTTCTACCAAATTGGTAGTGATAGCAATTATAAGAAATATTTCTGGGATTATGGGGATAATTTTGAAAGTGGAGCCAACTGGATTGACAGATGAAGTTGATGTGAGATGTAAGGGAAGGAGGAAGAAAATGTTAATACAAGATTTTTGGCCTAAGTAACTGGAAGGCAAAATTCCACATAGTTTGGAAGACTATAGGAACAGCTGTTTTTGATCTTGTTATATTTGATTGTCTACTAGGTATGTCAAACTGCCAGTTGTACATATGTTTCTGGGACTTAGGAGAGAAAAATAGGTGGGAAATATAGAAAGGTGGGAGATACAAATCTGAAGCCACCAGAACATAGATGGTAAGTAAAGCCATCTTAAAAGATCATCTAAGTGCACTACCATGAGATCCAGCAATTCAACTTCTGGATATATATATCCAAAGGAAATGAAATGACTATCTTGAAGGGATATCTGCATTCCTATGTTTATTGGGGCATTATTTACAATTGCCAATATGTGGAAACAGCCTAAGTGTCCAGTAACAGATAAATAGATAAAGAAAATGGGATATATGTATATGTATATACACATAGATAGATAATTTAGCCATAAAAAAGAAGGAAATCCTACCATTCACAACAACATGGATGAACCTTCAGGGCATTAGGCTAAGTGAAATAAGTCAGGCAGAGAAAGAAAAATACGGTATGATATCACTTACATGTGGAATCTGAAAAAACTGAACTCAGAAATAAAGAAAAGATTGGTGGTTAGCAAGGGCAAGGGGTGGGGAATGGGGGAAATGAGTGAAAGTGGTCAAAGAATTCAAACTTCTAGTTATAAGATGAATCAGTTCTGGGGATAAAATGTATAGCATATCGACAATACTGTATTGCTTATTTGAAGTTTCTGAGAGTAGTTTTAAAAGTCCTCATCACACACACAAAAAAAGTGTAACTATGTAAGGTGATATATATGTCAACTAATCTTTTTGTGGTAAGCGTTTTGCAATATAAACATCTTAAACTCACACAATGTTGTATGCCAATCATGTCTCAATAAAGCTAGGAGAAATAAAAGATCATTCAAGAACTAAAAAGGGCAGGTCATGGACTAAACACTGAGGTGCAGCAACAACACTCAAAAGTCGAAGAATGGAGAAATGACTAGCAAAGAAGCAAAGAAGACTGAAAAAGCCAGAAAAGTAGGACTGAGTGTTAAGTTCCACATTCCAAAAGGAGATTATCAACTGATATGATTCCTATTAATAAGACAAGTAAGATATAGTTAGATGAATTCCTTGCTACATTTAGTAGTATGGAACCATCTGTGTCACACTCAACAGTATTTTGATGGACTTGTGGGGTAATATATAAATTGCAATGGATATAAGAGAGGATTAATGGAGAAGAATTGGAGGCTAGTATTAACACTTTTGAGAATTTCTTTCAAAGGAAAACAGAATTGTGGTTGTAGCTAGAGGACAGCATGGTCTACTACAAGGATTCCTTCCTTCCTTCCTTCCTTCCTTCCTTCCTTTCTTCCTTCCCTCCCTCCTTTCCTCCCCCTCCCTCTCCCTCCCTTTCTTCTTTCCTTTCCTTCCCTTTCCCTTTCCCTCTTTCTTCCTTCCTTTCTTCTAATGGAAGAACTAATAATGTTTGAATATTGAGGAGGAAAATTCAATAGAGAAGGAAAGGTTTATTGACGCAGTGTTTCAGAGCAATGGCTTTGTTAGGCAAGAGGGGATAAAATCTATAGAAGGCTCAGTTTTATATAAGAACACATAGTTACAAAGTGAAAGGTAGAGTGTTTGCAAACAATGTAGATATGCTGGTAGACAAGGTAGTGGGGAATGTTGAGTAGTCCTCTTTTTTTTTTTTAAAGATTTTATTTATTTATTTGACAGAGAGAGATCACAAGTAGGCAGAGAGGCAGACAGAGAGAGAGGAGGAAGCAAGCTCCCTGCTGAGCAGGGGGCCCCATATGGGGCTCGATCTCAGGAGCCTGAGATCATGACCTGAGCTGAAGGCAGAGGCTTTAACCCACTGAGCCACCCAGGCGCCCCGAGTAGTCCTCTTTCATTTGCTTCAGTGAAATAGGTGGTCTATTATAGTGAAAAGAAGTGTGTATCAGAGGTGTGAGGAGAAAAGGAAAGATATGAAGTAGGTGTTTATGTACAAGGCAATGCCAATGTAATATAGAAAAGTGCGGGTCTTCTGTATAGTTTTAAGGGTGGAGTTGGTTTTAGTTGCTAAGAGTCAGCATAATTGTTTCCTTTTCTCCAGGCTCATTTGGCTGTGAGTGTGGAGGCAGAGTAGGTAAAATGACAGTATCAAATAGAGAACCTGAAGGGAACAATAAAAGAGGAATTAATGGTAAAAAGGAAACAACTTCAAAAATAAACTGCATGGAATTTTTCAAAAATTTTTGTATTGAATAATTTTTATGGTTCAAACATTTCTCTAAGACTTAAAAGCATGGTTTATTGCTGGTTTCTTTGAGTAAAAACAAAAAATGTGTTTTTCTCTCCCACTCTTGACCAGAGCAAAACCAAAAGGCAAATATTAGTACCAGCATATTATGAAGGTAGATACATAGCTGAAATAAAATCTTAGGAAATAGTTTGAAAATTTTTTAATTAGAGTTAAAAATACCTATTTCGAAAAATATCTCAGAAAATAGAATTAAGTCTGTAACCTGCTAAAATTTTTGCTTGGAAAGTGACATAGAAAAATGTTTTTATTATGTCAACATATTATTTGAAGAAATGAATAGATAAAATTAGATTTTATCTCTGAACATGCATAGAAGGCTTTGGATAATATGCTTACCTACCTCAACAGAATCACAAGCTTTTGGAGGGAAATGGATGAGAAAGCCCACTCACACTTAGAAGACCCTGCTCACCCCAGGTCCTCCTGAGCATGTGAGCATGGTCTACTACATGCTTTTCTGTGGGAAAAGGGGTCACAGCTCCTGATCTGACCTATCACTCAAATGGCCTGGCTTGGGAAAGTATGCCCAACAATCATATTTCTCTTTAAAAAGCTTGGATCAGGGCTGCCTGGGTAGCTCAGATGATTGTCTGCCTTTGGCTCAGGTCACGATCCCAGAGTACTGGGATAAAGTCCCAGGTTGGGCTCCCTGCTCTGTGGGGAGCCTGCTTCTCCCTCTCCTTTTGTCCCCTGCCCCGCCAACCTGCTCGTGGTCTCCTTTCTCTCTCAAATAAATAAATAAAATCTTTCTTAAAAATTAAAAAAAAATATATAAAAAGCTTGGATCACTGAGAAAATGAGGCAGCATCAAGAGCAGAAATCACAGCATTTATCAAGGCTTCTTATGAAGTGAAGTGTGTGGTTGTGTCATTTATCCATTTTAGATCAGAGGTCCGAAGCAAGGAAGAGGAACCCCACCCTGGGATAGGGAATCCAGAGTTCCCAATGGTTGGTACCCTCTACTCCCTTGAGGTTTTGCCCTTGGCTTTCCACAAGCCATTCTTTATAGTTTAATAATTTCACTCTCACATTCCTTCTCCAGGAACTGCTCTAATCTGTAGCCAGCTGTAATGTGTTTCTTTTACTTGAAACCAAAGCGCTCCAACTAAATGGAGTGGACAAAAACTGATTAATCATTATATACTTGAAATGCCTAACCCATAAGAGCAGATTAATTATTTGCTGAATAATTTATAAAATAGAACATGCGTAATGGATTAAAATTCCAATGAGAAAATAATTCACCATTTCAGACACATTTTTAAAACAATAAAAATATGGAGAATGGTTAACTTTGATTCATGTCTTATTCAGTAATAAATTATAGTTAGGTCAAAAATATAAATATTTTAAAGGAGTCTGCTGGTTCTGTTTGTATGAAACAACTCTAAAAGCTTTATCCTCTATATCTGAATATAAGTTGTTATTATGTGACATTGTTGTGGTAGTTTTAATTTATAAAAAAATAAACCTTTGGTGAAATAAATTCTCTGAGGGCTGATTTGTACTTCTATTAAATGAAATAAGGATAGAAGTATGACTTTCTCCATTCTTGGGGAAGAAGGGAGTGCCTTATACTGAACAATGTCATGCATAGCAAAATTCTACACATTGGATTTTAAAATGCAAAGTTAACCTCCCAAATATTATATTTCAAAGCTCATTTTATTAGAGATTCAATATGTTGTTATGTAAGAAGAAATAGATACCCTCTTTACAAAATCAACATATTGTTTGTGAAGACTGTAATGGGGCTACGTGAATATAATCACTTCCTAGTTATTCTTCCCCAAATTGATTCAGGAAAGATTTAGTTGGTTTTTAAGTACAAAAACTCTATGATAGTCACCAGAGGGGAACATAGAAATGAAAAGTAGGTGAAGTATTATTAATAAAAAAGAGAATGAAGTTAATTAAGGAAGTAAACTTCTTATCAGAGAACTAAAGGAAGATGATATATTTTTTATTTGAATCTCAGAGATTTAAATGGATTATGTTCAGCCAAGTGATGTTAATTGACCAAAGTCCTGATGTGATTTGACATAATTTTATTTTGCCAAGTTTTATCACTTGTTTCTAGAAACAGAATTATAGGTTGATTAGTGGCAGACTTTGGAGACAAACAAAAACCACATTTTAAACATTCAATTATTGATAAAATTGAGGAGGAAATAAAATCACAACTCTGACTTCAACCTAGCACTGGATGTAAGTAAATGTAGGCAGCCACGGGTCAGCTGGGGTGAGTTGACCAAACCGGGCTTGGACTTCCGCCCCCGGACACCCACAAGGGGTTAAAAGCCCCGCGGGGGTGGGCAGGCTGAGTAAAGCTTGAGAAAGAGCTTGAGCAATGGGTCCTGAAACTCGCTGGTACGTGACTGCTCCTGTAAGCACAATTGGTACAATACAACCAGGCCTGGTCATAAAACTATTTGGGGTCTGTGCTGCTCTTGCTGGGCTATAAACCACATCTAACGTTCCTTTGAAGTATATGCATCTGATACAAACAGCTGATCTGTTAACCAGGACCCCCTGGTGCAAGAGGGTCTGTTGTGAATGCTTGGGAAAGAGATAAGGGGAAGCTTGAAAGGCATCTCATGCATGCTAAGAATAGATACTTCCTGATAGCTGTTTTACTCATGCTATATAACACTGTAGAACTCTGAATAAAGTTGGCACTGCTTGGACATCATCCACTGTGTCCCTCCTGTCCCCATCTCTGTACCTCTTTACTATTTCTTCATCCCCTTTCCCTCGGATCCCTGGACGTGTTGCCGCGGAGCGCGCAACAAGTAAAGTTGGAAACAACAGCATGCTCCAAACTTCACGTTTCTGCCAAATCTTTTTTTTTTTTAAGATTTTATTTATTTGACACAGAGAGAGAGAGAGAGAGAGAGAGAGAGAGACAGCGAGAGAGGGAATACAAGCAGGGGGAGTGGGAGAGGGAAAAGCAGGATTCCCAATAAGCAAAGAGGCCGATAAGAGGACTTGATCCCAGGACTGTGAGATCATGACCTGAGCTGAAGGCAGAAGCTTAATGACTGAGCCACCCAGGCGCCCCTCTGCCAAATCTTCTTAATTGTGTTTAATTTATAATCCTTAGTTGCTCCGAGTCTCATGTAATAGCTAGTGTATGATAACAATCAATTGCCTTGGAGCCAACATGGTGAGAGAACAGCCCATCAGGAGAAAAGAATGACAAGGACAAATGCAGAGCAGTCTTTGGAGGATAAAATTTGTTGTGCTTCTTGTGGTACATTCTGAACAGACGCCACCTCAATTTGGGAAGACCTGGTAGGCTAAACTGAGTCATATCAGAACTTGATAAGATTTTTGTTTGAAGTGCCTAGAAAGTTAAGGATCTGAACTCTCATCAGTCTTGCTTTGCCGATGCCTGGCTCCCCCCTGGATTTTCAGAAAGTCATCCTCTTACTGAGGACAAGACATCAGAGGACTGTAGGAGATACCATGACATTTACTCACATAATGAGAAAAATATTTATCTCCTTCTCAATTACCTTTTAAGAAGAGAGTCTGATTCATATTATCTCAAGTTTTCAATATTCTTTAACACCTGATATTACTCTTTTTTAAAAGGGGTATACAGCCTCATGCTTAGAGCATTGATAGGCAAAAAGATTCAGATAATATGTATATATTCGTATTCTGTGTTTATTACATTTATGACAAGTGACACTGGTTTCCTGCTGATGACATAATATGAGATGTACTTTTTAAGAATAAAGGTACTTAATTTACAATAATTAATTACTCAGAAAATTAAGAGAACTGATAGTCTAGGAGGCATATGGACATGGCAAAATCAGGAGGCTTTTACACAAATTAGTGGTGTTGAGACATTGTTCTAAGCTGGGGGAAAATGTGAGAGGTTGTGCTGTAGATTTAACAGGACTCAGTCATCTAGAAGTCCCAGAACAGAAATGATAGGCTCTTTCGCTTCATATATCTTCAGTTCGGTTGAAACAGCTTCTCTGTTAAGACAGTGTTAGGCAATTGTGATGATAGATGGTTTTAGGAAGGCTAAGCCAGCTGTTGCTTTTAATCCTGTGTATTATGAAAGCAGGGAGAGAGATGTTTGCTCTCTCTTTTATTTGTGTTAACATCATAATAAAATATGGCCTGTTCTGTGGTTTATCTTTGACCTCTAGGTCAGTTGCATCTTCCCTACAAAGTTGTTCCAGGTGCTTATGTTTTCACTATTGGTACAAAAGCAAGGGGCAGATCCAACTGGGGAGATCCAACTTAGATGTACAGTTTTGTTTTTATCTAGGTTTTTGATTTTATTTTGGCTGTGTTTAATTAGGAATGCATATATGAGGACATAAGGAGTCTTCTTTACAATTAAAAATATTCTCTTTATAAAGAAATAAACTTTGCTTTTTAAAATTAGTCCTAATTTCATAATTAATTCCCTCTATTCTATGTACCAAAATAAAACATATATGTGAATAAGAATAGAATTATAGGATATGATATGTTTTATAATGAAATTCTTATTCAGTTATGAATTTTTAGTTCTAATTGTTCAGTGAAAAATTTTAACCATTAAATATTTTGGTAACAGGCTCATGATTGTGTCATACTCAAATTACCAGACTAAATCAAATAAAACTCAAATAATCAAATCAGGAAAGTAACATAGTAATTAAATAATTAATTAAATTGCCTCTTAAAAACAAGAAATATTGTATTTGACAATTTTTGAATATTGCCCTATTTGGTGGTTTTAACAAATTTGTGGATCTTAAAATATTTGTTAATGGATACAGAGTTTGAATCTACCACTTTTATTGGTAGATTATCTTAGTTATAAACAAATAAATGTTAGAAGCCCAGTAGATATTAGTCTATTTGCCACCTATTTCCTTCTCTCTGGAGTTATTCTAACTGCCTAGTATAAATATTCTGAACCATCTTGCCCCTTGGAGTATGTTCATTCTAAATCTGATCAGCAACCAATCTGTCTTTTGATTGGTTACTCTTATTCCTCAATTCATTTGTTCATAATCTCATCTCTGCATAAGCTCAGTTATTTTGAAGGTTTATTGAACAGACTGGTGTATTTGTAGCTGTATTTCCTTGAAACTCTTAACATTCTTTGCTTCATTATCATTGATGTTACAAATATGTTTTATTTTTTGGCTTTTGTTTTCCCTTAGAGCTCATCCCTTCCACATACTCTGCCAAGAAGCACTCCAGATTACCATCATTATGCTAGATATTTCAGCAAACACTTCTAGAAGGTTGTCAGTTTTTTTTCACAATATTATTACAGCTTTGCTTAAGCTATCACATGCCTAACAGTCTTCTAAATCGGTTTGCTTCTTTTGAAATGTTTGTAGGAGCTGAACACCCAAAAATGGTAGAGAAAAATCAATTTGTCTTTCCTCTATGCTGTGTTACCTTCTGCTGGTAGCTCATTTAAAGCAAGTAAATATCACATTTTAAAATAAATATTAAATGCTGAGAGGAATTTAAGAAATGTTTCTCACATTTGAGTATTTGTGGACTACCAAGAATACCTTTGAAAATGACAAAGATTCCATGTATTGAAAAATTTTTACAGATTCAAAGCCTCTGCTTTAGGTTTTGGCTTCATGAACATGCTCAGTTATAAGGTATTTATCTAAATGATCTCCAAGTTGTATGTATAGTTAGATTATCACAATTATGAAAACAAAATACTTGTAAATTTTTCTGGAAGACTGGTGGACACTTAGGTCTGCAGATCTCAGTTTGAAAAATACTAACCATCTTCTACACTATCATTTTACAAGTAAGAAATTTAAATCCAAAAAGGTGGAAGGGGCTTTGTCCACAATCAAAAAAAGTTTCAGGCAAAATTCTGGGTGAAAAATTTTGTGTGTATATGTGTGTACATATGTACATGTGTGAGTGTATGTACATATAACAAAGGTTGTGCCCACTTGTCTTTCTTTTGCTTCCAATCTGAAACAACATACTGTACTGTACTTAGAGGTTACAGTCATATCAAAACTGGGGACACTACTTGGGAAAATGACATTGCAATTAACTGTAATGTTTGCGTTTATCCTTTATTCATTTAATTTGAGAATCCTTGTAACCATTCAAACATGAAAAACTAAAAACCAATTACCCTACCAAAAGAAAATAAAACAAAAACAAATCTCCTAATGCATGAAAGAACTGTGTGTAATATAAAAGATAAAAGATATGGATTAAGTAATATAAAGCTAAGTCAAGTATAATATTGACTAACAATATTTTAGTTTAAAAATTTCCTATCTGAATGCTCAAAATTTAAGAATTTATAATACAACATCAATATTGACCTATTTGTTGTCAAAGTAAGCCAGTGGAGAGTTATCACTGGACACATTATATAACCTATAAATGCTGGCATTTAAAATCTAGGCAAATCTGGCATGATATATTCAAAGTGATGAATGGAAAAAATCTGCAATCAAGCATACTCTATCTAGCAAAGCTATCATTCAGAATAGAAGGAGAGGTAAAGAGTTTGCCAGACAAACAAAAATTAAGGGAGTTTGTGGCTACTAAACCAGCCCTGCAAGAAATATTAAAGATAGACTAAAAGTGACAGTATTAAGGCAGGAAGCACAAAAGCAGTAAAAATTAATATTTCTGTAAAAATCAGTCAAAATCAATCACACAAAAAAAATGATATAAAATTTAATAACATACACCTAAAACATGGGGAGAAGAGAACAATGGGTTCAAATGTGGATGGCCATCAACTTAATATAGATTGCCATTTTCAAAAGAGGTTATATACAAACCTAATGATTACCGTATATCAAAATCCACTAATAAGCAGGAAAAGAATAAAGAGAAAGAAATGTAACTATATCAATGAAGAAAATCAGCAAAACATGAAAGAGAGAAAGAAAGGATCAGAGAACATCTCCAGAAATACCTATAAAACAAATAATAAAATGGCAATAGATACATATCTATAAATAATTACTCTGAATATAAATGAACTTAATGCTCCATCAAAAGACATAGGATGTCAAAATGAATAAAAAAATAAGACTTATCTTATCTATATGCTGCCTACAAGAGACTCATCCTAGATCTAAAAATACTTGGAGATTGAAAATGAGGAGATGGAGAAACACTTATCATGCAAATCAGTGCCTAAGGAAAGCTGGACTAGCAATACTTATATCCAACAAACTATATTTCAAAACTAAGACCATAATAAGAGACACAGAAAGGCATTATATAATAATAAAGGGAATGTTCCAACACAAAGATATAATAATTATAAATATGTATGCACCCAACATGGGAGCACCCAAATATATAAAATGATTAATAAAGCAAAGGTACTAGTTGATAATAACACAATAACAATAGAGGACTTTAATATCCCACTTATATCAATGGACAGATCATCTAAACAGAAAATCAACCATAAATAATCGCTTCAAAGGATGCATTGGACCAGATGGATTTAACAGATATATTCAGAACATTTTATCCTAAAGCAGCAGAATACACATTCTTTTCAAATGCACATAGAAAATTCTCCAGATGAGATCACATATTAGATCACAAAACAGGACTCAACAAATACAAAAAAACTGAAGTCATACCATGCATCTTTTCTGACCACAATGTATGAAACTGGAAGTCAACCACAAGACAAATTCTGGAAAGACCACAAATACATGGACGTTAAACAACTTGCTAAAAACAGTGAATGGGTCAACCAGAAAATCAGAGAAGTAAACAAAAATACATGGAAACAAATAAAAATGAAAACACAAAGGCTCAAACCTTTGGATGTAGGAAAAGCAGTACTAAGAAGGAAGTATATAGCAATATAGGCCTACCTCAATAACAAGAGATATCTCAAATAAACAACCTAACCTTCACCTAAAGGAGCTAGAAAAAGAAAAGAAAAAAAACCAAAACCAGTAGAGGGAAGGACATAAGAAAGTTTAGACTAGGAAATAAGTGATATAGAAAAAAAATAGAAACTATCAATGAAACCAGGAGCCGGTTATTTGAAAAAATTGATAAAATTGATAAACTTCTAACCAGACTTATCAAAAAGAAAAGTTAAAGACCTAAATAAATAAAATCACAAATAAGAGAGGAGAAGTAACAACATCATAGAAATACAAATAATTATGTGAGAATATGAAAAACTGTATGTTTTTGGACAACCTGGAAGAAATGGATAAATTCCTAGAAACAGAATGTACCAAAACTGAAACAGGAATAACTAGAGGACTTGAACAGACTGATAATCAGCAAAGAAATTGAATCACTAATCCAAACACTCCTAACAAACAAAAGTCTAGGACCAGATGGCTTCACAGGCAAATTCTACCAAACATTTTTTAAAAAGTTAATATCTGTTCTCAAACTATTCTAAAAAACAGAAGAGGAAGGAAAACTCTCCAAATCATTCTATCAGGTCAGCATTACCCTGATACCAAAACCACATAAGATACCACTGAAAAAGAGAACCACAGGCCAATATCTCTGATGAACATAGATGCAAAAATTCTCAGTGAAATACTAGCAAACTTAATCCACTAATACATTAAAAAAAATCATTTACCACAATCAAATGGGATTTATTCCTTGGTTCCAAGTGTGGTTCCGTATTCACAAATCAACTAATGTGATACATCAGTTCAGTAAGAGAGAGGATAAGAATTATGTGATTATTTCACTAGACACAGAAAACCATTTGACAAAGGATAACATCCATTCATAATAAAAGCCCTCAACAAAGTACCTTTAGAAGTAACATACCTTAACATAATAAAGGAAAACACAGTTAATATCATAATAACATAATAAAGGAAAACACAGTTCCATATATGGAAAACACAGTTAATATCATTCTCAATAGGGAAAAATGAGAGCTTTTCTTCTAAAGTCAGAAACAAGACAGGGATGTCCACTCTCACCACTTCTATTCGACCCAATACTGACTGGAAATCCTGGTTATAGCAATCAGACAACATAAAGAAATAAATGGCATCCAAATTGGTAAGGAAGAAGTAAAACTTTCACTATTTGCAGATGACATGATACCACATATAGGAAACCCAAAAGATTCCACCAAAACATTACTAGAACTGATACACAAGTACAATAAAGTCACAGGCTACAAAATCATGTACAGAAATCTGTTGCATTTATATACACCAATAATGAAGCAGCAGAAAGAGAAATTAAGAAAAAAGTCCCATTTACAATTGCACCAAAAATAATAAGATACCTAGGAATAAACCTAACCAAAGATGTGGAAGACCTGTACTCTGAAAACTATAAAAAACCAATGAAAGAAATGGAAGATGACAAAAGGAATGGAAAGACATTCCATGCTTATGGATTGGAAGAACAAATATAATTAGAATGTTTACACTACCCAAAGTAATCTACACATTCATGCAATCCCTATAAAAATACCAATAATATTTTTCACAGAGGTAGAACAAAGAATCCAAAAATTTGTATGGAACCACAAAAGACCCCAAATAGCTAAAGCAGCCTTGAAAAAGAAAAGCACAGCTGGAGTCGTCACAATTCTGGACTTCAAGTTATATTACAAAGTTAGAGTAATTGAAACAGTTTGCTTGGCATTGGCACATAGATCAGTAGAGCAGAATGGAAATAGACACATAGATCAGTAGAACAGAATGGAAAACCCAGAAATAAACCTACAATTATATGGTGAATTAATTTTTGACAAAGCAGGATAGAATATCCAATGGGAAAAAGAATGCCTCTCCAACAAATGTTGTTGGAAAAACTGAGTGGCTACATGTAAATGAATGAAACTGGACCACTTTCTCACACCATACACAAAAATAAACTCAAAATAGATTAAGGACCTAAATGTGAGACTTTAAACCATAAAAATTCTAAAAGAGAACATAAGCAGTAGTTTCTCTGACATTAACCATAGCAATTTCTTTCTAGATATGTCTCCTGAGTCAAGGAAAACAAAAACAAAAATAAAGTATTGGGACTACATCAAATAAAAGACTTCTGCACAGCAAGTGAAATCAAC
>CM052799.1:95192241-95269733 GCA_028533885.1 Nasua narica
CAAAAAAAAAAAAAAAAAAAAGAATGAAAATTGTCTCAGGGGCACCTGGGTGGCTCAGTGGGTTAAAGCCTCTATCTTTGGCTCGGGTCACGATCTCAGGGTCCTGGGATCGAGTCCCACATAGGGCTCTCTGCTCAGCAGGGAGCCTGCTTCCCCCCCTCTCTCTGCCTGCCTCTCTGCCTACTTGTGATCTCTCTCTCTGTCAAATAAATAAATAAAATCTTCAAAAAAATGAAAATTGTCTCCATATTTCACACAAATATTTAAATTTCTTATCAAAGAAACAGAACAACATTATTTTTATTGGGAAACACCTGTGATTAAGTTTACCATATATCATTAAAAAATCATTTAGCTGTTGGAATCTGAATATAAGCTGAAAATTAAAAGGTGACTTTGCTGTGTTTCAGGATTACCTATTAATAGCTCAAAGACTTTAGAACTTTTCAGCTGTAGCCAGATACTTTTAACAAGTAACATATTTTAATTCAGCAGAAAACAATTTCTTTGGATTATGCCCCAAAATAATAAATATGTCACATTCTTCTCTGTTGCATGATAAAAGAGAAAATGCTGGCAACAGTGTTGTACAAATCTGCATCACTAATGTGACTCTCACATGACAAGGATTTTTATGTAAAGAGGAAACAGATTGCTTTGCTTCAGCATTCCACATATACCCTCTATTGTGTTTTCTGTCTTGCTGTTCTCTTAATTTCTTGTGTAAGATCATAGTTGGATAAGAAAATAATCGGGTAGCCCTGGGTATGTCCACCCAGTACAGCAATACCAAAATATCCCCCTCGATAATTTTCTTGATTCGTTTCAACCTCTTTGGAGTTGCAATATTAATAGTAAGGTAATAATATTGTTAACACCTCTACAGGTTTAGAAGTTCCTTGAATTGAGTTAATTGTCCTTTTATTTCCCTGCTTGTGATTGCTTGAAGATCCCTGTGACCCTTAGACCAGCTTGTTTTCCACACACACTTGTTTATGCTGTTGGAAGAAGTGTATCTTCCAAACATGCTCAAGGATGTCACTGGTAGAATCTTCCTATAAACACTTTGCTTACTCATACGCAACATTTCTAGTTTCTCAGCTAAAATGGTCTATTCCGTTTAGATGGTAGATAATTAAATTTGATAACCAGTAAATATAATAACCAATAATTGAACTTAGTGTTAGTTTTAAACTTGATTTTATTAGGCCAAAACACATGAAAGTGCCATACTTAAAAGTAGAAAATGTCCAACATTAGTCATTTTATGTTTTGACCTCATATTTCCTTCTTTACTGTGAAAGGGACAAAATAACAGAGACTTGGCCAGGAGTCAAACAGAAAAGAGTTCAAATTATAACTCAGGCACTTATGAGCTGTGTGATTGTGGAAAATTATTTAAATTTTGTTTCTCCTCTGTTTCTTCATCTGAAAATCTGGGATATTAACAGTCTACACTGCATTGAATCCTGGTGAATATTAGAGGAAATAATGCACACACAGTTTTGTTACAGAGTGAGTGCTCGAAAATTGTTAGACTGATTAACATTGGCTTTAATTAATATTTTGATTCCCACCCTTCTATTTTTCCTCTTGAATTTCCTGCTGAGTGCTCCTGGTTTACCTGACTTGCTCTTGCATTCCTGGCCCACAGTGTTTTCACAAAATATCTCATTTGATTCAACGGACAGTATGAGGTTTATGGAGTAGGAATTATTATTCCCCTTTTCCAAATGAGGAAACCAAATTACATTGCCTTTTCAAAGACCACACAGAGAGGAAAAGGCAGGGCCAGAATTAGAATCCTTTTTTTTTTTAACCATGCTTTTTATAGGGTGGTTATAACCATGGTTTTTATAGGGTCATTTTAAATGGACATTCCTGGGCAACAAATATTCTAACATTGATGACATTAGATTGGCATGATCATTTCGAAGAGGTCTCCTTCTCATTCACTATAAACTTCTAGAATAGTCAGCATTTATGTAGCAATTAATATACACCCATACTATATATTATATGTATAGACTATGTGCTTCTGCTAATATACATAACAACTCCATGAGACTGGCACTTTTATTATCCCTTCCTTACAGATAAGAAAACTGAGCTGTACTAAGCCCTGAAGCGAAGATTTGAAAGGGGGCCATTTGCCTCCAGGGCATCAGCTCTTAACCAGTATGTGTTATTACCTCTTAGACAGTAAATTATACTGCAAACTTGACTGGTTTAAGATTTTCATTGCTCCTCAAGGAGTAAGTTTCAACATGTCACCTTATTTCTAACAAAACAAAGCTCCAAAACCCAAAACTTTGCCCCGTTGAAATTTTATATGCTGACTAGAAATGATTTTCTAGGTGTGTACTCTCAAAGGCAAGACTGCTACATAATTTGCAGAGTCCAGTGCAGAATGAAAATACGGGGTCCCTTGTTAAAAGGTTATTAAAAATTTCAGTTGGAATGTGACAGTAAAGCATTAAATCAAGTGTGTGGTCCTTTACAGCCTCAGGTCCTGTGTGGCTAAAAGGTAAGGCATGCTCATGACATAAGCCCTGCTCACAGAGCCCATAACCCCCACTCTGGCCTTGACCGTCTTAAGTCTACCTCCGGTAGACCTGAATAAAGACTCATAATATGAATAGAACAGAAGTACTGAGAAGGAAAGGAAGAGTGAATTGGGGAAAACGGAGGGGGAGATGAAAATGAGAGACTGTGGACTCTGAGCAACAAACTGAGGGTTCTGGAGGGGGGTGGTTGGGTGAACCTAGTGGTGGGTATTGAGGCAAGCATGTATTGCATGGAGCACTGGGTGTGGTGCATGAACAATGAATCTTGGAACACTGAAAAAATAAAATTAAAAAAAAAAAGGAACAGAAGTACTGGAGACCTTTTATTAAGTCTGTCCCAGGTCACTATAGCTTCTCCACTAAAAGCACCCTGAACCAATGAGACCTGTAGTGAAGTAAGACAGGGGAGGGAAGTAAGGCTACCAGGCCACAAGTCTGATCACTTGTGTTATGAGAAAGGAGAAGTAGAGACCACTTTTCATCTTAGAAGTCCGGAGTCAGGATGTGGGGAAACGAAAGAGGAAGTTCTGGGGAACTCACACCACCCACAAAGAGGGACTAACACTTGTCTTTCATCAGAATGGTGCAGGAATTTATGAAATATATCCATATGCCTTGGTTGTTTGGAGGGGAGCCATATTAATTTATGTTTAACTTAATAAGCCTGGTACTGGTGATTCAGATTCTTTGCTTTTTGCCCTTTTAAAATCATAGACAAAAATTATGTTTTTAGTCTTTTTTTTCCTTTTAAAAGTAGAAAAGAGCTGCATTTCTAAAAAAAATGGTTTTCATTAATTCTTGAACCTTGATTCAATCTACAGTGTACATTAAAAGTATTGTCATTCAATTTTGTAAGCAATCAAGAATTAGAGCAGGTGTTTTAGGTTTAGACTCAGGTTCCTCTTCTTACAGATTCTGTGATCTTGGAAAAGTTAATTAACCTTTATGAGCCTCTGTTTTTTAATCCATAAAATGGAAAAGTAGAAAAAATAATAGCAACCTTGGAGAATTTTTGTAAGCATTCAGTACATAAAGGTGCTTAGTGTAATACCTAGAACATCCTAAGAACCCAGCAAATGAGAGAGACATTGTTTGATATAAATACACGTTTTCACATATAAATACATTTATATTTCATGCATGTGTATACTTTAAGTATGCCATATATATGTGCATATATATATATATATATATATAACATATTTTTTCAAGTTTATAAGTTTTGGGATCTCATATATTGGAGAAAGGGAAATGCTTGGCTAGATGAACTGGCTGTAATAGTAGTTTCTCTTGGAGTTTCTGCCTGTCACTGCTAACTCAACATTCAACTTTACTGCATTCAGATGAAATGACTACTGTCTGCCCAACAAGGGACTTTCTCAGCATAAACCTGATGCTTCAAATCAAGCTGACCGAGTATTTACTTGAAAATAAATCTAATATAATCCTCAGAAAAAGTCAGATGTGCTTCCTGTCTGATATCGTAGTGATGGGCTTTTAGATGCTCTGTCAAGCATCGATTGGGATGTAATGAATTGCCATGTAACTGAGGTTACCTTGCTTAGACACCACCTCTCTTCCTAATCCCTAGCCATCTGATGTGTGTTTTTTATGTGTCTCTTGGTTTTAATTACAGAAAACTAAATGGGAAATACCTGAAGCTCAAGTGTCCCTTTTGCTGGAACACCGACAGAGTATATATTCAGATTTGCTTTCCAAATTTCAGTTTTAAAGCTCCCTCAAAGTTGTTGATAACAGCTGCTTAGTTATATGCCCAGTGTACAATTCACTAAAAATTGTCAATTTGAAAAATAAAGCAAAAGCAGAAAAAAGCAGAAGCAATTGTATATACAATTTAAACTAGCTACCTTAAAAATGTAAATCAACATGAAAATAAATACTTCCCTGTCGTTTTGACAGTGAATGAAATGATTTCAACAGTAGTCTTTACAAACTCTATTTGTGAAATGTGTAATTTGTGCCTTGACCTCACAGGAAGTTCCCCTTGAACTATACTTGGAAGTTTGGCTGAGTAAATTATTCTTAGACTTTTGAATTATTAATCTTATCTGCATGATATGCAAATTAGACTTCACTTGTCCAGTGGCACAGCACTGGGTTGAAAGCCATATCAAGTTCCTGGCAAAGAATTTCTGTCAAGGGATCAGGACCTTCCAACAGAATGGTAAGTTATGATGCTACTCATGTCACCTAGGTATACAAAGTAATGCTGGGCTTCCCATTAGGGGTTGCTTTTAAGTGGCCTGTGAGTAGTTAAGGTTTTAAGTAATGGGCAAATGAACTGTATGAACTGTCATTCAGAACATGTAGAACCACGAAAGAAACTAAAAGGAAGTCATCATTTTTTCTCCTACATTTATTTTTTACTAAATGTAATGTCTTTTTTCATTGCCAAATACTAAATTTATTTTACTTAAAGAGGTTTATCACATTGGCTAAATGTGACAACATACTGGTAACATATTTCAACAAAAAGAGTAATCAGGTTTACTTAAATATAACTACTTACAGAAAAAGTTTAAAATTCCTAAATCATATGAAACAAGCAATAAATATAATATTTCATATTTAGAAAAAAATACATGAGAGAGAATCTCAAGGCATTCTAAAAATCAAGTTTAGTATTTATCTTTGTAAAAATTACAATTATGTTTGTAAAAATTACAATTGTTCAAGAGTATAATTCACTAAGGAAAAATTGGAAATTGCAAAAACTATTGCTAGTATACCTTCCAGAACTTTTTATAATTGGTGAATATTTTTTAAAAATTCATAAACATATAATTTGATACCTTACTATCACTTTTTAAAAGCTTGACTCATGAAGTAAATTCTGGAATATATAAAAAAATGAAGTTATCAATATTAAATTATTGTACCTTTTCAGTATGAATATATATTTGATCATTCAAATTGTTTATTAATGAAAATAGCAATTAGCTAAAAAAAATACTCATATGGCATGTAAATTTGCCTCAAAGAAACAGTCAAGGATTAAAATGCACAAATGATCTTTGTTTAATTGTGATAATTATAAAAAAATAATTTAAAAGCTAATGAGCTATCAAATATATTTTTAAATTTAATCTTCAAAACTGTACTTTTTAAAAGGCTGAATAGAACTACAGTGAAAGAAACATTATTCCAAATTAAAAATGCATACTACTGATCTGCTTATGTGAGTAAATTGAATATTGCTTATAATTTAATAATTCTAACAGGTTGAGGTATATGTTTGGATATGTAATTAAAGATTTCACTTTAATTACCGATAACTTTAAAAAATTAAAAATAATTCATCCAACATAGCTATAACCTATTTATCATGGTTTCTGTTTCCTAAAAATTAAAAATACGACCACTAAAAAATATAGAGGATATTGCGAGAAGGAAAGGAAGGGTGAAATGGGGGAAATTGGAGGGGAGACAAGCATGAGAGACTGTGGACTCTGAGCAACAAACTGAGGATTTTGGAGGGAAGGAGGGTGGGGCGTTGGGCGAGCCTGGTGGTGGATGTTGAGGAGGGCACGTATTGCATAGAGCACTGGGTGTGGTGCATGAACAATGAATGCTGGAATACTGAAAAAATTAAATTAAATTAAAGAAATAAAAAATAGGGGCGCCTGGGTGGCTCAGTGTGTTAAAGGCTCTGCCTTCAGCTCAGGTCATTGATCTCAGGGTTCTGGTATCAAGCCCCACATTGGGCTCTTCTGTTCAGCAGGGAGCCTGCTTCCTTCTCTCTCTCTGCCTGCCTCTCTGCCTACTTATGATCTCTCTCTCTGTCTGTCAAATAAATAAATAAAATCTTAAAAAAATAATAAAAATAAAAAAATAAAAAACAAAGAACAAAACAAAAAAGAACTGCATCACTAGAAAAATGAGTGAAGACTAGAAAAAGGCAATTCAAAATGAAACAAATGAGTCTTAAGGAAACTTTCCATTGTCTTAATATTCCATTGACTGTGTGTGCACATGCATTTTGAGATTTGGGGATATTTGCATTATCCCCAAATAATGAAGTCCCAGTTCTGAGCTCTGGGCAATTTAAGGCTTGGGCAAATAGTCTACAAAGAGAGAAAGGAGGACTGTAAGGAGACTGCCATATCATAGAAAGAAATGAAGAGAGTGCTTCCAGAAGTCTTAGAATTGAAAGCAGTGGGGAAGAAAGTTAAAAATAATAGTGAAAAATTACCACTGATCTATAAAACAAAGCCTATTTTAAAAAAAGACCATTAACCTTTTTGCTATATTTCTAAAAATCTCAATAGGGGAAACAAATAGAAAATCCAGGCAAACTGAAAGGAAAAAGGACATATTAAAAATTCTCTGGTTTTTCATCCCTAGTGATAAAACTCTTAATACCTGGGTACATATCCTAGGCTTTTTGATATTAATTTCAGATATAAATTCCTAATTTTTAAATTAATCTTAATTTAAAAAATTGATCCAGGAGATATATATGAATTTTATTTTTGACAAATATGTGTCTACACAAAGCTACCTAATAATTGCCCATTTTGAATATTAGTCATGTTATGAGCAATGTCAGATTTATAGTGAGATAGAGCAATGGGCTTATCTGACCTTAGAGGAAGTATTTATAAAAGTGTTTTCCAAACAGTCAAATGTTTATCTTCATCTCCACGCAACAAGAATTTACAGACCATCTCCTATCTGGCACTCACTATGCCAGATGTAGAAGATAAACATGAGTAAGATAAAGTTGCAAGAAATTGGAGGAAACTTAGTTTACGATGAGAGCATAAAATGGGGGTACTGAGACTGGTGGGTCAGAGAGTTTGTCTTGGGAAACCCACACTCAAATTGAAGTTTGAAAGGGCTGCAGATATAAGGGCAGAGTATGTGATAGGGCAAGAGTCAGAGGGGGAAAAGGTCAGTGAGAAGGGATTCAGTGAACTGAGCATTGGGAAAATACTCTGTGCATTCAAAGAATAGGAAGAAGAAGAGCAAGGAGGAGAGTCATGCTAGGTGAGGATGAAGTGGCCTACAGGAACCAAATCATGCATGCCTTAAGTACTTATTAAGGATTCGGACTTTATTACCTAAACAGGGGAAGGCCATTGAAGTGTTTTGGCTGAGGAAAGTTAATATGATCTGAATTTTGGTTGTAGTTTTCAAGATTGTCTGGCTCTCGGGTTGAAGGTAGATTGAAAGGGAACCAGAGAAGATGTGAGGAGACCATAGAAGATCTCATACAGTCTAATATAAAGATCATGGTGGCCTGGACTAGAATGGTGATGAAGGTGATAGACTCGAGAAATAGCCAAACACTACAGGCAACAAGACTTGGTAGCTTATTTGTTATTGGAGATAAGCTATAGCTGACTTCAAAGATATTGCTTAGATGTACTGTAAGCTTTCAGCAAATTGTGGCCACTCTTGTTATCATTCCTAAGATTTTAAGCTTCATATTTTAAATTTTTAAAAATCATGTTTTAAAACTAGAATTATATTCAAATTTAGTAAAATAGCCATAATTCTTTGGCAACATGGAAACAAAATAAGATCAATTAAAATAGCGAGACTGGAGTCATAAGAATCCCTGTGTCCTCTCGTAAGTTCTAGTTCAATTAAATCTAACTCAGCAGACTTGGTTGAACAGCTGTGGTCAAACAGCTGGAGACAGAAATAGGAATAAGATGCTCCACTTATTTTATTGCACCATTTTTTGGCCTCTTTGCTATTTGTCAAGTGCTCTATGTGTGTTTCCACCTCTGGGCCTTTGCACGTGCTTTCCTTTATGTCTGGGACATTTTTTACCATTATATGACATGCATTTATTTGTTTCCTGGTTCTAGCCAAGAGAGTATAAATTGTTTGAGATTAGGAAGTTTGTTTGGCTCAATATGGTTAGCTCCAGTGCCTAGCATATAGTTTAAAGGTATTCAATAAATATTTGTTAAAATAATATATCAGTGACATATCTGTATATGAATATGTATATATATGCATTCCTTCCTAATATAATCAACCTTTCACAGTTCAAGTTTTAAGTGTTTTTTTAAATTATTATTATGTTCTGTGCAGTTTTATCTTTAGTCATAGTCTAATGTTTTTTGGGTTTTTTTTTTCCATAGTCTAATGTTTTAACCTTCTCTTTTCTCTTTCTTCTTTAGGCATGGAACACAACTTGCCCAAACTGGCTACTGGCAGAGGCTGCCTTGGAAAAGTACTACCTTTCCATTTTTTATGGGATCGAGTTTGTTGTAGGAGTCCTTGGGAATATCGCTGTTGTTTTTGGCTACCTTTTCTGTCTGAAGAACTGGAATAGCAGTAACATTTATCTCTTTAACCTCTCTATCTCAGACTTGGCTTTTTTGTGCACGCTTCCCATGCTGATTAAAAGTTATTCTCATGGAAAATGGATATATGGGGACACGCTCTGTATAAGCAACCGGTATGTGCTTCATGCCAATCTCTACACCAGCATTCTTTTTCTCACTTTTATCAGCATTGATCGATACCTGCTCATGAAGTATCCTTTCCGGGAACACTTTCTGCAAAAGAAGGAGTTTGCTGTTTTAATCTCATTGGTTATTTGGGTTTTAGTAACCTTAGAGCTACTGCCCATACTTCCCCTTATAAATTCTCATATAGCTGCCAATGGCACCAACTGTATTGATTATGCAAGTTCTGGGGACCCCCAAAACGGCCTCATCCATAGCCTGTGCCTAACCTTCTTGGGATTCCTCATTCCTCTTTTGGTGATGTGCTTCTTTTATTTCAAGATTGCTCTTTTCCTAAAGCAGAGGAGCAGGCAACTTGCCACTGCTTTGCCCCTTGAAAGGCCTCTCACCTTAGTCATCATGGCAGTTGTGATCTTCTCCGTGCTCTTTACTCCCTACCACATCATGAGGAACGTGAGGATCGCTTCGCGCCTGGAGAAGTGGAAGGAGTACCAGTGTGCTCAGGCTGCCATCAACTCCTTCTACATTGTGACTCGGCCTTTCGCCTTTCTGAACAGTACCATCAACCCTGTTTTCTACTTCCTGATGGGAGATCACTTCAGGGAGATGTTGATGAGTAAACTGAGGCACCAATTCAAATCGCTTACATCCATTAGAAGATGAGGTCCTGGACTGATGTTTCCATGCAGGGAAAAGTGAGATGCTTGTGTAACAGATTATTTTATATATGCAGCTGTAAGCCAATTCCAGTTTGATTCGACTCACAGATGTAAATTGGAGAGGGACAGACCTGACACTGTTTTAAAGACACGCTGCATCTGGAGTATGTGAAAAGAAGAAAACGGGAAGTCTTTATTGGTTTCTTCACCCAAGAACTGAAAGGAGTTGGACTGGCATTGTCTAATGTTGGAGCATGGAAGTCCCAAACCCTAGGTGTTACAAGACTTTCTCAATCAGTGTAAAAAGAATAGCAGATAGATAAAGCTTCAAATAGTCTATATTTAATCACTGATCAAATTGTAAAAAAAAAAAAAATGTGTTGGCAATATTATTCTATGTTATTCTTATTTGTTTGATCTTATAACTTAATGTGAAAACTGAGTAACAGATTAGGCACACACTATTAAAGATTATTGTTAGAAATTGTGCTCTTGAACAAAATTTAAAGTAAACCATAGCAACGAGCAAGAGTTTTGCAACATTTTCCAGTCTGGGCCCACCTACATTATCATATGTTATTTCCCACTGCCATTGTCACAAACTAAATCCTTCAGCCAAAAGTGGCTACTTCATATCATTATATGCAAGGTGTTGAGTTCAATGATGCCTATATGACATTTCTCTATATTGATAATGAATTGGGGTCAAGTTGTAACTAAAAGTTCTATTTCATTGTATGGCTTTTAGTGCAATGAATTGTATTAAATGGAACCTAAGGAGATAGTTCAACAAAGAGAGAGACAGGTCTGAGCTTGTGTCTCAGGGAATTTAGGTGTAAGTGATTGCTAGAAGAGAGACTATGGAGAGTTGCAAAAATCTCAGAGTTATAGAATACAAAGTGCCTATCAGAAAACCCAAAGCAAGATAAAACAAAACAAAACAAAACAAAACAAAGGTGTGTGCTTTTGGACAACTTTATTTCCAAAGACAGTGACTTTTATCTGGTGTGAACCTTGTTTTCACAGAACATTACATAAGGCCATTGAAGTAAGTGTTCTAAACACAATGCACTTTATGAAATTGTAGAATATATGGAATATTTATGTGCATATCAATATAGATTAACCAGACACCACTCCATGCCACAAAACAAATTTATAGGAAAAAAATAAATGGGTGCTACATTAGCTTTTTAAAGTCAAATAAATATCACATAATAATTTGCTTATAAGCAACAAAAAGTGTCCAAGGCCATATATCTATGTTCTTTTTCTTATGTAACCAAACCGTTAAGTAATTTCATAGCACATTTCTAATCTTTTTCTTGCTCAAATCTATCATCCGGTAACTTAATCCTCAATAGATGAGAGAGACACTAGAATTTTAAGACCTATTCCAATTACTTTTTGTAGCAGGTGATTGTTGAAAATCATAGTAAATAATGGAAATCCCTCTTGGATTTGTAGTTTTCAAAGGAAATGATGTTGGGCTCTTGTGTCTTATCTTTTTAATTGGTTCCTCATTGTTTTTAGAATCATGTCTAACTATCTGGCCACAACATTTTGCAGTCTGGGCCCACCTACGTTATCATATGTTATTTCCCACTATCATTGTCACAAACTAAATCCTTCAGCCAAAAGTGGCTACTTCATATCATTATATGCAGACCTTTCTTCACTGGGTACAGCCGGATGCTCACCCCTATTCCATCATGCCACATATAAAAACTCTAAGCATCTTTTAAGGTTCATGTCACTTGTCACTCCTTCTTAAAGCCTTCCTTGGATCTTTTCCACCAATCTGGGAATAAATCTATCTACCTCTGGGATTTCAGACTGCTCTTAAGTACTGTTTTAATGAAATGCATTATTTGGGGGCTTATAATACAGTTGTTTAGGTTCAAGTCAATGCTTAGGTCTGTGAAAAGAAGAACCACATCTAATTTTTCACTGCCCTTCTAGCACCCAGCAAGGTATATTTTAAATGGTTGTTTATTATGAATGAATGTCCTACAAACCAAATTTGAAATCAATGCTTCTTTTTGGTGTGCATAATTGAGCTACTCTCTGTCATCACCGCTTTTATAAGTACTGCTATTTTATACGAAGAATGGAGTGTGTAAACACAAACACGTGCCAGATGCCATTGCCTTATTCCTTATATTTTCTTCTATGCCTTTGAGCGTAGTTTTAATTGATCCTTAAAATCTGTGTCTGCTAGTTCCAAACTTGGGTCATGTCAAACTTGATCTCCATTGATTGTCTTTTATCGTACCTATGGGCTACAATTTCCTTCTTTTCCATATCTAATAAATTTGGATTGTATTCTGGACACTTTGAATAATATATTATAGAGTCTCTGGATTCTCTTATGTTCCACTGAAGAACATAAATATTTTGTTTCATGACTGAACCCGAATTCCAAACTTTGCAATCCCCTTCCAGTTATTTTAGCCTTAACTGAGCTGTTTAGAATCTATTCAGCACATCAGAGGTTAGCTAAATACTTGAGTCGAGTTAGTATACAAGATGTGCAGTTCCCTTTCTGTAACTCTTTCTTCTCCAAGATCCTTCCCCTTCACTTTCCAGTTGCTCAGTTCACCCTGAACTTGTCCATTGCTTTCTCATGCCAGGTAGGCTGCAGGTTTCTGAATTTTAACAACACTGCATGCCCTGATAAGGATCTGTACCCAGGATAAGATTAGTTTAAAATGTAACTAAGAATGTATCTAAGTGCCTTTTACTTCTGTCAAGTATTGATTCCCTTCCTGTGCCTTCTTTTGTTCACTCTCTAGTGTCTTTACTACTTGGTTGCTTATGTGTTCCTGGAGTTTAGAGGTGTGCCTTGCAGGAGGTGTGGTTTGATAAGAGTCACTAGGCCATTGCCAGAGCAGAAACTTTTCCCCTTTAGAAGTTAATGAGCTTGGGGCGCCTGGGTGGCTCAGTGGGTTAAAGCCTCTAACTTTGGCTCAGGTTATGATCTCAGGGTCCTGGGATTGAGCCCCACATTGAGCCCCGCATCGAGCCGCGCATCGAGCCGCACATCGGGCTCTTAGCTCAGCAGGGAGCCTGCTTCCCCCTCTCTCTCTGCCTGCCTCTCTGACTACTTGTGATCTCTCTCTCTCTCTGTCAAATAAATAAATAAAATCTTTTTTTTAAAAAAAAAAAGAAGTTAATGAGCTAAACTAGATAATACAATTCTATAGCCTAAATGGTTTAAATTCCCATTCATATCTTTTAAGTTACCCTCTGTACTTATTTTTGCTTTCTCTCTTTCCCCTTGTACCAGTTTTGGTTTTAAATCTGAACTCTGAAGTCATTTCCAACAAAAAAGCAGTTTAAAAAAACAAAACCAATAATTTTCCTGAAAGCAAATAGCATTCATGGCCCATTGTCCTGCCTTTTGCTGATCTCCATTCCAGCCTCTATCCAGGTCCCCACTCCATGCTTCATTAAAGGTAATTTTACCCCACTTGGAAACTGTGGTACTAAAAATTTTCAAGTACTCCAGCGGTCTTAACAATGAACTCTTTCAAAACCCAAATAGGTGATGGGTGTTAAGGAGGGCACTTGTAGTGATGCGCACTGGGTGTTATATGTCAGTGATGAATCACTAAGTTCTACTCCTGAAATTAATATTACACTGTAGGTTAACTGACTAGAATTTAAATAAAAACTTGAAACATTAAGAAAAAAGTAAGACTGTCCATAAAAAAATTCTTGTCTCAAATCCGAAAAGAATAGAAAATTTTTCATTTTACAGATATACTTCTAATTTTCCTATGAAAAATATTTAAAACATTTTCTTATCTGTTGTTATAGGAAAGGAAGTGTGTAGGGAAACATTTTGTCCTCCTGGAGAATTTTTTCCACCGAGCAATTCTCTGTGACACCACCTGAGTATCCTATAATTTAACTCAATTCTGATATTATTAAAGATAGATATATCTATATATGTGTATACACATAGATATATATCTATCTACCATCATATGAGAGAGATTCTTCTTTATGTCCCTATAAAAATGTAGAAGAGGACTTGGGGTTTTCAACTTGTCATATATCTGACTCGATTTATTTGTTTAAATTAGTGGGGAAACCCCACTTTGGTCTCAAGTTTGAGTTTAAGAGCTTTGCAATCCAGGCTTACCAGTAACAAATCAAGTGCTTTGACCTTTGTTTGCTATGGATTCCTGTTGGGATACCCTATGATTCAGAACTCTAAATGAGATTCGTCAGGACCAATTCACCAGATCCCATCCTAAACCATCAACACAAATAATAGTGATAACAAACACTTAGTTATCACTTAAAATGTGCGAGGCACGGTTACTCTAGCACTTTATATATGTAATTCATTCAACTGTTGCCAAATCCTATGAAGGTTACAGATGAAAAAACCAAGGCACAGAGAGTTTAATAGCCACGCTCTTAATTTCCACACACTAGCCTACAATTGCATGGAAGTTCATATACTTCAGGGCCATTTTTAGGTTCTACCTAAGGATGCTGATTTTATAATTTCTCACATAGTTTGATCCCAGTGTCATAACACAACTCTAAGGAAGACAACTCCAGGATGATGTGAGAGTGAGTTTTAAAATAGGCTCTTCAGTCAGATTTTATTTACACATGCAAGATGTTGGACTCATTTATAATCTTGAATTTAACCATATGATATGGGACCTATGGATAACGTCTTTATAAGATACAATAAGCTTACCAATATGTAACATGTCAGAATAAAAATTTCTGTTAATGATGGTATATAAGGTTTATAGGTAGCTGGATACTTTTGTAATGCAGGGATAAGTCTTATAACCCAGAATCTTGTGATTTTTGTTTTAGTGTAATTCCCAGTCAGAATCAATAAGTTATGTTCATATTTTGTCTAAATTTTAATAATATGGATAATATTTTATTAGAAAATTTATTCTTTGATAAATTTCTATTGAAAGTAACTATGTATTCAAATACAAAGTTTGCTCTTATTCTATATAATATGTAATTAGATTTATAAATTCTAGCTGTGAATATGTTGATTTGACTTGATCCCTAATGATAGTAAATTATAATTTTTCATGTCACATTTAAATCTATGTAGATCACTACTTGAAATATATTATGTCGTAGTGATGTGTGTGTATATGTCACATAAAGAAAAAGACCAAGGAATGCTCTTCCTTGGAAATATTTTATTCGTTTTGTAAAAATTATTAGCTGTATCTTGGTAACTCATTAGATTCCTTAAGAGCCTTTCCACATTTGTTGTATTATTGTTTCAGATGTACTATTGAGGAAATTAACCTTAAGATATTAAGCAGAGCAAGTGTGTCAGAATTGGCTTTGAAACCTAGATATGACTCCAAAGAAACATGAGCTCTCCAGGACAATCTTGGCTGAGATGTCCATCAATAGATGAACAGGTAAAGATGTGGCTCATATAAACAGTGGAATATTATTAGTCATCAGAAAGGACAAATAACCACCATTTGCATTGACATGGATGGAACTGGAGGGGATTATGCTAAGAGAAATAAGTCAGGCAGAGAAAGACAATTATCATATGGTTTTACTTATATGTGGAACATAAGGAATGGCACAGAGGACAAAAGAAGGAAGGGAAAAACTGAAAGGAAAGAAATCAGAGAGGGAGACAAACCACGAGAGACTCTGGACTCCAGGAAACAAACTGGGGTTACATAACGGAGGGGGGTTCTGGGATGGTGTAATCGGGTGTTGGGTATTAAGGAGGGCATGTGTTGTGATGAGCACTGGGTGTTTTATGCACCTAATGAATCATTGAACACTATATCAAAAACCAATAATATACTATATGTTGGCTAATTGAACATAATAATAAAAAAATTAAAAAACAAGTCCAAATGATCACCACAAATTTTAATCCACTAAGGTATTTTTTTAAAAAAAGGCTTTTACAAACCATTATGGGGCATTATTTTCAATAACAAAACTATGATACGGAGAAGGGAGAGTTTTAATTTTTCCCCCTAAAAATGTAGTTTTCTTCATTTGAAATTTAACTTTTAAGAATACAAAGAGTTTGAAATTAACTTCATGAGAGCTAATTTCAGCACTTTCCATTCAAAGTGTACTAAGTTAAAATATATAAAAGTACCTGTTTTAGGGCGCCTGGGTGGCTCAGTGGGTTAAAGCCTCTGCCTTCATCTCAGGGTCCTGAGATAGAGCTCAGCATCGGGCTCTCTGCTCTGCAAGGTGCCTGCTTCCCTCTCTCTCTTTGCTTGCCTCTCTACCTACTTGTGATCTCTCTCTCTCTGTAAAATAAATAAATAAAATCTTAAAAAAAAAAAAGTACCTGTTTTAAAAGTCTCCATCCGAGTTATTTGTAGCAAACTTTAAATAGCAATCTATTATCATGGGGGAAAGGACGGGGGTATTCATTCTTAGTTAATAGCAGTTGCTGAAGCAGGGCTGCCTCAGCCTGAATGTATTACCTTGAACCCACTTCCTGTGGTTTCAACGATCAAAAACTAAATAACAGTAAATATTTTGGTATGTTAGAGTTCTACAAGAGTTTTACAAGAACTCTTGTAGAATTCTACAAGAGTTCTAGTGGGTACATTAGAAACTATTACCTCAGTTTTAGCTTCAATTTGTCTATAGCCAGGATAAAGACTCTTGCTTGGTAAACCATGGGGGAGAGCAGAATACACTGTGTGTGTAGGAAGGGTTCCATGGGGGAAGAACTCATCATCAGTGGAAACAGGTGAATTCAGCCAATTCTTTTTCAGGACAAGGCCTTTGACATGAGAAATGGGTGATTCTGAGTGCAACACAACATGGGTCACTCAGGTTTTTTTTTTCTCCCCTAAGTCCCATATAGTCATGTCTGAGTTCTGTGGAGAAGAGTGGTTGGTTATCAGTTAATTGAAGAAGAGTTGTTTCATTAAAATCTTTATAAAACTTTGGGGCACAAGCAGCATAGCTCTGTGAGCAACACCCTTCCTCCACCCCTAACACTCACACACATTACCCTAAACCTCTGTATAGTAGAAAGTAAAAGCAGAGAAGAAATACTCTCCCAAATGTAAACTTGGAACATCAAGCTATTTTGAAACTTGAGTAATAATATAACATCTATTGGCAATGATGGTGGTTTCCATTAGAACTTTCAATGCCAGATCTAAGTGGAAGTACCTATAAGGAGCAAAGAGGTTAGTAAGATCTGTGTTCAGCAATCCCAGCAGAGAGGCATGAGAAAGAATCATCCAGAAGAGAAGAAAGCATGAGCATATTTATGAGCCTAAATGAAACTTATCCCAGTGGCCTTACATAAATACACACCTGGGCAGGATTTCAGACATGCTGAGTAGGTAGAGCATAAGCAAGACAAAGCACTGCTATTCTATAATTCTATTCAGGCTCCCATATTGATGGACCTGGAGGAAGTCTTGAAATACACATAGAAATTTGTTATATATAGAGATAAATATATACATGTGTAATACATTTAACCAGAAAGTGAAGCTCATTATATCAATCATTCAACCATTTTTTTTCCTATGTCACATTTTCTCATTAAACTTTTATCTGTATTGGAATTGATGAGACAAACTGAGATGTTCCATGGGTTCTAAGTACTTTCAAAATAGGTCTGGGTGGCTCAGTCGGTTGGGCAGCCAGCTCTTGATTTCAGCTCAGGTCATGGTCTCAGGCTCATGGGATCAAGCTCCATGTTGGGCTCTGTGCTCAGTGGGGAATCTGTTTGAGATTCTTTCTGCCTCTCTCTCTGTTCCCTGCCTCCAGTCTCTCTCTCTAAGATAAATAAATAAATCTTTTAAAAATATATTCAAAATAAAAATAAAAACATATTATGTAAACAGGTAGAATTAGTGCCAGCTTGCCACTTCTATAACAAATAAACTTATTCAACAAATTCAATAAATATTCAACAAATTATTCATCAAATTCTTGCCAGTATTTATTAGAAATTTTGTAATTGGTTAAGCTATGAACAACAAATATTCCCTTCCTTCAATTAGCTCATGATCTTAATAGGAAAAACAAATGTATACACAGACCTGCATAACACGGTCAGGGCAAAAAGAGAGATATGCCCAAATTGCAAAAAGTGCATGGAAGAAAGGTCAGAGTATGTAGAATATGGGAAAAAAGGAGGATCAGAATTTTATTTTTTGTTTCATTCAGTAATTGTGATACACTTAAAAGAGAAATGATCATTCATTTTACTGGATCACTGAATAATCACTAAATAGGTGATTGCAGATACATGTTGTTTTTTAGAACTGAAATAGTTTTATTATTAACCTTAAAAATTAAGATTTTAAGGTTAATCAGGATTATTGAAGAATTATTATATATGATGTCTTAAAATAGTCTTGGGGAAGTGTAAACTATAGGATTTTTTTTTAAATAATTCCATTTACTCATGTGGGATTTGAGGTGATGAATATGGAAACACTGCTGGCTACATAGCCATGAGTGAATTTTTTTTTTCATTTTATTTTATCTTTCAGTCACTTACTTATTGTTTTTCCCTAGAATCATGAGTGGTGTAACATACATTTGCAGAGAAAACTGACATCTGATATTTTTGATAGCTAGGAAATATTTCTGTTGTGGTACAGATAAATATATAATTAAATATCTACTTTTACATATAATAAAATTTCAAAAAGAGATCTAATTGATGTAAATAAAAGTGCTTCTTGAACTGAAAAAAAAACATTAGTCATTTATATTAGCATGTATTACTCAAAGTTTCTCAGAAAGAATAAACATGCTTGGTTTATTGTCTCATCTTCCACTATTCAGAATTACTTCATTTTTAAGAAATTCTCCTTCCTTTTTTTTTTTTTAGATTTTATTCATTTATTTGATAAAGAGTGAAAGAGAGCACAACTAGGCAGAGAGGCAGGCAGAGGGAGAGGAGGAAGCAAGCTCCCCACTGAGCAGAGAGCCTGGTGCGGGGCTTGATCCCAGGACCCTGAGATCATAACCTGAGCCAAAGGCAGAGACTTCACCCACTGAGCCACCCAGGCACCCCAAGAAATTCTCCTTCCTGAAGATGCAATTCAAATCTATTTGTATACCTAAGCATGTCTAGCAAATTTTTACTCACAATTCTATGATCTATAAATAATTATGAAAGAACATTGAGTATTTGTTCTCAAATATCCTGAAATTTTTAACTTTTTATTTTGCAGCATAAAGTCAACTCATAATAAATAAACAATAGTAAAATGAACTCCCAATGTCCCCATCACGTAGCTTCAATATACATTAATGCATGGAAGATCTTCTTTTATCTGTACTTTCATCATTTATTGAAGTAAATGCCGGACATCATATCATTTAATCCATAAATGTTTAATATTTGTCTCTAAAAGATAAGAATTTATTTTTAAAACAATTATGTGATAGAATGAGTTATTGTTTTCATGTATTCTCTTGTTATGAAATTAAACGTTCTTGATCTTTCCATGTGACTTCGCTGTTCCTCCCCTGTGGATGGAGTTTCTGTCCCTACATCTGGATATTGAGCTTGGTTATGAAAATAATATATATTAGTGACATGAGATGACACCAGCAGAGATTACATAGGGCTGTGTGATTAAGTTTGGCCTGTGTGCTCCTGCCTTCTGCCATTAAAAGAACATGTAATCTAAGGAGACTAAGAAACTCATGCAACACAGGCTGAAGTGGAACCACCAATACAATGTAAAAATTGGGGGAAAGAGAAACGTTAAATCTAATATTCCTTCTTTATTTATTAACTGTAATACTCCTATAAAGAGACATTTTACATTATCTACTCTTCCCCAGGAGTAACCAAATATATGTAGAAGGAAAAGGATAAATGTTTGTCCTTTCCCTTCATTTAGCAGTTTTTAAAATAATAAGCTGGGTCCTTAGCCTTCTCTCATACTGACCTTATTAAACTCATGGATTTAAACTTTGTGATATATTTAAACTTATTGTTGTTATATCTTTGTTATGGTCAAATTGTTCCCTATTTGGCCACTGAGAAATTCCTCAAGTAGACTCCTAAGTATTTTAGTATAACTTTTTTGGTGTTTTTGATAGTTCCCTTGTTATTTGGTATGCCTATCTTATACATTTCTTATTACTGACAACAACCATTTATTAAGGAACTTACATTCTTTTTAGTGAGACATAATATTTCAATTTGAGCGCTTATTATGTGTTTCTTCTTGATTGTTCATTTTTCTGGGAATTTTAGTGGATAGCATTTTTTAAGATAAAATACATTATAAGAAAAAAATTAAGATAAAATATACCATGAATTTATACTGTATTTTTTTCCCATGCTAAAAATCCTGATTCTCAATAACATAAGGAATGATAAATTTATATCACATAATTTCCTTGTTTGTTTTTTCTAGCTTACATATTATTATTATTGAGCACCTATGTTGTGCCTAGTGTTATGCATCTATTCATACATTTAATCCCTAATTCGACCTTTCAGGTAGTGTATTATCTCATCCATCTCTATGAGGCAGATTCCTCCATATTAGAGGAATCTGATAAACTGCCCAGGTTAAGCATACGAAAATTTCATGTCCACTCAGTTGGATTCCAGAGAACTCCATGCTGCTCTTATACAAGCAACAATAGAAGGAACTTAGCTTCAAGAAAAGAGGAACTCAGTATAGTGCAGAGAAGAGTAGATTGGGATGCTATTTGATAGCATCATTAGCACTCTGCTTTTAATAGCCCATGCTTAGTCAAGTGGATTTAAAGTTTCACTGTCCAGATGTTGCATTTCATGAAAAATAGTAAAAGAAAATAGAGCTCTCATTTCTCTCCTAGTGCAATTTCAGAGGCTGAGGTGCTGATGGCTGCATGCAGAAAGTGCAGAGTCCCTTAGAGACTGGTGGCCAAGACAACCACTAGCCATGCTAAGGACATTAATAAGGAGTAGTGTGGGTAAAGTTTTCTGTTTCCCCTTTTAATATTTGTATTTTACCAAAAAGTGATGTTGAGGGGCACATGGGTGGCTCGGTCGGTTGAGCATCCAGTTTTTGATCTCAGCTTAGGTCTTGATCTCAGGGTTGTGAGTTGAAGCCCTGCACTGAGCTCCACACTGGGCCTGAAGCCTACTTAAAAAAAAAAATGATGTTGAGTAATAATCTGTTGTCAACAGAATCTTTCTCCCCAATTTTCTTTGCTACATTAACTCTTCTAAATCATAACTAATGACTTTCTCATGACCCTTAGTTTCCTGGATTTGTTTACTCAGGGCAACTGAACAGGTCATTTCACACATATCTTAGAGTCTCAGTAATGAAAATTGTCTCAATCGACAGCACCAAAGGTTATGAATGAAATTGATAAGGAATATAAAAAATGTGAATATACAAACACATTTCTACCATCTGTGCTACTAGATGAAGTGATGCCACAGGCAATGCCATTCAAAGTGGAAAACAAATGAAATTTGAATCATAGAACATTTTACAACAGATTTTCCTTCCTTGGAAATGCCTTAGTCCAATATTAAAATTAATTTTCATTCTTTAAAAACAAACAGACTGGCATAGGCAACAGTATATTATATTGGATAAGGATAAGAAGTCGCCTTGGGGGTGCCTGGGTGGCTCAGTTGCTTAAACAACTGCCTTCTGCTCAGGTCATGATCCTGGAGTCCCAGGATCGAGTCCCACATCAGGCTCCCTGCTCCGCGGGGAGCCTGCTTCTCCCTCTGAACTCTCATGCTTGCGCTTTCTCTCTCTCTCTCTCTCTCTCTCTCTCTCTCTCTGTCTCCGTTAAGTAAAATAAATCTTAAAAAAAGAAAAAAGAAAAAAAAAAGAAGTCGCCTTGGGATTCATAACTTATCTTGACTAACACACTCATACACACAGACACACCACATCTTGTGAAAATCAAGAGTTTCTCTATTTCTTTTTTGTTAGTTTATATGTCATATATCTTTAATTTTTACATTATGACATAAGTCCAACTATCAACCTTAAAACAGCCAGTTATTTTACCAGCAAAATGGGTTTATTTGGGTACAGCAGAGGAATTGCAACTGGCGACATGCAAGTTATGACAAATCATCGGCAAGTATGGAGATCAAACGAGAAGAACATTACTTTATAGAGAAAAGGAAGAAGTTGGGAGGGACTGCTTTGGGAAAAAAAAAAGTCTACTGGAGGAAAGCAAAAGTTCAGAGTAGTGGTGGTTTTTCATTGGCTGAATTATGGTATTTTCTTATTGGCTGAGCTTGTTGCTGGGTAAGAAGAAATTCTTCCCTACTCTTGCTGGAGTAATAAAGTAGGCTCTTCTCTTTGGAAATGCAAGATATAGTCTCTTCTTTTAGAGTCTGCAATTGTGCAATTAATGAGGAGGAGTGATGGAAGGTCAGTTTCCCTTTCTGGATTCCTGAATCCATTTTAAATGAGGTTTTCTTTTTTTTTAAGATTTTATTTATTTATTTGACAGAGAGGAGAGAGATCACAAGTAGGCAGAGAGGCAGGCAGAGAGAGAGGGGGAAGCAGGCTCCCCGCTGAGCAGAGAGCCCGATGTGAGGCTTGATCCCAGGACCCTGAGATCATGACCTGAGTGGAAGGCAGAGGCTTTAATTCACTGAGCCACCCAGGTGCCCTTTAAATGAGGTTTTCTTTATGCACTTTCACAAAACTAAATCAGTTGTTACATACATTAAAAATTCTACTTGTAGAAGCCATCCAAAGAGAATAGCTAACAGTGACTCTTAGACCGGGCCTTGGATTCCAGATACAAGCTAAGTCACAATATTGAAGGGAAAACAAGGGTTGGGAAAACTAATAAGGGTCAGAAACCAAAGACAAGCATTTTATTATGAGTCGGGGAGCACTGTCCCTTCACTGCCCCTTCTGTAGTCACCCCAGGAATCAGAGAACAGGCAGAAGTCAGACAGCTCCTATATATAGGGTCTGAGGATGTTAACTTCAAATCCTGGTTCAGTCAGATATACCCACATACTCAGAGGCAAGTGATTAAATCTCTCTCAAGCTCATATTCTTTATATTATATAGGGATCCCAACACTGCTTAGCAGGTCATTCTGAAAATTAAGTGAGTAAATGAGTATTAAGTGCAGACACTTCATAGAAATTCAGTAATAGTTATTTTCTCTAACCAAGATCAAAACAGAAGAACCCAAATTAGTACACACTGAGATAGTAACTTGCACATCAGCGATGTATCATGGCGTATTCTACAATCTCCAGATTATTCATAACCAACTCAAACAACTGCACTGCTCACAGTAGCTTACATTCTCTAAGAAAAGAATTTCAATAGTGAGGCCTGGTGGAGGGTGATGCCTATGAAGGGAATGGATATGGCTTGTTGATTGTATACTTTGTTTTTACTAGATGACAGACTTTTCAGAATCCCAGGAAGCAGAGCTGTTAGCCAAGGGTGAGGTTCTTTTTTATTTTTTTAATTTCTTTTTTATTTTTTTTAATTTAATTTTTTTTAAAGATTTTACTTACGTATTTGACAGAGAGGAGAGAGATCACAAGTAGGCAAAGAGGCAGGCAGAGAGGGATGGGGAAGCAGGCTCCCCACTGAGCAGAGAGCCCAATGCGGGGCTCGATTCCAGGACCCTGAGATTATGACCTGAGCTGAAGTAGAGGCTTTAACCCACTGAGCCACCCAGGCGCCCCGGTTCTTTTTTATTTTTAAAGATTTTATTTATTTACTTGAGAGAGAGTAAGAGTGAGAGAGAGAAAGAGAGAGAGAGCACAGAGGAGAAGCAGATTCCCCATTGAGCAGAGAGTCCATGAGGCCCAATCCCAGGACACCAAAATCACGACCTGAGCCGGAGGCAGACGCTTAACCAACTGAGCCCCCCAGGTGCCCTAAGGATTAGGTTCTAAGAGCAACCAACATGCTGAAAGTCAAGTCAAAGGCAGAGTTGGAACTGAAAGAATGGTTCTTAAGGCATCTCTACATAGATAACTATAAACTATGATCCATTTTAATAGAATCACAGACCCACAAAAGTTTAGAAATAAAAGTTATTTTAATAATCACTCAATTCCCAAAAAAAAATAATTACTCAATTCCAAAAACAATATCCATAACAACCAAAGGCAACATGTTTGATTAAAATATAAATTATCACTTTAAAACAAAAACTTGAATAACTAAAAATTATTTAGGATTTAAAAGAACTAAAGAAGCTAAGTGCCCTCTCACTACAAATTAATTAAGACTCTTTGCCATAACTAAAGCTATATATTCTCTTGTGTTCTCTCCTCTGATGAACTTATATTTTAATCCAGATACCAAAATTTCAGGATTTAAACAGAAAGACTGAGTCTGAAAGACTTTGCTGATGAGAAATTCAGTCACTGAGATAAATTCAGAGACCTTGTAGGAGAGCAAGTTTAGATAGACTCCTGATAAAACTGATTTAATCAGCAACAAGACTTCTGCAGCTGTAACAGAAACTTCCCCTTAGAGATAAAAAATTTGCAGCTTCAATCTCAGCCCTAGATCCAGCCTTGAACCAGAAACCCCTCAGGAAAAGACCACACCTGGGCCCCAGCCCTAGGCTGTTTTATATCTAGGCCCAGAGCCAATCCAGAATTAGGCATAATCCCAAACCCACATTTAGGATTAAGCTTTGTCCTAGCCCCATCTTTAGGCCCCAAGTCTAGTTTAGGATCCAAACCCGGGTCCGGGCCCAGACCAGGCCTAGTCCATGATCCCTAGGCCCACCACAGGCCCAGACCCAGGCTCGGCCACAGGCCTAGCCCCAGACATGGCCTCCACAGCCTGGCTCCTGAGCTCTTATATCTTTTCTTTGCCCTATTGCCTGAGGATTAACATCTATGCTAAGGCAAACATTGTTTTAAAATAATGGAATGGTAGGAAGAACGATAGTTGAGTTATATTTATTTCTTAAATCCAGTGAAAATCAGGCAAGTTTTTAATTTTTGTAAATTTTTTAAGAAGGTACACTGGTGTTTTTTTGTTGTTTTATTCTTATTTCATTTTGCATTTGAAAATTTCATAATTAAACATTCCTGACAGGTGTTTTAATATTTTTAATATTTTTGTACAATGTGCTATCTGACTCACTAAATAAACTATGGTTAGTTTTGTGAACCTGGCCACGCAGAGTATAAAGTTGATATCACTCTAGTGGCACTGATTCCTTTTGGCTTTATTTATTACAGAGAGCTCCAGGATCAATGCCGGGGGCGGGGGGGGGGGGCAGGGGTGGGGACTGAAAGTTCCCAGTCCCAGACACAGACAAACCTCTAAGGTCTAGTCCTGTGTCCTATGAGACTCCCTTTCCTAGTGACAGGTTAAAATTCTGTCTCTTTTGACTGAGAAAACTACCTCTAAATCATCATGCTTTCTTCCTTTTAGGATTGCTCATCTGAAAGCTTGGTGGTCTTTGCATTTTAGGAATTTGTTCCTTAAATACCTCTTATTTCTCATAACCCTGGCTTTTGTGCTGATAAGATTTATTTCTTATTTATGCGATAAGGATTTTTTTCAAATCATATGTAGGAACCAACTGACAATTTATTTTGAATTCTATCTACTCCTCTTCTATAACAATAAATCCCCAGAATCCATTAGGGCATTGAGCCCATTTGAGAATGTGGTAGAAAGTTTCAGATATCACCCTAATATTCATTCTACCATATTTCTTCCTCTATGCCCTCTTCAAATACTACTTACTTTAGTCCATCTTTAATACTTTCTTAGAATTTGGAAACTATTGTCTTTGTTCAGAATCCATTTCTTCAAAACATCTCCACGAGTAGGCAAGATTTTGTGGATCTTTGAAAGATTTCACACCTCCATCCACTGGAGGTCACTGTGTATTTATATAGAAGGTCTATGAGATTTTTCTGTTTCTTTGGGTGACTAGCCAATTCCAGATTGTTTTCATTCCCTTTTCTTGAGGGGATGACATAAATTATATTTCAGAAGCGATTCAGTACACATTGGCCTACACAGAAGGGTAGTTCTTTTGCTTACTTTCTCTCAGTCCTACACTGGGGTTTCCTGCTATTTGTTCATCAAGCTCAAGCCCGCTTATACCCACTATCATAGCATCCTCATCCCCCTCTACGTTCACTCCGCCATGTCTAAGGTCACTTCTCATCCTGCTTATCCCAACTGCTAAGGTCTGTTCAAATTCCCAATCAGCTCTCTTGTCCCCCTTCTCAAGGACACCAAAAACTCTTCTGCACTAATCTAAAACTGTGAGAGACTTAGGATATCTGTGGTCATCTCCAACGAAACATCTCTGATTCTACTCTTCTATTGCTAGGCAATGATGGCTTTGGCTGGGAACAGAGACATTGAGGGGACTTAACTTTGAGACTTGCATTCCCTCAGGCTTCATAGAAAACTTGTCTCACATCCTCCACATTTGTGTTATGACTTGCAGGAAGGAAAGAATGGAGAGTGCAAAGATCTTCCTTTTTAAGAACAAAGCATGTATTGCTTCCATTCCTTTCCATTGGCTAGAATTCAGTCCCACCTTCATTCTTGGCTACGAGATGAGAAATATAGTCTTCAGTTGGTAGCCAAGGGCCCAGCTAAAATTCAGGATGTTTTATCACTAAAACAGATAAAGGGAGATTTGCTGAATGGGACAAATAATATTTTTGGCATTAGCTGTTGTTATTAGCAACTGAAACCCAAAGACATCCTTCCTGTTCCACTCTACCCACTAGATAGTAGTAATCCCCGCCTCTCTCCCACCCCCTTGTGGTGACAAACAAAAATTTCTCCAGGTGTTGCTGCATATGCCCTGGGAGCAAACTAGTTCTGACTGGGGACCACTACTCTAGCTGTATGTAACATGCTATCTCAGAAAGCCTCTTCTTTTAATGCATGTTCACCTTGTTTTCAATTGGGCTATCCTTGTATGTCAGAACTTTTAACAGGAGTCAAGTTAATCCTATCCCTTCATTATTTTCACTCAGTTTAAAAGTATCTATTAAGCACATACTAAATACTAAATTATAGACCTCATGCTGTTGATGGGCAAATGTGGAGATGAATTTGGAACTACATCCTCAGAGCTGCATATTCTTATAAGGAAGAAAATATATGTAATCTATTACATAGGCTAAAAGATAAATAATAACAATAATATATTATAGAAAGTGAGACATGACCGCGTTTTCCATACTTCTTTAGAATCTGCCTGTGTAGCTGAGATGACAATTTTTATTTTGTTTGCTGTCTAGATGACTGAGTTATCACCTGAACCTTGTGTTTTCTCCTTAAGATGTCCTTCTATAACCTTCCAGAGTCTGGTCTCTGATGTTCCCTCCTTACTTCCATTAGACCCTTAGAAAAAGGAAAATGATGTGATTGCCTGAAGATCCACTTAAGACTATAGTACTTCATATTTTAGTCTTGGATCCTTTGGTTGCAAGTAACAGCAACTCATAAAAGTACCTCAGGCAAAAATAGAGAAATTTATCAAAAGGTTATAGAGTTATTTCTATCTTATTATTTCCATCTTCCCAGAGGAAGGAAGTATATTCAGATTTTATGAGAACTCTTTCAAGTGTTCTATCTATAAAGGATGGTAGAGGACTGGTTTTGCCAGCTTTCATCAAGGTCAGGACAGGTGAATCTAGTTACTATCTTCGGAATATAGAGACAATATGTATCTATTGCCCTGAGCTTTGAACCTTGAGCGGTAATTGTAAGAGAACATGAAAATTGCCATAAAATATATTTTCTTTGCTAGTCTGTTTCTTTCACCAGGATGCATTGATCTTTAAAATCTAAAATAAAATCTTCTCATGTAGTAAGAGGATAATTCTTGTAACTGGTTATGCAAATGATAACTATTATAAGAAACTTCCATTTCCATTTTACTTTTTATCGCTTAAAAAGCTAATTGGCATGCTTCCACTAATTTTATTTAACTTGTTAGATGAGCAAGTGAGGCTAGTACAGAATTTATACTGAAGAAGATTTACAACAAAAATTAAACAAAGAATTTACACCAAAGTGCAATTTATTAAAGACCTACTCTTTTAGGTATCCCAGTTTCTGAGTTCTTTTCTTCTCTTCTTGATTTTTACACCTTGGAGAATTCGATTTGGGAAGTATAGTAGACATGAAATCACCCTTTTTCACTCTTCCTTACTCACCCTTAATAAATCTGCTAAATTCCTTTATCAGAGACTCTGCTTCCAGAGAAACTTCTAAATGAGCAAAACCCGCAAAACTCTATCTCCTTGGCCACAGCAGATAGAACTAGGGTTTACTTTTTGACCCAATCAGTTTCTTTTCTCAAAGGAATTTCTTGGAGTAGTAGACCAAACAAGGATAATAATCACATATTAAAAATATTTGTTATGTGTTAGTAGAGAAAACAATTTCAGGCAACAGGATAGAGTACAGTAAGAGAGTTCTTAGGAGGCCAAACACACAACCCTAGAGGTCCAAATGCATATGTGAATCTAATGGCTTAAGCTACTTCTTACCCAGAAGACTGAGTTGGTTAAAACCTTGCTGAATTAGTCTATATTGAAAAAGACATAAGAAGAAGCAAGAGCAGTGTGACCTTTATTAACCCGGCAAGGTCATGTGATTTTCCTGTCAGTCAAGGAATGTTAAGTTTGAGCCATTTCTCCAGCCCCCTGTCTGGAGGGCTTTAATCGAAATAAGATGACCCCAGGAGCAAGTTGAAGCTGTGATGTGGTTGGAAAGAGCCTGCTGTAAAGCACATGATACATATTAGACAACTACAGTGAGGCCATTCCTATAAGTCCTCCAAAGAATTCATACTTGCATCCATGCAGGCCATCAATAGAGGCCTTCCTCATGTAGATGTAAAGCTCAGGGACTGCAGCAGGATGAATTATGCAAAAAGATCCTTGCTTCTTTCTCCTAATTCCATCTCTCCACAATCTGATTTTGGAGGAATCTGAAGCACAAGAGGAAAGAGATTATGGTCATAAGTCAGGAAAAGCTTTGAATTAGGATTTTCAGTGACATTTTATTAGGTTGGTCTAAAATTTTAATATTTAAAAGTGGTTATTAATTATTGCAGTAATATGTTCTAATAACAGAACATGGCTATACTTAGCCACATGATTGTTAAGACTAGCAGATGTCAGAAGACCCAAGGAAGTCATTTTTGACATGACTTAGCTTGTGTTTCCAAATGAGAGGAGCCTGAAGTTTAGACAATTTTGATTTCAGTGACTCCTTAGAATGCATGCAATAGATGGATAGAATAATAGGAAGACTATTTGATAGGAATGTGTTGTTTTCTAGAATGAGAATTGGTTATTGGAAAGGGGTACAGTATAGAAGATCATTATGAGATATTCGACCCTTTAAGAAATATAGTTAAAAAGCCATCAGACCATATTCAAGACCTTGTAACCATCACATGGAATCCACATGAGTCTTGAGAAATCTAGAAAGATTAAAAATAGATATTAACAGTGATATACTAAACAAATGGACTAAATGTGACCAATATACCTTGATGTTAGTATGTTCTAGGCTTTCTGGCAGAGACAATGGTTCTCGCAGTGGAAGAATGGCTATTACAAGGCTGAAGGAGATGAGAATTTAGTACTAATTTGTCCAGAGAGAATTTTTTACTGTCTGAAAGAGCACATCAGGACTTCTCTGATACCATCTACCTACCAGTGACCGATGTGGGATGGCATTTAAGGTGTTGGAATATTTAGATAATGTGATTGTATTTGGAAAGACTTTGAGGAGACTAAAACTGAATCCTTAATGTTAGACTACCTCAAGGAGGCAGAATAGAAAATGTTCCCTAAAAAGTGTGAGTTCTGCTATGCCTAGGCCTCTGTTAATTATATAGCAGTCATAGTTTCTCATCATGGGAAATTTTGTCCTATCTGCTAGCCTCCAGTCAGTAGATTTAAAGAAGTAAAGATACATTGAAAATATAGCTGGTGTTTAAGGATGTCAATCAAAGATTACACCTGGATCCCACGTCTCTTACTGATTTGACTTGTGAGCATTTGGTTAGCACTAAGCTCCCTCCCATCTACCCACAGCAGCTGTGTGAGAGAGAAGATTGACCCAATCACCTCCAGTAACACCTGGAACAGGTATTATAAACCCTAGGCTAGTGATTTTCAGCTTTGGCTGATTATGAGAACTACCTAGGGAGATTTTTTTTTAAGATTCAGAAATTCTAATTCAAGTAATGTTTTCCTTTTAAAAAGTCCCCAGGTGACTTTAATATTTTGCCTGGGTTGAGAACCTTTGTCTTAATCAAAATATCTCTATTTTAATTCTACCAATTTTAATAAGCATTATATCATAATTGATGCTAACTCGGAGGTCTTATGAATGGTATCATAGTTTTAAAAATTAAATCACTATGGCATTTGCCAGTCTATAGCTAAAAGCCCAATTCCCCATTCATAAACTAGATTTTTTGCACTGAAGTGGGCTTCATGGTTAAATTTAAGGTTTATCTATTTGGAGGGTCTCTCAACACTTTTATTTCTCCATTATGTCCTTCCTTGTCATAAACTCGATGGGACGACATTATAAGTTTAGCTTGCTACTGGCCAAGGTTCAGCCAGAGAAGCAAATGTTCTGCAAGGCAGTCTTCACTCTCAGACCACGGACATTCTCCATTTGGGGTATAAATTGGATGGACCTCTTAAAGCTGGGGTGGGTAGAGATATAATTGATATCTGGGGCTTTCACCAGAGATTGCACCAACAGAAGCTGAGAAATATACATTTAAATCTCATCTCTCTTTAGATGGAAAGAAAAACTGATAAAGAGACCTTTTGGGTCATTTTGGAGGTTCAGAGGAGAGCGGAATGAGAAATATGAGCACTGTTGGCAGGATAGCTCTAGATCTTCCCTAAAAGTATGAGAATCCTATTCTAAGGATGGGAGAAATTATTAATGGTATGTGACATAGTTTATTGATGCCTAGTTCACGAGCTATGGAAGCAGCTGACATTGCTTTAGGTATACTGCTCCCTTGTGCTGAAAGTGATACATGATGACTTTAAGGCTATGGAAGAAACATATCAGAGCCAGTCAGAAGGTATGATTTGGCTTCACTATGGTAGAGGATGTTTACACAAAATGTGACTCCTTCCCGTGAGAAAAATACCACCCAGCAAGTCAGCCTATCTAGAAAAGCCACCACAACATATAATCAGTATGCATTGGTTTTCTGTCTTTAGTACCAGAAAGACAAAATCTGGACAATGTTCTCCAAGCTATGAACCACATTATAATTGCTATGCCCAGGAAATCCAACCTGAAATTTCCCCCATTCTATTCAAGAGAGGTGTTTTCTTGTCAATTAATCTGGGAGTACTTTTTCACTTGGTGAAGATGTAAGCATCCTTATTGTTCCCAAAGAGATCCACAACCAAAGAGATTTAATAAAATTTTATTAATCATACGAGGAACTCTCCAAAAGGGCAAAAAGACAATTGATTTCCAAGTCAAGTGATATACTAGAATGTTACTACTAGATGCTTTCTTTGTTCTTTTTTTTTTTTTTTCTTCTTCTCTGTTCTTTAATGGTACCTGTCTACCTCTCATTATGGATTGCTTCTCCTACACTGAAGGAGAAATTAAAAAACACTTGTCTAATGGTTCTCATATTGGTTCATCATAGCATTGAGATAGAAAAAAGTTTCAAGATGCCCTGTGCAAAGCCTTACCATAGAGTTGAGTTTTGGATAGACATAAAATAATTAATGGGTAGAACTGACCCCCATGTCTGAAAGTACATCAGTTATGATTTCATCCTATATACCCAGTACCGCCAGAAACTGAGAGATGAGGGGTGGATCTATTTAAGGGGATCTTGAAAGCAATCTATCAATCACTAAGCTTCAGGGAAGTAGTTCCACAGCCCCACTCTTACCTGCAAGCTCAGGAAAGACACACAAAACCCATGACAAAACTTGATTATCACTCATCTAACTTTGGAAAATCGTCTACTTGTGCTACCTAGTTTCTATCTTAATAATTTGCTATTTTAATAATTCGCATATCAGTAAAACTTATTACTGGTTCCTACACAAAGGAAATGCTCAAAATATTTGTTGACTATTTCTTCTCTCCTACTGATGAAGGCATTATTATCTTTATCAAGTTAGGACTATTTAAAATATTTCTCAGATGGGGCGCCTGGATGGCTCAATCCTTGGGCATCTGTCTTAGGCTGAGGTCATGATCCCAGGGTCCTGGAATCGAGTCCCGCATCAGGCTCCTTGCTCAGAGGGGAGCCTGCTTCTCCCTCTCCCACTCCTTCTGCTTATATTCCCTCTCTTGCTGTCTCTGTCAAATAAATAAATAAAATCTTTCAAAAATATTTCTCAGATAGTTTCAAAATCTCCAATTTTGAGTAAAATGTCATCATTATAAATGATGTGACTGGGCATTATATTGGCATTTTTTCTGCCTCTGTTTCTGCTGAGCTCCCTCAGCAGAAAGCCTGAGAACAAAATAGCAGAATGCAAGAACTTGTAGTTTCCAAAGCAAGGCTGAACACTCGTATCCAGAACTGCCAGAGGAGGGGCCAAAACCTGAACTATTGACCCTGAGCTTGCCACCCACCTTACCAGTATCAAAGAATTGAGGTCCAAAAAGTCAGGGAGTTAGAGGGACAACTGATATGTTGACAATTACTTGGTGGAAGAGGCCTTTCCGGAGTATACAGAGAGCCTAGACAGGATCACTGTTGTTTAGGAACACAATAGAACCATCCAACTCATGCCTGAAAAGAAATCTCCAGGGAGAGATTGGCTGAGATAGCTTGTGGCAGTAGCAGGGAGATTTATAATAGCTGTACTCCCCCAAAGTGCTTGCTTTTCTGGAGCAAAAGAACTCACATAAAGCGTTGGCTTGGGGGTCTTCATTCATGGGATCCTGCCCAAGGGGTTTTCTGCCAGGGATGTAATCTGACTAGAAAGAGTTTGAGGGAAGATTATATAAACTGTCAGTTAAAGGAGAGGCAACTACCTTGCATTGATCTGCAGTTTGGAGGGACTCAGTCCACACTAGCTTTGTAACTTTTGGGTTCCAATGAAAAATGAAAATGCAGGTTCTCTTGTTTAAAAATTATTAAAAAATTCAACGTGGTAATGACAGAGCACTAAACCAAGCACAAGGCTTCTCTAAGCATGTGGTTGGGAGATTTACACAGGTCTCACACCCATGAAGCTGACAGTTCAAGTAGTATAATCACACAGTTCCCAAAAGCTCCCTAAAGTTGCTTCAAGAGAAGTAGGCAGATTTAAACTTCTGCCACAGGTGGAGATAAACAATGTCAGATTACAGAGATATTAATGAACTACCTCTCTTCCAACCCTCCAGGAGTCAGAGGCTACCTTGTGAATGGGAAAATGAGTGGAAATGAGGAGTAGAGAGGGAAATAGCCCTGAATGTTTGTGACTACCCCACCACTTCTCCCCAGTGCAGGCTTCCAGTGGGAGGCAGACTAAACAAAGGGAGAAGTTTAAGATTGGAATTTTAAGTATTATACAAGACGCGCACCTGAATCACTGAAATTAGATAATTGGAGGGAGGAGATAAAAGTAACTTGAAAATCTCTTTTAACATTTGATAAATTATGGGACTTACCCAAGATGTTATCTAAGTGGTGATGAAAAAGAAGCATACCAACGTAGAGGGTTTGCAGGGCAGTGATGGAAAAAAATAAAGGCATTTTATGAACATACCCCCCCAAAATTCTGTTTGTTCACCAGAATGCTTGCAACTATATTTACACTTGCACACACACATTCACAAACATGCATGCCCACATACATGGACGGACATTAGGATACACTTACATGAAACCAAAGGATGATTTGAGGTGGAGAAATTGAACTTGTGACTTAATTGAGCGATGTTTCATAATTATATATGTTATAAGCCCCAGCAAAAATAAAACTAATAAACAAACAAAACAAAAAGTTATGTACATTTAAAATTCTTGTTGTAGTTCTACTTACATGAGGGAAACTCCCTGGGAATATGAACTATGGAGGTGGGGGATAATAATTCTAGATCAAGGTAGACATATAAAAAAGTATTGTATGTCTATGCGAAGTATTTAATTTTAAAGTAATTAAATCAGCCACAGTATACAGACAAGAAATGTGCTTCTACTGCCCTCAAGTGGTTGTAATTGATCACTGCAGTATCTCTACTTGAAAACTGAAGTTTTCCATCACGAACACATCTTAGAAGCTTTTTGACAAAAGACATCTGAAAAATGATCTTTAATTTTCAAATATTTTCTAAATAATCAAATAATAAAAGGGACTAATTAGCTTTATGTAATCGCATTGAAATATTTCCACTCTATAGATTTGCAAAATTGTTAGTTTTGTCTTCTTTTTAAATTTATCTCTAACTTCTAAGTTCACTGTCTGGGTAGGGAAAGGGTTTGGGGATAACTTTACTTTACAAATTAAACACTGAAAACAGTCTCATTTCATGCAAATATTTAGAGAGTAAATGATCTGACCTCTTCCAAGCACTGTTTGCCTCTTTCCCTTCTACCTCATAGGAAGCTCACCTTACCCTCCCTGAGTGCTGGGTCTTTGTAGAACTGGCCTGTTGGTCCATCATGTTGCTGCCTTGGCTCCTCCTTGGCTGTTTCAGATGTTGTCAACCCCTGAGTCTCAGTCATACTCTCCACCGCCAAACCTGGCCCTGGGGGTTGCTTGGATCTTTGGCTCCTGGAATTTATCCTCAAGTGTGGCAGGGCTATTCCAGGTCTGCTGGTTCTCAGCAGCATTCTTCACATGCCCCCTGGGGAAGCAGAGATGTGTCTAAATGCCCTCACATCACAAGAGAGCCCGTGTTGATGCAAGAGATCTATCTTGGGCCCTCTTTTTTTTTTTAAGATTTTATTTATTGATTGATTTACTTATTTTAATTTTTATTGTGTTATGTTAGTCATCATAAACTATATCACTAGTTTTTTTTTTTAAGATTTTATTTATTTATTCGACAAGAGGAGAGAGATCACAAGCAGGCAGAGAGGCGGGCAGAGAGGGGGGGAAAGCAGGCTCCCCACTGAGCAGAGAGCCTGATGTGGGGCTTGATCCCAGGACCCTGAGATCATGACCTGAGCCAAAGGCAGAGGCTCAACCCACTGAGCCACCCAGGCGCCCCTACATCACTAGTTTTTGATGCAGTGTTCCCAGATTCATTTTTTAAAATATTTATTTATTTATTTTGGGGAGAGAGAGTGGAGGGGGATGGGGCAAAGAGAGAGGGAGAGAGAATCTCAAGCTGACTCCCTACCAAGCACAGTGCCCGAAGAAGCACTTGATCACATGACCTAGAGATCATGTCCTGAGCCAAAATCAAGAGTTGAGGGGTTAACCAATTGAGCCACCCAGGCGCCCTTCTTTTTTTTTTTTTAGATTTTTTAAAAAATTTATTTATTTGACACAAGTCAAATAAGAGAGATCACAAGTAGACAGAGAGGCAGGGAGAAGCAGGCTCCCTGCTGAGCAGAGAGCCCGATGTGGGGCTCGATCCTAGGACCCTGAGATCATGACCTGAGACAAAGGGAGAGGCTTTAACCCACTGAGCCACCCAGGCGCCCCCAGGCGCCCCCAGGCGCCCTTCTTTTGTGTGAAATCTCCTCTTCCTCAAATTTTAGCTGCATGAGAATCTCCTGGAAGACTTACAAAACACAAATGTCTGAAAAAAATATCACGGATGTCTGCCTCCCCCCCACCCCCTAGCTTGCTCTCTCACTGTCCCTTGCCCTCCTTCGGTAGGTCTAACAGGTTTCCAGATGGTTGTAATGCTTCTGGTCCCAACACTCTTTAGGAACTCTTCACCTAAACCAGTGCTTCCCCAGGCTAGCCCCCTACTTATCCGCGGTTTCGCCCTCGGCAGTTTCAGTTCCGGGAGGCCGTCTCCAGAAACAGGTGATTCTCCTTCTGACGAATCAGCAGAAGGTGAGTCGCAGCGTGAGGCTCCGTCACGCTGCCTGCGTCACTCGTCACTCACTTCTCTTCATCTCGTCACGTGGGCATTGGATTCTCTCACATCATCACCAGGAGGATGGTAAGTAAACACAATAAGGCATTTTGAGAGAGAGACCGTGTTCACATAGCTTTTATTACAGCGTATTGTTCTATTACTAGTTACGGTTGTTAATCTCTTACTGTGTCTAATTTGTAAATTAAACTTTATCGTGAGTATGTATGTGGAGGGAAAAACACGGTATATGTGCATTTCGGTACTATCCGAAGTATCAGGCGTCCCCTGGGGTTCTTGGAAAGTATCCTCGTGGATAAGGGAGAGACTACCCGCAAAAAAAACAATAAAATTTATACTTCACATGGGGTAAACTTAAAGGATAGTCTTTGTTATGGAGAATGCTCTGGATTTTTTTTTTTTTTTTTAGGGAGAATGAGAGAGAGAATGAAGGAGAGAATGTGCGCGCAAGGTGGAGGAAGGGGCAGAGGGAGAGGAAGAGACGGAGCCTTAAGCAGGCTCCACACTCAGCATGCTGCCCAATGCCTCAAACCTCGATCTCATGACCCTGAGATTGACCTAAGTCAAAATCAAGAGTCAGGCGCTCAAGAGACTGAGCCACTCACACGCTCCGTGCTCTGGGTGGAAATTATGTTGCTTAGTCTACCCCTCCACCTGCCTTGATGAGCTTTCCTACATCATTATGAGAACCTGGTAGAGGGCTCATAGAAGTGAAACCATGAAAGTGTTGGGACCTCTCTAAGACTACAGGTCCCAGGACTTTTTCACTCTCAACTAGTCCACATTCACCCTCCAGCAATTTGTAAAAATTAGCATTTTGGTATTATGGCTCTCGTGGCTTCTGCTTCAGGTAAGCTGCTCAGCTGAGACTCTGGATTGGCCAATGTATTATTTTATTATTGGTACTGTAACAAGTTGCCCGAAACTGGATGTCTTAAAATGATACAAATTTATTATCTTATAGTTCTGGAAGTCAGAAGTTTGTATGGGTCTCATTGGGCTGGATAGAAGGGCTACATTTCTTCTGGAAGCTCCATGGGAGAATCTTGCTCTATATTTTTTCCACCTTCTAAAGCCTACTTGCATTCCTGATGGTGAATTCATTTTTCCATCTTCCAAACCATTAACATAGGTCAGGGTACTTTTCACACTGCCACCTCTGTGATTCTCTTCTGTCTCACTCCCCCATTGCTAAGGCACCTTTGTGATTGCATTGGGCCTAATTAGTAATTTCTGTATTTTATTTTTTTATTTTTTTAATTGCATTTTATTTTATTTATTATTTTTAAAGATTTTATCTATTTCTTTCACAAAGAGAGAGAGAGATCACAAGTAGGCAGAGAGGCAGGCAGAGAGAGAGAGGGGGAAGCAGGCTCCCTGCTGAGCAGAGAGTCCGATGCGGGGCTTGATCCCAGGACCCTAAGACCATGATCCAAGCCGAAGGCAGAGGCTTAACCCACTGAGCCACCCAGGCACCCCTGTAATTTCTCTATTTTAATATTAGTTGATTATTGACCATAGTTCCATCTGCTACCTTAATTTCCTTTTGCTGTGTAAAGTAACATATTCACAGTTTCCAGGACTTAGGATGTGGACTTCTTTGGGTAGCTGTTACTCTGCCTGTCACCATGTCTCTCTTGGATTTCAGGGGTGGTTTGCCTTCTAACCTGAGTCCCCTGATGGGTCCAAGAACAGTTGCGAATTTTCTGTTTGTTCAGTTTTCTCTTCTTCAAGGATGTAGTAAGCTCTTCTAAGTTGGGATTAGCACTGGAAGCTCTTCTGAACTCTTTACATGTTGAGGTTAACACTGGAAGTAGTGAGGACTTTTTCATACAAGGTCTAGAGTTTTTAAATACCAGTAATTGGTTTTCTTACATCATCTGTCTTCAGCATTAGATACACAGGTTTTAAGAGAGAGGATGTGGAAAGAAGTTAATCTCTCCATTATAACTACTTTGCTTTAAATTTGAAGAATTTAGAGCAAAAGACATAATACAAAAATTTGCATTTCATTGGGAGTGCTCATATAGTCTTTTGAAAATAAGGGGACAGTTGTAGCATACACTGAGAAGACTATGACTGAATTATAATCTGAAAGCCATGCCTTGTATCATGTTTTATACACTCTGCATTTCAAAATGTATATTTTATTGCAATTAATTAGGTTAGTCTGGAAAATTTTTTTTAAAAAACTTACAGCACATTATCCTAGGGAAATTAAAATATGTGTATATATCACTTAAACTACTTTTTTTTTTTTACCGTAGACAAAGAGTATATTTAAGTATAACTCTAAAAGTCACGGGTTTAATCTGAATCTGTTAGGAACAGGAAAAAAAGTTTAAAAATTACTCATATAGAAGGGCACGTATTGCAGGGAGCACTGGGTGTGGTGCATGAACAATCAATCTTGTAACACTAAAAATTTAAATAAACATATTTGGGGGGAAAAAAAAGAAAAAGAAAAAAAGAAATTACTCATATACTGTGATTTTCCTAGACATTGTTGTTGAAATGTATGTGCTGGAGAAGATAATTGCAAAATGACATACAAGTATGCTAGGAGACATAACACAGATTTATTGCAATACAAAAGGCATCATTGCATTATTATGTATGCATTATTACCAGGAACCATAATTTGATGATAATTATGTTAACTTGTTCTCGAATCTTTTAGACAAATGTTGATGTACTTTTTTTCATTTCCCCCTGGCAAAACATCTCCAAAAAAATTCTCCCCTTTCTTGTCTTTTTACAGTGTAACCACATAGCCAGCTCGGGACTTAGGAAATACGGTAAGTTGTGAGGCATCCAGTTCCTTACTAGAGTGTATTTCTCATCCCATTACATCAGAGGGTGCAAATTGGCAGCCTCAGATCAAGTTGGGTCTGCAGACACATTTTCCTAGGGCCATATCTATTTTTAAAAATTAAATTAGTTTCCAACATTTAAAAATCAGAAGATTAGAGTTTTTAAATTTTGGATTTCCAGTTTTTATATTGGAAACATATTTCCATCATTCAACAGAAGACTGATTTGAGGAGAAGTTCTTTTCTTGGGAAGGAGCCCAGAGAGACACAGGATGGCATGCCTCGTCAGTTGGCAGAATTCCTACCACTTTGTATTAAATTATACTCGGTTTATGCATTAGTGTCCCCTGTAGGCATTGGGGTTTGCACTGCCTGACACTCCTCTGCTACACCAGTCCTGGGTTCAGATCACTAACATCACCATCTCTTTGTAGTGGACATGAGGATGGAATTACATAGGAGGGACTATCCATAGAAATTCCAATGTGCATAAACAGCTGAATCTGTTCACCAGTGTTTGTAATCATCTGTATGCTCGAAAACTTTTAAATCACAGTTGAAAAGAAGTCTTGTAGCCAGATAATGTCTGACTCATTTTTTGTAGTATGACTAATTATACTATAAAAAGTATTTTTAAAAGCCAGCTAGGATTCTTGGGGCTCGTGAAACATAAAACCCACTCAAACTCAAATGGATTTAAAACAAAAAGTCCGGAGTGAGGGTTGGAATCTAGGAGAACATTTAAGGAACCGGTAGTGAGAGCAGCAGAATTAAAAGGCAGGCCCAGTGCTGATCACTCTGGATTTACGGTCTCTCTCTCTCTGTAAGTGTTTCAGTTTCTTTGTGCATTTCTTAAAATGCCTATTTTTCACTCACCTTTCTTTCATTACTTTCTCCTTCTAATTGTAACCTACACACTGGCCACACCAGGGCCACCCCAGCTCATGACCTTTATCAGTCACTATTGGTTGGTTCTCTGAGAAAGGCTTTGATTGGTCTAGCTTACTGTTGGAAACTGGCAGCAGAGATCAGAAAACAACATGCAGCTTCTTGATTGGTAGCTTTTGGCTAGGAGCATTGGATTTGTCCAATCAGTCCAATCCAATCAGTCATACCTAGTCCAATAGAAATCCTGGGATTTCTATTGGCAAATCAGTCCGATCCAGACTGATTGTGCAATCCAATCAGTCATACCTAGTGATGTGTTGACATTACTATAAACATCATCACTGTCATCTCTTACCATCACTGTCAGTATCACTGCTGACATTTATTGGATACTTACTACATGCCAGACAATCTCCTAAACACTCTAGACATGATTTGTTTAATCCCAATAACAATTTGGAAGGCAGATACTATTTTGATCATATTTTATGGACCAGGCCAGTGAGCATGGTTGTGCATGTTCAGCAGGGACTTGAAGGCAAGGGTGGTTTCCCTTCCAACTAGCTGAGGGTGGGACAAGCAATAATAGACGTGTCTAGAACAAACTATTTTCCCTTTGGGCTTGCAAAATAGGAGGTTCACAGAGAATTACAGGGTAATCCCTTCATTGAGAAATTACTAAAACTGGTTTGCAATTTGCTTTGTTTGCATAGTTGTGCATCTCTCTAAAGTTTTACAGGCTGGTACAGTCAGCATTTGGGACAGGACAAATTCAGAGCCAGGTTTTAAAGTATATGGAGTTTTTTTGCTCCCATCGCCATTTCCGTGCTCTCAGATTCCATGGAACTCCTTTCTTTCTACCTTCTTCCCCTTTCCTCAGATTCTTCTGTTGCTAGCTCCTTGAAGGTGGATCCATTAGTTCCCTCCTCTAAAGACTTAATCTTACCCTCAGATTTATACCGCACCATGAACATGGGACTTGACATGGTTGGGCATAGCAGGATTGGGGGTATGCTTAAGAATAAAAGTTTGCATGCAGTGGGAGGTAAGCCAGGGGCCAGAGCGAGCTTTGGGGTGAGTGAACATAGTGAGATAAACTTTGCCAACCAAACGGTGTGCCAACTATCTTATAACCACACTCCTTTGGATATGTTATAAATTCATTTGTTTATACCACAGACAGACTTCTTGAACATAGCTGCATGCTCATTGGACTACTGAAGATCACATGCCCCAGATTTTCTGTCACTGGGTGGTCTCAATAGGCCTCTGCTCCTTGCTTCCTAAAACGAATATTTATTGAGTCCTTCCCATGTGCCAGACATTTTCAGGTGCTGGGACTCTAGTAGTGAATAGAACAGTAATACTTCTTATCCCCAAGAAATTCACATAACAGAGGTGGAGACAGACAAACAAAAAGTCTGTCTGGGATTTCTGTTGGCAACATTTACGTGATGTACTCTTCGAACATCAAGTCAAACCTGACCAAGGGTTCCCCATTAAAACAAAAGTCACCTTACAGCTTCTCTGTAAGCCTAGTGGGTAAGCATCAAGCTAGCTCACAACTCCCTCCTAAATACCAGTTTCCCTGTGTTTCTTTGTGGATGAATTATGTTTCCTGGCCAACTTCCCTTTTCCAACTTTTTTTTACACTCTTAGTACCTTAATACTCTTCTTCTTATCCCTTCTCTTCTTATCCTAACCAGCCTTCAGAAGTAATCTAATGTCAGTCACGTGTACCTTAATAGGAATTTAAATCATCATATCACCTTTCCTAGGTATCCGGTCACTTTATTCTATGTTTGAAAAGTTGAATGAGACTGACTCTCCCCTACTACAGAAATTTGAAAATTCAGGATTAGAGATGAAATGACTTCCAGGGAAAAAGCCTGTCAAAATACACATCTCCTTTATTACATGTGACCCTGGGCTTCATTCAGTGTTTCCTCTGGTTTTAATTAGAAGCAGAAGTACCTCACACCTTCTAAAAATGCTCAAGGGTAATGCAGAACTAAGTGCCTTTTCCTAATATTCCCATGCTTAAACTTCCCAATAGTAGCTACTTGCCAGCTTTCTTTGTTAGTACAGGGTCAGCTTCCAATAAAGGAGGCTTGTATGGCACTGTAGCAGTCCTCTTAGGGAGGAGACAGGCCACTGGAAGTTCCTCACCGGTCTCACTAAAAGGACCTTCACTGGATGGGAAGAGGGTCCAAAATAAATGTAAGTAGCTGAAAAGAGCAATGATTGCCATTGCCTCATGCAGAAGTTAAGGCAGAGCGCACCTATTTATTTCTGACAATTTAAGACTCATTAACTAGATACTGCTTAGGGCAATTTAATTGTGTTGAAAGAGAAAGCACCCATTAATGCATTTATTAGGTGTTTCCCTATTATTAGAACCTTTATATTTTATACTTTATATAGGGTGGAGACAGGACCTTGCTCTATAAATGATCAGGAAGGTGTTTATTGTATGTTTAAGTCAGACTAGAAAGTGTCCAACTTTGTATTAATGGCAACCCAGTCTCTAAAAATAAACTTGGTGTCTGTTACTTAGAATGCTGGCTTCATTGAGAATCTATTTTACGTGGTTTTTCCATGGCCAGAAAAAAAGAGGTGTGGTTCTTACTGCAAACACTTTTTGAAAAATCAATTTGATGATTTTGTAGGACTCATAAAATGTCTAAGGATTACTCATATTGCTGGCTTCAGAGTAACTGAAATGATCGTAGTGATTGCTTTTTAACTCCCTACAGATGTTGGAAAATTACAAGTCTAGTGCTTCATAAAAATATCACTTTACCTATGCCTGACTCTTTTATTTTAATGAATGGAATTCTTTAAAGACCTGGAATTATTCATGTTTGGTTTCTCTAGGCAATAATTAAAATTAACTAATTGTACAGAGCTCCAGAAAATTGAAACAGAGTTGCTATATTTCATGAACTTCTATCAAAATAAAACAAGTTTTTTTTTCTTTTTCTGCTTTTATTGCCCCCCCTTTTCTCCTTATGTCTTATTGAAGGTTGGGTAATGATGCTTCTGTTGAGGGGTTGGGGAGAATAGGGCAAATTTTCCCTGTTAGAACATTTTCTTATGAAATCAGATTCTGCAAAGTAAGAAGTAATACAAGAAGAAGTGATACAGCCCACCTTCCTGAGGTTTCCTTCCCCCATTTTACACGTGGGCAAGTGATGTGTAAGAAAGATGAAGTCATTGACGAAGGTGACAAATCAATTGGGAAAAGCACAAAGACAGGAACTATGTTCTCCAGACTTCTGGTCCAGTGTTTTTGCCACTTAGAACAGTGGTGGGAGACTTTTTATGAACATAAGAGCAAATGAGCAAATTTCTTTAGATCTTTCCATGATGCATTGTTTATAGCAAAGCCTTTAGAAAACTTCCATAAAAGAGGAATAACTGAGCCTACCAGTTAAAAAAGAAGGAGAGAAAGAGGGTTATTTCACTTGTAATTTTTGCTGATTATATAGGGAAAATTCTGGAGAGGTTAGAATGGACAGCAAGCACTTATCAGCAGTTGAGAAATTAAGCTGGCCCTCAATACATATCCTTACTAGTGAGTGAAATGCACCAAAGCAAGCATATAAATCAGGTATTTCCAGACCCAGAAAGCAAAAGTTTCTCTATTTAAGCCATTCAACCATCAGAGCTCCTCCTTGGAACTAACCAAAACTGACCCTGGATGAGTTACAAACAAAAGGAATTTCTCAAAAAGCTTGTGGGGTACTCATAGGATTTGCAGCAAATTTTGAATATCAGGCTCAGGAAACAAGCAGGAACCAAGAACGACTGAACACCAGGAACACAGCTAAAGTTACTCCTCAGGAAACACTGGGATAAACATTATGGCCACAGCTGCAGGATGCCAGATATTGCCCCCCCCCCCACCTCCAATCTTGGACCTTTTCTGCCATTGGAACCATTGCCAGTGCTGATCCTGGAACTGTTGTCTCTGCTATTTGTACCAAAGCAACATCTCCTTTGACCCTGCATCTTTACATCACTCACTCCATAGTGGATTTACTGGTTGAGAGGGTCTGACTGGCAATGTCAACTTGTGTCCCCTTTTGTATCTTCTCAGGCTAAATGTTCTTAATGGAAGACAATAAGAGAGAAATGTGAATGGTTTTATCCTAACCACTGTGAAAGCAAGAACCTGCCATTTCTTCCATTTCTGGATATCAAGGATCATAGACAATTCCTTACCCTATTCTTTGACCAGGAAGGAATGGTGTAACAGGCAACTAAAATCACCAGTATTACCAGCTTAATAGATACCTGAGGCAAATTGTGTTAATATTATGCAGTTAGGATGGGAAAAGATGGCCAGTATTCAACAACATCTACATAATAAACACATAAAATTATAAAGAAAATTATAAAGAATCAATGTGTAACAAAGAGTTGTCTCCCCTCCAAAATCTAATTCAAGCCTTCCACTACCTGGATCCATCACCTTAAATAGGATTTGTTTTGGTAAAGCAAGGTGGATATAAGGCCACTGGGTAAACCAGGGCTGTATTTGTTTGTGCATCATTAATATCATCACTCTTACATTTTAACTGATGTCATTTCCATCATCTGGCAGGCTTTGATTTCTAATACCAAACTTGTTACTTCCTCTAACCTGAAACTTTTTTTTTTAACCCAAGAAGGTCTGAAGATGAAGAAAAAAAATTTTGAAAAGGATTCACTATCCAGAAGTCCATTCCAGAGTAATTAATTATATAGTATGAATGCCTGGCTATGACATAATATGGAAGGGGGTCTTTTATCTTTCTCTGATATTATATCTATTTATCTTTCATTGTTCTTATAGGAATCTTATGACTCTAATGAAAACACAAGACCAGGAATCATGTGATTCTACACTTTTATGGAAAGAATATGATTTGGAAGACTGGACTCTAATTTCATCTTTGTCCTAAATCCTAAAATCGTAAGTAGAGTTTTCTTTAAAAGACAACTTACTGTGTGCTAAAGTGAGAAAAACGAAATCAGCCTTTTAGTGATGATCCTTGACACTCAATTCTTTAGATGGGTAACCAACCCTGAAGTTCTAGAGGGGTTTTCTTTATTAGGAAGCAAGGGGGATAATTTTCACATATCAGTAGTATTTATGGAGCTGATTTCTGGACAATAATGTATTTTATAAATCATCTTTGGGGCGCCTGGGTGGCTCAGTTGGTTGAGCAACTGCCTTTGGCTCACGTCATGATCCTTGAGTTCCGGGATCAAGTCCCACATTGGGCTCCCAGCTCCATGGGGAGTCTGCTTCTTCCTCTAACCTTCCCTCTCCTCATGCTCTCTCTCACTTCTCTGTCTCTCAAATAAATAAATAAAATATTTAAAAATAAATAAATAAATCATCTTTGGACCATGTTACTTTTCTAAGAAAAATTTTCATTCTTATCATTAAAACATATTTCACTATAATCCTATTTTTCCCAAACATGAACTTGACAAATTGCAGCAATCAATGCACACCAGCTTTTACGATGTGCCCAAGATCATGTGTTAGCACCTTAATAATCATATTCATATACATAATAATCAAATTCAAATTACATACAAATAATCAAATTCATAATAATCATATTCATGTACATAATAAAACAGAAATCAGTTTCATAAAAGAAAATCCTGGTATATGGTGGCATAAATTAGAAAATGCACCAGAGAATGATTTCTAGACATATTAACATTAAAACATTTGAAAAGATTAATCATTAACTTGAAATATGAACACTCTACAGAACTTGTATCCCCTTTTGTACCTTCTCAGGCTAAATGTTCTTAATAGAAGACAATAAGAAAGAAATGTGAATGGTCAGCAATATTTATGCTAATTTTTGAGGAAAAGAAGCTAAATAATTTCAAGTAATTTTTGATCAAAAATAACCATTCGTTCTCAATCACTAGTCACAGGGAAAAGGGAATAAGAACAGTAGGAGAATTATTTAAATAGCACTTTATATTCGATCATTTTAATTAAAAAACATTATGTAAAATCAAAGAAGTAAAGTATTTAGCAATCTAAGCTCTAGATACCTGAAATTTGCCTTTGATATTTAATATACCTGTTGAATTATGGATAAAAGCTGTAGTTTCTTTTTCTATTTTTTACTATTCATCTTTGGCATTTAGAGTAGATTAGCTAATTATTGGGTGTGGATGTCTGTGGTTTGAGCTTTTCTCCTGAGAAATCAATATTTACTTAATAATTTTTTAAGACCAAATTGTTGTCTGTTTTTTCATGGTGGTCCTGATACTTTCTAGTTGTAAAGTAAAGTAAAATTGGCTGAGATTTAAGAAATTCACAGGGGTTAAGGTTGAACAGAGAATTTTGGTTCTTTCAGAATTGAAACTTGGGCTGGTCACAGCCTCTAATTACCTTTTTTCCCCCAAACATAGGGTCATTTTTATTTTGGAGAGTGATCCCTGTTGAATCTATGAGTCATTCCAAGACAAGTTTTAATGTGAATTTTTATTTCCTCCTAATAAAACTCAAAGGGTGTCCTTAGTTCTCCGATCTCCACTTCCCATACAATATTATACATTCTAAACCAAGATTAAGAAGGTGAATGAATTCAGAACTGACAAAAATGAATCCTTCGGTCTTTGCAAAATCAAGCCAATTTATCCTGAGCCAAGATGAGGAATATATTATTGTCCTGATAAATTAAGCCAGCTTTTTTGAATTATTTTAAAAATACTCCTTTAATTAGAAAAACATAAAATTCGACTTTAAAATATTTTGTTTTAAAAAGCCAGTTCATCTTTAGAAAAGCCTAAGAGAACATAAAGAAAGATTACAATCCTTCATTTTGCAGAGGAAAGTGATAATAATCACTTACCGAACCATTATCCATATAAAAGAAAGCCTGGAAAAAAGTTAGAACTTAGACAATCTTGGCATCTGGGGTAAGTTTAGAAAAATAGGAAAGCCACATTAAAACAAAAAACAAAACAAAACAAAAAAAGAGAAGTTTTTAAAAAACTAAAAACAGACCAGATGTTGACTGCTGGATGTCAATGGCAACAGGAGAAAACAACACATGTGGATTCAATGTTCTTTCTGCAGACAGAATCTCAGAAAAACATATTTTTTGAGCGATCTGACCAATTATGTTTGACTGTAAACCACTGTCTAACACGCCCTACCACATTCCTATGCCTGGAAAAATAGAAGGGATAGAGATGAATAGGCCTAAGGGATAGGCCCAGACTTCAAGGAGAAGAGTCAGAAAATTACCAGTAACTGAAATAAATAAAAACTCACACTGCATGGATATCATTCACCATTAGCATCACACCACATTTTCATCCGCCTGCAGGAAAACCAGCTAGATATTTCATGACCTACATATCAATTATTGGTATAGAAATGAGAAAAATAAGTCTTGCATTTATATAATTTGTAGAGAATCACCAAGCTGGAAGGTTAAAAATGGGTTTGATATTGACTATATTTTTAGTCTCCACAAACCTGTTCCCTTTTATGTGATCCCTACCTTATTTACGGCCATTTTCAGCCAATTAGATTCTAAAATATGTCTAGGAGATATAAGAAAGAAAAGCCCAGAATGGATTTCTGAACCTGAGACACTTCATTAAGTTTTTATTTAAGTTTATTTGCTGCTTCATTTCTGTATGATACTGAAATTAAATTCTCTGAGCCTTTTTTTTCCAAACAAGTATTCCAATAACTGGCAGTTAGGTCATGGGGGTCATGATGTAATCTAATAAACAAGAGTGGAAACACAGAGTTCCTTCTTAGGAGGACTTCATAGTCTAACACAGGAAGTATGGAAAGGTAATTAACCATGATAATTTACTGTAGGTAGCTGCTGAGAGACAGGAATGCACAGGAAATCCTGCAAACACGAATATATGCACTTAATCCAGCAGGTAGGGTGGAGTGGGATGGGGTGGGCTGGAGGGCACAGATCTTCCCCTAACAGGCATCTGAGAAAGAGCATGGAGGCCTGAGAAGTCCTGAGAAATCCTAGAACCTGTAAGTTATTGCATGAAGAGAGATTTGTTTTGTTCACTGATGTATCTCCAGTGCCTAGGAAAGAATGGAGCACAAAATAGGTTCAAGGCAATGAATGATTGAATAAGTAAATCTAATAATTTATTAATGGCCATTTTTAGATGTTAAATGAGAGACTATTTTAAAGGGGCAGAAATGGAAGGAAGCAGGGAGACAAAGAGGAGGTTCTTGCATTAGTCCAGGTATAGGATGATGGAGGACTAGATGAGGGGAGTGACAGCAGAGATGGAGGAATGGAGGTGTATTTTGGAAGTAGAGTCAAAGGCGCTTGGTCTTTAGGAGAATGAAAGAGATTGAGGAGGACTACTGTGTGACTAAAGGCATTTGGTTGTACTCCCTTCAAATCTAACAGTGGGAAGGGGGTGAAGATAAATCTGAATAAGCAGGACTTACAGAGCATTAGTAGTTAAGTAATTGAGGTATTTAACTGATCTAGTGTTTCTTCTAACCTTATTCTAATTTTATATCATAAGGAAAATATAATATTTTGCTTAACCATTTTAGCAGTTATGTGTTTTCTTGTTTTAAAGACCATAATTGCATTTCTTAGTGTTAGGTTTATGGATGATTTTTACTTTCTTCTTTATATGTTTTGATTGTCTGAATATTTCACAATGATCATATAATTACAGGGTGGTCACATTTTATGCAATGGATGCATCTCTGAAACTCTTGTATAATAATACTTGCAAAATGCCAGACTCAGTCCCTCAAAGCAGAGCTGTTATTTTTATACAACACCTACAATGGTGCTACCATTAGTACAAACACAATTTACACTTCACTACCATTTTCAAAATATTACTTGGGGCACAGAGATTAATATCACTTTTAAATTGATGAATCAATATAGACTTAGAAAAAATTTTACAGTAATGAAAATTCATACAAGTTAAACACATGTAAAAAGTATGTACTTAGGAAAAAATCTATTTGCTTTTTGAACAATTTTATGTTTGAATAGAAAATAACCATTTATGTATGATTTAGGATTTTTAATTACATGGTTTACACTCTGTTCAGACAAGGATACCTAAATCAGGCACCTACTGATGGCCCCCTAGCAATATTAAAATGTAAGAGAATTACCTCAGAAAAAAATAAGGCCCAGAATCACTTGGCAAATCAAAACTCAGATGGATAGAAAGTGTTACAGATATTTATCTAAATTTCTCTTTTTTTTCCTCAATCTTCTTTTTTTTTTTTTTATTATGGTATGTTAGTCACCATACAGTACATCGTTAGTTTTTGATGTAGTGTTCCATGATTCATTGTTTGTGTATAACACCCAGTGCTCCATGCAATACGTGCCCTCCTTAATACCCACCACCAGGCTCACTCATCACCCTCCCCTCATTCCTCTAAAACCCTCAGTTTGTTTCTCAGAATCCATAGTCTCTCGTGGTTCATCTCCCCCTGCGATTTCCCCCTCTTTGTTTTTCTCTTCCTTTTGCTAATGTCCTCCATGCTATTCCTTATGTTCCACCAATAAGTGAAACCATATGATAATTGACTTTCTCTGCTTGACTTATTTCTGTTAGCATAAGCTCCTCTAGTCTCATTCATGCTGATAAAAAAGCTGGGTATTCATCCTTTCTGATAGCTGAGTAATATTCCATTGTATATATGGACCACATATTCTTTTTTTCCCCCAAATACTTTTATTTTATTTTTTCAGTGTTACAAGATTAATTGTTCATGCACCACACCCAGTGCTCCATGCAATACGTGCCCTCCTCAATACCCACCACCAGGCTCGCCCAACCCCCCACCCCTTCCCCTCCAAAACCCTCAGTCTATTGCTTAGAGTCCACAGTCTCTCATGGTTCATCTCCCCCTCCGATTTTCCCCCATTTACCCTTTCTTTCCTTCTCACAATGCCTTCCATGTTTTTCCTTATACTCCACACGTGAGACCGTAAAATAATTGACTCTCTCTGCTTGACTTATTTCACTCTGCATAATCTCTTCCAGTCCCGTCCATGTTGATACAAAAGTTGGGTATTCATCCTTTCTTATGGAGGCATAATATTCTCTTCCAGGGGGAGAAGTATGGACCATATCTTCTTTATCCATTCATCTGCTGAAGGGCATCTCGGTTCTTTCCACAGTTTGGCAATTGTGGCCATTGCTGCTATGAACATTGGGCTAAATTTCTAGATAATAAGTAACATATGAATTGTTTTCACAATCTTGTGTAACTTTCTTTAAACAAAAATAGAATTTAAAATATATATTGGTTTTTAATTATCTCTGTAGTTTCCATCTCATCCAGTCTCTTGAAAAGTCAAAGAAACTCATTGAGTCTCTAATTAAAAGATGCCTGGGGCGCCTGGGTGGCTCAGTTGGTTGAGCTGCTGCCTTCGGCTCTGGTCATGATCTCAGGGTCCTGGGATTGAGCCCCGCATCGGGCTCTCTGCTCAGCAGGGAGCCTGCTTCCTCCTCTCTCTCCTCCTGCCTCTCTGCCTACTTGTGATCTCTCTCTCTGTGTCAAATAAATAAATAAAATCTTTAAAAAAAAAGATGCCTGGGTAATCTCTGTGGCCATTTGGCAAATCCACTATATCTTCTGTCTTCAAGAAAAGAACCCTGAGGGATCTTCTTTTTATCCACCTGAGTTTATCCATCTGTATGTTTGTGTATGGGGCAGGGTCAGATGAGGGATGTGAAGAGAGGATGTTTTATCATTTTCACCAAGGTACAATGGACATAACTGAAGGAATCAAAAACTTAGATGCTGAATGTAACAAGAGGAATTAATATCTAGAGGTCAGACCCCTTATGGCTGACTACCATCCTACCCTGACACACCACATATCACACATATACACACTCACAACTAACTGGTTTCCAACTGTGTTTCTTCCTTTAGTAGGACATAGGTGTATTCTTTCTCATTTTAGTTCATAATCATCAAAGCCTTACTTGACTCTATCCGTGAGCAAGAAGTCTATCTAGAACCTCTCTGATAAACTAAGAGCACTTACTTGCTTTTGTCTTCCAATAGAATGTTAATGATTTAGGGAACATCTTGAGACAATACATGCTTTATACTTACTAAAGTAGCCTGTGATTGGTCTCAAGACAGAAACACATGACTTGAAGCCTTTAATGAAGAGCCACCCTCTCTACCCCTTCATGAAATGTGGGAAGTAGGAGTCAGCAGAGGCCTTCAGAACCCTTTTTGTAGAACAGTTTATGGAATGTAGCATAAGTACACATAAACCTAGACAGATATACAAATATATACTTGTTTACCCAGGTTGAAACCCTGAACCTTCTGAAATCAGCCATTCATGAGAAGGTATTTCATTATTCATAGACCGGTTACAAAATATGTACTTATTTTCCAGGAAATGTAAGTAGAAAAAGACATGCCCCTAGTGTTAAATAGAACACTATCTGTGACGAAGACATCTGTGCCTCCAAAAATACGACTTCTGGTTAGGTGCCAGAGCTGGTCAAAGGCTGGCTTACATGCTACATAAGCACTTTCTTCTTACACAATGCTTGCATATGGTTTGATAAATAGCACTGCATGTCAAAAAATCTTAGCTATAATATTATTTGTCATTTGGAAAATGTGAATAGTTGTATCTATTTGTTTTCACATGGAATTTTATTTTCTTCATCTTCCTAAATGAATAAAATTTTAGAAATTTAATATAACATGGAAATATACTTAAAAAGATCATATCATAGTTCTCTGATGGTTTTCTTCTGTTTACAATCAGTGGATTACAAGAAGGAATAAATTCTTATTTTGGGCTTTTCTAGGAAATATTTGTCATCATTTCTATGCCTCAATGTGATTTTTAGTTTAAGGTCCATTAAAGTAGTCTAGACATCAAAAGCAGGGGATCTGAATACGTAGTTTTTTTTTTTTAGTTTTACAAATACTGTACAACTGTTCTTTAAACCCCAAATTCCTTGATTTCCCTGCTATAAAATGTAGAGAAAATAGAAATATTCATTAATTGGGCCCTTAATTGTATAAAAACAGTGCTTCTTCAAACAAACAAAGCAGGAATGTTAACATAGTTTTTCTTCTGATTCCTCAACCTCTCTACTACATTACTAACAATGGAATTTGAGGACAGATTTGCTGACTGCATTATTTAAACCAACTCAACATAGTGTATGGTCTCATCACAAACATAAAAAAATCTAAGTTGTTAGTAAGTTGCCATGTTTTAAGATAGATTTTAAATACTCATGAAATACCTATTGGGATATATCCAGATATAGATATGGATATCAAATGTACTTTAAATCAAAAGAAAACTCAAGTATAATTTATTCTTATTTAGATGTAGCTTTAGAAAGCCAGTAGGGGAGAGATAAAGGGATGTTTGCTACAAATGAGAATAAATAGGTACAAATAAAGGATTAATCACTTTCAACAGGAGGAGCAAAGGACTTTTAAATGCTTTTCCCCTAACATCTCAACCCCAAAAGCGGACACCAAAAGTCTGTGGGAAACTGTTAATTTAATGAGACAATAAACCGCTTCAGAACTATGATTACAGTAGTCTACCTGTTTAAAGGAAGATGTTAAATTATATTTTCTGTAACTGCTGAAATAATAATTGTTTGAAGTCCATTGACCTCTGGGGATTCCTGCTAGGTGCTTAAGTAGCAGTCTACCATCAGCATTCTCCAGTGACCCAGGAGGGTCTTAATAATAAGATATTTGGATGTTTGCTCAAGTTATGCTATAGCAGCAAGAAATTCACAATATTATCTTAAAGAAAATAATTTGAAAGTATTGCAGTTATTTCATAACTAGGCATAATTCATGTAGGATGATCACCCAACTTTATACTTTTAATCAGTATTTTTTTTCAAGAAATCAAAGTGAAATACAGCCTAATTCTAAGCAATATTCTTCAGTTTATGTTTCTATCTTATCTGGATAAATGGTATATCAATGGCATAGTTCTAGCTGCACTAATGGAAAGCTCAAATAACATGGAGTAAAATCATAGGGAAAATACTTACTTTACTGAACAATGAGTCTACAAATTGGCTCAGCACTGTGATGATATGATCAAAGTTTCTGATTATCACATTTTGGCTTGACCACTTTAGTGTATCACCTTTTCTTTTCCATGTTCATTACTTCATGGTCCCAATAGTACTGCTAAATCATATTCAGAAGCAAGATAGGAAGATAAGGTCAAGAATGACATCGATAACCACTTCTCCTATACTTATCTCTTTTTGAGTTCTCCTTTTTTTTTTTTTTGCTTTCTTGTCATATTTATTTTTTAAAATACTAATTTTTTAGAGTATTTTTAGGTTCACAGTAATTTAAACAGAAGGTACAGAGATTTCTCATATATTCCCTGCTTGTATACATTATCAACATCACTCAACAAAATGGTATATTTGTTACAATTGCTGAACCTACACTGACACATCATAATCACCCAAAGTGAATAGTTTATGTTGGGGTTCACTCTTGGTGTTGTTCATTGTATGGATTTGGACAAATGTGCAATGACATATATTCATCATTATATTATCATAAAAAGTCTTTCCATTGCCCTAAAAATCCTCTTTGCTCTACCCATTTATCTTTTCCTCCCATCCCTACCTCTGGAAACCATTGATAGGTAGTTTTACTGTCTTCACAATTTTGCCTTATGTAGAATGTTGTATAGTTTGGAGTCACACAAAATGTAACCTTTTCAGATTAGTTTCTTTCTCTTATTAATATGCATTTAAGGTTACTCCATGTCTTTTTATTGCTTCATAGATCATTTCTTCCTAGTGCTGAATACTATTCCATTGTCCTGATATACCACAGTTTATTTCCATTCACCTATTGAGGAATATCTTGTTTGCTTTCAAGTTTCGGTAATTATGAATAGAGCTGCTGTAGACATTCATGTGCAGCTTTTTGTGTGGATATGAGTTTTCAGCTCCTTTTGGTAAATAAATACCAAGGAGTGTGTTTGCTGGATCACATAGTAAAAGTATGTTCAGTTTTGTAAGAAACCACCAAACTATCTTCCAAAGTGGCTGTACCATTTTGCATTCCCATCAGCAATGAATTAGATTCTTGCCAGCATTTGGTGTTGTCAGTGCTCAAGATTTTAGCCATTCTAACAGGAGCAGAGTGGTATCTCACTGATGTTTTAGTTTACATTTTCCTGATGAGATATGATGTGGAACACCTTTTCATATGCTCACTTCCTTCCATATATCTTCTTTGTTGAAGTGTATATTAAGGTCTTTGGCCCACATTTTAATCAAGTTGTTTCCTTATTATTGAGTTTTAAGAGTTCTTTATATATTTTGGATACAGTCCTTTATCAGAAGTGTCTTTTGCAAATATTTTCTCCCAGCGTATGATTTGTCTTCTCATTCTAATACCATTGTCTTTTACAGAAGTTTTTAATTTTATGAAGTCCAGATTATTTCTGTTATGAATTGTGACTTTGGTGCTCTATCAAAAAAGACATCTCTACACCAAAGGTCATCTAAGCTTTCTTGTATGTTATGTTCTAGGAGTTTTATTGTTTTGCAGCTTACATTTAGGTTTGTTATCCATTTTTAGTTAATTTTTGTGATGGGTACGGTCTGTTTCTGGATTTAATTTTTGCATATAGATGTTGAGTTGTTCCAGCACCATTTGTTGAAGAGACTATCTTTGCTCCTTTGTATTGCTGTTGCTTCTTTGTCAAAGATCAATTGACTATATATGTGTGTATACATATATATATATTTCTTGGCTCTCTATTCTGTTCCACTGATCTATTTGTCTATTAATTCACCAATACCACACTATCTTGATTACCATAGCTTTTTAGTAAGTCTTGAAGTCAGATAGTATCATTCTTCCAACTTTGTTCTTTTCCCTCAATATTGGCTATTCTTTTGCCTTCTCCATACTTAGCTCTTTAACAAAAAAGTAAAGGCTTTCCCAGAAATCCTCAGAAAACTTCCTCTTAAAGGGAGAAAAATTTTAGCTTTGCCTTTTTTTTTTAAGCTTTACTTTTGAAAAGCAATTAGTTTTAGTGGTTCTTTTATAAGCCAACCAATACTGTCTGCTACATTAAGAATATGGTAAATTGCAATAGCCTCTTTTTTAACTTAAATTCAATTAGCCAACATATAGTACATCATTAGTTTCAGATGTAGAGTTCAATAGTTCATCAGTTGAATATAACACCCAGTGCTCATCACATCATCTACCCTTCTTAATGCCCATCACCCAATTACCCCATCCCTTCACCAACCTCTCCTCCAGCAACTCTCAGTTTGTTTCCTATAGTTAAGAGTCTTTCATGATTTGTCTCCCTTTCTGATTACTTCTCATTCAGTTTTCCCTCCCTTCCCCTGTGATCCTCTGTACTGTTTCTTATATTCCACATATGAGTGAAACCATATGATAATCAGTCTTTCTCTGATTGAATTATTTTGTTCAACATAATACCCTCTAGTTCCATCCATGTCAGTGTAAATGATAAGTATTCATCCTTTCTGATAGCTGAGTAATATTCCACGGTATATCTGAACCACATCTTCTTTATCCATTCATCCATCGATGGACATCTTTGCTCATTCCATAGTTTGGCTATTGTGGACATTGCTGCTATAAACATTGAGGTGCATGTGTCCCTTCAGATCATTACATTTGTATCCTACCCCAAAGATAAAATAGCCTCTTAATAGGGGTTTGCTATGTAAACTAAGTAGTAAGGTTAGTTTTTCCTACATAGGATGGAAGAATTAAAAAGAGATTCTGCTAATAACTTTCCTTCAGGTTCTCTGATACCAAATTTTATGCCCTGTTATAATGCTAGGTTTAAGCCAGTGATTCTCAAAGTAGTATTTACTAAAATCAGTATCTTTAACATAGTATATATAGTCATGAAACATGATGTCTTAAAATCATTATTTTATACTAAAAAGAAATGTGAATGAGTGAAAAATAAATATATAAAACAACATGGATAAATTTTACAGACGTAATACTGAGTAGAAAAAAAAGATACAAATGAGTACATGCCATATGATTCCACTTACATAAAATTTGAAGATAGGTAAAATTAACCTAAGTATTAAAAATCAGATAATGCCTTCCTTTGTGGATAGGGTAATGACTAGAAGGGGGTATGAAGGAGACTTCTGGGATATGATAGTATTCTGTTTCTGGACATAAGTCTTCACCGTGCAGATGTGTTTGTTTTGTGAAAATTAATTAACCTAGATACCAATTATCTCTGTGTGTATGTATGTATATGTATGTATATATACACACATATATGCATGTTTCAATATGATTTGCTCAAAACAAACAAAAATAAAGTGACTTGATTTGAATTGTCAAGTCTCAGAATTGGCTAAAATAAGTTTTGGAGATTATAATATTCAGATTTTTCAGGGACCTTCCTTTATGTATTATTTGTGTCAAATGAAAGCTGCATTTCTCTCGGAATTAGGCTGATTTCATCTCAACTGATTGAGGCGAGTGATTTGGAAAACAAATAATTACAGACACATAGACATTCATGTGTGTTTAGGTGTCTACATGAAAATTGTTGACTCAGCTCTAAATATTTTTAATTCCCACAAAATATTTATTTAAAACTTGGTCCAATTTAGGTTGTGTGTTTTAAGTCTGAGCACCATGAGCTCTGCAAGCATATTTTCTATATAAATTTCTATCCATGGTATTAGTATCCTCCATAGAAGGAATGGTGGTTAATAGTGGTTTCTGCCAAGTTTAATTAAATGCGCAAAGCACGAGTTTTTAGGGAACACTGTAACTATTGTATCACTTGGTGAAAAAACTGGCACTCAAATTATCACTGCAAAATATTCTTAAAATATACTCATTACTTACGTTGGAAAGGACTCATACTCATTAGTCCTAGCCAGTGTCAAAGTAAAAGCACATTTTCTACCATGTTATGCAAAAGGATGATTAATTTAAATCATAAGATAAATGTGTCTATTTATAAGTAGGTATAAACTAGCAAGTAGGCATAAACTAGCATCTTGTTTTACAAGATGTAGCAAGAGAAGTAAATCTTTTAAAGACTATGATTTGTAATTTGCACAGGAACTTGTATGAATTTTGCTTATTTATCTAGGGAGGAAAACTTAAAGTTACATTTACAGTTTATAGGCTATAACAAAGTCTTAGGGGATCGTGAGAAAAAAATGCTGAGATGTGAAAACATAGTGGGTTAAAGTATTCTATAAAAGACAGTGTCATAGAAAAGAAATGAGTAGGATTAAAATTGGTTCCTATGAACTTTCTCCACTCTGCATGTTTCTCCAAATATGAACTTAAACTCATGTTCTAATGAACTGAATTTCAGCATAGTCCCAAATACATTCTTGACATATGTCAAACTGTACAAAAAAGAGCAATAATGCACTGGCAATTCTGGCTTCAAAAATTCGCCTTTTTATGCCTGGATAGTATTTCCTTGAATGAATTACCAGCATTCTAGAAGTAGTCTCCTGACTTTCATACCAAAAAATAGTTCACTTCTAATCTATAAATCCAGATAGAGAGTTCTGTAGTATGAAGAGATCTTTCTTTTTTTTCTTTTTAAAGATTTTATGTATTTATTTGAAAGAGAGAGAAAAGGAGTGCACAAGCCTGGGAAGTGGCAAGCAGAGAGAGAGGGAGAAGCAGGCTCCCTGCTAAGCAGAGAGCCCAACCTTGATCCCAGAACCCTGGGATCATGACCTGAGCTAAAGGCAGACACTTAACCAATTGAGCCACCCAGGTGCCCCTAAAGGAGACCTTTCTAATATTATATAAATCTATGAAAAAAAAGTTCTCAGTAGGAGCAAATATAAACATAAAATCATGTTCTCCACTTCTACAAGTTGGAAAACATTACATATTACCACAATTCAGTGGTGGCCTCTTATTATTTAATTAAAAATTTTTTTGAGTACCCTTGATACACAGTGTTACATTAGTTTCAGGTGCATGATATAGTGATTTGACAACTCTCTATTTTCTGCTGTGCTCACCACAAGTGTAGCTATAAACTATGAACCATGTATAGTACAACATCATTGACTATATGCCCTATGCTATGTCTTTTATTCCTGTGACAATTATTCAGTCATTAATTGGAAGCCTATAGCTCCCACCACGCTTCCACACTCATTTGCCTATCACCTCACTACCCTTCCCTCTGGCAATCATCAGTTTGTTATCTGTATTTAAAGGTTTGATTCTGCTTTTTGTTTGTTTATTAATTTGTTTTGTTTTCAGATCCCACATATGAATGAAATCATATGGTATTTGTCTTTCTCATTCTGATTACTTCACTTGGCATAATACTCTCTAGGTCCATCCATGTTGTCACAAATGGCAAGATCTCATCTTTTTATGACTCAGTAATATTCCATTGTGTACTACATCTCTTTTATCCATTCATCTATCAGTGGACACTTATGTTGCTTCCATATCTTGGCTATTTTAGATAATGCTTCAATGCATGTATTAGTGCATATATCTTTTCAAGTTAACACTTCGATTTTCTTTGGGTACATACCCATTAGTGGAATTACTGGATCACCCAGCATTTCTATTTCTAATCTCCTGAGGAAACTTCATACTGTTTTCCACAATGATTTTCCTGTTTGCATTCCCATCAACAGTTGATGAGGGTTCTTTTTTTTCTCAGTGGTGTCCTTTTAATCACACGTGCTTAAACAAAACACCATATTATAATCATATTTGACATTTAGGGGAGTCAAGAATTCAAAACTGGAATATGGGTGAGTAAGAAAAATTCTAGCCAAATATTCTACATCAGGAAGCAACTTTTTGAACAGGTTCACTAACTCAGTTTGGGATATCATAAAAAATTATTTTCTATGCAATTTTCCATATGTTTTATTAAAAAGTATATCATACAGAAGAGTGCGTGGGCGTATATGTTGCCTTAAAGAATTTTAATAAATTATGCGCCTCCATTTTTGTTGGCAATTCTTTTAAAGTCCCCTGTGTGCTCCTCCCCAATTGCTTCACTTCTCACCCTCTATCCAGAAGTTTTCATTATTCTGACTTTTATAATGATCACCCTATTTTATTTTATTTTATTAATTTAAAAAAATTTTACTGGTTATGATTATATCTCTGCTATTTTTGAGCTTAATGAATACAAATTCCTACTCTGTGACATCTCCTTTGTCAAGCTTTTTTCATTCAACATATACAAAGCTTGGGAAGATTCACTGGTGTTGTATATAGCTGTCCTTCATTCAGTTTTCCTGCTGAGTAACATTCCATTTTAAGCCCATTTGACAATACATTTGCCATTCTACTATTGATAGACATTTTGGGTTTCTTGTAATTTTTTATTAATATTCTTGAATATTTACTCTAGGAGTGAAATCCCTGGATCATATGTTGTTTCATGTATTTCACCTTTCCCATGGAATGCCAGTTTGTTTTTTGAAAGTGTTTGTGTCAGTTTGTGTATCACAACCACCAATGGCCAAAAGTTCCTGTTCTTTCACGTGTATCCCAACATATGAAATTCAGATTTCTAAATTTTTGCCTGAAAGTTTGGGTGAAGCATGGTAATTCATAGTTTAACTTGCTTTATTTTTTTGTTGCTAAAATAAAATATTTTATTTTAGCAATAAAATAAAATAAACTTTAAAAAGTGAGCATCTTTTCATGTTTTTTGGCTAATTTTCATTTTTAAAAATATATGCTTTTTAAAGCTTTGTCTAATTTTCTATTATTTGTCATTAGTAATTCATTTGAGAAAGTTATAGAACTGGATACCAGGTTTTTGATGGTTATAGGAATACTTTTTTTCTCTAGCTTTTCCTTTTTTTTTTTAACTTCATGGTGTTTTGATGAAAATAAGCGTAAGATTTTAATGTGGAAAGGTATATTACTTTTTCCTGTGACACTTGTACATTTTGTATTATGTTTAAAAAATTTCAAATCTGATTTAAAATACCTTTAACTCAAAATCTTTTTGTTATACCCCAAAATTTTCCTCTAAAAGATTTGCAGTTTGGGGGCGCCTGGGTGGCTCAGTGGGTTAAAGCCTCTGCCTTCAGCTCAGGTCATGATCTCAGGATCCTGGGATCAAGCCCCACATCGGGCTCTCTGCTCAGCAGGGAGCCTGCTCCCCCCTCTCTCTCTGCCTGCCTCTCTGCCTACTTGTGATCTCTCTCTGTCAAATAAATAAATAAAATCTTAAAAAAAAAAAAGATTTGCAGTTTGGCTTTTCACATTTAATTTTTTAGTATACTTAAGATTATTTTTAATAAATAGAACGAGTTAGGAATTCAGTTTCTTCTCTTTTCTTTTTCTGATAGCACATCCAATCTTTCTGGCATCATTTATTGAAATTTCAGTTTTTTCTATAAAGAAATACCTGCCATCCCTGTAATAAATGTATCAGGAGTCCATATATGCAAGAGTCTGTTTCTAGATTTTCTGTTTGGTTGCATATGGCTATTGGTTTATCCCATACCCATATCATATTGTCAGGATATAATTAGTATTAGTGTCTGCTAGAGAAATCTCAATTTTGTCTTTTTCTTCAAGGTTTTCTGGATTATTCTTGGTTCTTATGTTACCAAATACAAGTTTCTAACCTGCATGTCAAGTACAATAGAGAAACATTTGGCAACGTGATCAGAATAGCTTGAATTTGATTAATATGAGGACCCTTCATATTTTTGCCATATGGAATCTTTTAGTCCTTGAGCACAGTATACACTTATACTTATTTAGATTTTATTTAAGTTGCACCAAGGCTTACTACTATTCCAGGCCCATCTTTTGGTAGACTCTTTCTTAGGTACTTCATATATTTACATCATTTAAAAAATTTTTTATTAAGAATTTTAGAGTAGTTTTAGGCTCACATAACAAAATTGAGTGGAAGGTATAGAGATTTCCCATATATTCCCTACCTACATAGATGCATAACCTCCCCATTATCAATATCACTTACTAGAGTGTGGTACATTTGTTATAATTGGTGAATATACATTAACACATAATCATCCAAAGTCCAGAGTTTACATAATGGACTGCTCTTGGTGTACATTCTGTGGGTTTGGATAAATGTATAAAAACATGTTTCTATCATTATGGTATCATACAGAGAAGTTACACTACCCTAAAATCCTTTGGGCTCTATTCGTACCTTCACCTCCCCAACTTTTGGCAACCACTGATCTTTTGGTTGTTTCCATAGTCTTGCCTTTTCCAAAATGTCATATAGTTGGAATCACACAGTACAGTTTTTTAGATTGACTTCTTTCACTTAGTAATATGAATTTAAGTTTCCTCTATACCTTTTCATGTCTTGATAGTATATCTCTGTTTAGCATGGAATACTCTCCCATTGTCTGGACGTACCACAGTTTATTTAACCATTCACCTGTTGAGGAATATCTTGCTTGCTTCTAAGTTTTGACTATTGGATAAAGTTTCTATATATATTTGTGTTTAGGTTTTTGTGTGGACATAAGTTTTCAGCCCATTTGGGTACCTACCAAGGGGCACCTTTGCTGGATCATATGGTAAGAGTATGTTTAATTTTGTAAGAAACCTCCAAACTGTCTTCCAAAGTGGCTGTACCATTTTGCATTCCCACCAGGAATGAATGAGATTCCCACTGTTGTAGATCCTTACCAGCATTTGGTATCGTCAGTGTTCAAGATTTTGCCCATTCTAATAGGAGTATAGTAGTAGCTTATTGTTGGTTTATTTGTGTGACACATGATTTGGTACATCTTTTTATATGCTTATTGGCATGTGTATATATATTTTTAGTGAGGTATCTATTTAAGGTTTGTGACCCATTTAAAATCAGTGGGTATATTGTGATCCTGAGCATCATCTATACTGGTGAATATTCCATGTACTCCTGGAAAGAATGTACATTTTGCTGTTGTTAGGTAGAGTTCTATATATATCAAATAAATCAAGTTGGTTGATGTATTGTTTTGTTCTTCTATATCCTTGCTGACTCTCTGTCAACTACTTTTATTTATTACTGAGAAGAGAATGTTCTCATCTCCAACTATAATTTTAAATGTGTCTATTTTTTGAAGCTCTGTTTTGGGTTCCTATATATTGTGAATTATGTCTTCTTGGTAAATTGGAAATTTTTTTTCATTATATATTGTACATCTTTATTCCTGGTAATTTTCTTTACTTTGAAGTTTGTTTTATGATATTAGCTTAGCTACTCTAGCTGTTAGTAGTGGTATGCAATTTTTCATCATTTTACTTTTAACTTGCCTATATCATTATATTTCAAGTAACTTTTTTTAGACAGCATGTGATTATTTTTTAAAAATCCATTCTGACCACATTTGTCTTTTAATTGGTATCTTCAGATCATTTACATTTAATCTAATTATTGATAAGTTTAGATTTAGGACTGTTATTTATTTATTTATTTATTTATTTATTTATTTATTTATTATTTTTTTGCTTGTTCCTGCTTTTTCATATCATTTGTAGTTTTTAGATTCCTTTAGGTTAAAAAACTCAAGACAAGAAGGCTACTGTATTGCATTTCCCACATATTTACTCTTGCTGTTGCCCTTCCTTCATTTCTGAAGTTCTGAGTTGTACCCCTCTCCTTCTAAACCCTGGAATCTTTCCCTTTGGTTTGAAAAGTTTCCTTTAGAAATTGTTCTATCACATTTGATAGGTACAAATTCTCTTAGTTTTCCTTCATCCAAGGATATTTTTAATTCACCCTACTATTGAAGGATATTTTACTTGAATATAAAATTCTGGGTTGACAATTTTTTTCTTTCAACATTTTAAAAATGTGCCATTTTCTCTTGCTTTAAATGGTTTCTGGTAAGAAATCCTCAGTTATGTGAATTGATGCTCTCCTGTAGTTAACATATCATTTTTCTTTGACTGCTTTCAATTTTTTTTTCTTCTTGGGTTTGGGTTTTCTTGGGTTTTCAGCAGTTTGATTATGGTTTACATGGGCATAGATTTCTTTGGGGTACTCTGTTTGGGGTTTGCTAAGCTTCTTGAACCTCTAGGGGTATTTTTTGTTTTGTTGTTTTGTTTTGTTTTGTTTTTTGCCAAATGGGCAGTTTTCAGCCATTATTTTTTTTTAAGATTTTTATTTATTTGACAGAGAGAGAGAGATCACAAGTAGGCAGAGAGGCAGGCAGAGAGAGGGGGGAAGCAGGCTCCCTGCTGAGCAGAGAGCCCGATGCAGGGCTGGATCCCAGGACCCTGAGATCATGACCTGAGCTGAAGGCAGAGGCTTTAACCCACTGAGCCACCCAGGTGCCCCTCAGCCATTATTTCTTTATCTCTTTTTCATTACTATCCTATTTATCCTATCAGGGAGAAATATTTCTCCTATCCCTCCTAACAGGGATCCTGTTGGCATGATCATTAGGCCTTCTAGTATTCTCCCACTGGTACTTGAGATTCCATTCATTTTTAATTTTTTTTTCTCTCTGCTGTTTAAATTGGGACATTTGTATATATTTAAGATACTTTAAATCTTGTTTAAATGCTATACAAAATGTTAATATTTTTGTTTTAGTAGGTTCAGGCCATAAATTCTTTTTTTTTTTAAGATTTTATTTTATTTATTTGAGAGACAGAGAACATGAGAGAGAGCATGAGAAGGTTAGAGGAAGAAGCCAACTTCCCATGGAGCTGGGAGCCCGATATGGGACTTGATTCCGGAACTCAAGGATTATGACCTGAGCCGAAGGCAGTTGCTCAACCAACTGAGCCACCCAGGTGCCCCAGGCCATAAATTCTAACCCACCCCCTGTGTGTTATGGTTCCCGTGTAGTTCAGTTTTCAAAACTTTTGTTATGCTTTTTGTTTTCTCATGGGTGGGTGCCCCATAGTGATCGCTCTCAGACCCACTCTGTTTAGTTCTCAAAATCTTTGGGATGTTAATTAGGATCAGATCTATGCATCTATGTTAAGAAAAAGCCCTAATATTTCTTTTTTTTTTTAAGATTTTATTTATTTTTTGACAGAGAGAGAGAAATCACAAGTAGGCAGAGAGGCAGGCAGAGAGAGAGGAGGGGAAGCAGGCTCCCTGCTGAGCAGAGAGCCTGATGGGGGGCTCGATCCCAGGACCCTGAGACCATGACCTGGGCTGAAGGCAGAGATTTTAAACCACTGAGCCACTCAGGCGCCCCAGCCCTACCATTTCTAACTGACTTTATTGGGTCATTTTTCTGAGCTCTTCTCTTTTTATCATCTCCCCAGTACTTTGATTTTCAGGGGCTCAATTATTTGGTGGCTTGTCTAGTGAAACTACTCTGCCATGCTCTTTGATGCATTTTCATGATGAGAACCCTGTTCTGGCTCTACTGGAATGAGGACAGAGATAATCGAAGCTGTAGGATTCTGCCCCTCCCCCTTTTTGAAACTGTAGGTAAAGCCAAAGGAGAGGCAGGTGTTCTTCCCTTGGAGTTTTGGCTTTCTCAGTGTTCTATAGCTTTCTTTTTTTCCCCTGCAAAAGAATTCCCTGGGGGCTGGGGCAAGAAAATAGAAGCAAAAAAAGAGGAAGAAAATGAGGAATTTCTGTACTCCCTCTCAGCATTAGGAGTTCTTGTTTTTGATTTTCAAGCCAGAACTAGAGAGTGTATCCAGAAGCTCTCTATTGTTTTTTGCCACCATGCTCACTTGCAAGTGTATACCTGCATTGCATTCAAACAAGAGTACTGGAGGCAAAAAAAAAAAAAAAAAGGTAAACTCACTGCTTATTTAGTGTTATTTTGAAATTCTTTTGTTCTTCTCCAATCTGCCTACTATGTGAAATTTTCAGAGACTTCACATGGTTGATTCATGCATTCTGTCCTGGTTTCAAAGTTATATTCAGTGGGAAAAGGTGAAATGTGCTTATTCTATTATGTCCAGAACCAGAACATGATTTTATTGTTCATAATTTTGCATGCCTTGAAAATATTATTTCAAGATTATACTTATTTTACAATTAAAATGTTTTTATTCATATTCTGTGTCTGATAATTCCAATACATAGTCTTTTCATGTTTGTTGTCTGTTGTTACTGCTTCTCTCTTGTGACTTTTCAAGTTTTTCAATTCTTTGGAACCCTACTTGCTGGAAATTGAGAACTAGGACAGAACTAGACTCTTTCTAAGAGGATTTCTCTTAGTTTCTGGAAGTTATCTGAGTGTGTTACTCATTTAAGGCTACATAGAATTTTATAATTTGTTCAGATTAAATAAAGTAGTATCAATTCTGACTCCAGGTTGATATAAGGTTAGACTTGTGGTTACAGTATTTTAGAGGTAGGCTTTCTTTCTTTCTTTCTTTCTTTCTTTCTTTCTGTCTGTCTGTCTGTCTGTCTTATTTCAGTGCTTAGACTCAAGATAATCCATTTATCTTCTAGTTAGGGGAAGGGGGGTTGTTAGATATCTCTCCTCGTATACTGCTCAACTTGAAGAAGGTGTTTAAGGCCTTGCTACTGGTCCCTGATGCTCTAGAAGCTATGGAAAGCAAAGTTTAGTTTTCTGTTCTTCAAAAGTCACTTGTGGTGATTAGTTCTCAAGATTTCTGCTTTCAAGTAGATTTTGGCTTGAGTAGTTCTTACTTTCCTGTAAGTACATCTCCATGCTTAAGATTTTTAATTTTAAGTTAATGGTATTTTAGTTGTTTTCATTGAAAGAGCCTATCTGAGAAACTAACTCACCATATAAATGAAAATGAAACTTTCTATGAATTTAACGGTGAACTTTTTTTTCCATTTCCAGAATAATTGTTCAGTTGGTTATATTTGTGCATTTAATCGGTAAAGAACTTTTTCCTTTCTTTTTTAATAAAAGACCGACTTACAAATTTATTTTGTTTATTGCCTAGTTATACTCAAGGAAAACAATTTTGACAGTATTGTTCTCTTTTATTTGTTTATCCTAATATACAAATGTTATCCTAGTACATATCTTAGAATTCTATTATTTTAAAACTGTTACAATTTGTAAAAGTATGCATGCTTTTACCATGTGATACATCACTTGCACTCCTTGGTATATTACAAAGAGGCTGAAATCATGTCAACACAAAATCTGCACAGGGATGTTTACAGGAGCTTATTTTAAAATTGCCAAAGCTTGGAAACAACCAAGATGTCCTACAGTAGGTGAATGAATGAACTGTGGTACATCCAGATAATAGAATATTATTCATCACTAAAAAGAAATGAGTTATTAAATCATAAAAAGACATGGAAGAACTTCAAATGCATATCACTAAGTGAAAGAAGCCAATCGGAAAAGGCTACATGCTGTATGATCCCAAATATATGAAATTCTGTAAAAAGCAAAACTATGGAGACAGCAAAAAGATTAGTAGTTGCCAGAGGTTAGGGGGCAGGGAAAGTCAAATGGGCAGAGCACAGAGGATCTTTAAGGCAGTGGATATATCTTGTATGACACTACAAAGGTGAGTACATGTCATTATACATTTGTCTAAATCCACTAAATGTAAAACACAAAGAGTGAAGCAGGGTTTAAACTGTGGACTTTGGATTATCATGATGTGTCAGCGTAGGTTCATCAATTGTAATAAATGTACCACTTTGTGGGAGATGTTGATTATGGGGAAGGCTATGCATGTGTGGGGGCTGGAGGTATAGGAGAAATCTCTGTGTTTTCTGTTCAGTTTGCTGTGACTTTAAAAGTGCTCTAAAAAATAAAATCTATTAAAAATGAAAACACAAACACTTAAAAACACACAAAATCTGTTACAACCACCCTATGTCGGATACTAATACCCTCAATCAGTTATTGAATATGAAAGTGTAAAAGTCATTTCCTATACAAATATCTTCAAACCTAAAATTAGATGTCAAAAACAAAGTCTGAAAGAGAAAACCTTCTTGATCTTACTGTATAATCCTTTATTCCATCAAAAGGTATATATTCTACATTCTGGTTAGTAGCTAGAGACTGTTGAGTTAATGTAGGTTGAGTTATTGCTTCTCAAATTATGTGTTCTGATTATTGGCAGAATTGCAGAAGGGTATGGGATATCTTCATTTTATGTTTCTGGGATATCTGATACTTCTTAAAATAGAAAACATTAATTTTTCATAGCTCTGTAAAGCTAATATTTAGCAATAAAACTATTATCAACAGAAATACTGGCTTTTTAGACTCAGTTTTCTTAAATTTATTTGTAACTTATTGTTAGTTTTTATTATATGTTCTATTTTAAATTATTTGGTTATTAAGGAAAGACTATTTCTTAGTAATGCAGGAAAGACTGAAGAGGAAGTCTCTGACTTAAAATATTCAGAAAACTCCATTAGTTTAAACTTGCTACATTCATATGTATAGTTTGTTAGAATTTTCAACATTGTCACTCTTCCTTCATAAAATAACCTTTCACTTATATTTTATTTATAGCACTCATTTAAAATGTTTTGATTTTGATGACTTGAAAGCATGCAACTGTGGCAATGCCTGAAAATCTAGAACTGTAAGCTATACTTTAAAACTGATTTGTACTTATTTGAGCATATGTGTAATAAACAAACATGTAAAGTAGTGATTCCCATTAATACGTTGCAACTTATAAATAAACATATATTAATATATCTTATATGTATAATTATATAAATTATTTAGTTATAATTAAATACAAATATATGCTCACATTATAAATATAACAGTATATTATTTAAAAATCAGTAGATACAAAAGCTAATGGGATGTTGAAAGCTCATTAATTTATTAAAAACTTAGTATGAAAAGACTAATTAAGATATCAGTCCCTTTTTTATGATGGAAGGACTTATGATTTAGTGATAGTTTTTAGCTTATGTACAATAAAGGTTATACCATATTTTTTAAAAAGATTTTATTTATTTATTTGACAGAGAGAGAGAGAGATCACAAGTAGGCAGAGAGAGGGGGAAGCAGGATCCCCGCTGGGCATAGACCCCTGAGGCGGGCCTCCATCCCAGGACCCTGAGATCATGACCCAAGTTGAAGGCAGAGGCTTTAACCCACTGGGCCACCCAGGTACCCCAAAAGTTATACCATATTAACAATTGCAAATTCTGAACTATGATTATTGGAGTATTGAATAACTAGTAAAGTTATTCAGAGCTGATTAATGGCAATTATTTTTAGCATATCATTGCCTTTTCTTAGTATACAATCAAAATATCATGCAGCTTGTTTCCTAACCACTTTAAGCAAAATAGGGAAATTTGAGAGAAAGCTAATAAAGAGAAAGTACTCACAAGCCCTTGGGATCCAGCATATTAAACATATATAATAAATAAAAGGTAGAAAAACCTCAGAGTTTAGGGTTTAGTAATGCGTGGCATTTTTTGACCTTACTATGAAAACTGACTAAATTCACAGTGAGCTTTGGTCAAAAGCATTAGCGTTTGACCTGATGAGGGTTAAAATCATTCTACCAGTTATTCAAAAATAAAAACGTATGAAAGAGAAAAGAAAGAACCTATTTTCTAGTTAATAACTGTGAACTGTTCATGGTCTTTGAAAAAAACAATGCCTGTGAAAAGTTGAGGAGCATGTAGGGGAAGTGATAAACTCAGTGGAACTGTCACAAACTCAAGACTGCTGAGATTAGCTTCCTAAATTTCTTCTTTGTGTAAAAGAATCAAATTTCATCTATTAGAATAATATGCCCTTGGTGAGTTGCCTAATTTTTATCATAAAAATCAGAAAGTAGAGTTCGTATACTTAATTTAAATTCAAGTTTAATGGAACGTACATCCATAAGGCATGATGTATCTGCTTTGAGAGTATAGAACATTATACCAGATGTTTGAGAGATTTTTTTTAATAGAAAAATATTATTCACTTGCAGTATGTTTCTACATTTTCAATAATTTGATCTTTGAAAGGTGTCTTCTGGACCAGTTGAAGCACAAATTGGACCAGGGCCTCGTCTAATAGGTTTTTAATCTTTTTGATTTTTCAGACAATAAAATGAGGAGACAGGTTTGATAATCATTTCAGAATGTCTCCTTTGTCATGATGAAACACCTTGATTAGTAAATTGATCCAATCTGCCTATCTTAGAACATCTTTTACAAATAGTATCTGAAGCTGTATATGTATATGCATAAGCAGTTTTTTAAAATTTTTTATTTAAATTAAATGTAGTTAATGTATAATATATTATTGGTATCAAGGATAGAGTTTAGTGATTCATCACTTGCACATAACACCCAATGCCCATTATATCACATGCCCTTCTTAATGCCCATCACTCAATTATCCCATCCTCCCAGCCACCGCCCCTCCAGCAACTCTCAATTTGTTTCCTATAGTTAAGAGTCCCTTATGGTTTCCCTCCCTCTCTGTTTTTATCTTATTTTATTTTTCCTTCCCTTCCCATATGTTCATATGTTTTGTTTCTTAAATTCTACATGAGTGAAAACATATGATATCTGTCTTTCTTTGTCTTCTTTTGCTTAGCCCAATACCCTCTAGTTCCATCCATGTCATTGCAAATGGTAAGATTTCATTCTTTTTAATGGTTGAGTAATATTCCATTATATATATAATAAATATTTAATATAATATATAAAATATATTTTATATTATATAAAATATATATTATATTTTATATTTTTATATATAATATATTATATTTTATATTATGTATTTATATAATGTATATTATATACATATATATACATATACATATATACATATATAGTATATTATATATTTATAATTATATAAAATTATATATATATAATTATATATGCATCAATGATGCATAAAATGATATGCATCATTTTATAATCCAATATAGAATCCAATTAATATATATAATTATAATTATAATATATAATATATATAATATTAATATATTATATATATATACACACATACATACATACAACTCACATTTTCTTTAGCCATTCATCTTTCAATGGACATCTGGGGCTGTTTCCATATCATAAGCATATTTTTTGTCTGAAAGAGGGGATTCTCTACCCAGCATAAGCAGAAAAATTTAAGTAAATGTGTTTTTCTTTCATAGCACATATTGTGGGTATGCTGTAGAGAGTTTTTCTTTTAAGTGCAAGTTGTAGAGAATTACTACATCTTAGCTGTATATTAAGTCTGTATATTATAAACTGTAAATTAGAAAATAGCATTTATATTTATCACTTATCCTTTTGATCTGCTTCCTTTTCTATTTTTTTCTGTTTAAAAGTTGTATATTTGCAGTATGCCCCCCAAAACACCAAACAACTCTTCTTCTTCTTCTTTTTCTTTTTTTAAATCTGGCTTTATTTTCCTTCATTGAAAATTTAGCTTCATCAAGAGATCACAAATTATCCCTTTTTGCCCAAGATGTTGATTTATTGCATCATTTTATAATCCAAACTCTTCTGAAGACTCAAACATGTGGATCTTCATCAATTTTCTTTCAAAGGAATTGTTTTCAATATAACTAAGCATATGCTTTCTGAGAATTAGTTTGCTGTTCAGCCTCATTTTTGTTTTTTTTACATAAAAAAAATCTCTTTTTCTTTCTGTAACTATTAACACCCCATATCAAATATATCCTCACAGAAGCAATAACAAAACCAAATGTCTTTTGTCTATACTTCCAAGAGTTCCGTCTAGGTTCTTAAGGGGATTTCTAGGCAGGTTAAGAAAGCAGCTTTGATTTCTACCCTGCCTCTTCCGGAGCAGTGTTTTTTTCTACATGATTCTTTCTGAATCTCTCATGGAATCACTGTAGAAGTGTCTCCACCCAACTTGTATTTCTTTTCTGCTTTCCGGGATTTCATTAGTAACATTAAATTGTAAGAGGTGCAAAAGATAGGGAAAACGTCAAGTGAATTAAGGTGAACCCAAAGTGTGTTTACCCTCAAAGCAGATATTCCTAAGTTGTACAAATTTTCTTCACCCTAATTTGTAAGAAACCACTTGGAGTGTACTGAAAATCAGTTTGCTGCATTTATCTCTAACATGCACATCACTGACTCTTCATTTTCAATAAAGCCCTTTGTATTTTCCTTACTTGGATGAAAAGTCTTGAGGATTTTTTCAGTTCCCTTTCCCCAGGCATCCTCTCCTGTACTTGAAGAGCCTCCACTTCCAAATCAGTATCATCCTTGTCAGGTCCTTTTTTACTCTCTGTTCCCAGTGTACAAACCCGGTTGGTTACAAAAGGCATTCGTTAGGCTGACCTGACTGGGTCAAACCAGGGATTTGAACCCCAGCATTTCCAGTTAGCTGTTTGACCCTGAACACAGTGGCCTTGACTTGTAGCAGGAAGACATCAATAAGGTATATATTAGGCTTATCTTTCTCCTCCAGGCTATCAAGCACCACATATGATTGCCTATTTGTACACAGTTTGGAATCACTTTCGCTACTCATAACTCTTTCCTCACCTTTCTCTGGTAAAGACTTCTGATGACAGGAATTGAAAGATTCATTCTTTTTCTCTGCTGTCTTTCTAGCACTGTAATCTTATATAAATGTATTATATAAGATAATAGGGCCACACAGGGTTCAAGCAAAGGCATCGATAGCCGTATCATCCTCTCTGTTCATTGTGCAAAGTACTTGATATATGAGGACCCCTCAGATGGTGATGGAGTTATATGGGGGAGTAGAAGGAACCCCAGTACTGAACTACTGATTAGTAGAAGCAATAGGAAAACACCAGTTTGGGGATCTCAATTTAGGAGCTTTGTTTTTACTGCCTATAGCTAGATTGAGTTACAAAGATAAACATTTTAATGGGAATTTTTTTCTACATGAATATTTATAGATTTATTATATAAAGTAAGAAAATAAGAGCCATTAAAATTTGGATTTACTAAGTGCAAATAATATCTATTGGCTAGCTAAAGGATACATGGTTGTAAAGCACATCACTCCAATCTTGAGTTTAAATTAGTGAGTTTATTTTCCTCTCTGTCTCTTTTTTTTTAATATTTTATTTTATTTTATTTATTTGACAGAGAGAGAGAGATCACAAGTAGGCAGAGAGGCAGGCGGTGTGGGGGGGCGGGAAGCAGGCTCCCTGCTGAGCAGAGAACTGATGGGGCCTGATCCAAGGACCCTGAGATCAGGGCCTGAGCAGAAGGCAGAGGCTTTAACCCACTGAGCCACCCAGGTGCCCCTCCTCTCTGTCTCTTTGTTTGGTGCATGAGATTGCTGGATAGGTCACATTCTGGGTAGGATCACAGACGAACCTAGAAATCTCTGAGTAAAATCTTTCTTAGTAGGATAGTACCAAGGGTTGCCCTGAGGAAAGGAGGATGCCATCCTCAGAGTGGTCAGTTATCAGGGACTAAGGGGTATGAGTCTATAGGACAGCAAAACTTGTACAATAATCAATAGTTCCAGAACCTATCATAAAAAATGTTTTCCCCAGAAAGCAGACCTAGCTAAGAAAGGAGAGAGCAGTTGCTAAGAACTGCAGTGTTTTGGATTCAGATGGGTAAGAGGCTGGAGGAGACTATTCCCCAAAAGAACTTTTGCCAAAGGTTTCATTTTGCTTCTGTGCTCATGTCTGCCAAAGTATGCAGTCAGCATTAGCCATTGCTTCAGGTAAATTAAGAAACCTAAATGTAGGGGTGCCTGGGTGATTCAGTGGGTTAAAGCCTCTGCCTTAGGCTCAGGTCATGATCTCAGGGTCCTGGGATCAGGCCCCACATTGGGCTTTCTGCTCGGTGGGGAGCCTGCTTCTCCCTCTCTCTCTGCCTGCCTCTCTGCCTACTTGTGATCTCTCTCTGTCAAATAAATAAATAAAATTTTTAAAAAAAGAAACCTAAATGTAAAATACCAAAACTTGGATTTTTTTTTAAAGAAAATATAGCAAAATATTTTCACGATCTTGATCTGGGGAAGAATTTTTTTAAAGATGCGAAAGTAATATTTATTCAAGAAAAGACTGATAAAGTAGATGAGGCTTACATTGGAAATTTTATTCCTCAAAAGACCCCAGAAGGAAAGTGAAAAGATACCTGGGAGAAGTTATTTGAAATGCATATATTCCACAAAGAATTATTATGCAGAATATATAGTGAAATCTTACCAATCAGAAAAAAACCCCACAAACCAAAAGGGAAATGGACAAAGGTATGCAAAGGAAATTTGCAAAATAGGAAAACTAAATTGCCAATAAACAAATTTGACAATAGTATAAAAGATGCTCCAACTCACTGAATTGCAGGAAAATGTAAATTAAAATCATAATTAGAAACTATAACCTACTAACAAGATTGGTAAAAATTTTTTTTTAAAGATTTTATCCATTCACCTGACAGAGAGAGAGGGAGAGAGATCACAAGTAGGCAGAGAGGCAGGCAGATAGAGAGGGGGAAGCAGGCTACCCACCCAGCAGAGAGCCCAACATGGGGCTCGATCCCAGGACCCCGAGATCATGACCTGAGCTGAAGGCAGAGGCCCCAGCCCACTGAGCCACCCAAGTGCCCCACAAGATTGGTAAAATTAAGTAGTCTTGTAATACCAAACTAATTGGAATGCAAATTAATGGGAATTCTCATTACTGGTGGTAGAAATATAGTATGCGACAGATATCTACACTGGAGGACAGCTTGATGAAATCTAGTAAAGCTGAATATATATACATGTCTCATAAATCAGCAATTTCTCTCTTTGTTTTAAAAGCAGAATTTCTTGAATAGGTGGCCAAGGAGATTTGTACAAGAAAATATATAGCAGCATTGTTTGTGGTTATGAAAATTTGGAGAAAACTCCCTAAATATTTAACATAAGAATGGTTTATTCAAACAGAATACTATTCGCAGCAAAAATGAAGAAACTCCACATGGCCAAATCTTATAAACATAATTTTGAAGCAAGGTGTTGCAGAAGAGTCAGTACTGTGTTCCAATTCACATAAAGCTTAAAGGTCTGAAAATGATAAACACATTGCTCAGGATGCATCTATATAAATAGAAGTCCATAGAAATATATAGAGAAGTTGAACAAATATTTTAGGAGTGGGAGGGATTGTGAGGAGCTTGCGAGCAGAACATTCCATAAACAGGTTTCAGCCCTATCAGTAGTAATTCTCCCAGTTTGAGGATGGAAAACAGGTTGTGGCTTTATTCTTGTCAACTTAGTTTATCTTGTAGATAACTATAACTTTTTATCAAGCTGATAATCTCTCCCTTTTAATAGGTAAATTTCCAGGGTTTTTCTCCCTTTTTTTTTCTTTTTTTCAGCTGTTCAGGCTTCTTCATAATGACAAAGTTTTCTAAAGACAGCTTTTTTTCCTCTGCTCATTTGGAATCAGTAGATTCCATTCTTAAATTTTTAGAAAATGTATTAACTGCATACTTTTTAACCAAACCTTTTAATTCAGTATTTCAGCCTTTCCTCTAAACACAGAAAGGACCCTATCATATTTTAACTACCAATTAATAAGCCCCTTATTAATCTATTATAAAGTAATTAAGCTACTTTTGTAAACCCCACATAGTAGGATTTTTTAATACCAAAAAATTAGGTTTATTAGTATAATTTACCAATGTCTTTGCTCACTATTTTTATGTATTCCACAGCTTTCTTTTGAGTTCATTTTTCTTCTTGATAAATTTGTCATATTGTTTTTATTACATACCCAAGAGCCACTTCCCCTTCCCTTAAATGCAAACATAGCCTTAATTTATCCAGAAAGTGAGGAGGGTGAGGCAGAGGGGAGAAGGCTAAGCATATTTTCATCTCCATATTATAAATCCTGATTGATCTAAGTCAGTTGGGATAATTACATTCCCTTAGCTGGTGATTAGTTTAAAATTGGGCATTTGCATTGGCCATGGAGAGAGACATATATCAGCATAATATTTAAGGAGTTCTTCCCCTTCTGATTAAGATAGAAGGTCTTATGAGGAAAGCCTGTTACCTCATTCAGCTTTCTTCTTGCGTTCAGTGTGGAAATTATTCCAGAAATGCAGCGCGCGCACACACATACACACATATATTAAGTATTATTTTACAGAAATCTAATAAGACCTTGGGTCCTACCAGCATCTTCCAGTGCCCAAGCGTATTCCTATCTGAAATGTGCGTCAGTATCCTCAGCATGCTTATGTTATCCTTTATCAGATGCTTAAATATTATTTTATCTGTAATAACTTAATATTTCTAATTATGTTTGCTACTTTTTTCTTTTTTTAATTGTGGCAAAATGTATAAACCATATTTACCATTTTAACCATTTTTTCAGTGTATACTTCAGTGTCATTAAGTATATTCACATTATACAACCATCACTACCATTCATCTCCAGAACTTTGTTTTTCTTCCCAAACTGAATCTCAGTACCCATAAAATCCGAACGCTTATTCTCCCTTCCCCCAATCCCTTGGAAACCACCATTCTACTTTTTTTCACTATAAAATTGACTACTGCTACACTTCATATAAATGTAATTATACAGTATTTGTCTTTTTGTGACTGATTTATTGTCCTGACTGACTTAGCATAATGTCCTCAAGTTTCATCCATGCTGTAGTATGTATCAGAATTTCCTCCTCTATTAAGGATGAATAATGTTCTATTGTATGTATATACCATATTTGTTTATTCATTCATCTGTCAATGGACATTTAGTTTGCTTCCACTTTTGGATATTATGAATAATGCTTCTGTGAACATGAGGAGACAGTATCTGTTTGAATCCCTGCTTTCAATTCTATTTGTTATATTTGATTATACCATTTTACATTCCCACCAGCAATGCACAAGTGTTCCAGTCTCCCCACATCTTTGCCAACACTTGTTATTTTAAGATGTTGTTTTTATCTATTTATTTTTAATAGTATAGCCATCCTAATTGATGTGAATGCTGTCTTTCTTATCATTAGGTTTCTTGTTGTATTTTGTAATATTCACTTTGTAGGTTCATTTTATGTGGAAAGTTCTTTGAACATTTTGGATTTATTGTTGTTTTTATATTCTACCCTCATCCCTCTGCATACCTGACCCTGGCTAGCAGATTTGTGGTGGCACAGATCCAAGGTTTCTCAAAAAAGAATCGGTCTTTAAATGATGATTCACGACACTATCTCTTACTGAACTGTAGCTGTCACTCTTTCTTCAGTTGCTAGTCATAAGGGTTAGAGTCTCACCTCACCAGACCCTTAACTCTCTGTAAGCCAGAGCTCCAAATATACTTTCTTGTTTTTCTACTTATATTAGTGAGAGACTCATAGTGAACTTGAATCCAGACCACTGTCTCTCATGATTGAGTAACCATTATCCTATAGGAGTTTCTGACCAAAGGTTCATTACTTATTTCATGTTCCCACCAAAGAGAAGTTTATCACTACCCCCGCTCACTTTGTTCCTTTTTTAAATTTTTTATTTTTGAGTAGGCTCCACACCCAGTGTAGAGCCCAAGGCACGGCTCCAACCTGAGCCCAGATCAAGAATTGGACACTTAACCGACTGACCCACCCAGGCACACCTCCTTTTTATTTTTTTTAAGTTCTCATATATTTTTATTTTATCTATAGCCCACTTATGACATTTAGATTATTTGTACTTATATATCAATGTTTACTGTATGTTTTAGTGGAATATGTTTGAGAGTTTCTATCAAATTGCAAATTTCTGAACCACCTGAACGTGAACGTGAAGTTGCAAGATTTTTTAAAATGATGTGATTCCTCATGGAACATTCTCCAAGATAGATCACATGTTAGACCACAAAGCAAGTCTCAACAAATTCAAAAAGACTGAAGTCATATCTTGCATATTTTCTCACCACAGTGCTATGAAACTAGATGTCAACCACAAAAAAAAGTCTTGAGAGAAAACAAATACATGGAAGTTAAATAACATGCTACTAAACAATGAATGGATGAATCAAGAATCAAAGAGGAAATTAAAAAAAAATACATTGAAACAAGTGAAGATGACAACACACTGGTCTAAAATCTTTGGGATGCAGCAAAAGCTGTTCTAAGAGGGATGTTTAGAGCAATGCGGACCTACCTCGGGAAGCAAGAAAAAGCTCAAATAAACAACCTAACCTTATACTTAAAGAAGCTAGAAAAAGAACAGATGAAACACAAAACCAGTAGAAAGAAGGAAATAATAAAGACTAGAGCAGAAATAAATGAAATAGAAACTAATCACACACAAACAAAATGAAATAACAAAAATAAAAACAATAAGATAATAAAACACATCAATGAAACCAGGAGCTGGTTCTTTGACAAAATCAAAACAAATTGATGAAACTTACCAAATTTATTACAGAGAGAGAGAGGACTCAAATAAATTGGAAATGAAAGAGGAGAAATAACAACCAACACCACAGATATACAAATAATTATAAGAGAACATTATGAAAAATTATATACCAATAAAATTGGACAACCTAGAAGAAATGGATAAATCCCTAGAAATATATAACCCGCCAAAACTGAATAAGAAATAAAAAAGTTGAACAGACTGAATACCAGCAAAGAAATTAATTAGTAATCAAAAAACTCCCAACAAACAAAAGTTCAAGACCAGATGGCTTCACAAGTGAATTCTATCAAACACTTATTTTTTCAAAGGCTTAATTATATATCTGAGGGGGCACACAGGGAGACAGAATCCCAAGCAGACACCCCGTTTATCACAGAGCCCCACATGAAGCTAGATCTCATGACCCTGAGATCATGACCTGAGCCAAAGTTAAGACTTGGATCTTTAACCACCTGAGCCACCCAGGAGCTCCTCTACTAAACATGTAAAGAAGAGTTAATATCTATTCTCAAACTATTTCAAAATATAGAAGAGGAAAGAAAGCTACCAAATTCATTCTATGAGGCCAGCATTACCCTGATACCAAAACCAGATAGAGACACCAATAAAAAAGAGAATTTAAGGTCAATAATCTCTGATGAACATAGATGCTAAAATTCTCAACAAAATATTAGCAAACAGAATCCAATAATACATTGAAAAAATCATTCACCACAAGTAATATTTAATCCTGGGTTGCAAGGATGCTTCAATATTCACAAATCAA